>CM052807.1:23441939-23559092 GCA_028533885.1 Nasua narica | reverse complement strand
AAGATCATGGTTACGTGATTTAGAATATAAACTGTGTATGTCATACTCTGAAGGAGTTTGATGTAAAATGGGCTTCCAGAACCTAGTAAAAAGGAGGTTTCCTGGTGTTAGTGGGTATAAACAACTATTACCTTCTTTCTGATGATGTAATACTTTAACTTTATATACTCTTTGATCCTTCTGTTAACTGAAAATCTTACTGGAGAGTATTTACAGTGGTATAATCCCCCAAAACTAATAAAATAATTCTTAGCATGGAAAAAAAAAAGTATTCCCAATAGCTTTTAAGACCTTTATATGTCCTGGCATTCCCTTAATTCACTGGCTTCATTTCTACTAATCACTCCCTCCTTCACTTTGTTTATGAGCATCCTACTGTTCCTCAAATGCCAGATTAAACACCGCAGCAATATCCTGAGAATAGACTGAATTGTTGAATCATTGTATTATACACCAGAAAGAAATATAACAGTGTATGTTAATTACACTTGAATAAAAAAAGAAAAAAACAACAAAAAAAAATAAAGTTCATGAAATTAACAGGATAAAAAAATCAAAGAGGTGGCTTGTGGCCCACTGATATGAAGTTGAGGAGAAGGGTACTTTACCACTGTGTTATTCTTTCCAAAATCCCATACTCTCATATAATTATGAAAAAAATAACAGACAAACCTAAACCACAAACACCCCACCATTACTCCTCAAAACTGTCAGAGACATGGGAAACAACAAAAACATTTATCCTGAAACTGAGGAGACATAACTAAATACTATATAGTAGGCTGGAGAGGATCCTTAACAAAGAGGATGTTAACAGAAAAACTAGTGAAATCCAAATAAAGTCTGGAGTTTAGGTTAAAAAAAATTGAGTCTTCTAATGCATAAACAAAATTTATATCTCCACTTATTGAGAAATTTGCTAATACCTCTAATAAGAGTTTGTAATTTTTTCATGTGGGTTTACACATCTCTTCTCATTTATAGCTCTTACTGATGTATAAAGATGACTTTGAATTGTTACTGTTTCTATACAAAAACTTGCCAAATTCCCTTATTAGTTCTAATAATTTAGTTTGATTCCATTTTACATACACCTATATCATCTGTAAATAATGAGAGTTTTGCCTTTTTCCCCCTTTCTAATCCCTATATTTATTGATTTATTTTCTTGTCTTATTGCACTGGGTAGCAATTTTAATAAGACTGATGAAAAGTGGTGATAGCAGAAATCATTACCTTGTTCTTGACTGCAAAAAACATTTTCAACATTTTTGATTAAGTATAACGTGATAAATTTTAAAAAATATACTTTATTAGAACAAGGAAGTATCCTCTATTCCTAGGTTTCTGGCTTTTATGATACTATCCATATGTATTAAATTTTAACATTCTCTGTCTGTTGAGATGAACATTTGATCTCATTTAGTCCAGTAAAGTGGTATTTTTGAATTGGTTTAAGTGTTATTCTGACCTTGCTTCTCACATATGTACATATATATTTTATATAACTAATATTTTACTTGGAATTACTGTGTCTTTATACAACTGAGTGAGTCTGTAATTTTTCTCTTTTATATATATTTCTTTTTGGTATTGAGGTTATGGTGGCCTCATTTAAATAGTTTGGGAATCTTCCCTCTTACACTAGGCTTTGGAAGAGTTGTCTAAAACTGGAATTATTAGTTCCTTGAATGTTTAGGAAAACTTACAGTGATGCCATCTGGGCTAGAGTTTTTTTTTGTAGGATAGAAAAAAACATATAAGTTTTATAATATATAAAATTAAAATAAACAAATTCGGGGAGAAAAAATATATACATATATGATATATATATGATATATGTATACATACATACACATACAGATAAATTATCATACGGAAAATTTTACTGTTTTTTCTTTTGGTGTATTGTTCTTTGAATTTTAACACATGTATAGATTCACGTAAACACCACCAAAATCAGAACAGTTTCATCACCCCCCCAAAACTCCCTATTGCTATTCCTTTAGTCACTCTCACTCCAGCTCCAACCCCTGGCAACTACTGATTTGTTACTCAACATATACTTTGTCTTTTTGAAAATGTCATATATATGGAATCATATAATATGTAACCTTTTGAGACTGGCTTCTTTCACTCAGGATAATGACTCTGAGATTCATGCAATTTGTTATTTAGTTTGTTCATTTTTACTGCTCAGTAATAGACCATTATATGTATGTACCATAGTTTCCTTATGCTTTCACCTGTTGAAGGACAATGTGTTATTCCCAGTTTTTGGCAATTATGAACAAAGCTTCTTTAAGTGTTAGTGTCCAAGTTTTTGGGTAAACCTAAGTTTTGATTTCCCTAGAAAAATTACCCAGGAGTGGGACTACTAGGTCACATAATTAAGTTTATATTTAATTTTTTTCTCCCCAAATATGTTTATTTTAATTTTTCAGTGTTACAAGATTGATTGTTCATGATCCACACACAGTGCTCCATGCAATACGTGCTTAATTTTATGATAAACTGCCAAACTGTTCTCTAGAGTGACATATCACTTAAAATGAACAATGTACAAGAGTTTTTAGTTGTTCAGTATCTTCACTATCTTTTTATGGGAATATTTTTGACTATCATTTCAATTTAGTGGTTTTAGAAATATTCATGTTTTCCAATTATTGCCCAGACAGTTTGGTTAAGAATTTCTAGTATCTTGTCCATACTTTCAAATTTATTAGAATGCAGCACAATACTTCCTTCTACCTTGTCAATGTGTGTAGTATCTTAGTTATGTCCTCCTTCATTCTTTTTTAAGATTTTATTTATTTGTCAGGAAGAGAGAAAGAGAGAGAATGCACAAGCAGGGGGAACAGCAGGCAGAGGCAGAAGCAGGCTCCCTGCTGAGCAAGAAATCTGAGGCATAACTTGATCCCAGGACTCTGGGATCATGATCTGAGCCAAAGGCAGAGGCTTAACCAACTGTGCCACCCACGTGTCCCATCCTCTTCCATTCTTTTTTTTTTTTTTATGTTGCAGGCTGGTACTCTTTTTTTTTTTCCATTAACATATAATGTATTATTTGCCCCAGGCTACATGTCTGTGAATCATCAGGCTTACACATTTCACAGCATTTGCCATAGCACATACCCTCCCCAATGTCCATATCCCTACCCGCCCCCCACCTCCCAGCAACCCTTAGGTTTGTTTCATGAGTTTAGGAGTCTCTTATGGTTTGTCTCCTTCCCCATCCCATCTTGTTTCATTTCTCTTCCCCACCCCCCATAACCTCCTGCCCTGCCTCTCAAATTCTTCATATCAGAGTGATCATGTGATAATTGTCTTTCTCTGATTGACTTACTTCGCTTAGCATAATACCCTCATCTTCTTCCATTCTTGATTTCAATTATTTATATACTCTCTCTCTTTTTCTTGGTCAATCTTGTCAAAAGTTTGTCAAGAGTTTTCAAAGAATAGAGTTTTGCCTATGTTGACCTTCTGTACTATAGCTTTATTTTCAATTTTATATTACCTTTTTTGTTTTTACTTTAAAAAATTTGTTTGCTGTTCTTTAAGTTCTTAAAATAGATGGTTAGCCAATTGACTTTTATTTTTTATTTATTTATTTTGCCAATTGACTTTTAGCCAGAACCCTTACTAAAATACGTACTTAAGATTCTAAATTTCCCTCTCAAAATTTTATATTTTTATATTTTTTATAAATATTTTAAAACTATTTTTATATTAAATTTTTAGAAATATTTTCATAAGTATTCCATATAGTTGAAAAATATTTTGCAATTGCAATTACTATGTACATTGCAATTACTATGTACATTGCTGTACACCTTAGGCATACTTTCAGATCTTCCTCATTGGTATTGTGTGATTATTCTATCAATGACCAACTGTGGTGTGTTAAATCTTCCACAGTGACTAAATTTGTATTTCTCTCCTTGCCTATTTTTCTTTCTTTATATTTGAAGCCTTGTTATTAGGTACAAACATTTAAAATAATATTTTATTATGGAATTTAATATTTCATTATTTTAAAGTGATCCTATTATCTATAATAATGCTTTTAAGCCTTAGAAGTTGATATTATCTGAAATTAACTTAGTCACATCCACTTTTTAAAGTATTTTCATAAAATACTATGTACCTCTTGTATCTATTTTTTCCATTTGTAATTTTCTCTGTTTTTATATCTCAGATCTCCTATCAAGGATCTCTTTCCTCATGCCTAAAATACACTCCTTAAAATGTGCTTTTGTAATAAGGATCTACTGATAACAAATTTTGTATTTTCAAACTTGCCTGAAATCATTACCTTATTTCCTCTTTCTTAAGAGATATTTTTGCTAAGTACAGGAGTCTATACGGGCAGGTATCTTTTTATTGTCTGGCTTTCACTGTGGTTACTGAAAATTCAGCAGTCATTCTAACTGTCACTGTCTCAATAACAATCTCACTTTTCTGAATTTACTTGTAAGAGTTTTCTTTTTGTTTTGGTTGTTCTGCAATTTCACCATAATATCAGTGAGGGTAGATTTATCTATACTTCTTGAGATTTCTCAGTTTTCTTGAGTCTGTGGTCTGTTGACCTTTGTCAGTTCTGAAAAAATCTCAGCCATTATCTCTTCAAATATTGCTGCTTCCCTATTCTCTCTTCTCCTCGAATTAAGACATATATTGGACCTTGTCATTTTATCCTTCATGTTTCTTATCTTGTTTTTTGTATTTTTTATCTCTTTCTGAGTTGTATTTAGTATAATTTTCCAATTCTTCATTTCTTTATTCAATTCTGTTTACTTTGTTATTAAAATCCATCCTTTGAATCTGAATTTCTATTATTATAATTTTTCATTTTTAGAAGTTCCATTTGGTTCTTCTTAAAATCTGTTGGTTATATTTTATTCTCTCAGAGTAGGTAGTTTCAAATTTGTCCATTTTTCTTGAAAAATGACAGTCATTTTATAATCTATATCTGATAACTTTACTAATTAAAGCCTTTATGGGTGAGTTTCTGCTTCCTTTTGTTTCTGGTAATTGTCACTCATGTTGCTCTCTTCTTGCTAATTTATTTGGGTGGGAGATTTCTGTAGTGCTAGAATATAGGTATGTTCCTTCAAAAGATTCGGATTTGCTTCTTCTTGGTGCCTATGACTATTAGCAGCAATTCTTCTTCAAACTCACTTATGTGGAATACAAGAAACAATGCAGAGGATCATAGGGGGAGGGACAGAAAATGGATTGGAAGGAAATCAGAGAGGTAGACAAACCACGAGAGACTCTTAACTATAGGAAACAAACTGAGGGTTGCTGAAGGGGTGGGAGGTGTGGGAATGGGGTAACTGGGTGATGGGCATTAAGGAGGGCATGTGGTGTAATGAGCACTGGGTGTTATATATAACTGATAATTAACTGAATTTTACACCTGAAACTAAAGATGTAGTTTATGTTGGTTAATTGAATATAAACAACAACAAAAATAAAGTTGCATAAAACAAAAGTAAATACTGGCAATTAAAAAAAAACTCAGTTATGGCTTGAGATTTATCAAGTCATATAGTAATGTGAATTTAAATTGTAAATCAATGCAGGACAGATGGTGGTTACTCCTTGGCAGAGACAGTCCTCCATTTCCCCAATCCCTAACCAAGGCAATTTTGTTTGCTAACTCCTGAGGATGGTAGGGATGGTAGAGGGTTTGCTTTTAGTTCACCATAGTCCATCATATGGTTAAGATGTAATTCATACTAGGGGAGGATCTGCTAGTAAGCTCTTATGTGGTCCCAGGCTTTGTTTCTTCTCAGAGGCCTGAAAAGCCATGTCTTACACGTTACTCTGGGTGGGCAAATGTCCTTAAGGCCAGAGTCTCCTATACTGTGCTCTGCTTACCTTTATGGGTTCCTGTCCTCACTTAGATTTTGATCCATTAATGTCTACTATTTAGTTCACTCTTTTAAAACTTTCAAGAGGATCTATTTATTTTTAAATCTAGCATAATTAGTTATTTTCAGTGAGACAGCTCAAATAACTTATCCCAACATATTTTCAGAAACAGAACCTCTTCACTGGTTTTTCATCTTTCGTTTCCCCCTCTATTTCCCTCTCTCTCTTATCTCCCCTTTTTCCAGAAAAATCATTACCTTCTTGTTTCCATGTTAACACTTTGGATCAACTATACCAATGGATCAGTACTGGCTCCAGACAGGAAATATATATGAAAATCCTTGCTTCCAGAAGTTTTGAGCTCAGTATTAGAGTTTAACAAGTTAATAACTCTGCTGTTAATGAGCTGTGATAATAAGTAAGCAGTTTAATTTCTCTGGGTTCTACTTTCTAGAAGCCTGTGAATTCTCAGTCCTTACTTCTGTTACCTTCCATGTAATAACAAACCAAATCTTATATACTCTACCTACTACATTCCTGTTAAATCTCTCCTTTTTATTCATTCCAAGGGCTATTTCTTCAGTCCCAAACTCTCATCATTGCCTGCATTTTCGTAGCCTCTTTACTGAAGGTGCTATCTGTCTACACTCTCTTCCTCCAAAAATCATTTTCCATATTGCTACCAGACTTATTTCTAAAATATGTATCAATGATGTTCTCATAGCTTTTAAGGTATAAGTTAAAATTCCTTGACTTAGTACACAGTGCCCCTCATAGTCTTTTCCTTCTTTACTTCTCTGATTTCATTTTCAGTAAACACCACTTGCTCAAACCTCTGTGGCTTCATGTATATTGCTTCTTCTGCTGGAAACACCTTCTTTTACTTCTCCTTTACCTAATCAACCTCTACTCGTCCTTTATAACTCAAGACCAGCACTGTTCCTAGAAATTCTTTTAGGACGTCTCTTCCTCTCTCTGATTTGGATTTTCCTGATTAATGTTTCCACAGAACTCTAAATTTACACCTACGTCAAACTGTAATGAATTTGTGACTTATTTATCCTTCTCACTCATTAAACTATAAGCACTTTTCATATAGAGACATTCTTATTCAAGTTTGCAAATCCATTCCTGCAGAATTTGCTTAATGGACCAATGAACAAGGCTATAAAATGATGGGGGCAGTTAAATGATTTTGAAAGTTCTTTGTTCGCTATAAATTTATCCTATTGTAGAAATCTTAACTACTGCTATACTGGACCTATCATAAGATCCACATTTTATCTAAGCTTCCACATTTTCGAATCTAGATTCTCTGACGTGCAAACCTGACTCATTTCCCCAGACTGCTTAAAGTGAGTTTTGATATCTTAGTTAGACAGCCTCCCCAAATATGACCTCTTGCTGGGGAGGCTTTGCATTTGACTGGCTTTGAATGTGATCACTTGCACATGCTCCTCTTTGCTTTTGCTGATGCCCCTAATTCCTGATCCCCAATCCCTCTAATTCACAGTACCTGCTTTCTTCACGTTCTTCTGTTTTTATACCACTGTTGTTTAAATCCCAGAAATACAGGCTAAATAATTTAACTAGTTTTATTAGGAAAAGCAGAGAGGAAGAATTTTTGATCCAGAAGAAAAGACTGTAGCTCAATTCCATCTTTGACAGATGAGGAAGAATTTTAAATATTCAGTGTAAGTAAGTAAAGAGACTCTCTCCTCCTAGAGAGACTTTCACTAGTCCTTCCACTCAACCATGCTTGAGATTAGTAAAAGTAAAAATTTTACTTGAGTGAAAATTCACATCACTCTGATATATATGGGAGAATGGAGGGAAGGGGAAAGGATGAGGAGGGGGGAAGTGGAGGGAGAAGCTTTCAAACATTAAAAATACTCCTGTAATTTATCTGTTTTGGGGATTTTTGTTGAGTTGCAATGTAATTTCACTGTACCAAAATATAATCTGTAAGTTTCTAAGTAGATTCTTCATTTAAAGTCACAATATGAAATTAAAGGTAGCTTCATTTATGTCAACAGTATATGGAAAGCTTGATTCTGGTTAAAAAAAAAACCCCCACTAAAACTCAATATATTATACACATTGTGAAAATAATCAGCATAACTATTAATCTGTTTTACAATCTACTTTTTGGTTAAGTGGGATACCTACTAATGAGTAATAGACAAATTAACAGATCGTTTCAAACTTTTCATCAAATTTATCTTTTCGGTTAATATGTATCTTTTAAAGAACCAAGAGATTAGAATATTATGAAAAAATGAAACTTACCGTCATCCTCCCAGCAGCTCTTAGCACTGCCTTCTCTCTCACTGCTCCCCGGTAACACTGTCTGGTCTGTTGGCAGGTCATCTTCAGGCGCACCTCCTTCACAATCTGCTGCATCGGTAATACTTTCTTCTTCCACGATATGGAGTTTGTCTTCATCATCTGAATCTGAATTTGTTTCTACCACAGTATTATAATTTGTAACTGTAATACAAACAAGAAACAAATAATCAAAACCAACTAGTGTAAAAATCAGTTTTTACACCTACGTAAAAAGGAATTTTAAAAAGGACTTAGTAGGAGTGCTCTATAAATAGTAACTCATTACCTTATAGCAACCTTATGAAATAGAGTATCTATCTACCATCCATTATGCGTAACCCTGAAAGCAGAAATGGAAACCAAGACGTAGGAAGGTAAGTAACTTGTCCAAGATCATACAGCTAAGAAGTAGGAGGGCCAGGATTTGAACCCTAGCGTCTGTTTCTATATTCTGTGCTCTTAAACACTACATTAAATATCTTCTCCAGTCATAATGACTTTATCCTATATGATACTGCTTATGCACAATTAGGGCCACAAATCTTTAAAGCATTCCACAATGAAGAAAAACAATTCATTTCTCCTAGTAAGACAACAAAACCGCATCAAATTTACCATAAGAAAGATATTTTCAAGATACCAATTCGGTCCATGCATTTCAAATTAATCCCACACTGGATTTAAAAAGAATCTATCAAATCAACTTATCCAAACTTCTACATAAGGAAGGCATGATTTAAGTAGCATTTGTATGTAAGTCTGTAATTTTGGAAAAAATAACTGACATCTAGAAGTTTTCAAATGAGCATCCTTTCCAGATTTTTAATAAATTTCAATAAAACTTAACACTAGCATTATGAAGATAAATAAGTATTTGGAATGACCACTATTTGCAGAACCATGAGTAAGAGCTGCAAATAAAATTCTCTAAAACAAATAATACAGCATAGTCAATATTTCTTCTTCAGAGTCCTTGTAATAATCACTCTACTGGGATAAATTATTCAGTACCTCACTGGGTATGGTCACTGGAATATCTCTTTTCAATTATTTGCAAGGTGATTCTTATTTGCTAAGCAAAGATTGAAAGGGAGAAAAAGGAATGTTTGCTTTATTGAGATAACTAAGCAATAACTACTTTCAGTTATTCTTTCCATTTCTTCCTTAAAATTTTTAACCATTCTTGAAAGAAGATAATAACCTAAATGTTTAAATGATATATGTATATACCCCCTTCCCATATAAATACATACACATGCTTGAGAACAGGACGAAAGAAATACAATCAGAAGTGTGGGTGTATATGTTACAGTGAGAATGAATAAGCAAAAATCTCCAAAACTGCTTTTATAGTTATATAGGCCTTAGGAAGACCTCTCTGTTCAAAAGAGTACAGGAGCTACCCTTTTGCCCACATGAGAAATCCTTCAATATCTTGTGCCAGAAGAAAAATACCAAGTTTTGTTGTATCATTAATACTTTAGTGTGAATACATTTTTCCAAATCTTTTCCCAAGAGCAAATTATTTTTTCATGTTACTATAAAGGTAATACAGGTTTAACATAAAAAAATCAGATAATATAAAACATGTAAAATTAGTAAAGACCCTCCCACCAAATTTCCCTTCCTTGACTCACTCTTTAAAGTAACAATAACAGCAAATTTTAATTTGTCTATGCACAAGGTAGGCATGATACTAATCATTTTAAATACCTTATTCTATTTAATTATAATGCAGGCCTCGGTATATATACATATGTCATATTTAATATCATTTCTCTATATAAACATAGTATACATCTTTAAATACACACATAGAGGATCACATTATACTGTCTGCCAACTAATTTTTTGACACTTAATAACATATCTTGGAAATTTTTCTATTTCAGTATATGTGAATATTTCTCATTTTCCTCTCACTGGCTGCACATCATTTCATTGTACAGACAGAATTTAAACAATAACCTATATTGATAAAATCTACGTTTCCAAGTGTTTTTTAAACATTAGCAACAAGCTTTCTTGTAACTCTATCTTTGGCCATTCTTTAAATACATTTGTTAGGTATACTAGTAGAGATGGAACTGCTGAGTCAAAGGGAAAACTTGTTAAAAGTAGACAGATATGGAAACATGGGGAATTCCTGTATTCCAGCCACACACAGTGAGCAGAGTAAATTGTGCCATTTTAAGTGTGGATAAAGGAAATGATTCTCAGAGGTTGTTCCATAGCTCTCACCATGGTTGGGCCTGTACGGATAGTTGAAAGTCCAACTATTTTGTAAAGAGAAGATTTAGTGATTCTTCAGTATCTTGAGTTGGCCATGGTTTTATATTGGTGCTATTCTTGCCTTCTAATGATGTACTACTGTAGTTCAGTTTTATCATTACCAATTTGGTTAGCTATATTACCAATTTGGTTGTCTAACCCTACATTTACATTTAGAGTATTTGGGGCTTAAAAAGCATGCTACAGAATTAGTCTTCAAGACATGTATGTATTTTGGTTCCAATATTTGCTTGCATTGCTTCATAGTTTTCACTAAGTTCCTTCTACCCTGAGCTGCACTAGGTTCTTTTTACCCAGAACTCTTTCAAACTGTTTATTCTGCCTGGGTCACTGTCACTTTCTAGGACTCTGACCTCCAGTATGAGCTGCCATTGTGGTATGGAAGATTTTAAGTGAAATACACCAAGCCAAAAAGACTGAATATATTTTATAGTTATCTTGGGAATTTTCCCAAAGCCCATTTTGAATATCTGGCATAGAAGTTGAAAAATAAAAAAACCCACTACATTTTATTGGTTGATGGAAAAAAGACCAATAACTATTTTCCAAGTCTTCTTACTGTCTTCTGCTTCACAGTTACTTAGCTGAGAGAAAAAGCAGTGAAAATTGCTTATACTGATTAGTGTAACTTAGAAAAAAGTCAAGCTTCCTATGTTTCTGAATCTCCCCTTTTGTGGCTCTACAGAGTTAATTTAAAAACAGAGACCCAGCATGAAAAGCATGAGTAATAATCAGGCCCTGATAAATTCTAGTAGCCAGTGAAAATGTCCATTATCTTAACTGTTGCTCATCTATCCCCATATTTTTAAATTTTTAAATTTAAAACTTTTTTAAAACTTTGGCTAAAAAAAAATAAAGTGAGGGGCGCCTGGGTGGCTCAATCGTTAAGCGTCTGCCTTTGGCTCGGGTCATGATCCCAGGGTACTGGGATCGAGCCCTGCATCAGGCTCCCTGCTCCGCAGGAAGCCTGCTTCTCCCTCTCTCCTTCCTCCTGCTTGTGTACCCTCTCTCACTGTGTCTCTCTCTGTCAAATAAATAAATAAAATCTTTAAAAAAAATAAAGTGAAATATAGTTTACCTAAAGAGCGGCACCTTCTTAACAAACAGGTGATTCTCACCTCTTGTTTCTGAGTTTTAATTAAAAGGAAGAATTCCAAGAAAACAAAGATAAAGGAAAACAAAGGGTAAACAGCTTTTAAAATCTTTAATTTACAATACACAATATGAACTGAAATTTCTATAGAAAAATGGTAACATTTTCAATGCATCTGTTGTCACTAGAAGGTAGTTAAGGACCCAGTGCCTTCTTGGTGGTAGTTCTTGTTGGTGTTACTTGCTAATATCTAATGCCAGATATAACATTATCCACTGAACAAGGTGGTTGTGAGGATCTAATGATTTAAAATTCTGCTTAGATCAGTTTCTGGCACACAGTAAAGACTACAGAAGTGTCTGCCATTATCATCATCATCATCATCATCATCATCGCACTGAATCTTTACAATTCCTAAGAAGTAGGTATTGTTATATTTCCCTTTTATAGAACAAAAATTAACCCCCCAAACCAAACCAAAACAAAACCAGGGTAGCGGAGTAACCTGTTTGAGGTTAGTTAGCTATTAAGTTACGGAGCTGGACTCAAATCCTCGCATGCCCGATTCCACAGCTCATATACTTTAACTAATTATGTATAAAGCCTCCTAACTGAAAATTGTTGCACAAATGATAAATATTCTTAAACTTATGTTTCTGTGTTTAGCCTATTCTGGGGCTCTGGAATTCCATACTTAACAATATGCTACTAGAACATTTTCAAATGACTAAAAAAATTTAACCATCAGAATCTCATTATAATATAACTGACAGTACACCACAGGGTAATATCTTCATTATAGTCAATAAACCTGTGAAAGGCTTTCACATAACATGTTATTTTTAGTACCTGATTGCATGTAGTACGGTATCAACTGCACTAATTAAACTTCCATGTAAACATCTGTTTCTTAAGTAACGTACAATTATAATAAAGAATTAAATAAATTAGATGAATCAGTTCCAAAAAAGAGCAACACAATTTCAACTTCAGTCATTAAGGGCAAGATCATCTAAATGCTTTAGAAATAAGAACCCTGCCAAGCACTGTTTATTATAGCTCTGAATAGCAGGTTAGGCTTCACAGGGGAGGAGAAGGAGGGAGGGCGGGGCAGGGGGAGGAGACATATTTAACCTCCAGGTCTTTGATTCTCATCAGGTGATAACCATGGCATGTGCTGATGAAAGCCATAGGCTAAGGCCACATATCAACATATTTTCAGGCATAAAAAGGCTTTTTTTTTTTCCCTAAAGGGAGAAGTTCTGCTTACATCATGCCACTAATATATGCTTAGCTATGTCTCACTCATTCCTATCAAACACACACACTCCTCTGCATGGTAGAAAAGAAAGATAAAATCTCTCTTAGGAAAAGACCTAAGACTGATCCTTACAAAATAACAGACTATTGTACTACTAACAAATTGCTCCATATCCATCACACTAACCCAGTGCCATAATTTAAGAAACACCCAGAAGAACATACATTTTGAATCATGTTCTCAAGAGTAATGGACAAAAAAAAAAAAAAAGCGTAATAGACTCAATAGTTGGGACAAAACCATAACAACATCACTTAACATGTTTTTCTTATCCTGAAAAGAGTCCCCGGCACACTGCCTTCCACATAGTAGGTACAGAATTACTTGTTGAATTGGATGTGAGGCCACACTTGCTTTTTTCTGAGTAAAGAGATAAGTCAATATACTTAAGTGTCGCTGAAGATTCAGGAAGATGACAAAACTGTAGTGATAACC
This sequence comes from Nasua narica, assembly GCA_028533885.1. Lineage (NCBI taxonomy): Eukaryota > Metazoa > Chordata > Mammalia > Carnivora > Procyonidae > Nasua > Nasua narica. Next base: position 23,545,743 of record CM052807.1, on the reverse strand, counting down.
AAAGAACTGGTAAATTAGTAGACAAAATGAAAAAGGGAGATCATCTGACAATCCTAAGGGGAGAAAACTTCTGCAAATAATGTTACTCTCGAAAGAGGAGCTTATGTGTCCCTGAATATTTTACCCAGACATACTGTAAATATTTGTTAATCCGCCTGTGACCTAACTTATAGATAATATCAATGTATATGTATTTTATTGTATAATAAATGTTAGGACATAATATGCATATTTAATGTACCAGACAAGTAATATAATATGCAATATAGAGTTACAACTTAAGTCTTTTAAAAATAGGCATCATAATGACTTTAGAGTGCTCTAAACACAATGACCATGTTAGGTTTATTTATTTGAGAGACGGGGAGTAGGGGCGCATGCATGTGCGCGTGGTGGGGGGAGGGAGAAGTGAAGGGCAGAGGGAGCAGACTCCCTGCTGAGCAGGAGGGTGAGCACGCAGAGCCTGACACAGGGCTGGATCTCACAACCCATGAGATCATGATCTAAGCTGAAATCACCAGTTGGTTGCTTCACTGATTGAGCCACCCAGGCACCCCTGAACTTAATGTTAGGTTTTAATAAATACTATCAGTTCAGCAAATCTGGAATAAAGTTTTATAAACTTTCTCTCTAGGTAAAATCTTTAATCTTGGGTGCCTATTAAATTGAACAATAATCACAGACTGTTTTTATATTTTCAAAATAATTTTTAAAAACTCACTCCAATGAAAGTCTGAGAATTTTTAAAAAAAGATTTTGTTTATTTGACACACAGAGACAGTGAGAGAGAGAGCACAAGCAGGGGAATGGCAGGCAGAGGGAGAGGGAGAAGCAGGCTCCCCACCAAGCAGGGACTCTGACGTGGGGCTCGATCCCAGGACCCCAGGATCCTGACCTGAGCCGAAGGCAGACGCTTAACTAAGTCACTTAAGTGCCCCAAAGTCAATGATTCTGATATTTACCCCTGCAAAGGGTTGGTGGTTTTCAATGCCTTTAGATACAAGCTATTCATAGAATGACAACTGATAGGTGAAGGGAGGGGAGAGGATTGCCCTCTTGTACAGAATCCTAGTTCTTATTTTCTCCTCTCATTATACAATTGTTACTAAGTATTCTTGGGATTTGTCTCTGGATGTTCTCTCAGTTTTTACTCTGGCCTCTTTCCCATTCTCCACAGGTCCTCTGTCTGTATGCCCCAACAAGACTCATCCCAAATTACCTCTCCTTTCCCTGACTTAGCAAAGCTTGCACTCATTCAGAGAGCTAATTTTAGCCAGTATAAGTACAATTCACAAAAGGACAGATGAAACAGTTAAACAGCAAAGCTCTTTAGCAGATAAACTAAAATCAGTCCCACGGACAGGTGGTTCTCTTGTGTGTGTGAGGAAAGTGTCTAGATGAAAATAATTCACATGAAGTTATCAGTAATATTTCCTTCATAGGAAAATATGCATTTATAAAAAGGATGCTTTTTAATTTATAGGACTTGTTACATGTAGAATACAGGCAGGATGACAAAATCCAACTGAGTGTGAAGATTGAATTATAAATAAAATGCAGAAATTATTGAGTCAAAAAATAGAGTAGCCATATAATTGATAAACCAATCCAAAAGTCAGATCTTTGAAGCATCAATAAAATAGATAAATTGCTAGCCCACTTAATCCTAGAAAAAATTGAGAGGCACAAGGATTCAAGATTAATGCAAACAGAACTATAGCTATAAAGAAATTTAAGAGACTTACTTTAGAAATATTTTGTACAAATCTAAGCAAATAAATTTAAAATTTGGATGAAATAACTTCCTAGGAAAATATTAATGATTATAACTACATTTATTATTTTATAGAATTTATAAAATTGTACAAGAGATGGCAAATGTAGACAGAACCTAGAATAAATTTAGGAAGACATCAAAGAGTTAACCACCCAAAAATTGCCAGTTGTTTTCCCAGGTGAATTTGTTCAGATCTTCAAAGGACTGATAATTCTGCTGCTTTTTCAAGAGAGAGGAAAATGTAAAGAGCCTAAATTCTTTCTATGAAGCCAGCTTTTGAACAATCAACTAAAATCTAAGAGCACACTTGTGTGCATGTGCACACGCATGTACACACACACTCAAACTCAGTCTCACTGATGTAAACATGTTAAAGAAGATATTAAATCTAGTGGTACATTAGAAGATAAATAAAACAAATATTATTCAACATTAGGAAATATATAAGTCCACCATCTTAACATAGTAAAGGAGAAAGAATACGAATGATTTCTATTGACTATGAAAGGCATTTGATAAAATTCACAACTCCTTGCTGATACTTTTTCATAAAAATAAAACTGAAGTCAGTATTATGATAAATGACTATGTATCAGAGGCATTTACAAGATAAAGATGTTTACTGTTATCATTACTGACAGCATTTTAAAAGAATAAGCTAATTTTTAAAAACAACAAAAGGAAAAAGCACAAATAGTGGAAAAGAGAAAGCAAAATTATTATTATTAAAATTATTATATTGCAAGGGATATGTTGATGTTTCCGGAAAAATCAAGAAAAATCATCGCAAAAAACTACTAGCAATTAGAAATTTGGTAAATGAGGGGTGCCTGGGTGGCTCAGTGGGTTAAGCCTCTGCCTTTGGCTCAGGTCATGATCTCAGAGTTCTGGGATCGAGTTTCGCATGGGGCCCTCTGCTGAGCAGGAAGCCTGATTCGCTCTCTCTCTCTGCCTGCCTCTCTGCCTACTTGTGCTCTCTTTTTCTCTCTGTCAAATAAGTAAATAAAATCTTAAAAAAAATTTGGTAAATGAATAATTACAAATTTAATAGAAAAATACCAATAGCTTTCCAATAAACCAATAATAACCTGCTAAAAACCGTAACAGAAGAAAAACTCTACCAATCTCTATCAACTCTAACAAAAGATAAGCCTTGAAGGCAAAAAAAAAAAGAAAAAAAAGACAAGGAAAAAACAAGAAACAAGGAGAACCTATATAAAGAAAATTTTAGCATTCTATTGAGATTTATAAAAATTCAAAGCACACTGCTATTTATAGCTATTTATACCTACAATAGCCACATTATACATATAGCCCAAGTGTCCACTGACTGATAAGTCGATAAAGATGTTTGTGTATGCATGTATGTATGTACACACACACACACACACACACACACACACACACACACACACACACACACTGGAATATTACTTGGCCATAAAAAAGGATAAAATCTTACCATTTGTCAATGATGTGAATGGAGCTGAGAGTATTAATGCTAAGTGACATGAGTTAGAGAAAGAAATACCGTATGATTTCACTCATATGTGGAATTCAAGAAACAAAACAAATAAGCACAGGGGAAAAAAAGGGGGAAGCCAAGAAACAGACTCTTAACTATAAAGAACAACTGATGGTCACCAGAGGGGAGGGCAGGTAGGGGGATGGGTGACATAGGTGATGGGGATTAAGGAGTGAACTTGCTGTGATGAGCACCAGGTGCTGTGTGGAAGTGTTTAATCACTGTATTTACACCTGAAACTAATATTATACTGTATATTAACTAACCGGAATTTAAATAAAAACAAGAAAGAAGATTTGAATAAATGAAAAGACATACCTTGTATTTGGATAGAATGGTTTCATATTACAAAGATGTCAATTCTACCTAAAATAATGTATAAATTCAATACAATTCTGATCCAAATATTAATATGGTATTTTAGAATCTAAATCTAAGCGACTTAGGCCAAATGATTCTAACATTTACAAGGAGAGGTAGGAACACAATCTCTGGAATGAGTTCGCCTGGTTCAAACCACAGCTTCAAATGGACTATTCATGTCACCTTGGGCATGTTTCCTAATCTTCTCATGCCTCAGTTTCCTCATTTCTAAGGCGGTGATAACAGCATGTCCCTAATAGGACTGTCACAGTGATAAGTGATAGAAGAAAATATAGGCAAATCTTTTTACAATCTTGGAGTAATTAGGGTTGTTATAAGCATGATACAAAACCCATGACTGTACATATAAAACAAATTCAAGTCAAAAGACGAATGATAAACTGTAAATAATATGTGTAATACATGTTACCAAAGACGGATTTTTTTCATTATAGAGAATTCTTAAACGTCCATGTGAAAAAAATGAACCACCCAGTAATATGCAAAGAAAATTCACACACACAAATATGAATTTGCAATAAACATGTAATAAGATGTTCAACGTCACTAATTAAATACCTACTTTAATTCAATATTGTTACAGTCACTCTTTGCATACACTCTTAACCCTCCTGACTTTCTCTCATTTAAAAACCCTACTCAGGCTACACCCCTATTTTGATTAAGTCTATAGAACTCTAAATTCTATACCTCAGGCCCGTTTACTGCAAAGCTTCTTGAAAAAGTTACCGACACTCGTCTCTAATATGTTTTTTCCTATTATTTCTTAAACCCACTCTGGTCACAAAACTGTTCTTGTCATGATTATGAAGGATCTTTACTTTCTTAAAGGCAATGACAATGATCAATCCTCATTTTATCTGACCTACTAACAGCATTTGTCACAAAAATCTCTCCTTTTCAAACCAATCGCTTCTCTTGACTCCCTTGATTTCCCTAACTCACTGACGGCTGCCTTTCCATTTCTTTCCTCCACCTCCTGGAATTCAATCTGTCTCAGGGCTCTAAATACCATTGGAGGACTCCCTGTTTTATACCCAAGCCCAAATTTCTTGGCACTCCAAACCCAAATGCCTACTTCACATCTCCACTTGGACATCTAGGCAAACATGCCATATCCAAAACCCAATTCTTGATCCTCTGAGTTTTCTCCATTTCAGTCAGTGACACTCCTATTCTTCCAGTTGCTCAGGCTAAAACTCCTGTTGTCAGTATTGACTCCTTTCCCCACCCTCATCCTCTCATAACCCACATCTAATCTAGAGAGAAATACCGTAAAACTTGGCAACTGACCCCCTTTCTACTAATTCCCCCCCACCACCTCCGTATTCTAAACCACTATCTCTCACCTAGAGTGTTTCTACTGGCTCCCTCCCACGAGGTCTCACTGCCTCCACTTTTGCCTTCCTATAGAGCATTATCGACACAGCAGCCAACACAATCCTTCTAGAGCACTAAAGAAACTGTTATTCCTCTATTCAAACCATCTAATGGCATCCCACCTCATGATAATCCAAAGGCCCTTCATTAGCTCGCTCCCATTCATCCATTATCTCTCATCTTCTACTTTATACTTGCTCACTCCATTCCATACACACTGGCTCCTTGCCTCAAAGCTTTTGTACCTCTTGTTGCTCCCCTTGGAATGTTCTCAGAGCATGGCTTAATTTTACCAGCTTCGTGAGGTCTTCTATGAGCACTCCATTTAAATTTATAGACCTCTTTCAACCAAAAGCATACCCCACCCTCCCCTGTGATTCATTTCTTCTTAAAATACTTATCACCAGCTTCCATAATATTTTATAATTTTTTATTGCTTTCACTAGAATATAAATTCCATGTAGCCCAGATTATTTTTGTTCTGTTTCACTTATTGCTGTGCCCCTCGTATGTAGAACACTGTCCATTATTAACTGCTCAATAAATGTTTAATAAATTAGCAAAAAAATTCTCCATAACACAGGGTACATGCAAGAGTTAAGGAAATGAGTACAGATTTACATGCTGCTGTGTCAATTTGTTATTTATCAAAACAAATTTTTATTTTTAATTAATTTTTATCAAAATTTAAAATGTTTAACTCTTGACCCAGAAATTTCTTGGCATTCACTCTACAAATAAACTTACACATGTATGCAAATATAGATACCTATGTTTATCTGCAAACTTGTTTTTAACTACAAAAAAACCCAAATAGCCACCCAAGATAGATCCCTTTGTACTGATATAGAGAGGGGTCCTCCAAAATAGTTTGATTCCATTCTTGCAGAAAATGAAGACATAATAGTATGTGCATACGTGTACCTGAATAATGAATGGTTAAAGCCTAGAAGAACATACAAATGAAGAAATAAGGTAATGAAATAGTGACTTATATTTTCTGTTTTGTGCTTTCTATATTCTTTAAATGTATATATTACTTTAAAAAAATTTAGGGGTGCCTGGGTGGCTCAGTTGGTTAAGTGACTGCCTTTGGCTCAGGTCATGATCCTGAAGTCCCAGGATCGAGTCCCGAGTTGGGCTCCCTGCTCAGCAGTGAGTTGGCTTCTCCCTCTGACCCTCTCCCCTCTCATGCTCTCTCTCACTCTCTCTCAAATAAATAAATCTTAAACTTTTTAAAGATATATTTTGAATGTACAAGAAAAAAATCTGAAATAATATTCAGCATACCACTGCCAATGGTGAACTTTGGAAAACTGAACTGGGATTGGGGTAAATATTTTCTTAATGTTTTTGTTATTTGAATTTTGATAACAGTAGATAGGAGGTATAATTAGAAACAGTAATCAACATACTAAAATGAAATTTTAAAAATAAAGGTTAAAATGACATTTAAGAAGAAAACAAATGCTATGCTGTAAACCTTTATCGTGTGGGTTTGGAAATAAAACAATTTAAGTTCTTATAGGAAACAATCTCCATTTTTTTATGTATAAAAGACAGTGGTCTGCTTTCAAGTATGAATAACATTCACCTTTTCTATTCATAGGTACATAAGGTGTGAAGTTTTGTAAAATTAAAAGGGAGGTAACACTTGCAAAAAAGATTAAGTGAAGGCCAAGATAAGTGAATTTTGCTCCTTCTCGCCAGTGCTGAGGGCAGCTACACACGCTCTGCACAGACGTCCTGGAGGATGGCATTGTGGGGAGCATGGAATTTCCCTTGTCAAAGGCAACTAATACCCACCCCCAAATATAGGTTAGAGTAACATACACATACACTCATATGTGTAGTAGCTTCTGCTACAGGATTGATTCTAAGTTTTTCTTAAATGTACAAGGAAGTTTTAAGAAATACTTTGTCATTTACCAATCTCAGCAGGCACTTTTCCCCTAACCCTTCGAGACTCACTGATTCAGAGCTGAACTGGTTATGAAAAATAAGATGAAGGAAGAGGACAAGAATTTTATTTGAATTCATTTCATTTGGGTTTCTCAGATTCCTTTACACTAGTAATAGAATTAGTGTGTCTAATTTAAAACCGTTGGTCATGTGCTAGATACCAGTGTTCACAATGGGAAAGAAAATAATAGGATAAGTGGAAAGAAATAGGCCATGAACTACAAGGATGCAGTCAGGGGACCTAACTTCCCTTGTTTCCATGGGAGTGGCAGTAAACAATAATTTAATGGTATCCAACCAGAACACCTCCTCCTCTTGGGAAGCTTTCCTTGGGAAGGGCCAAATTTTAATACAGGTATGCTAATTCCCTGAGTCCAAAGTCCTTCTACTCCTCTACTGGCTAGACAGACATGGAAGAACAAGGATCATGCTAATAAAAACTGAATTGGAAGTTATTTCTTAATGAAGCATTAAAAACAATCAGAGTTTACTTTTATTGAGATCTTCTAAACATCACAACATGTTACAAGCTTGTGAACTATCACATTAGAATGAATAATTTAGTTCCTCTGACCTAAGTGCTCCAGAAGGTAGAATGAAGACATATAGTACTTACAGTCTCTGCTTCTGAGATATGTGCACAATTTATAAAATATGAGTAATGTACATGAAATATTATAGATAGAACTGTGACAATAAATTATTCAATGCTAAATTAAGAGTGATGTAGAAAATAAATACTAGCAGATTCTCTACCCCACTGTATCTAATCTCTTTTTTTATGCCATGCTAATCTTCCAAAGAAACAAAATTTAAACAGTTTTTTTTAATTTGAAATATGTTATTGGAAAATTAAATGGATTTGAATCGAGGTACCAAATCCTTCTGTTTTGCTTTACCTGATTTATCTGAAAAACAGTTAATATGGTAATCATCTGTGAATACAACCTATTCAGAAAATAAATCATATCCAATAAACTCAAAGACCATGTGAACTCATCCCTACACACATTTTCATATAAATTTTATCTTAGAGAGTAAATGGACTTAGCGGTGAAAGAAGTGAACATCTTGGAAAAATACAGATAAATGGAAACTGTAGACCCATATGCAGAAACACAGAAAAGGGTATTTTTAAAGTATTTTGAAGAAATTATGTTTTATCAAATTTCTACTACTAGCAGAAAGAAAAGTTAAGTCAATCAGTGCTGCTTATGTAGTTTTGCATGCTGCTCTAACCCTGCCCTATGAAGTACTTAAAGTAAAATACAAACATAATTAAACCATTTTAAATAATTAAATATTTTTTATAGGACAAAGCAGGTAAAAGAGAAGAAAAAAAGTAGAGCATGCATATCACATATGCATACTCATGAATATCATGAAGACTTCCTCAACTTACTCTAGCTAACAGCAATTTCTCTCTTTCCTTCATATTTAAAACAAGGTCGAAACTGTTTTTACATTAGTAGTAAGGCATTACATTATTTGTCTTTTTCACTCTTGACATTTGCATGGGTGCAAAGGTAATGGTGGGTAGAACTGTTGATGCTATAGTATGATTGAAGGCCATGGCAACAAACCATATACATCCTGCATCCTTCACTGAAGCTCATTCCAGTAAAAAGCATAAAAAAATACAAAATAAACAAATAAATTGCCAATTTCATTTAAGGATATCCCTGATGAAGTAGTAGAAGTTATTCTATTAAATAATGACCTCTTAGTACAGTCTATGTCTTTAATATTACATGTGAGAAAACGGGATGCAAAAATAAACCACTTCTGCTGGGTATCAAAGCATGCAGTTGTTTTGAAAGGTCAGAAACTAGCTGTTTTTCTCATGGTACACCAATTTTACTTGAAAGAACAACGACTGACTATGGTTTTTCAGTCTTGAATATTTGGAAGACATTTTCTAAAGGATAAGCCAAGAAATAAGCCTGTCACTTCAAGGAAAACAAAGGACCAAATGTGCTGCCAATAATAAAATTTGAGCTTTCAGGTATAAATTAGAATTCTGGAAGACATGCAACTGCCACTGTGAGCTTCACAGCTTCTCAATTTTCAAGACCCTTCTGAAAAAAATTGATGCTAGTATTGGAGGGTTTTTTTTTTTTATATACAGGATAAAATGCAATGGGTCAACACTTGAAAATCGATACAACGAAGTGAACCAATATATTCCAAATGACTAATGCAGAAAATACAAATTCATGAGTGGATAAAAAAGATCCATTTAAAGTTCAGGATAGACCAACGGATTTCAGTGGTGCAGACTGTGAAATTCAAGATATGGTTTCATATTCTGCATTGCAACTAGACCTTAAGACATGCTACTTGGTCAGTTTTCATGCAGTCTTCAAATAATACCCACGATCATCTGAAAAGGCTAATTCCACATACATATCTATGTAAGGCTAAGTTTTACTATATTTCAACCATAACAAATTATAACAGATTGAATGCAGAAACAAATATGAGAACCCAGCTGCCTTTATTAAGGATCAATTAATAAATATTTTTATTTTTTTCACTTTTAATTATGAATATAGTAAATACTGATAAATATAACCCACATAATCATCAAAGGCACTTTGGGGTCTTCAACATTTTTAAAGAATATAACGGGATCCTGAGATCAAAATGTTTTCAGAATCACGCTGTTTAATAAGGTAGCCACTAGTAACAAATGTCTATTCACATTGAAGTTAATTAAAATTATAAATAAGAAATGAAGATTGGGTCCTCATTTATACTAGACACATTTCATTTCAAGCACTCAATTACCACATGTGGCTAGTGACTATGAGATATAATAGATATAGAACATTTCTATTGCCACAGAAAGTCCTACTGGACAGTGCCGGTCTATTTTGGGGGGCAATTAATTAGCATCTTACTAAATATCACTGGTATAATCCTACAATATATTATACTACCTGTTTTAACTCCTTAAAAAGAATATATGTGCCTTTTGAGGGCTGAGACTAGAACACTGATATCTGTAGCTACATATGATAATGATATTGTTATGTATATATATGATGTTGTAGCCCATAAGGTGCTTAATACATATATTAATACATATATATATATATAAAACGAGGAATAAATATGCAGAATAAGATACCTGCTAAACTATTTATTAACTCAATAAATACTTATTCAAAGTTTTATATAAACAGGTACCATGTAATTATGATTATTATATTTCATATTTCACTATATTCCTATCTAAATTTATAAGCTCTGGGTCTCCACCTTTTCCGTTCTCATATGATTATAATAAACTATTCTATCAACAATTTAATGTTTACATTGCTTCAGTTCACATTTTCATAAATGAGGATTAAAGACAATCTTTCCTCTTATTATCCTTTGGTTATATTAAATAACACTTATAGTTCAAAATTATGGACTACTAATTATGACTTGCAAGTTTTCTAAAGACTTCCATACATGTGGCTGAAAGCAAGGTTTTAAAAGTTACATTAAATCTGTAAACAATAACTAAATTTGTTTTGAACAAATTAATATCACAGCTTGATTTTATTTCCTTCATAGCTTTGTAGGATCTTTTTGAAATTTTAGCACCTATTATTTTAATTTGACAATCTTTATTCCTACTAAAAGCAATGAATGGAATTTGTAAAAGCTTGTTAAAATTAACATTTAAATTAAATTAAATTTTGCTTAAATATATTTTGGAGTTTTTTACATCTCAGAACTGAAAAGGACTTCGGGATACCAAAAAGCAAGGGCTGACCTGGAGTGTTCTAGTTGCCCTCTATTACTCCTTGTAAAGTAGGTAGAGATTTATAGTGTAATGAATGCTGCTGTTTCCAGTGTAGTTTGAGGCAATGCTCCTGGCAAGCAAGACCACATTTATAGGAAGGAGAATAACAGGAGAGATATGTGGGCTTCTGGCCAGATACTTTTCTGGTCAACAATCAAGACATGTACCTGAACTAGGTGAGGGATTAGCGGCTTGTATATACTCACAAGCCCTCTACTAATTAGGACTATGCATCACTCTCTCCATATACTGCTAGAGATTCTTTTGGAGAAAGAATAAAATATTTCTTAAGTCTGCTTTTTGGATGAAAGAAGCAAAAACATGATCTATAAAACTAATATACTATTTGTGCAACATGGAGTAGGCACTGATAAGCCTTACATAATTAGGCCTACTCCACACAGAAGAATGTGTATCATAAAGTGAATCATAGGAATTTATTTCTTCAATAAAAGCAAATAAAATAGTTGCTATTTAAATAAAGTAATTTTTGTAAACTCTATTTATTATGCTAAATTTTAAAGTCTCTGTTCTCAATTTTGTCTTCCTATCCAAGTTCCTTCTAAACATGGTTTCTGTAGCTAGAAAGTCTTCTGATCTAAATAGGAGCTAACATATTTTCATCAACTGTTCTGCTTTCCATACAGACTGGGTGTGTGCCTATGCAGCAATTTATTTTCCAAGTAACAATCTACAGTCAAGGGTAAAATTTTTAGGCTATATTTTCAGTGGTAGAAATTTTTTAAAAAGTAAAATCAGATTTCATGGTTCAGAGTGGTTAAATTTTAACACTGAAATATTAGAAAATGTAGATAAAAGTCACATGACTAAGTAGTTATTAAACTGAAAAAAGACAATTTTAATAAGTTCAAGTCATGTCTAGTAACAATAGCAAGATACTGTATTAAAAGGCAGTATTTATTTAGCTTGCATAAGTGGGCAGTTTATTAATAAAAGCTGTAAACATATAATCTCACCATGTAACAGAGGTTTTGCAGTCAGGCTCATATGAGTTCAAATTATGGGTCAAATACTCAACGGTTGGTTCTTTTAGGGCAAGTTTCTTTCCTTGGCTTCCTTACATATAACATGATAATGAAAAACACTTCTAAGCTTGTTTAAAGGACCAAATCAGGTAATTTATGTAAACTGCTTAGCACAGTAAATTTCACAAGTGATTAATAAATGCCCTACACACCCCACACATACACAATTTCCCTAGGACACAACTATATTTATAAGCATTTCACATTGATTCATTGTAGTTACCTGTACCTGATATAATAAGAAATTTTAAACAGTATTATTATTTCAAATATCATTTAGAAATACAAATAAGAAAATTAAAAGATTTAGACTTCAAAGTAATATGCACCACTGCATACCAAGAACACAAAAACAGGATGTCAGAATCCTAGGAGATTCCTCCCCTCAGTAAAAATTCAGTCTCTGGTATTCCTGACAGTCACTGACTTTTGAAAGAGCCAGTTCAAGCTCTTTATAACTCCGATGGGAGATGAGGAGAGAAAGAATTAGAGAAAGAGATACAGAAAGAGACATTAAGAATGAGACTGAGTCTTGATGATATAATTTGAACCACTGGATCAATCCATAAAATCCATTCCTTGTTCTCTTCCTTCTTCTTTCAGGCTATGCCTAACTGGGTTGGGTTTCTAAAGCTTACAACCAAAACAGTCTTTATTAATACACTAATTATGGGTGAGAATTTCCACCATACCCATTAGAATTATTTAGTAAGAGATGGATTTAGTATTCATAGTCAGGATATTGATTCTGGAGCTTGTGCCCTTAATCACAATGCTGTAGTAAATGGCAACAGTATCACATATATCCCTCTTGAGATTTAACAATAGAATTATTTTCTGAATTAAGACAAGGCTATACACATCTATATGCATCTATCTTTTAACCATACATTTTACACTTTATAAAGAGAATGGAATAGCAATACAGACTACAGTGATATAAATGATATTTTCCTATTGTTAATGATTTAGATAAGAAGATAAGTAGGAAATTCTTTCTCTTCCCAGAAGGATCTCTTCTATTTTTATGGGAAGAGGTGTACAATTTAAAACCTGTTTCCTCCTTATACAGAAAGACTACAGCCTTATATTTGTACTTTAGATATGTCAACTGGAAATGCTATACAAAACATGACCATGGGAACATAACTAAGGATCTAGCTTATTATGTAATCTTGCCTTTTTGAGCAAAGGGACTCACCTACAGGAGGTGTTTGATTAGGGAGAAGGTAAATAAACACTCCAACTAGGGATTTCTATTGCTATATAATCTGGCACTAGAATTTCCAGGCATCCATCCAATTACTCACAAACAGGATACGGGTGGGATTAGCTTGTGCACTTGAACGGTCAGAACACAGGACGTCCCCAGTTGTAAAACCTAAACAACACGAGGGTTCTCTGCACTACTACAGATCTATAAAGTTAGACTGACTCTATAATCAGAATATCACAGTATTCTATACTGGAGTGAAGTTACGGACTTTCAAGAAAAGCCTTTCAGAAGACCAAAATGAGCTCGAAGTCAATGAACATCCATAGGGAACTCCCCAAACTATCCTGTTTTGCCCAAATATCTCTTAACTCAGAACAGCTGGCAACCTGAGTCACACTGGGTGGGGGAGGGGTGGAGAATCATGTTTTCTCCTGGTCACTCGTCTTATATTCACCTTAAATCTTCAGGTTGACAAGGAGTAAAAGAACATCTTCAAACTTTACAACTCTATTGCATTTTATAAATTGCAAAGCACTTTAACTAGAACACCCACAAAACAATACTGTAAGACTGACTGGGAAGAGCTGGTATTATCACTTTTTAAAAAAAAGACATATGAAGCTTGAAGAAGTTAGACCATTCAAATTCACACAGAAAGCAACTAGGAAAGTAAGAATTAAAAACGTCTCTGGCGTTCTCTCCAAAGTACCATGGTACTCCAGGAACAAATGTAAGTCTCTTGCTGGGTGCTTTGAATACATTATCACATTAAATTCTCACAAAACCTTTGGGGTGTTTATATGTATGCACATACAATTCTCTTTGACACCTTAGACCAGTTTTTCCACTCTTCAGTAAACATTTGTATTCCAGTTTCTCAATAGATGGGAAGATGTTCAGTTTTAGAAAAATATGCCCTTAAATTCAATAAAAATACAAACCACTTCACAATATTTTTCAGACTTGGAAAATAATTAAGCAAGGGAAAAATAAAGTGAAAAAGTTTCAAACCAGTTTAAGAAGTTAAAAAATGGGGGCCCTTGGGTGGCGCAGTTGGTTGAGCGACTGCCTTCGGCTCAGGTCATGATCCCGGAGTCCCGGGATCGAGTCCCACATCAGGCTCCCAGCTCCATGGGGAGTCCGCTTCTCACTCTGACCTTCTCTCTCTCACTCTCTCTCTTTCCTAATAAATAAATAAAAAAAATCTTTAAAAAAAAAAGAAGTTAAAAAATGGGGACAATTCAAAATTTGTGGGGGACGCTGATGCTACAGATCACAACTGAGGACAGTGGGTTGAGGAAAGAGCTTAGGAAGTTTGTCTTGCTGAGAGATGGGGTTTATTTAGCATTTTTTTTTTTTTTTTTGGTTAAAGATTTCTCAGACTTGCAGTGAAATATATAGAGTAATTTTTATTGTTATTTCCCTAACCCTTGTCTTCTGTGAAGCTTGACTTTTTCTCCTTCAGTTTCACCAACCTCATTCTTTTTGAAACCTAACCTTCTGGCTACTAATGAATAACGGAGAGATAATGCTAAAATGGATTTTAGTATTAAGTTTTTAGTGTAGTTTAGAATGCGTCTGATGAAGTGCTCTGAATCTATGATAAACAGTGAAAACCCATTAGGTTAATTATTTGTTTACTCAAAATTTTAAAATACTTTCCTACATTTCATTTTATTCTTAAATAAAAATACTATCTAATCCAAATTCAATTAATTTAATGGTTTTCTGGTCTTGATATTTAAATTAATAATGGTTTGTGGAAATACTAAGTATACAACTCTTTTTTCTTCCTTTAGATATATTGTGCTATCCCAAATAGCTTCAGAAATATTAACATCTCTGCCAAAAGTAACAATGCTGAGTATCAACCTACTAAGCGTTTTTAAATTTTCAGTAAGAAAGAATTTTTCCATTTAAAAAATAAAATCTTGATTGTATTTGTCCTATAGGAAAGCTTCAGATAGTAGGCCAATACTCTGTTAAGGGACCAATCCTCTATTATCAGATGTTTGAGTAATAACCCATACTCAGGTTATAATTATTAAGCATAAAATGTTGATTCATTAAGTTGAAGAAAATATGAAATGTAAAATAAATCAATAAAATACTATGATTTGGTAAACCACTTTAAAGAGAAAAACCCCTGGAATATATTACACCAATAACCCACATGTCAAACGAGAAATTCCCACCTTAGAAAAATAAAGTACATCTGAGCAGCATAAATGTTCTAACACTAGTTTAGCAAACCAGAAGCTGTCAAGTTCCAATAACCTATTATTCACACCTCTTTAATCACTGCCACAGAGTCGATTATAAATAGCCTCATACATTTTTAAATAAGGTCATTCTGAAATGAAACAAAGAAGGTAGTAAATATTCTTGTACATAAGGAATTCAAATCCTAATGCACAACAGAACTGTGTATTTCTCAAATGTTCAATATAAAGAAAGCTAACACAATCTTTTATTAATTATGTCAAGTACGCACTCTACGTATTCAGTGGAATAACTCGATTGTAGCACTATTTAAACACAGCGGCCTAAAAAGAAACTCTGCCCAATAAATTTCATTCATTCATTCATTATGAGATAGCATTACTCATGGTATAAAAAAACCACAAAATATAATAATTTGTTGATTTACCTGAAACAATGCCATGCAAAGTCATGATGAAAAGACCATTCTACAAGGAAAAATGTATGGTATCACTGATGATACCACTGGCTATTAATTAACCCATTTGGTTGATAATCTGAATGTATTTCTTCAACATAAATTTATGTAACTATGTTAGAAAAGATGCAAAATGCTTTACCAGAGTGGCAGAATATCCTTCTGAAAAAAATTAAAATTGAGACTATGGGGTTAAAGTACCTCTTAGAAGGCAAAGATCTAAAATAAGCTAAAACTAAAACGGGACAATACAACAAACAATAACAACAAAAAACAAAAGAAACAATTTGGTTTTGTGTAACAGGTCCTTTATAAATAATTGATCATTATAGAATCTCTAAGAAAAATCTAAATTATTCTCGTGATCCCAGAGTGGTTTTCTACCACTATGGCATCTTCAAAGATTACCTGTTGAACTGAGAGTGAAAAGTCCTCATTTAAATAAACGAATAGTATCAAAAGACTGGGCCTGAAGAACATTTGGTAATAAGTAAATACAATCAGATTTTGACTATTTTAATATTTCCTATTAAGCTTTCAGACTAAAAATCCTACATAACCTTTTCCCCATTTTTCCATTTCTTCCTACCAGTGTGCCTATTTAGAGATAATAAAAGACAAAACATTACATTTGGGGAAGAGATAAATGAGAAGTCTGTGACTCCTTAGTTTCTTAAAATCTGACCTTATGCATTCACATTATATGGTAACACAACCTTGTGGGAATATGCCTATTGCATAAACCTTTGTTATCAGAATAATTTGAAAACAGAAAAAAAGTTGGAAAATCATACATACTATTAACATGTTTTACAATCTTTTAAAAAAAATCACACACGTCCCAATTTTTGCTGGATCATTTATTACCCTCACTTGGCTTTAGAACTGTTAGCTTAAAAACATCTTTTCTTGCACAATAAAAAGTTAGTTACCTTTTGGGCTCTGTTTTCCATCCACAAAAGATTCTTTTTTAAACAAGAAGTTTTAGTTACTTAGAGCCAGTTAGGTATCTTCTAACTAGGTAAGTACCAACTGAAAATTATGACTACAGAAAACCATGAAACTAATTTCTGCCCATATTCCAGAAGAAGAGCTGCATGAAGGTTTCTGAAATCAATGAAGCATTGTTATCCATATCATGCTCTCTTAATTCTATACCCCTATGCTATAGTCAGTTGCCCAATTCATTCATATTTGGTCCCTCTCAATAAAAGCCATGACCACACCCATATTCTTCTAAGGTCCCCTGACATAATAAGACAATATTGCCTCCATACTATTGCAGCAACATCTTATAGAATCAGCTGACACAGTTTCCTATCCCCCGATCTGGTGAAGTTTCCCCAACCATTCTCAGGGTTTTCTTCATCATCCATGAACAACTTACCCTACCTTAAACATCTGGAGCTGAAACAACAATGCTCTCCTAAGCTAGGATCATCCCTTTTCTCCCCAAATGGATCCAAGAATGGCAGAATAATAGATTGCTTTTGTTTTATTCATTATCTGATCAGTCTGTGTTCTTCAGCAAGTGCCTGGAGGAAAAAGAATCTGCTCTTATATTTATTTTTAGTAGGAAATTGGTCCTTGGCCAGTGGAAAACAATAGATATAGGGTCAAGAAACAGGCTGGATGGTTAATAGGATGTTCTGGGGAACCTTAACATTTATGAAATGGAGAGACAGAGTGGAAAAGAAACCATCAAAGACACAGAGAGACTGAGAAGAGCATGCCTTGTCGGAAGCCCAGAGATGTAGGAGATTTTAAAAAAGAGGGAAGTGAGACAGCAGAATAATTCCCTCCTGAGTGTGGATGGGAGCTGTGAATATGATGGGATGCTACTCCCATTATATTGTTAGGTTATATGGCAAATGTGAAGGGACTTTGTAGCTATATTGCCAGTCTCTAATCAGCTGACTGTGTGTTTATTAAACAGATTATCCTGCGTGGCTTTGACTTAATCAGGCAAAAGCTTTAAAACAGGCCTAAGGCCTCCCTGAGCCCAGAAACTCCATATAGCAGAGACTCTCTCTCTCTCCTGCTGTCCTTGAAGGCGCAAAGACCTATGTTGTGAACTGCCTATGGTTAGGTGCATCCTTCCTATAAGCATAAGGAAATGAATTCTGTCAACAATCTAAATGAGCTTGGAAGAGGACATTGAGCTACATATGAGAATACAGAATGACTAATGCTTTGCAGTTTTGAGCAGAGGACCCAGTTAAGCTATGCCTGGACCCTTGATCCACAGAAAATGTGAGATAATAAATATGTGTTGTTTAAGTCACTAAATTTGTGGTCATTTGTTATGCAGCAATAGAAGGGTAATCCATTAAGCAAGGTCCCAGCTTCTGTACGAGTAAAGGAGGATTGGGATTCAATCTTCAGGTTGTCACGTCTCTGACATGTGTTAGGATTTATGAGGGGCTGAATTTTCAGTAAAGATAAAGCAGAAACCTAGTAGTATAAATTAGAACTAGGAGGAGGTATGAAAGATACAGTTTAATTGATAAAAAGGTCACATGATTCATCTAGGGCATTCCTGATGCTGAGGCTAGGATAAACCAACAAATTTCATGCCACATCATTTCAGAGGAATTAGGTCAATATACTGCTTGCTTTGTTTTGATCTGGTTAACCAGACTAGAAGTCACTTGATGGCAGACATAATGCCCATTTTATATGCTAATTCTATGTCCCCAGCCCCCAGGCAGTATCTGGCATATTTTAAGTACTCAATATTTGTTGAGTGAGTGAGTGACTGAATGAATGAATGAATTTCACATCGGTCAATGTGAAAAAGTAGATTAAAAATAAGAAATTTTATGAGGAAACATTATAAATTGGCACTACTCTTTGTGACTTCTTGAAAATATTCAAGTTAACTCTGTTAAAGTATGAATAATTTGAGATGTCACAACAGAGACAGTGATAGAGTCGTCACCCAGCTAATCCACAAAGATCTCCTGATACCCCACTGTGCGCCAGATTCTAGAATAAGACTCCTGCGATAGTTTCTTAGCTGATATCTCTGTGTCCGTTCTAGCTCTTAGCCAGTTTCCACATCAGCCGCAGTAATATTTTAAAACAAATCATCTTATTTCATTCCCCTGTTGAAAACCTTTTAGTGGTTTCTCATTATACTGAGGACAAAAGGCAAAGTCCTTAACTTGTGTTTCCATAATTGGCCTCTGCTTCCTTCTCTAGCTTTTATCCCTTGCCACTCACTTTATCACCTCCAAGCATTCATGCATGTTTGTTATACCCTCTGCCTGGAACACTCTGTCTTTGCTTACCTCCTACTCATCCCTCAGATCCCAGCTTAAATCCCTAAATATCACTTCTTCAATGATCTCCCAATATAAATTACCCCTTCTACACAGCATTTATTGTGTAGCTTGCAATTACATTGTATGATTACTTTTTAATATCCATCTCCTCCATTACACTGAAGCTCCATTAGGTCTGGGATTATGTCTATTTTGTTCAGAGAAGTATCACTAGTACTAAGAATATTTCATACATATTAGTTGAATAAATAAAAGCAAAGGCCTAGGCGACTACCGACCACACATTATGAAAGAGCTACTGCTACCATCACTAGAAGTATGGTGCCCTACCTGGTAATAGCGTCACTCTAGCGTACAATCCCTAACTTGTGGAGTAGAGAGGCAAGGAACCAAGACAACTATGATGCCTACCACGACCCCACCTCACCACAAAAACAACAAAATAAACATTAAACAGCACCAGAAGTAAAAACAAAGTGATTCTCCTTTTAATAGTACTCTCTTTTGATACCTGAACTACTGTGTAGAATTTAAAAATTCTTAAGGATTCCAATGCTAGGAAAACAAGTTTTAAAATCGCTGAGGTAAGGATTCCAAATGCTTTTTATAAAGAATATTTTTGAAGAGTAAGTATATAGCAACATTTTAAAAAATCTGTTTACTAAAAAGCATGAAGAGCAAACTAAGAATCTAAACTGGGCTTAGAACAACTGTGACAAACAGGATCGTATAATTTTTCTTTCACCTAAAACCTTTCAGTGACTTCCACTGGTCTCTTAAGAACTGTGACTCATGAAGCCTTTAAAGCCCTTCATGACCTGTGCCCTGTCTACTTCTACAACTCATTTATGACCATTTTCCCTTTACGAACCCCTCCAACCAAATCTATCCTCTGGCCTTGGAGAACTACTTCCCCCAACTGGTCTTGCTCTCTTTTCACCGCTGGCCTTTGTTTATGTTCCCACTCCAGGAATATCTTGTTCCTTGTCTCCCTCAGGATGACTTTCTATTTACCCCACTTGGCCATCCCTTTCTCTCAGAGATGGCTTCAGAATTCTATATGAGAGAGTTTAGTGGTGGTACTCCGAAGGGAAAGAAAACTGGAGATTGGTTTTACAGCTATATTTGCATAACAAAAACACATTGCTACTGGGATTATAAATTTCATCTGCTGCAGTTTGGGGGCCTGAAGACTATGAGGGACTTAAGTTTCTTAATTCCCTCCTTGATATTGACTGCTTTTACAGGAAAAGTTTGACACCCTCTGAACGGAAAAGGTACCACATACTCTTGGGCATTTACTTCTGTTAGAGAACTTACACTGTATTAGGGATGTCGTGTACTTCTCTACCTCTTCCACTAGTCTATAAGCAAGCTAAGAGCAAAGACTTTCTTTCCATGGCTATAGTCCTCAAGTGCTATGTCCCGGCACATGGTAGATTTTCAGTAAGTATTTTCTGACAGAATGAATCAAGTATTTTATGAAAACCTAGGATATACAAAGTACCGTATTAGGTTTCCAGAGTAGGGGAATAGAGATACTTACTGCCTGATTAAAAACATGAAACATATAAAATATTTAAAATATCTTCAAGTAAATAAAAAATCACCAAATATGAAAGACAGTAAAAATTAGACATTTATACTAACCATTCCTATACATCAAAATTTCTAAATGAAATGCCTTCTATATCATCAAAGAAGCATTAAATACATTGCAGTATATTTTCTTATAAAGTGAATTCGAATAAAGAGTGCTTAGCTTTGTTAACTTATGAATAATATGTGATAAGCCATTAATTAACTAGAATACTCAACTTCCTGATGATGCTTTCAGGATCCAGAGTAAAAGAATGAGCCCAGATTAGATGACTAAATCAACCTAAAACTCAAACCTAACAAGGTGCTTTTGGCTGTTGTTACTGCTTTAAATTATAGTGGTGGAGGAGTATATTCTTAAAGAGGAAAGATGAGGTACCAAGACAAGAAGTGGGATAGTATGCTGAGAAGAATAAATGTACCATGAAAAAACTGTGTTGAAGAGCATGAATAAGTACGATTTGGAAAACTTTATTTTTTTTTTAAATTTTTTCCCCAAATACGTTTATTTTTTCAGTGTTACAAGATTAATTGTTCATGCACCACACCCAGTGCTCCATGCAATACCTGCCCTCCTCAATACCCACCACCAGGCTCACCCAACGCCCCACCCTCCCCTCAAAGACCCTCAGTTTGTTTCTCAGAGTCCACAGTCTCTCATGGTTCATCGCCCCCTCTGATAACTTTAAATTCTAGGTTGAGATTAGTTGTAATTTGGTAACCAATTTGGGACAACTAAAACTCCTAACTGGGACTGGAAGACATAAAGACATTGCTTAAATAAATTTGATCAGGGCAAGACTGAGAGATGGGTTCCAGCATGGAAGATATAGTAAACGAGGTGTAAAAAGATGAGAGCCAGAACTAGGATAGCAGCTGCAGAATTGGACAATAATGGTTTTGTTAATACTCTAGTAGCCCAAATGTTTACACTGGAACTGATTTCATTAGTCAGAGTGATGCCACAAACATAAACTTTTATGCTGTTATGGACAATCAAGAAAATGTTTGCTTCATAGAATCATTATATTTGGCAAATATGTGCCCAAGTGGTCAAGTCCTTGGATTAGCTATAAAATGTGCACTAGATTCACTCTTTCTATGTATTTCTATATTTCTCTTTGGTGCTCTGAAAATTAGACTTTAGGTAGTATCTCCCAGTTTATAAGGTGTTTTGAATCTTTAGTCAAATAACATAGTTTAAAATTTACTTCAATATCTTAGAGAAAAAATGACTGAAGAGTTCAAGGAGGATTCAGATGCAGTATTTTCAATTTCTTGTTTTCCAGTTTAATCAGTCTGGTGCATTACCATCATGTAGATAGCTGTAAGCTTATGATAAAGACTAGAAAATACATATCACCATAACCATCATATGATAGAAAGAAATTGGAATTTCATTTCTTAAAGAATATTTTTCCTAAATTTTTTATTTTTTGACAGCTTTACCTTTGACATATAAAATTATATATACTCAAGGTTTTCAACTTGATGCTTTAATACACATATACAATTGTGAGAAGAGCACCATTATCAAGCTAATTAATATGTCATCACCTCTAATAGTTACCATTTTGTGTGTGGTGAGATTTAAGGCATATCTTCTTTGCAAATTTCGGGTATATAATATGGTACTCTTAACTACCATCACCATGCTGTACATAGATCTCTAGAATTTATTTGTCATGCCTAACTAAAACCTTTTATCCTTTCATCAATATCACTCCATTTCCCCATTCCCCGGCCCCTGGCAAATAATTCTACTCTCTAATTCTATGAGTGAGTACTTTAGATTCCCCATAGAAGTGAGATCATGTACTATTTCTCTTTCTGTGTCTTGCTTATTTCACTTAGCATAATGTCCTCCAGCTCTATTCCAAGTGGCAGGATTTCCTTATTTTTTTTATGCCTGAATAATATTCCTTTGTGTTTCCATATATACATGTATTTTTTTCTTTATCCACTTGTTTGATGAAGGACATTTAGGTTGTTTCCATATTTTGACCACAGTAAATAATGTTGCACCTAACTTGGGAGTACCTGAGATCTTTTCAAGATCCTGATTTTATTTCCTTTGGTATATACTCAGGAATGGGATTGCTAGATCATATAGTGATAATTTTTTGAGCAATATCCATACTGTCTTCCATAGTGGCTATACTAAGTCATAATCCCACCACGAATGTACAAGGGTTTCCTTTACTCCCATACCCTTGCCAATGTTTGTTATTTCTTATCTTTTTGATAATAGTCATCCTGATAGGTGTAAAGTGATATCGCTTGGTTTTGATTCGCATTTCCCTGATGATTAGAGATGATGGGTACATTTTTGCATACCTTTTAGCCATCTGAATTTCCTTTGAGAGATGTCTATTAGGTTCTTTGGACCATTTTAAATTGGGTTATTTGTATTTTGGTATTGAGTTGTATGAATTCCTTATATATTTTATGTATTACCTTCTTACTGGATATATAGTTTGCAACCATTTTTCCCATTTTGTAGGCTGCCTTTTCACTTTGTTGGTTATTTCCTTTTGCTGTACAGAAGCTCTTTCGTTTGATGTAATTCCATTTGTCTATTTTTTGCTTTTCTTGCTTGTGCTTTTGGTGCCATTTCAAAAAAAAATTGCTAAGACCAACATAAAGAAGTGTTTCCCTTGTTTTCTTCTAGCAGTTTGATAGCTTCAGGTCTTACATTTAAGTTTTAATCCATTTTGAGTTTTTTTTGTGAATGGTATTAAGACAGGAGTCCAACTTGATTCTCTTACATGTAGATAGCCAGTTTTACCAACACCCACTTGATTACCCTTTCCCTGTTGTGTGTTATAGGAACCCTAGTCAAAGATCAGCTGACTATAACTGAATAGGCTTATTTCTTACTTGATATTGTTCCATTGGTCTACAAGTCTGTTTTGGTCTAGTATTCTGATATACTATAATTTGATAATGTAATTTGAAATCAGGAAGTATAATGCCTCCTCTACATGCCTTCTTGTTCAAGATTGCTTTGACTATTTGGGGTTATGGTTCCATAAAAAAGAAAAAATGTCTTTGGGATTTAGATAGGGATTGCATTAAAAAAATCACTTTGGGGAATGCCTGGTGCATTTCTGACCTAATCAGAAATCAATGCCTTGATTTCTGATTAGGTCATGGTCTCGGGGTCATCAGATGGAGCCCTGCATTGGCTCCATGCTCAGCAGGGAGTCTGACTGAGAATCTCTCTGTCTCTCTAAGCCACTCTGCCACACTTGTGCTCATGTGCTCTCTCTCAAATAAATGATCTTTAAAAAAAATAAATTTGTAGATCACTTTGGGCAATATGAACATGTTAACAATATTAATTTTTCCAATCCATAAATGTGGGATTCATTTATTAGTGTCTTTTAATTTCCTTCATCAGGGCTTTAAAATTTTTGGTGTATAAGTCTTTGCCTCTGGTTAATTCCTAAGTGTTTTATTCTTTACCTAGCTAATGTGAATGGGACTGTTTTCACAATTTCTTTTTCAGATAATTCCTTGTTGGTGTATAGGAACACAACTAACTTTTGTATGTTGATTTTACATCCTTCGACTTTGCTACATTATTAGTTCTGATGGTTTTCTTGTTTGTGTGTGTGTGTGTGTGTGTGTGTAGTCTTTATGGTTTTCTATGTACATAATCATGTTGTTTGCAAAGAGAAATAATTTTACTTCCCTTCTGATTTGGATGCCTTTTATTTCTCTTTCTTGCTTGACCACATTGGCTAGGTTTTTAATAGTTGGTGGTTGTGGTGAGAGTGGGCATCTCTGCCTTCTTCTAAATCTTATGAGTAAAAGCTTCCCAATTTTTTCCCATTGATTATGATATTAGTCTTGTGTTTTTCATATACAGCCTTTATTGTGTTTAAGTATGTTCCTTAAATACATACTTTGTGGAGATATTTTATAAAAAGATTTGAATGTTTTTTCGGCATCTATTGAGATTATCATGTGTTTTGTCTTTCATTCTATTAATGTGGGGTACACTACTATGATTTTCATAGGTTGAGTCATCCTTGGATCCTAGCGATAAATCCCTCCTGGCCATGGTGTGTGATCCTTTTAATGAGCTGCTGCAGTATTTTATTGAGGATTTTTGCATCTATGTTCATCAGAGATACCTATAGTTTTCTTTTCTTGCATTGTCTTTGTCTGGATTTGGAATCAGGGTAAAGCTAGCCTGAAAATGAGTTTAGGAGTATTCACTTACTTCACCTTTTTTGGAAGTGTTAAAGAAGGACTGGTATTAGTGCATCTTTTTGTATCTGTTAAAAGTCCTCAATGAAGCCATCTGGTCCTGGTCTTTTCTTTGTGGAAGGTTTTCTATCACTTAATCTCTTTGTTATAGGTCTGTGCAGACTTTCTATTACTTCTTTATTCAGTCTTGACAGGTTGTATGCCTCTAGGAATATACTGATTTCTTCTAGGTTATCTAATTATTGACATATAATTATCTTAATAGGTTTTTTGATCGTTTTTGTTTCTGGATCATTTGTTGTAATGTCTCCTCTTTGTATCTGAGTCTGATTCTTTTTTCCCCTTGAATTAGCTAAGAGTATGTCGATTTTGTTCAACTTTTCAAAAAAACAATTTTTAGTTTTGTTGATTTTGGTATTATTTTTCTATTGTCTACTTCTGCTTCTAAAATTTATTATTTCATTCCTTCCATTAATTTTGGGTGCCATTTGTTCTCTAGTTCCTTGAATTGTATGTAATGGTATGTTGTTTGTGAGCTTTCTTTTTAAAATACTGGCATTTATTGCAATAAATTTCCCTCTCAGTTGCCTTTGCTGCCTCCCAGATCTTGTTAAATTATATTTTCATTTTCTTTTTTGTCTCAAGTTAGCTCTAAAATTCCCTTTCAACTTCCTCTTTCACTCAGTGGTTGCTCAAGAGTATGTTGTTTAGTTTCTACCTGATAGTGAATTTTTCTATTTCCTTTCTGTTGCTGATTTCTAGCTTCATTCCCCTGTGGGTCTGAGAAGATATGATTTCAATCTTCTTTGATTTGTTAAGATGTGTTTTGTACCTAATATGTGATTTATCCCAGGGAATGTTCTATACGCACTTGAGAAGAATGTATATTATGCTGTTGTTTGGTGGAAAGTTCTGCATATGTCTGTTAGGTCCATTTGGTCTACAGTGTTGTTTAAGTCAGCTGTTTTCTTATTGATTTTCTGCCTGGATGTTCTATCCATTATTGAAAGTGAGATACTTAAGTCTCCTACTATTATATTATTCTATTGTTTGTCAGTTTTTCCCTTTCGATCTATCAACATTTGTTTTATATGTTTAGGTGCTCTGATGCTGGGTATATGTCTACCTGTTTATCTGTTATATCTTCTCTTTATCATTATATAATGACCTTCTTTGTCTCCAAAGACAATTTCAGACTTAAAGTCTGTTTTTTCTGATATTGCCAACCGAGGTGTCTTTTGGTTACTATTTCTATAGAATATCCTTTTCTGTACCTTCACCTTCAGCCTATGATACCTAAAGTGAGTATCTTGTAGTCATCTTATCATTAGATCTTATTTTTTTTATTTTTCTTTAAAAAAAAATCCAGTCAGCCACTCTATCCCTTTTCATTAGGGAGTTTAATTCATTCGTACTTCAAGTAATTATTGATAATGTAAAGACATAACTATTTCCATTTTATTAATTGTTTTCTGTTTTGCAGTTATTTTTATTCCCTTCCTATGGTCTTCTTTCATAATTTTTTTGTTAGTGACTTGGTTTGATTCCTTTCTCTTTATCTTTTGTGTACTACTATGAGTTTTTCCTTTGTCGTTACCATGAGGCTCAGAAAAAGCTTCTTTTACTTATAACAATTTATTTTAATTTGATAACAATTTAAGTTCAACTGCATACAAAAACCTTATGCTTTTGCCCCCCACACACACTTTGTGTTCTTGAAGTCAAAGTTTACTTCTTTTTATACTGTGAATTTGTTACCAATTTTTGTGTTAATAGTTATTCTTAATACTTTGTCTTTTCATTTTTATATCAGATAATTTGTATACCATCATTGAAGTGTTATATTATCCTGCATTTGTCTATATATGTACTTTTACCAGTGAAATTTATCCTTTAACATATTTTAATGTTCCTATTTAGCATGTTTCAATTCCATTTGAGGAACTCAAGGATTTCTTGTAAAGTAGGCTAGTGAAAAACTGTCTTTGGTTATTGTTTATATAGAAATGACTTTATCTCCTCTTCATTTTAAAGGATAGCTTTGCTTGGTATAGTTCCCTTGGTTGTCAGTTCTTTCAGTACTTTGAGTTATATAATCCCACTCTTTCCTGGCCTGCAAGATATTTATTAAGAAATCCACTGATAGTCTTATTGGCAGGGAGGGGGTTCATTGTATGTGACGAGTCACTACTTTCTTAGCTCTTCTCAAAATTCTCCCTTTGTCTTTGTCTTTTGAAAGATTAATTTTAATGTTTCTTGGTGTAGAACTCTTTATGTTCAGTCTATTTGGGGTCCTATAGGCTTCATGAATCTGGATATCCATTTCACTCCCCAGATTTGGAAAGTTCTCAAGTTATTATTTCTTTAAATAAGCTCTCTGCCCCTTTCTCTGTCTCTTCTCCTTCCAAGACTCCCATAATATGTATATTGGTTCATTTAACAATGTCTAATAACTTCCGTAGGCTTTTTTCACTCTTTTTCAATCTTTCTTTTCCTCTGGATAATTTCAAATGACCTGTCTTCATATTCATTGATTCTTTCTTCTGCTTGATCAAGTCTGCTGCTGAAGCTCTGAATTGCATTTCCAGTCTAGGCATTGCATGTTTCAATTCCATATTTTGTTTCTTTTTTAATACTTTTCCTATCTCTTGTTGAACTTCCCTTTCTATTCTTGTATTATCTGTCCGATTTCATTAAATTGTTTACCTATGTTCACTTCTGGCATGCAGAGTTTTCTTAGTTATTTTGCATTTTTTTTTCAGGCAGTTTGTGAATTTCCATTTCTTTAGGGATAGGTTATTGGACATTTATTGAGTGTGTTTGGTGGTGCCACGTTTCCCTGATTTTTGGTGTTCTTTGTTTCCTTGCATTGGTGTCTGTGCATTTGAAGTAGTCACATTTTCCAGATTTTAGGAATTGGCTTCCATAAGGAAAGACCTTCACCTGTACGGAGGAGTGGAGGGGAGGTGTGTGGGTGCCACTTGAAGGGCCATAAGAACACTGTTGCACCAGGTCTAGTTGTTCATGCAGCACCAAGTGCAGGAGCAGCTGCAGGTGTCAGGAGGGACCTAGTGGCATGGCAGCTAGAGTCCGTGCATGGTCCTGGGTGGCAATGACTATGGGGTTTAGTAGTGGCTGAGAGGGCTAGCGGGGTCCTCAGCAGTGCCTACAGGTCTAAGAGTGACTGTGCTTAGGCTGGTTGTGAGTGTGTGCATGGTAGTGAGGGCCGGCTACAGGTATGAATGTGTCAGGAAGGGCAAGTGCAGCTGTGTACTGCCACAGCAGTTGTTCTGCTGTGGGAATCATCTCCAGGAACACACTCAGTAGTGGAGCCAGGGTGGTGGCAGGAACCGAATGCAATCATGGGGGCCATATGTGTGGAGGTGGCCTGCTATAAGCACTTGTGTGGGGGAAGTGCCAGCAGAGTGTATGTGCAGCTGTGGAGGCTGACAACCAGTGCCTGCATGGCAATGAAAACCAAGACTATAGTGGGAGCTGGGCAATGGAAGCTAGTGGCTAGCCTGCATGTGAAGGCAGAGGCCATTTCATTTTGTACTATAGTAGTAAAATATAAAAATGCTCAACAGATTTAATTATACCAATTTCAGTTTAGAAGTCTATATCGCAAAAAAGATATTAAGATACCAATTATAAATATACTTAAAATTAACTATCTTCTTTCTCAAATATATGAAATATTAAATTATAACCAATCAAAATAAAAAAATATTTAGCCAAGGTGGTCTTTATAACTATGTTAATAGTAAAAATTTTTTACTATTTACTAGAAAAAAAAACTCCTCAGATAAACACACTTCTGCATAGGCCCTAAATTATAGCAGAAGAAATAATATCAAACATTTCAACACATTTTTATACTATAAGCTATAAGTTAGGGTAGAAAACCAATAAGACATTATCATTTACATCTAAGATTATTACCAGTAATTCAGGATTGATTAACAATTCTCTGATGAATCAATTTATTGATTAACAACAGAACAATTCATGTTCTGAAGTCCTCTAAAATTTTTGAGTGTCAAACTTGGGTATCTCTTAAAACACCAATTCTGAATAACTTTTTTGTTATTATTCACAGTGGAAGAAAAATTAACATTTATCACTAAAAATGATTTTTTAAAGGGTTACAAAACAAAATAACCAATTACTTTATTATTGGAATGCAAATTATCTTGCGGAATGCAAAAAAGGCAACAAATATCCCAAATACAGATTTTACATTCAAATGTATTTTTCACTTTTCTAGACTTAGAATTACTCAAATTGTATTTACGAAATCATCAAAGTATGTCAAGGTATTGAGAGTAAATTGTAAATGGCTCTATTAATGTCAGAAATGAATTATGTAAATGAAAAATAACTGATGGTATAGTAAATAAGCCCAATAAAATATTTTTTAATTAAAAATTTAAAAATTAATGAAACATAAAAAGACTTCGAAAGAGACATGATCCGACCACCCATAATCACTGCCCCCTTCCCCATGATGAGAGAGACCTTCTTCCATACTAGCAGTAGTATAGTCATACCAGCACTAGCAGCAGCAGCAGAAGCAGTCAGGATTATTAAGGTATCCTTACTTAATTTATACAACATATATGGGTGAAACATTCCTAACGTTACTTCTCAGAAATGTAATTTGGCCTATACACATATGGTATGCCAATGGTTAAGAATTTTTTGACACTGAAGTTTCCAGAATTAAATGAACAAGGTGAAGATAAATCTATTTTTATAGGACTGTTCTACTTAACCCTTTAAAACAATAAAATAAGGCACCTCGGTGGCTCAGTTGGTTAAGTGACTGCCTTCAGCTCAGGTTATGATCCTGGAGTCCCAGGATTGAGTTCTATTGGGCTTCCTGCTCAGCAGGGAGTCTGCTTCTCCCTCTGACCTCCCCACCATGGTCTCTCTCTCATTCCCTCTCTCTCAAATACACACTTATTCTTAAAAACAAAAAACAAAACTAAGGTAAAAACATTCAATAACCTACCTAGTGAGAACAAATTTATGCATAATCCACTGTATAAGTACAAACCAAAATTTGAACAAACATCAGGGTTCATTTAAAAATTTTTCCCTAAATTACTGTATTATCTTTCCAATAGAGTTATTATTACCATTTGAGAAGAGAAGGAAAACAAATAACATCTGTTGAACTAAAGCACAACTGTTACGTGCCAGGTACTACGTTGAGGTGCTTTCAAACGTTAACTCATTTAACTCTGAAAGTGGAAATAAAAATTATTAGCCTCATGTTACATTTCAGAAAACCAAGATAGAGAGATTACTCAATTTACAAAAATTGTATCTAGGATTAAAAAGAGTAGAGGAAGGAGAGAAAATAGACTTTGCTAGTCCTTAAAAATGCTATTTAAGAAGGAAAGGAAGCGTGGGAGGGGGTAGGGCTGGGCCAGGAGCGGGAGGGGGGGGCAGGAGCCTGTGGCAACGGAAGCCCTTCCATGCAGCAGCAGACAACCAAAAGAGCACTTTTCAGGGAAGCTGGAGACACACACTGGCACAGAGACCAAGACATTCTATCTTTTTATGTTTATGAACATCAAGCTTATTTTAACTGTCATAAAATTATACAAATGTTCAAGCTATAAAATTAAACTGTAAACACCTCTCGGTATTAAAAATATGAACTGTCTTTGTATTCTTAATAGAATCAAAGTTTTATAGGTACCCTTAATAAGAGACCATATTTCGTCTCTTTCAAAGTTTTTATTCTGGAAAAAACCCACTGAAATACCTATTAGTGAACAACGGGCACAGCAGCTTCACTCTGCATCAGCTTTTCCTCATCTCTTATATTTGTTTGTCCCTTTCCTCTTTTTTGACAAATACATTCAGTCCTTTTGCCCAGTAAGTTTTGCTTTCTAGTTCTACACCATCACAAGTCTATTATGACCACTGATTCCCGAAGCTGGGGCTTTCCTACCTCTGTATCTGTAATCACAGATTCCCTTTTTTAACTGCAGCTTGTCAAAAGCAATTTCTCTCATCATCCACATAAAATTCCACCTTCTGTGTGAAGCTTTTTAGGCTAAAGAAAAAGATGCAATTTTTGCTAGACTATTCCAACAGAAACAAGGGTTTATTATCTGTGAAGCCCAAAATGCACTCACCATTTTATCAATATATTCTCTGACTTTTGCTATTTGTTCAGTTGCTTACATGTACTTCTAAAGAGCTGTGTTGGCAGTGTTTAAGTTTTAGGCTTCTGACGAAAGGATATTATGTTTGACCTATTATAGTTATTAACTTACAGAATGTCATACTGAACTAGATGCAGAACTAATGCTTCTAATGTGGTTTATTTTCTATGTAATTGTATAACTCTGGATAAGAAGAGGTAAAGTAAAATCATTCTTATCCGTAATTTAGAATCTATGGCTATTAAAGTTATTAACCATATCACTCTAAAAATTTTCTCCTACAAATGGAGAAACTGCAGGGTAAATCTCGGGCTTTGGGGTTCTCTCCATTAGATAAACTTCCAGGCTGTAAAGGGTTTGAACACCCTTACTAGACTGATAGTACTCCTGCTTAAACCTTCAGCCTGATACTTCCTGAGAACTCTTTTGGAACACTTCTAAACCCAGGCAGTTAAAATATTTTGGACTAAAGCCAGGGAGAACTCAAATCAAGCCAACGAGTCCTTAAAATTATGTAAGAGTCTTACAGAAACTCATTTCATC
Source organism: Nasua narica (assembly GCA_028533885.1). NCBI lineage: Eukaryota > Metazoa > Chordata > Mammalia > Carnivora > Procyonidae > Nasua > Nasua narica. The sequence goes on along the minus strand of CM052807.1, from coordinate 23,514,145 downwards.
AATTTCAAAACAGAAATTCCTCAAGGAGTCATCTTAAAATGAAAATTTTGATATTCCCCCTTCTCTAGTTTCAAAATCAGTTTTCCGTTATATTGTTAGATACTTTATTAAAGTGGGCGCATATTTTCACTAACTTAGCAGAGAAACAAGTAGTGTGTTATTTCTCCACACTCCTATGTTTCTCACAATTTTGCTCTTAAAAGATAAAGTCTCATTCTATACCGTGTGGTTTAAATATAATGAATTCTGGCTGAGACCTGTAAAGAAGAATTGTATGTAGCAGAAAATCTTATATTGGTTTAGTTAAATTTGCCAAGATCCTTATGAACTTAGGCAATCCCATTCCCCACCCATTATTTCACATGTTATTAGAATAAAAGAACTCTCTTGTGGAAGAACTTAAAAAAACTTTGGTTTTATGTTTTAGCTTTGTTATGCAGTAAGTGAAATTAACAGGCTGCAGCAAGGAAGAGATCTGGAAAAAGAGTCATGGCATGCTGTCAACAATAGATGAGTACTATGTAACTATCAAATAAAAGAAACAAACAAGATAGGACTCCTCAAAAACTCCCTAAAAACTGTTTGGGATTTTTGAATTTCTAAATTTAAGTTTCCAAAACCTTTTAAAAATAAACTTTACAAGTACTGTAAAGGCAAGAAACAACTACCATGTTAGATATAATAATATTAGGGTGAAAAATTACCAAGTAATAAAGCACTATACTGAATACAAAGCCTCAGGCTCTGTGGCAGAAAACACTGTTGTGATGTACATGAACATTAGTAGATTAAATCAGAAAAAAAATTCTGTAGTTCTAATTATTTTCACTTCTCAAGCTGTCTATACTGTCTATTTGCTTGGTAAAGTCTCTATTAGAAGTTTGATCACATTTGATATTTTTATTAAAAAATTTAATAAGCTCCTACTTCCCCTTACCCCATTCTTTGGTAAGTGACTAAAATACAGATCTGAGTACACACACAATCACTTTCAAATTAGGCTAATATTCCATAATATTTCATTATCTATCTGTAAGTCATACTTTTAAAAATCATTCCCATTTTGGCTATACTAGGAAAAAAAATGAAGAACCAAGGAGACAGAAGAAATCTCTTCTTTGCACAATCAGCTACATCACTTGGGAGATCTAGTGAGAAATGAAAATATAAGGAGGACCCCTGTTTGTGAATTATTAAAAACTTAAAGATGTTAACAGGAGAGCATTCAACCACATGCTGCCGGACCCTGTATGACTACTCAAATCACATGCCTATGAAGCTGTCCCCATTCTTCTCCCGATGTGACCTTGATTTTGTTCCACCCCTTCATCCAGTCTTATGCTTATTCCTTCTAAAGTGAGCCACATGTGCCTTCACCTATTTGCCACCACATGGCTTATTGGCAGAGATCTCATTTACTCTCTGATATCACCACTACCTTCAGATTCTTCAGATTGAATAATAAAAGGAGAGACACAGCCTGAACATGATGAAAGGCAAGGTCCTCAGTTTAGCACAATACATCTCAATGGTCTTTGAGATGTATAATTGTAACCTAGTCCTTATAAGATAACAACAGTATATAATAAATCCACAAAAAGATCAACTTGCTAGAAAACTATACAAATACAAAATGCAAACTAATAATGTGAAAGCGAGCAGAAAGTATACCTAAAATATGACCAAATATGTTATTTTTTTTCTACAAAGGAAAAAACAAATTCTCTCAAGTAGGAGGCTGCATTTTGCTTTTAAACTGAGTATCATCAGTTAACGAGATTTTAAAAAATGACTTTAAGGCTACAAAGTTGGCAACTTTTTTAGTAAATTAATACTTGCTTGCATAGGTAAGTGCTGTATAAAGGTAAGTAAACAATGTATAAAGGCAGGTAAGAAGAAGTTTGAATTTATTATTAACAAATAATCATTTATATTTCTGAAGCAAGAAGGAGAATCACTATAACGAAACTTTAAGAGTAAAGAATAAAAAGGTTGTAGAAAGGGAAAGGTATGAAGCAGAGAAGCAATGATTGATTTTATCGAGATACATTCTTCAAATATAATTGCAATCATAAAATGTATTTCAAACACATTGCTCCTGCTCTTAAAAAGAATGTGACTTAAATGTCCAGAAGGATAATATAGTGAATCTTTCATAACTTAAGCAGAAATTTAATAAATATAGGCCAGTTTGTTCAGAGTCAATACTTACATAGTTTTTCCCTTTAAAAACTATGTGAATTTTCAGCAGCAATGTGCCTTCCATATTTTCTCTACCTATTTTAAAAACTGTTTTTATTATTTCAGAAAATAAAATAGGGTTTCTGCAAAAACATGACGGTTTTACCATATTAGCATCATGTTTTCATTCAAAGCAAAAGCATAAAAGATATTAAGAAGTACCTAGTTATAAAAAACTTTTTTGAAATATGTAGATAAATTTTGTAAAAGCAAGGATAGATATAAAGTGTAAATAATATACTAATAAACAATCTTTAATAACCACAATACCAGCTCTTTTAAAGGCAGTGTAAACAAGATTCTATAAGATATTTCTATTATTTTGTCAGCTCTAGCTAGTAGATAATTAGTACGAAGACTTACTTTTGAATACATTTTTCATATTTGTCTCAGAAATAATGCTATTTTTGAGACATAAAATATATAAAATGCAAGAAATGGAAGGGAAAGTCATCCAAATTTTACACAAATAATTCTTCTCTAAACAAAGGAGTGATTTCTGTGTTTAACTAGCAGAGGAAATTAGTTTAACTACCAGGAACGAGGTCATTTTTTGCTTCTATACTAGAACCCAGTAAAAAAGAGTCACAAAACTAGCTTTAACGCATGCAATTGAAACAATACTAATTTTTAATTGGTTAGAGGAGGGGTCAAGTAAAGTTACCCATTTATTAAATGTAATGGTTCTCAAATTATGGTCCTAGAACAATAGCATCAGCTCCATCTGGGGACTTGTTAGAAATTTCTTGGAAATTCTGGGGCCTCTGCCCAGACCCACTAAATCAGAAACAATGGGGGAAGGGCCCATCAATCTTTATTTAAACAAGTTCTCCAGATAATTCCAATGCAGCTAAGGTTTAAGAACCAGTGACTTAATATGTCTTCAAAATGTATCATAAGGTATTTGAAATTAAATGGTCCAAATTTCATTATTTTTTTATTTATAAAGCATCCCTAGACCAAACGAATAGTTTAAGTGCAGCCTAGAAGAAACACAGAATTTTTACAAATATATTGAATCTACTCTTTTTATCAATAATATAACCAAACCACATGAGAAATTATGATTGAATGTAATTTTTTTTTTATCAACAACAGGTTAAAAAGAACCACCAAAAATGCTATAAGTAACAACTATATATCTTAGGAATTGAGTAATCATACGTGCATAACACCTACTGAACTCACATCAGGTACAAAATGCAACATGAGGGGAATACAATATAAAAGAAAGAAAACAATATGCCTGTTCCTTAAGGACACCTGGTCTGAAAACATAGCCAACTTACGACAGTTTCAGCACTTCCAGCATAAACTAGGTCCTCTGATAGCATACCATTTGGCAATAATAATATCTGCATCTCTATGCTTCTTCAGAATTCAATGTGCTTTTCTCTTGAAGGTAAATAATCCTTCTGCTCCTGTCATAAATTAGGGACTTTTAAAAAGTTCTTTCTGATTTTTCACCTTATCTTATTTTGCATTCCTGATTAAAATATTTCTTGATAAATCATAAAGTCATTTTCATCCATCTTTTTAGTTTTGAAGGTCATGATATGTCTATATGAACCTTGTTCCCTCACTACTCTTTCTTTCTCTACATATATTTGAATAATGAATTTTCTGGGCTTCCTTTAAAAAGCGTATTATCAAGCCAGTGAAACACAACTACTTTCTTTAGATCCCCAAACAAAGTTCCTGAAAGAGGCCTAAGACCCTTCCTCAGGGTGCCTCGGTGGCTCATTGGGTGAAAGCCTTTGCCTTCGGCTCAGGTCATGATCTCAGGGTCCTGGGATGGAGCCTGGCATTGGGCTCTCTGCTCCGTGGGGAGCTTGCTTCCCCCTCTCCCTCTGCCTGCCTCTCTGCTTACTTGTGATCTCTCTGTCAAATAAGTAAATATAATCTTAAAAAAAAAAAAAGACCCTTCCTCCAGTTAAGTACCCAGGGCAGTTCTTCCGGCTCTGGCATTAGAAATAATAAATTTGTATACAGTATGCCCATACTCTGTACAACAGTATAAAATATAACCAATAATCTTTAAGGAAAAGAAAATTAGCCTTCCTGATTCCTGTCACAAGACATTCTGCATGATATGACCTGACTCCCTAAAAGTGTTCTTCCAGTGATTTTACTGAATTATGGTCTCAATCTAACAAGTGCTCTTATAAGATGGGCATTTGTAAGGAAACAAACATTTCTTTAAATAGAAACATTATTCCATCTGAGACTTGAATATGCTGAAGCTGCAGAGTAAAATTTTAAAATAATTCTTTAGTTCTGACAAATCATTTAAAGCTATTAAAAAGTTGAATATTAGAAATCCTAAGGTCTTACTCCCCCCGACCCTCCTAACAAACAACACATATGATCCTAATTATAGGATAGAAATATAGAATAAGTGATTCATAGAGGTGAGGTTTTGTAAAAGTGTTAACTAACACTTCTTACACATTCTAACAACAATAGCTGTTACTGGTAATTGATAAGGGTTACCATTCACTGAATAGCAGGCTTTATACTTAGCACTTTATAAATATTCTCCCTAATCCTCATGACAACTCTGCAAACTCAGTGCTACTATGCCAATTTTACATGGAAAGAAACTAAATCATCCTCCAAAATTAAGCTTTTCATTTCAATTTGTCTAAGGTGACACAGCTAATATAGTAACACTGATAACTGAACCCAAGCTAATTCCCAAGTCTGATCTTTCTGCTATAGGATATGTTTCCCCTAGATTACACTTACGATACTTATTTTATATATATACTTACATGATTTTATATTTGATTGCATTACTTTTTTTCCTGAAGAATTTACTGGGGTTTCTGGTAGCTAATAAGAACCCCCGAAGTATGTATTAAAAAAATTCCATAGTGCTTTTTCTAAGTCTGGCCTTAATCCAATCTTTCTTGTTCTAAATTTTGATCTATGAGAAGTTGCTTCTGGCTGAGAAAGATAAAGTGAAACAGCAGTTCTGTACTTCCTGTGTCAAGTCAAGTGTTTCAGTATTAAAGGAAGTTTAATCTCCAATAGACTCAGGATTGAACATTTCATGCTCTTTTCATTATTAACCGAAGCTTTCATGAAAGGTCACTAGAAAACACTGAGAAGAAACAGGAATGAAGTTCAAATAAAACACAAGACACGGCAATTGTCCAGAAGTTGGAAGAGACTTCAGCAATCATCTAGTAGCCCAATACTTATTTTGCAGATGAAAAAACTGAAAGCTCGAGAAGTAAATGGCTGTCTAGGGTCCCAAGTGATTAAACAAACTTTCCTGACACTCAGTTCAGTACTAAGCACATCATTTCAAGAATACCCTCTCTTTCCACTCACAGAATTTTTCCTGATCCTCTACTCTTTTCTTAGGATTATTATTCTTTAGCTACTCAGGATACTAAGGAGCAATACTAGACAAATATTTATTTTTACATCCTCTTTATCCTACATTTATTGGGAAACAAATCTTACCACTCATATTTATACTTTCTTTTCCATTCTTACTGCCACCACGCTGGATGGCAACCTCCAAAAGGCGAGCAGTTTATTAAAAATGAACATTCAGCAATATGATCTATTATCAGTTGTTTAAAAAGATAAAAATGGAGACTACAATGAAACATGGAAAATTCATGTCATAATTAAAGATCAAAAACAAATACATATTATGACTACAATTATTTAAAAGAGTTATGCATGTAGTCATGACAGAAAATATAGAAATTTGAAAACTAGCTATTTGGTGCTTTATAATGGTTACTTTAAAAAGTTACTTTAAAAAGCAATAACCTTAACAAAAGCTACATTGGCAGTCTGAATTAGTATTCATCTTATGCTTTTCGAAGCTTGCAAACTTATAAGACTTAAAACAAGGGTCCTGAAGAGTACAGTCTTTGTACTATTTTTGCAACTCTTCTATAAATCTAAATTACTTCAAAATAAAAGTTTTAAAAACTAAAAAAAAAAACCCTCTTATATTACACTAAGTGACCAATACTTTTAATGACAAAACGATCCTTTTTTAAAAAAAGGTTTTATTAAAAAAAAAGGGTTTTATTTATTCATTTGAGAGAGAGACTGACAGAGAGAGAGAGAAAAAGAGAACAAGCAGTGGTGAGAGGCAGAGGGAGAAGCAGACTCACCACTAAGCTGGGGGTGGGGTGGGGCGGGGGCTTAATCCCAGGACCTGCAGATCACTTTAGTCAAATGCTTAACCATCTGAGCCACCCCGGAGGAGCCCTGACAAAAAATTCTTTTTATAAATATCCACATTAGAGCATACTCAAGTGTCATATTTAATTTCAAATAGCACTTATTTTTTCAGCATTCCATACTTATAAAATTGGATAAGTAAGAGGTGCCCAAGCGTCTCAGTTGGTTAAGCATTCAACTCTTGATTTCACCTCATGTCATGAGCTCAGAGTGGAGAGATTGAGCCCTGTGTCAGGCTCTGTGTTGGGCATGCAGCTTGCTTAAGATTCCCTCTTTCCCTCTTCCCCTGGCCCCCCACCTCCACCCCCACCCCTGGTGCATGTGCTCCCTCTCAAAAAACAAAACAAAACAAAACGAACAGGGATAGGTAAATGGGTAAATGGTCAAAGCCAAGGATTTGTTCAAAGAAGCAAGTTCTATATAATATCAGTATATACGTTCGTATTTCTAACACACCTTAGTTCCATTCATGCTGTCTACTGAAATGTTTGAGCACTTATTAAATGATCCAGGGACTCTTCAAATCCCTAATTTTAAATTTTTTGTGTTGACTATTTTCAATCACATTCATACATTCATTTATTCATTCATTCAACAAATATTAACAGTGAAAAACATGAGCCAGACACTATACATCTATGTGCTAAGGATAGAGCAGTTAACAAAGTGAACAAAATCCTTGCCTTTTTATTCTAGTGGAAGGTAGAAGAAAATAAACAGGAAAAGTAAGTAAAATATGGGATGGAAGATGGCAATAAGGCTTACAAGAAAAGAAACATAAAGGAGGAAGAAGAATTAGGGCGGAGTGGGGGAATTTTGCATTTTTAGATTGAGTGGCTAAGGAAAGTCAACTGACTTGAATAAAGATCCCAAATTGAGGTAGAAATGAGCTATACAGATAATAGGAAAAGCATTAGAGGCAGAGAATAGCCAGTGCAAATCTTCCAAAGCGAGAACTTGCCTGATGCATTCCAAGAACAGCAAAAAGGTCAGTCTGACTAGAGCAGAGTGAGCTGGGGGAGAAGAACAGAGAGAGGAGGGGAAGAAAAGTAGTTGATGTCTGGGAGTAAAAGGGGCCCAGGGGATAGAGCCTGGTAGGTATCCTGGTAGAATCCATTCCTGGATTCTGGCTTTTATTTTCATAGAGATGAGAAGTCAATGGAGGGTTTTCATCAAGGAGTGATATAACATGACTTATATTTTAATATAATTACCGGCTGTACTAAGAACTGACTGAAATAAATCAAGGGCAGAAACAGAAAGACCAATCATAGGAGGCTTTTATAACAATATAGGCTGATGTGAAGATGACTTGGATCATAGGTATGGCAGTGGAAATGGTGATCGGTACTGAATTTTGAATATACATTAAGGGTACAGACAAGAGAATATGATGACAGAAATATGGGGAACTATTAGATATGGGGTGAGAGAAAGCTAGGAATCAAGGATGATACTAAGATTGATCAAAAGAATGCAACTATTATTTATTGAGATGGGGAAAACTTGGGGGGAAGTTTTGGTGACAGCAGAGGAGATAAGGAATTTGGTTTACCACATTACAGTCTGAGAACACTATATGACTTCTGTTCGTCAACAAATGGATGGTCATCTAAAGCCATGGTACCGGATGAGGTCATCAAGGGAGTAAATGTGGGGGAAAAAAAGAGGTCCGATTCCAAACGTTGGAGCACTACCAATTTAGAGGTTGGAAAGAGAAGGAATCAGCAAGAGATTGAAAGCAGCAACCAGAGAAGTAGGAGGAGAAATTAGGAGAATGGAGTAACTACAAGTCAAACAAAGAACGTGTTCAGTGCTGCTGCCAGGTAGGTGAGGAGGATGGAGAAGTGAGCCCTAGGGGTCAGAAACAGGGGCAATTCTGGTGCCATGGCAGGGGTTCCAGAAAATAAATTCAGAGTACAGACAGCTCTTTCAAAGAGATGAGCTATAAACACAAAGACATAGGGAAGTAACAGAGGGAAAAGTGGAAATAAGAACTTTTTATAAGATGGGATGAAAAAAATCTAGTATTATTTGTATATTAATGAAAAAGATCTGGTAGTGGATGAAAAATTATAATGCAGGAGAGGGAACTCAAAACTGTCCTGTTTGAGACTCAGTTATGATATATAGTAATTCTCCATTAATAAGAATATTTCAATATTTATCTAAAAGCTAGAATCACAGGATCTCACACATTAATAATATAATTAAAAAATCAAAAATATATTTAACAGTTCCAAAAATAAGTATAAATGTTGAATAAATCAATGAATAATACACTTTGTAGTAACTGCCCTGCCCAACACTTTATGAATTAAATGTAGGTCTTCTTTTGCCTTTATACAATATACTTGCTTTAGGTAAATGGTATCCTCAAAAATAGAGTGTATTTTTATGTTAAGTTGAAGGTCATATTTTAGTATTTATTAATTGATCTGTACTGTAGTTGCTGCACTATGTATTTGTGAAGAACAAAATCTACTGTTACATTCACATAGTCCTCTGAAATGGATCACTAAGTCCACATTTCTTTTATATGCTTTCACTGAAGAATTTACAAAGCTGAACTACTAACTGCATACCCTGTTAAGAAAAATAAACAGATTATTTTACCTAATTAACACTGCTAGAATTATACAAAAATACGCCCAACTCCAAAAATATCCCCAAAATATCCCCAATGTACCCTCTTGTAGCATAACATATGTATTTGGAAGAGCTTAAAAACTGAACTACTTTTAAACCAGGGGTTGGCAAGAAAGCCAAAGGCCAAGTAGTAAATATTTTAGGCTTTGAGGGCTACACACAGTCTTTGTTAAGTAATCATCATCTTTTTCACAATTGTAATCACTTACGATCCTTTTTTTAAATGATTTTAAAATGCAAAAACAATTCTTAGCTTGTGGGTCATATAAAAATAGACTGAAGACTAGATCTGGCTCATTGGCTCTAATTTGTTGACTCCTGCTTTAAACTGTTCTATAGAAGATTAGACACGATCCAGGTGAATTATATCTCAGGATTAAAGTGGACATTTATTTAAAATGCTTTAAATTCTATAAAAAGGAGGTATATATTTTTGCCAAAAATAGGAAGAAAGTTCTGCTGGAAATAGCATGCTTAACAATATGCTTGTATCTAAAAAGACAAGTTAGTTCTTTTACTGAAAGCCACAAAATTTATAAAATAGCCACTATCTCTGATTGCATAATCAATCCAATTGATACTATTTAACTCTTAAATATTGTACCTATAAATAGTGAAAGGAAAATGTCCAATAATATTTAATGTTTTAATTCCCCTATTTTATTTCCTATATTAAAAATATGTATACATAAAGGAATTAGATTAAAAGCATTTTAAGTCAGGAGAGCAAAAGCTGTTTTGTTAACTTTTTTTGGATTGTCAGATCCTGTAAGACTCTAATAAAGGTAATGGATTCTTCCTCCAAAAAAGAGATACATCCAAACTTCTGTCTTAATTTTAGAGAGATCCAGACTCCCTGAAACCAACCCACAGATCCCAGGTGAAGATCCCCTGAACTTAAAAAAGCACAATCACTTTGCTCATGCAGGTAATCTTACATGAGGTTTCTAAAAAGATAAAAATCTAAGGAATTACTACATGATGACAAGTAAAACCTAAATAATTACCACCTAATAACAAGTAAAATTATACTTACAGATAATCTAAAAATCAAGACAATAATGCACGCTCTTAGATTTGGTGGATTTTTCAGTAATACAAAGCTTCTTACAACATGGTTAAATTTTTTTTTAAAGATTTTATTTATTTATTTGACAGAGAGGGAGATGACAAGTAGGCAGAGAGGCAGGCAGAGAGAGAGCGTGGAGCAGGCTCCGTGCCAAGCAGAAAGCTGGATGCGGGGCTCGATCCCAGAACCCTGAGATCATGACCTGAGCCAAAGGCAGAGGCTTTAACCCACTGAGCCACCCAGGCACCCCCAACATGGTTAAATTTTAATGAAATATTTCTCTCTCTCCACACACCAGCTTGTGCTCTCTGCTGCAGTCTGGCGAGTTTCTCACTGTGTCCAATATATATATATATTTATATATTTATATATTTATATATTTATTTATTTATTTTTAAAGATTTTATTTCTTTATTTGACAGAGAGAGAGAGAGAGAGAGAGAGAGATCACAAGTAGGCAGAGAGGCAGGCAGAGAGATAGAAGGAAGCCGGCCCTACTGATCAGAGACCCTGATGCAGGCTTGATCCCAGGACCCTGAGATCGTGACCTGAGCCGAAGGCAGAGGCTTTAATCCACTGAGACACCCAGGACCCCCTCACAGTGCCCAATATCTGCCACATTTGTTTCTGTACTTTTCTCATGAAGGTTCCCTTGCCTGCAGGGCTCTTGCCATACCTATTCAAACCACACTGAGCCACTGGGACCCAAATTAAATTGTTACACTTGCATCATTTCTTCTCTGATATCACAGCCTGTAACTTCTTTTCCCTGAATTCACTGTTCTTACAACACTATTCAGTTAATCTGATAATAACCTGTATTATCACATTGTTTTTGTATGTTCTGAGTCTCCCAACCATAGTGCCAGTAACAGAAGGCAGAAACTTTTTTGCATCATCATCATCCTAGGCTATAAAACTATTACAAATATGGGATACTTTTCATAAATGTATGTTGAATAACTTTAATAGCTTCAGAAAGTACTGGTTTGATTTCACTACATAAATGCTGATTCCGTAAAAATCTGAAAACATACCAAGAAAAAATAACCAACTCCATGAAATGAAATAGAGTATTTAATTTTGAAAACACTACTACCTGATAAGTGACAGAGCCTAAAGTTAGGGAAAATCCCATAAACTGAAAATCATGATCATGACTGCTTACTAGTTTTTTTTCCCTATAGATACGAATAAATGCCTTGATTTTAGTTCAAATTTTGTGGGCTAAATAGAACACTAAATCACAACTTCGTGGTGTGAACTGGGTAAACTGCCAAGTCTATTAAGTACTCCACTATGTGCTAGGCATTTGCTTAATTCAGCACTGTATCTATTATTCCTCCTCTCATAAAATTTCCCAAGGGCACCAGCCCCAGGCAGCACCGTAAAGGATGCAGAGTTCCTAGTTCCCATCCAACCCCTTTGGTATCTCATCCCTTTAAAATCACAGCTTTCATTCGCCTTACTGACACCTAGGGCTTTCTCTGTGGCTCTTTACCTAGGCTCGTACTTAGGCTTCAGGTTTTAGCTCATTTTTATGTTTCCTTTCCCCTACCAAAATTTAATGAAAATTTACTGCAATCACTAAGTCCTGCCAAGTAGGTGAATCATCTCATATAAATAAACTCACTTTAAAGTGTGGCTATTGTACACTAATTCAAGAGTGTAATGATAGAAGCACAATTTTCAAAGTATGGAGGCATTACAATGCCTTTCCCACCATGTATATGGGAAGGTAAGGCTCTGCATGTATGTTAGGTTAGCAGTATTTTAGGAGAAATACACTATACATACAAATATATGAAAAAAAAAAAAAGATGTGCCAAAACCACTCCTACAAACATTAGAAAGAGCATCTGATGAGATTTATAGGTGAAGAACAGATAATGAGAAGACAAGATTTACAACCTCCCCCATGTAGAAGAGATGTTTGTTAGCACGCTGTTATTAATTAATGTAAAGTCACGCATGCATTCAGTACAAAGCAGACCAGTACAGTGTTTCACAGGTACCTCAAATATATGGATGCTGACATCATCATCCATTTCTATCACTAAAACTCATACAACAATCCATTCCTCGCCAGTGTTTGCACTTAAAGGGCACCACCATCCATTGCTGCTCAAGTCAGAAAGCCATGAGTCATCCTTGGTGTCTCTGTATTCCTCATCCCCTCATCGAATTAATCCTCATGCCCTATAAATTCTAACTCCTAGATCTCTATCTAATGTGCCCAACTTCTCTTCATCCCCACTGTCACCACACCAGCTCAAACCCCATTATCTCTCCCCTAGACTTCCTGTGAAACTTGCCGACTTCACATGTTTCTATCCTTCATTGGGCAGATGTGGCAGATCTCACGGTACATTCATACGATGCAGCATTCAGTCACAAGACTGATCAGCAACCACACCTAAAATCAGAATGTCGTGTCTGGCTTCCTTCACTCATAAGAAATGATCATATACTGTATAGCCTCATTTATATAAAGTACAATATAGGCGATAAGAAGTCATTTCCGCAATAAGAAATCAGGTGAGAGTTGTCCTTGGTGGGTGGAGAGGGGCAAGACTGACTGGAAGGGAAAGATGGAGAATTTCTGGGTTGCTGATGGTGTTCTGTTTCTTCATCTGGGTGATGGTCACATAGGAGTATTCAGCTTATGAAAATTCACGGAGTGATATGCTCGCTTTTCTAATTGTATTATTAGGCTTTCATTAAAAGTTTTATAAAAAATAAAATACAATGTTCAATGTCTTCCCACTGCTGTTAAGCTAAAGTCCAAAAGCTAAATATCTGATAGTGACTTTAAAGACACTTTGCTGTGCAGTCTCATTTCTCCCTCTCTCCTAAGTCTTCTCTCTTTAGTGTGTCTTATTTCTTCCTTCAGGGCTTTCAAATATGCTTATTCTGCCTTCCCATTTTGTTTGACTAATTCCTAATAATGCCTCAGGTTCAGTTAAAATTTCATTTTGGCAAAGAAGCCTTCTCTGACCCCTGGCTTAGGTTAGAATCCCCTCTATCTTCCCTTCGTACCACTCTGTCACACATCTTTAGTAAACTGTAGTTTCTATGAACATATGTGTTTCATTTACCATTCTATTCTCATAATTCTCTATATACTTGATGGCTGCCTGAAGAAATGTATTTCCTAGACAAGAACATGGAAGGCAGTTGTGGCAAAGTTTCAAAGTCTCCATACTGCAAAATAAACAGTGAAATTTCTAAAAAAGATTTTGATACATGAACTGAAAAGAAATGAGTTAATGATAAATTGTTTATACACAGAAAGATATAAGCTATGCATGTAAGCACAGAGGAGCCACTTTTAATAGTTCTGGTTTATTTGAAACTTCTATTTTAAACAATAATCTATGGTAACAAAATTGACATGAAATTGATTGTAAATATATTTCTACTCATCTATGTTCAGATGTTGCATTGGTTTTAATCTGCCATGTAAACCAAAGTTCCACCACTGATTAATGAGCTGAGTGAGTAGTCAATTAATTGTTTCAATTTCAACTCTGAATGCAGAGAATATTTAAATATTTAAAATTGGTCTATCTCAAATGAAAAAAGCCAGCCATTTTTAAATATTTGTACATGTTCCTAAGAAGAATTTAAGCTTTTCTACTTTGAACATAGAAGGATTTGATGAATGAAAAGTAAAAATATAAACTTTGTTAGAATTACCCACAGAAAGTAACAGAGGCAGCCTATTGGGTAGCATATACAAACTGTTCTTACTGGATGAAAAACAAAATCCGGCTCACTTCAAAAGTTACCTTCTACAAAGGCAGGAGAACATAAGTGACAGAAAATCATCTTGAGTGATAATGCCCAAAACTGTATTTCAGAAGTCAATGCCATTTTCTATAATGAGCTTTCTATTATGCATTTTAGAATCTTGAAGCATAATTAAATTTAAATAAAAAATATAGGAAGTGTCCTAAGTTGTCTTACTCTTTTTTGCTCCTTTTAGGAAATAACTGCTTTCTGTGAATCATCCCCCAAATTCTTTTCCTTCTAACATTCAATTAATGGCATAAGTTCATTAAATCTTGAATTAGGCAGACTTTCCTGGCTAGTAACAGGAGAAAAAAAAAAAACGAAAAGCAAAAAAAAAAGGAAAAAACAAAGTATTTCCTTTATTTCGAGAAGGAAGTATGAGTTTCCTTAATATAGAATTTGATGACTTACTACTTCTAAAGTACAACTGTAATAATAAAAACATCTTCTGATAAAAAAAAGAATGACCTTAAAATACTCTATCACTGAAAAACACGTAAGGTATGCGTAAGGTATGTATGTGTGGTATGTACAGTCTATTGGAGAATTTCTTTAACTAGGGTCAGGACCAGAAGGAGTCCCAACAATGCCCAGTATGATGTTTACTAAAGCAACTAACAATGTTTTTAATACCCTCAAAATAACATTATTCAGCTATTTTCTTTAATTTTAGTTACTCTCTTTGAATAAAGGATTTGAAAAGAGAAAAAAAGTAGGAGTCAATAATAGATAATTCATTTTATCCTTAACTGATCTTCAAGAATTTGGCACACAGTGTCATACTTTATTGAGGGGCCATTTTTATGTAACTACTGGTAAAGATTCCAGTCAAAGGGTAGGATGGAAGAAACTAGTAGCAAATTAACTGCCCCCATTTAGGCTGGTCTTCTCAAGTTTAATTAACTTAAGGTAAAGCTTTTCCTTCCAAAAACAAGTACAAGCTTTTTTTTTTTTTTTTTAGAAATAAATTTAGTTTTTACAAGTATTAAATTTCAAATAAGTGAAAACAAGTAACATATTCCTTGAACTTCAGTTTATCAGTAAAGTGATGATACTAGACTTGATCAGTGGTTGTTAACCAAATTTTTTGTTCCAAAGCCCTTCAAGAATAGAATGAAAATTATGTACACTCTCCCCATCAAAAAACACATACATACAAAATTTTAGCAGAATTTCAGGGCACTCACAGACCCTTTAAAGCTCATCCAAACATCACTGGGTAAAAAAAGAGCTACATTTGAAGGTATTTTGCTGCAGCTTTAAATTCTGGTTTCAGAAATAAGGTTAAAGCTTTTAAACCAAAGGAAGTCAGTCTTGAGAATAAAAGTGAAAACCCAAACACAATTCATTAATTTACTCATTGCTGTTAAAGATATTAGCTCACAAAGGTTGAACACCTTATCTATATATAGATGTAGGTGTTAATTTGACAAAATAATTCATACCTTAGACCTTAGAAGTTAGGCAAAGTAAGAGTCTTACATAAACCTAGGATATTTCTAGACATGGAAATGTGTGATATTCACAGCTTTCAAATGACAATAAGTTGTCTCTTCCCACTCCCCTCCTTTCCAGGTTCAATTCCTTCTTAGAGTGAGAAAGAAAACTATTATATAATATAGGCCATATTTGAGATGTTTTAGGTGACTATTTTGGGAAAAGAGTAATACTTTCAAATCCTTAAATTTCTTATCTAAAAATAATTTTTGGATCACTGAAAAACAAAAACAAAAACAAAAAACAAAAAACCAAACCTTACCTGTAATTCTTGTTCTCTGAAGGAAATGCAGTAATTATAAACATATCCACACTCTTGGGTACATTCTCCTAAGCACGAATGGATTTGGAATGCGCCATAGCTGAAACTGAACTGCTCAACTGCCCAACCGCACTGGCGGCGGATCTACCTGCCTGGCTGGTGATGAAGCCGACCTGACACCTGACGTCATTCACCTCCTGAAGGCACGTGTTCCCCTCGAGAGGGAGTGTGGAGCTGGTGTAATTACTGTCCTTAGAGAACACGAATTATAAATGGTCTCTTTTCTAGAGGTTAAGAGAGATAGATCTACTAAAGAAATTGTTACATGTTTCAAAACAGTGCTAAAACTTGAATATATTAAACATGTTTAAAAATATGAATGCAAAGCTGTTCTCCTGGAAAAGCAGCCCTCAGGATCAATGAGAGATACTGGTTTAAGAACTGACTGGGTGTCGACTGGGGCAGGGTCCAATGATCAACACCAGAGCACAGAATTACAAGTACTTAAACACTTGCCATGTAAAGTAAGCCTTATCCTGACATTTAGCAACCTAATATTTTGTGTTAATGCTTGCCAACACAAGACGATGCGACAGCTGCAGTGGTAACTGATGGTAGGAAAATAATTTGAAATAGCCGAGACCCTGAAAACTGTCGAGACTATCACCAAGGGTGAAATGTTTTTCATAAGATGTGATACTAGCAATATGCTGTTAGACAATTTCTATTTTATAAACTCAAGTAACTAATCATGCAAGTCATAAAATTTCATAAACCTTACAGCTTAATGTAATACTTTAGATTTAAAATGTTTAAATTTGTAAGGACTGAGTCTCTGTGATAGAAGCCCATCTTCTGTCTTAAACACTTTAGGGAATTGAATTAGGAGGAAATAGGCTATAGATAAGTTTCTGGTTTGCATACTGATGGGGGGGGGGATCAAAATCCTCTGCAGAGGAGAGTCCTACAAGTATCTAGGAAGCCTGATGATGTCTTCCGCTCAGTTAAAACAGGGTAGGATTGTCATATAAAATAAATCTGTACTTCAAATAATTTTTTTTCAAATAATTTTTTTCTAAGTACATCCCAAGTATAACATGAGTCACAATTACACTAAACAATTACTTGTTACTTACTTGAAATTCAAATTAAAATGGGCATCCTGTTTCATTTTTGTTCTTAATTTTTTGTGTTCTGCTAAATCTGGAAACTCTAAACCAGGGGGCTTACAGATTTACCCAGTGAAATTCACCATGGATGATGCCAAAATGGGAGCTCCACTCTTGGTGTAGATCTCCACTGTCTAATACAGTAACTACTGCTATGTGTAGCTACTGAGCACTTGAAATGTGGCTAGTTCAATACAAATGTTTCTGTAAATATAAAATACACATCAGATTTTGAATACTTCATTGAATAAAAATAAAACATCTCATAAATCTTTATACTGATTGTGTGCTGAAGTAATATTTTAGATACATTAGATTAATTTAAATGTAATTAAAATTAATTTGCCTATTTCTTTTTCCTTTCTTATGTGGTTACAAAACAAACTTAAAATTATATATGTAGCTTGTATTTGTGACTTGTATTATATTTTTGCTGACCAGTGCTGGTCTAGATAGCTCTAAGGAGAGGACTGGGCTAGAACTTCCTTGTTCCTTCTCTAAAAAATCAGTACTGTTGAACATAGCCTCTCTCACCTTCCTTTAGCTATTAGAGTAGATAGGGAGCATGATCACACTAAAGAAACTAAATTTCTAGTAGGGACTGTTTCCATGGATTAGCTATGACTCTAAAACAAAAACAAAACACGGCTCTAAGTACTAGTGAAAAAAGGACAAATCAGAAACCTGTTCTTTGACAAGTAATTCTTACATAATTCAAAAGAAGAATTAAATATTAGGATTATGATTAAGTATATATATGTATACACAAAAATAAAATCTCCCCAGATCCTAGTTCCAATTCCAAGGGATGAATTCCTTAGTGCCAATATGTTGGGTTTTCACTCCTATATATCATCAAAATCAAAGAACATTGGTTTATTTTACTGCCTAATATGAATGGAGGTGATAGAAGCTATTAGTAAGAATTATTTTAAAAAGATCTTATTTTCATATTCTAGATACAGAAGGCAAGATCTCAGTGGTCCCTATTTTATAATTCATGCTACATAACTGATTTGAAATTAGAACACTTGTTCTAACATGGTGAAATAAATTTTCTTTTTACAAAATCTATCGCCAATACTATTGTAAGACAGAGCTCATTTTTAAAAAGATGGGGGTGGTTTTTGAATAAAAAAATTCAGCTATAATAACACTTTAGGTACCAAATAATCTATTTAGTTATTCTTATATCCCACCTTACATTTTCAGTTGGTTTGGCTTTTAATCCAATTTTTTTCTCAACTAATGCATTTATCCACTCTGTCCATGCTATTATAAAGATTAAAAATATTTAACATGTTCTCACAAATGAAAATTCAAAAGAATTATATAGAGAATTATCTCTAAATACTCAGTAATCTCTGTGTCTTTAATATATAACCTATATCATATCTACTTTGAAGATTTAAATCTTTTAAAGTTGCCTACGGTTACAATAAGCAAGACCTGGTTCTCAAGGTTTTTTCAAAAAAGGTCTCAGCTACATTCTTCCCCATTCTAAAAGCAAATACAAAAGGGTTTTTTCCTCCTTAATATCTTTTATGATACAGATATAGGAAGAACAAGTATTTTGAAAAGACAATAAAATTTATCATAAACCAAAGACAAGGCTACCGGACAAAAATCAGCAGATTTCTCCCAAATTTAATGTTTCATGAATAGTTCATGTCTTTTAGAACTAAGTTTCCAAAATAAGTTTAAGAGCTTTTTTTTTTTTTAAAAAAAAAAAAAGATAAATGAAACTAGATGTGGACCAATTACTTTCTTTATCAGCACTTTAAATCCTCATTTTCAATACCATAGTATCCTGGTGACTATAACGTGAATGTTTTATTAGACATTTAGTCTCTTAGTGGCTGTCCAGATTATTCTTATTTAATGCTAACCTACTTTTACTCTTGACATTTTCAAAATCAACATGCTCCTGTTCTTTTTCATAGTCAATGAATGCTTTTCAAATGACAATTTAATTTAGGATTAGTCTTTTTGGAAGGTGTCAATACACTGTACAACAGAACAATAAGGTTTTCTGATACTAGAGTTTAGAGGTAAAGGTGAGACATATTTATCCTTCATGAGGTTTCACTCATGGAACCATCAATGTATATTTCTTCATTTCCTAAAGATAGGAAAAAGCTTTAAGACAGGAGAAAAACTGCTCATTTTAAGTAATTTTTTAAATTAGGAAATAACATAAGCAATTTTATGATCATATACCTATTAAAGATTAAGGAGGTCTTTGCTTCCATACTTTCTGAAGCTTGATATGGATTAAAAAATGTTTTCATTTTTTAATTTTAATTTCAAAGTCCCTTAAAAGTTTAAGGGACTTTCTCTGAAGTAAAGGTAAGAGACAGCTTCAAAAAGATCATGAAAAGCAACTCTACAGAGTGGTTTATGTCATTGTAAGCTATTAAGTAACCAGACTAGTTAAATACTATCACTGAGACATCCAAGAAGAGTTCTTGATGAGCGACCAACCACAGCAGTTATTAAACTGATTTAAATGCAGGCTGATCTGGAAGACAAGTTTTACTATAATTGGGATTTAAAACAAAACAAAACAAAAACACCCATACATCTCTAGGACATGCTTCACTTCTAAACAAGGAAAACCATCTCTTGATGAATGTATATGATGTCTTGCCCACAAGTGGCTGCCTAGGCCATCCTTCTATGAGGAAATCTGATGGCCTCAAACCCTCAATGGAGCATTCCAAAACCAGACCTGCATTAGGAGCTTGGGCCCATGAGTGTGCACTCACTACACGGTGCTTACCTTTAGAGAACAAGGTGGTTGACACAAACTGATCAAGTTCTCACACCCCACACCTCCAAGAACACTGAAAAAGATCTGCAGATCTTTCTTGGTGCAGGAGGGACCTCTTTTTAATCTTCTTGTTGTGGAAGTTAAAGATTTTCCTGAAGGAGGAGAGAAGAGTACAATATTATACTGAGATCATACCATCTGGTTCAAGTTTATCTACCTATATATTGCAAAATATAGGTTCTGAAAAAAAAAATGAGATAAAACCATGAGTATTCCAAAGTCACATTCTCTTCTTTCAGAAAAAGAGTATCTTCTCCAAAGAATATTGCATGCTCCAAATACTACTCCTTGAACCCAAAACTTTAAGTTTAACTTCTACCCTAGCACTGAATTATCAGTTGGGAAGTCGAGAAAAATAGAGAGAAATCCTGGGTTACCAAATGATTATACTTGTAAATTACATTAGAAATATCAGTAAAGCTAGATTCACTGAAGAACTACTAGAAAGTAAGCTTTCAAAGGAAAAGGGTTGGTTTTTTCCCCCCGACACTGATTATCTGAAGAGCCTTCAATAGTTCCTAAAACATAGTAAGCACTAAAAAAATTTGAATAGAAAGAATATTAACCCATTAGTCAATATTCTCAAGGTCAAAACTTGCATAAAAGAAAACAATTAGAAGACTACAAATATTCCGAGGAGTCTGAAGCGTGTTATATAAAAATAATATTAGTAATATAAACCTCTAATTACATATTAAGAGTATCATGTTTTTAAAATGCTATACCTTAACATATTTATGAGAAATTGCTATAAATCTATTATTACCATCCAAATCCTAAAAAGAAATGAAATACTTTGTTCAGATCAGGAAATCATACATTGTATCTTAAAAATAATATCACCAAATATCAAATAAGATTAAAATAGATTAGAAGTAATACATTTTCTTAATATATTAGTATTATTTTTCATCTTTTGAAGATACTATACTATATAACCCAAGTGATAATATGGTGATCTATAATTCTAAGTAAAGCAAATCATAATATTAAAGTGAAATCAGAAGATGCCATTCTATCAGTATATTTATATATATTTTAAATAAATTTGCACAGTTTGTTCAATCTCAAAAAATACAAAATTTAAACAAGAAATGCTGAACACTATTCATTTATTTCCTTTTCTGTAACTTATAGACTGCTATTGAAAACACACTGATTTCCTTCAAGTGTTTTCTAACCCTTTTCAAATTTGATAAATTAGGGATAAAAAGAAAAAATGCTAAAATCAATAACAGATTAATTAATTATATTGATAAAGGACTGAATATGTATATGTTTTTTAATCCAAAATGCAAGGTCACTAAAATCAGAACTATTATATAGTAAGTATCTGCTTCCATTTGGCCCCAACTCCACAAATGTGGAATTGGTTCTCAAACGAACTGAACAGCCCATATGGGGCATTTCATTTCAGGGAATAGGCAGCAGCCATTATTAAATGGTACAGCCAAAGCCACAATACGAAAATGGGTAGTAAATCTAGGATTATGCCTACCCTGTATCATTAAAACAATGCTTTAGCTGACAGATTATACCTTAATTATAGTAGTAGAAAGCTTTTCACATTTCACAAATAATTCAACTGAGTATCTTGTACAGGGAATCAATCAAGCTTAAGTGTGAAAAAAAAAAAGGAAATTTTAAAACGAAACGTGAGCAGCTCACTTAGTCTAAAACAATTTTCTCATCTGGGACATTTTGCAAGCCTCTGAAACCAACTTTGTGGAGAAGAGATGAAAAGAATTACAAAGAACCAAGTGTAACAGTATGCCAAAAGGAGTTTAGAAGGGGTAGAGGAAAACACAAAGTTGGAAATTTGGTAAAAGGAAAAGATTCTGCTAGCTGGTTGAATCCCCTCCATCCCCAGAAGAAACTGTACACCCAAAATAGAAGCACTGACTAGAAAGAACTCCTTCAAAATCATTATTCGCACCGTTGAAGAATGAATCTTTTGTCTTATTTCTACTAGCAGGAGGGATGAAGTCTAAGTTTATCACATTCAGAGATTTAGTGTTCAATTTTTAATTTCACTTGCAAGTATATATTAAGCTATACTAACAACTACTTTAGGTTCCTTACAAAATTGCCCTGAGTCCCCTACTTTCTTTTCTTCATCTTGACCAATGTTTCTCATACTGCCTGTAGTAATTAACAGTTTTGTTAATTTTTTTCAAATTTATACTAAATTTTAGTTAGCCTATAGTGTAATACTGATTTCAGGAGAATTTACAGATTCATCAGTTGCATGTAACACCCAGTGCTCATCACAAGAAGTGCCCTCCTTAATACCCATCCCTCACCCAACTCCCCTCCAGCAAGCCCATTTATTCTCTATCCTTAAGAGTCTCTATGGTTTGCTTCCCTCTCTTTTTTTCTTTCCCTTCCCCGTGTTCATCTGTTCTGTTTCTTAAATTCCACATATGAATGAAATCACATGGTATTTGTAGTAAAGAACTGTTTTTATTCCCACTGGGGCCCCATACTCATGGACTACTATTGCTCCCAACTAATGACTCAGCTCATACTACACAGAACTCTACAGGCAGCTTCATTAATAATTAGATCAGTTCAATGAGATAAGTTAGGTGATGCGCTTGGATGACTGACAACTATCACTTTGCTATAAAAGTCTCTAAACAAGTATGAAATTGAAAGTAAGCGCTCAGTCATGGACTGGTAGAACCAGGACTGGCTTGCAGCCCATATTTTACGGAGTGCTGATCTAAGCTACAAGTATAGGGTCTTATGATACTGTTCCTTATGCTTTTTCACTAAATCCGCTTTCCAGTTTTAATTCATTTGTGCCCTTTGAAATTACTAATAAATAATCATATGACTTGTTGCAGTATATTCCTTTTACCAGTTCCACAAAACTATACAATAGAATTTTTTGCAATGGTACAAATGTTCTATAATCTCCTCTGCCTAAATGGTAAACATTAGCCATGTGTGCTATTGAGCACTTGAAATGTGGCTAGTGTGACTGAGAAACTGAGTTTTTAATTTTACTTGAATTAATTTAAATGAAAATTGCCACATTAAGCTAGTGGCTACCATACTGAGTGGCACAGTGCCTGAGTAGTATATTATTTTCACCTTATCTTTTAATCAGCATTAAAAAAAAAAAATCACCCATCTCCTTCAATCCTAACACAGATTTTTAATTGTGAATATCACTTTCCTTATGTACATACAGGTATTTACATACTTATAATCATATCATATAAACTAATTTATTTTCATCTAACATATCTTCATGTTTCTAGAATTGCACTGTCCAATAACATGGCCAGTAGCCCTATGTGAATATTTCAGTATAAATAATGTTCAATAAAATTTAAAATTCAGTTCCTCAGTTGCCCTAACCACATTTCATGTGCTCAGTAGCTACACGTGGCTAATAGATACCATACTGGAGAGTGCAAATTATAGAATTTTCATCAACACAGAAAGTTCTATTGGACAATTGTTCTAGAGTCTTCAAAAATAATTATTTAAAGAGAACATGATATTTTGCATTGATGTTCTAGAATTAGTCTCTTTCTAAGCATTTTTTCCCTTATATCTATGACATATAATTAGCACAGTATTTATTTACTAAATTCCTATGAGGGAACAATCTGAACATTATTGTGACTCTCAGTATATATTCCTGGTATTACCTTCTAAAAGAGTTTGGTATCATTGTTTATCTTGCCAATATTAGATTTCTTTTTAAAGTATTTAGTTCCTTTAGTACAATGAAAAAACAAAGTCATTTTACTTGTAATTTTGTGATAAGTATAAGGGTAGATATTTTCCCTTATATTAATCGTATTTATCTTCATATTCTTAATCTGTCATATTTTTTCTCATTCATACATTAAGATCTTGATGTCTAAGTTAGCATATTCTGCAATAATATAAAATTGTTAAAGCTATTATCATTTTCTTTGTAACTTTTGAGGCAGAGATTTCCTACAATCTCCTGTGATCCTTTTAATTATAATATTTCAAACAATTTTTTTAGATATTCAAATACATCTTTACACTTTGGTGAGTATCCTAATGCATCAAATATAAGATGTAAAGGTATATTCTATGCTTTTTTAAAAATTACTATGGTTGTATAAAGTATGGATGAAGTTTTTTTGGTCTAGTGAAGACTACTATTTAATACCATTGAGTAAATATCCTTTAAGTGGTCTCTCCTATAGGAAAGAATATTTTATCATATATTCAGTTGCTATATGTAAATGGGACTAATTTTGGATTCCTAGTAATGCTGCAGTGATCCATGTTTTACAAAATGGAAAAAAGGTTTAATCTTCAGAATTTATCTTAAGAAAGCAACTGTATTAATCTAGGAAAGTGTATGAGTAGAAGGAGGGCATGGATGTGGACAGTCCAGCTAAATAAGTTTTGGAAACTAGTTAAAAAGGAACTGACTTCACATCTGTATTGGCACTGGCAGAAATCAGGGTGGCCTGCAAGCAGAAGCACGAAACACAAAGTGCATTAGTCAGGCACAGATATCTCACCCTTTAAGTCACAGGATGAAAGGCATTGCTCTTACCCCCCACTGACCAGGAAGTCAGGGTCAAGAAAGAAGTTTATATTTAAATCGCCAAGGCACAGAGAGGTCTCTTGCTCTTGTAGTATCTGGGCTACCTACCTATTCCTGTATCACTCCACTGTTTTAGACACTGTTGCCTTAAAAGGTTTCTGATACATAGTAAGGGTGAGACTTTCCCTCATTGTAGAATCACTATAAAATAAATCACTTAGGGGGGATTCCTGTGTGGCACAGTCAGTTAAGCTTCCAACTCTTTTTTTTTTTTTTAAGATTTTATTTATTTATTTGACAGAGAGATCATAAGTAGGCAGAGAGGCAGGCAGAGGGAGAGGGGGAAGCAGGCTCCCTGCTGAGCAGAGAGCCCAACGCGGGGCTCCATCCCAGAACCCTGAGATCATGACCTGAGCAGAAGGCAGAGGCTTTAACCCACTGAGCCACCCAGGTGCCCCTAAGCTTCTGACTCGATTTCAGCTCAGGTCGTGATCTCAGAGTCCTGAGATGGAGGCCGGTGTGGGGCTCAATGGGGAGTCTGCTGGAGATCATCTCTCCCTCTCCCTCTCCTTCTGCTTCTCCCACTTGTGCTCTCTCTCTAAATGTGCTCTCTCTAAATAAGTAAATAAACCTTTAAAAAATTAAAATAAATCACTGGGAATTTTGAAGGTTAAAAGTAAACCTAGAAATCTATAAATTACTTGTAGACAATTTGCCAATATTCTCATGATTCAGAAAGTTTCTCTCCATTTATTTGATCTTTAACTATTTTCAAATATGTTAATGGTTTCTTTCTAAAGGTCTAACATCTTTCTCAAATTTATTGCGAGGCATTATATTTTGATTTGTTACAATTTTGAGTTGGGTCTTTTCCCATTACTTCCATTATTACCTATGTAAAGACACATTGTATTCTGTACTTTATTAAATTTTATTTTTCATAAATGGTTTTAAAGCTGACTTGTCATAGATTTTCCTAATCAATCATGTCATCTAAAAGTGAAATATTTCAGTTTTATTTCCTCTTCTTCTTCAGGTTTTGTCCACTGACAGTATTAAATAAAAATAGAGTTAGTGGTGATTATTGAATAAAATAATAAAAATGGTGATTGTTTCATTCTTGAATTTATTATTATAGCAATATAAAAATCATTCCCACCCATGCTACTACTTTGCTAAGTGCTACTGTTTACCTTGCTGATTTAATGGAAGTTTCCTATTGCTTGAAGCTCAACTTACCATCCATAATTTACCACAAAGCAGTACATCTGACCAAGGAGAACCAGGAAAAGGTCCCCAATCCCAATCTGATCAAAACTGAATATGCTGTCTATACAAAGTTATCTTAATACTGACAGTGTTAGAGAAATACTTTTATTCCATAAAATTTCTACAATTACATGGGTACTTAAGTGCTATCTACTCCTCCTACCTAAAGTTACTCTTGGATATCAAACTAGGCATTTAAGAGGTATCAGAAGCACCAGGTTTCTTTCTAGGATGAACTATGTCCGGGAAATCCAAAAGTTCATGAGACAAATTCCTTCCTATAGAATTTCTTCTTTTATAGACTCTCTTCTTAAGAGAGAAATTTCTACTTTATTTCCATTAAGAAATGTGGAAGGGGTGGCAGTTTAAAAATTTATTATCTTGTAAACTCTATTCATAGAATTCATTCAGAGAACAATTAGAAAGAGATGAAACAGAGAAAGGAGAGGTTGATGGAAACCTCTCAATGAAGAGACTGGACTGTCACCAGACCAATTTCGGCATCACTAAGAGCATGACAAGTAGGTATCATTCGCTCCCTGATGTGACGCAGTGTGAAGAAGTCCCGTGTATGAAGTATTCCTGTCCACCCTCCCTCCTCACCAAAATAAAAGCTGAACCTGAATCTAAGTATTCTGTGCTAACTTCTAATTTGCAGGCAATTTAGAGGTTAGAGAAATGAGTTAACTGGGGAATCTGACAGAAAAATCCAGAATGGGAATATTACATGGGAGAACTTATTCAATTTTTTTAATATGTCATGAACCTGAAGGAAAGAAAGGGGAAGAGAAGGAGAGAAGAGGTGAGGGAAGTAAAGAGGTAGGGAGGCAAACAGAGAGGAAGAAAAGACATTTTAATTATAGAAGAGTCCTAACAACCAAATGCTATATGGATATTGGGTGCAACCTGCATGAACAACCCAGATGGCACATGACATTTTTGAATCAAAGGTAGGGGAAGCTGAATAGGGAAATAATGTCAGATGAGAAATAATTATCGTTAATTTTGTTTGATGTCAGAAAGGTGTTCTGTTTATATAAGAAAATTGTCTTTTGTTAAATTTGGGCCACAGAGAGAGGGCATTTATTACACACAAATGTGACATTTATCACACTTTCTTCTTTTGTGTATATTTGAAACTTTTTATAGTAAATTTTTATTTTTATTTTTTCCCAAATACTTTTATACAGTAAATTTTTAAAATCCAGGCCCTGAGAACATCGCCTAATAAACCAAATTTATTCTAGTGAAAGTGAAAAATGGAACTGTTATTTACTACCCTACCGCATACCAAACATTCACAATCTATACAAAGCAAGAACGCAAAAGACATGACAGACTGTCCTGTGACAGGCAACAGATACACCCGCATTTTAAAAGGTTCATTTTAAAATTAATTTTTTCTCATTTGGTTTTCCGCAAAACCTCCACCTGTGTCATCCAAACCTTCCACCTTTCCTTTGCATCTCAAATTACCTACTTGACCCCTCCTCTACTTCCTCTCAGCCAGAATGCTCCAAAACATAGCCCATACCTGTTCTATTCATTTTCTAGGTCCTCATCCACTCTCTAAACCAACTGTAGTCAGCCTTATGCCCCCACCACTTCACGGAATCATCAAATGGTCTTCTAGCTGTAAAATTCAAGGAATGCTTTCTAGACTTTGCCTTACTTGGCCTACAAACTACTTTGAACACTAGCCATGTGACCTTGGGAAAGTTACTCAGCCTCTCTGAATCTGTTTCCTCATCAGTAAAAGAGAGATCATAGCATATTTCTGACATAACTGTTAAGGGATTCAATAAAATAAACATGTAAAGAAAAACAAATCTACTATTAAACACAAAAAGCATTCAACCAAGATTAAGTTCTAATTCATGGAATTTGTTTTCCTGGGTTCCTCACAACCAGGAAGGATTTGCCTTGGCTAATACTAGCATTTTGGTCTCTAGAAAGGGTCGTTTCCCAGGCAATTCATTCAGTCATTAAAATTTTTTTTCTGTCATTTGTAATTTTTGAACTAATACATAGTAGATGGTATTGCAACCACACTGCATGGTGACAGAGGGAAGCTACACTTGAATTGAGCATCCCATAGTATAAACTTGTTGAATCACTATATTGGACATTTGAAACTAATGTAACACTGCACGTGAACTATACTAAAAAAAAATTTAAATTTGTAGGGCACAGTGAATCATGCATGATAAATTATTTTATTTTGACATCTTCCTACCTCCTTCAAATCTCAATAAACGCATGCTGCTGCTTTCTTATATTTGATGATATATATTACTTGGGTCTACATTTTCAAAAACTGTTCCAATATTCAAAGGACCCCTTTGGGGATATGTCCTTCTCTGAATGAGACTGACTGGTCTCAGCTAAGTAACAGGGGGTAGTGTGTTGCAGCCTCACTGTGCAAAGTATAAAAGCACAACATCTTACAATTAGTAAGCAGGTACTCAAGTGAAGCAAGTAATCAAGTGAATGACAGATAAAAGCTTTAACATCCATAGGGATATTTGGACTTATATGTTTCTCTTAAAAATTCAAATGAATTTCTAATGGGTAAAGTATGTGGCAGAAATACATTTAAACCTGAAAGCCTTCCATGAGCCCTTTATCCACGCCGCCATGCACCTCCATTGAAGAGCAATAGTCGTCAGGTACTCTTCCCCTCATAAAAATAACTCTACAGCCTAAGATGGGATTGTCTACTTGTCATCTTACTTTAATAGTAATTAGATTATTTTTGCTGGTTCTTGTCTTCATTTCTACTGTGTTAATGATCGCTTAATGATGCATAAGAATTTTTTCCACGCAACACCAAAGCAAATCCTTCAAAGAAAATTTTTTCTGTTAATTTTATTTTCTTATAAATTTTAGTCTTCTTTCATACGATTGCTTTAATATTTCCTCCAAATAACTCATAAATCTAAATGTTATTCTTATCCAAAAAATGTTTGCATTCAATACCCTTGTAACATTTTAACATTTAAAATGTAGTAGCTCACAATATAGGTGTTCTTAAATCTTCTATTAAGCTTAAAAAGTTATCGATTTTAATTCTTTGATTTTTATATGAAAAATTATTCTAATTATGACTATAGTAGCATCTAGTATAAACATACTAATAAACAAGTTCTTATGGTTAGTAGATATATATACATATAACATTTTCCACCCAACATTCACCTGACTCGAAATCAGTCAGGGCATAGACCTCTACAACCCTAATAATGTGGTGCTTCAATTAGCAACTCCCAACTAGTCCCCTCCTCTTTAGCAGCAATGAATGGTATTTAAGTGAGTCAGTGAGATCACTCAGTAAAGCAAGCGTGTGTGTTTGTGTGTGTGTGTGTACACATAAGTTATGCTTGTTTTATTTTTTCTCTTAAAATGCTTCAGTATTTTTGGGGCGCCTGGGTGGCTCAGTGAGTTAAACCTCTGCCTTCAGCTCAGGTCATGATCCCAGGGTCCTGGGATCAAGCCCCGCATCGGGCTCTCTGCTAGGCAGAGAGCCTGCTTCCCCCTCTCCCTCTGCCTGCCTCTCTGCCTACTTGTGATCTCTTTCTCTCTGTCAAATAAATAAACGAAATTTTTAAAAAATGCTTCAGTATTTCTTTTTAATGAACTAGTAAAATTAATCTGAGAATTCATGATGCTATAAAACTAGAGAAGCTTTAATAATGTGGCAAATAGTAAGAGTGGGTAATGATTGGTGTAGCTATTTAAAACTGATTTACAAAAAGTAAGTCGATGGCATAAAAAATAATTTGGTATCTACTGAAAATGTTTACTAGGAAAAAAATGAATCACTTAACAAGGAAATCCAGTTTGAAATTAGGCCAATTAGGGCACCTGGGTGGCTCAGTCAGTTAAGGAGCTGCCTTCGGCTCAGGTCATGATCCCAGCGTCCTGGGAAAGAGCCCCGCAGCAGGCCCCCTGCTCAGTGGGGAGTCTGCTTCTTCCTCTGTCTCTCTCTCTGTGCTCTCTCTCTTTTTCTCTCTCAAATAAATAAATAAAATCTTAAAAAAATGAAATTAGGTAGACTACAGAACTTCTATGTTCCCTTTGTCAACTTTTGGAACACGTACATAATTTATATGAGGACATTTGAGAAGTCCTAAAATAGTATATGTAAAAATCAATAATGTATTTTCGCTTGAAGGAATCATGTAAAATATTTTATAGTACAGAATTCTTTATATATTTGGACATTAAAAACTTAATAAAGTCTTAGCTCTTCATTTCAATTTTGTGCAATAATTTAGGATGCATATATACATATGTGTACATATAGAGGCAAAACACACACACACACACATATATATATACATAACATATAATGAGGAGACTGAGATGCTGAGATGGCTTCATAATTTTAATAGGTTCTATATCTAAGATCCCTCTGTTTATTAGTAGCAGAACAGGAACTAGGTCTTAGATTTTCGGCTTCATGTCTAAGTATACTTTCCATGGTTCTAGTCTTCTTAGAGCCTAAACAGAATGGTGGCATACTCCTTTTACGCTACCATGTCACTATTACTAGCAAGTGCTACATAGCTAGTAAGTTTTCAATAGACACCTACTGATTGATCCTATTCAAGCTCGTTGTGGTCAAGGGAAACCACACTTGTAGTATTCAAATAATTTTCCCTCAGCACCTTACAAAATGAAAGAAATATTTCCACATTACAAATGAAAACAACTAGGTTATGAAATACTTTAGATTTAATTCGAACATTCAATCCAAAAACAATTCGTTAAAGTACTAGAGTACTTGCTTGCACTTATGATAAGTAAATTGAATTAATCCATTTATATTTATAAATATATAAATTCTCATTTTACATATAGACTTGAAAATGTCATGGTGAGTTTTACCCTAAAATTGATTTTCAACAAGAATTACTTAGCAAAAATTATTTAACTCTTACAGACATTCTTCTAGCATATCAAACTGAGAAATAGTAAAAACCTAGATAAAAATATATTTTAATGAATTTAAAAAATAGTTTCAAGAATTATATATAGAAGTAGTAATTTAATATATGATTATTTTATGGCAGAAAATAGTGCTACATATGACTAAGTGTACAAATGTTACAAATATATTGTAGACCTATTATAGGACGAAATCCTTTGTTTAGATTTCTGCAGGAAAAAAAATATTTAATATCAACATAGTCACTTCCTTCCCAAACTTACTCTAATCTGGTTTGAGCTTATCTCCCATGGGGTAAATAAGATCTTTGCTACTTCCTTTCTTAGACAAGAAGGATCAGTTCCATGATGTTTGGGATGGACCTATCCTTGGGTTAAATGCTGAGATAACCTTGGCCCTGGAGATGGCACTCTCTGGAGGCTTGTGGGTGACTGCTGTATTGCTACTAAAGAGAGCCCAAAACTTGGGTGAGAATTTTACTGAGAGTTTGTTTAGCAGTAAAAAAGATAACAGTTCTTTGTAGTGCAATACCTATATATTTAAAGCAACATTTTGAAATCACTACAGTTGGCTCAGCTTCATGACTTATACAAGACATTTTGACATGAAGAAATTATTTCATTATTGTTAACGTCACTGTTAACTACAACAACATATGAGGTCTTAAGCACTTCCTATGGGCCAGACACTGTTCTAGACATTTGATACACATCTAATAATTAATTTTTAATAAGATATGTACTTTCATTATCCCCATTTTCTGGATGAGAAAACTGAAGATCAGAGGAGTTACAACTTTAAACTGCAAAGCTTGTGTCAGAGTTATTACTCAAATCCAACCAGTCTGATTAGAGGGAACTCCTTAACCACTACAACTTTGAAATTTTCATGTGAAACTGCTTTAACAATTTTATTAAATGATCTGTATAGTGTATAATATATATGAGGCATTATGAAGTTTATTCTACTTATATTCACAATTCTTCGTACTCATCTTTCCATAGTAGTTTCTTGTTTTAAATAAGCCACAGAAAAACCAAGATTATTTTTTTCTCTACTAATTTCTAAGATTGACTCCCAAAGAATTTTAGTCTAATTTTTCTGTCAGAATAAGTAACTTCATTTCATGAAGTAAGCTGATTAAATGATTAGCATACTAGAGATCAATTCTCAAGGTATCCTTAAGAAAGGACTATTTTGTTTTTATAGTGTCACAAGCCACTAAGCTTTATCGTAATTATTTGTGTAATGTCTTTCTTCTCTGACAGACTATGAACAAGAGAGTCACATCAGTCTTATTCATGACTATGCCTCCAAGGTCTAGTGCCATCCCTTACATAAAGCAGGTTGTCAGTAAGAATTTATAGAACGAATGAACTGGATTTGCTCTTTTATTTCTTAAGTTTATGTAGTAAAGATCCCACCATAAATAGTAGAATATTGCTAGTGACATCTGTTTCATATATTATATGTTTGTTATATGACTATATTAATTTTTAAGGTGCCACAAATTTCCTTCAAATAACCCTTATGACTTATATCAGCAAGAATTCCTTTTTTATACATTTTTGTCATAGATTCTTAAAAGAATGAATTCTAGAAAACATTCCATTTTATTTTCCGCATTTAAAAGGTTCTTCCTTATATAATGAACTGAAAATGTTCTTTTCCCTCTAACAACTGAAAACACTAACTTTTATTAAAATTTTCCTTTCTCAAACTTCCAATTTGACACCTTCATTAATCACCACTTCTTCCATCAGTAGTAGCCCCAAAATTCCAAACAGAAGCCATTATATTACAACATACATACCCAATCAGATACTCCATTGTTATATTTAAAAGTTATGTAAGTAAAAACTGACAACCTCTGGTAGACCTTTGTTTGCTTAGAAACAAGGGTTATTTTTTATTCATTTCAGTGAAAGAAATGTTATGTATCATCTTGCATCTGTGATGCTTATATATCTACGTTTTAAAAATATCTTTGTATGGCTAATGCCCAATTCTCCAGCTGACATCACAGAGCAATCAAAGCAAACTGCACAGAAGCAAAAAGAGTTGTCAAAAAAATGGAATGTCATGGGCATTGCAAGGCATGTTACCCAGCAAGTAACATTACCCTCAAGACACTCCTGGAAAGTATGGAAAGGATATCTTTTGTCCAGCATTGATAAGCAGACCTGCCTAGATATATGAGCTAAAAAACTTCTAATCAGAATACTGAGGTTGGTGATCTTCTTTTGAGTATATCCAGGAAAAACTAAATTTAGACATCACTATAGAGATGAAATTCAACATAATAATTTTAAGTTAAAAGTTAACAATGGACTTTTGATTTTGCTGTTTGAAAAGACATTTTTAAAATATTTTAAATAGCTTACATATTTTAGGAGTAAGTTAGGGAAAGATCATTTCTTTTGTAAAACTAAGCTTTTCAAATTTAGTTGCATACTAGACTGTATGCTCTGATTCAATTTGTTTATACTATCAGATGATTAGAGAACAGCTAGTCTTCAATGAGAGCTTTTAAAAATGTTGACAAATTGAACACATAAAACAACTAATTATATAACTCTTCAAACATCACTAGTGTCTTTTCCTTAGATGAGATTCTGTGTGTCCCATAGAGAAAGTGTAAACATTTAGGCCTCCAAATGTTCTCTCATTTTATTTTCAAAAATTTAATAAATATGTGTTAGAATATATAAAAGAAACATAAATTTTACATTTTCTTTCAAAAAGGGATAAAAGTTGATTAAGGAAATCATACTGCCATTAAGAAATGTCTACATGTAACAACTAAGTGACGTAAAAGGAGTGATAAATAAATCCCTGTACTAGTTTGGTAATAGAATGGAACAGTTGCTAAGAAAGGAGAGCAGTTATTTTATGGTTGACATCTTTTAATTGACTTAAATTTGGCTGAAGAAACCAGGGTCCTCATTCATTGCATTCAATCCCGAAATGTTAAAGCATCCTCTAAGAATCATAGCTCTAGCGACTTTTGTCTTACCAAAGTACTGATTCCAGTTGCAATTTTACATTTGTCTGCATAATTTTTTTCTACACTGTAATTACTATCTACAATGGAAGTTCAAGAGCAGTTAGAAAGTATGTCTGTTTTTAACGGTGCCACTTTATCCTCAGCACCTAGCTGAATGGATGACACATAACAGACAATCTATAAAAATTGGAATTACGAGGTAGATGGATTGAAGGACAGATGTTGCCATCCAGAGTACTTAGTTCACTGTCAATATTTGAATGCTTACATAATGACAGATGCTTTGCTAGGTGCTTGCCACATG
The DNA here is from genome assembly GCA_028533885.1 of Nasua narica. Taxonomy (NCBI): domain Eukaryota; kingdom Metazoa; phylum Chordata; class Mammalia; order Carnivora; family Procyonidae; genus Nasua; species Nasua narica. The sequence goes on along the minus strand of CM052807.1, from coordinate 23,480,335 downwards.
TGCAATTCCTGATATGGTTATTACTGAGCTCTAGAAAATAGTTAAAAACATGGTCACATTCAGTTACTATCATTTTGACATCTCTAATTGAGCAGAAAAATTACTCAAACTATGTCAGTCTCAAAAATTATAAGTTTGACAAGAATCACAATTTATTATTAATATCTGAGATTTATCATCCATTATCCAGTTATCACAAAGCTACTATGTTCATGAGGATACTAAAATAAGCTCTGATAAATAGCAATTTTTGATTTCAACCTTTGTATAAGCTACTACTTCCACTCCTATCCAAAGTTAACATAACTAATCACAAATCTGATTAGACACAGATGTCCAAATAAAGGGATATAAAGGAAGCAAATACAAAGAGAATAAAAATATTAGGTTTAAGGTCATTTGAAGCATGTAACTTATTTTCTCAATGTAAACCTGTGTAAGGCAGGTGAGAGAGATCTGATTTTATCACCAAAATTTGATACTGTGCTATATTATGAATAGATATTTCACTTCATTTTAGCTATATAAACAACTAATCCTGATCATTTAATATTTTCCAGAGATACAATAGCAATGATACAGTTTTAAAGACGTAATGTTAAAGTGGATTTCATTACATGATATATTTTTTCTTCACTCTGCTCCCCCCAACCCTTCTACAATGGAAGGAAAAAGCAAAACAGAGATCAACAGACTATTCTACTGCATCACTTATGACATTTACGTTAGTAAGAAGCATCTAATTCAGTTTGGTATATAATTGTTTTTTAAAAATGTTAAAGCTTCACTCAATCTTTATAATATGCTATTTTTTAAAGATAACTACAGAACTACAAAAAAGCTGAATCTGTTAAATTATATGAATTATATAACTGATTTTTCATACTTATAATTAAAATTTTCTTATCAACATTAAGCATATAAAACATCTATAAAACCATTCTTTGCATTTCTTTTATTACAAATCTAAGTCATAGACATATAAATTCAAACATCTGTCCTAGATTTTTAACGTTCTAAAATGTTAATTCAAATAATAGTTTGGTATGTCTTATACACATGCATACACACACACATATTATAATTTAAATGAAAACTCTTACCATTGATTTTCGTTTGTTAATCACTCCATTAGTTTTTTCTTGATAGGGCCTTCCTATGTCAAGCAGAGAGTAGCCAAATCACAAAAGGACATTTGGATGCTCACGTCTTCTGATGGGAGTTTTCGGCCAATTGCCAGTTGAGAATTTAAACTGAAACTAAATTACCCAAACTTTATTAAGTTGTTTCCACACCCACCAACTGATAATGAGCAATGATTCTAAACTGGAAAATAAAGTGAGTCACTTTATCTCCTTTCAAGTAGTCATAACATTATGTTTAAGAAGAAATGCTAGGACAAAAGAAAGAAAAAAATCCTCTAAAATTCTAAACTCTTCAGAAAACAGTTGCAAGTAAACTTCAATTTTTTTTTAACAAAGTTCCCCCAATTACTTTGTAATCCAAATTATCACACAGTAAAGATGGCATGTATTCAATGATTGTATCTATAGAGTCTCAAATTTAAATTCTGTCAAACACTGACTCTACCTTAAAACTAATTGTAATATTTGGAAACATTTTGAGAGTATTATCTACATTCATAAAATATTTACTAAATCATCAACTACTTGTAGTTGTACATACCACAGGAAGTTAAAGGTTACACTGAAAAGACATGCCCTGGCAAATTGTATTGAGAAGACAAAAATCAATGGATACAAACTTCTAATTATAGTATAAAAACAACTCAGCTTCTTTTCTGCACCAAGTTTAGGCTCCTTTTCTTTTATTATTATAGCTAATCTTTGTATAGCCTGTTATTGTATTGTTATAGTTAATCTGTGTATAGCTTGTCAATTATATATGATTTTGACCACTAAACTTTGATTTTTAAGTTTTACAGCCTATTTTGAGGCTTCTCAAATACTAGGCATATTAAATTGTTCCTATACATTAAGATATGCTGCAGAGCTCTAGTCATCTCTACCTTCTACAGAAGTTGACCCATTTCAGCAATTTTTATCTTTGACAATTTAGGTATTTGGAAAATATACAATAGAATAAAGCTAAAAGGAAAACCTGAAAGGAACGGAAAACGTCTTTATCTTCCTGAATTATCACATTTACCATTGATTAGAAGTTGTTACTGAAGGTCAGTGGTCTAAAATTAAGTGCCCATAACTAGATAATTATGTAATACTCAGATTAGAAGGCTGCACATAACATGTATGCCTGGTTCCCATATATTCCATGTGTCCCCTCTATCTCTCATACACATACGAGAGCACATGTGTATGTACATGTGCACATCTATTCAACCTACTCCCTGACAGTCTTTCCATTACCAATAACCTGGTACCAAAGTAGTATATAAGAGAGTATATAAGGTGAATAATCAACTTATGGTTAAATCAAGATAAACTAACTTCAGAACAAAGTCCAGACCTTAACCAAACTGCTGTCTTTGAGTTATTCACACTGACCCCAATTTGATATTCTAGAAAAGGCTCATTCCATTTTATCCAATAATTTTAATCCCAAATTCTCAATAGTAATAACATTTATAAACTATTCAGTGACTAACAGAATTCTTTCCTGGGTACTAAAAGATACAAAGGAAAGATTAAATTCCTTTCTCAGCAAGCTTATATTCTACAACTCAACATGGGGGTGGAGAGAGGAGAAAAACAGCTCATAAAGACATATAAATGGTTAGATTTCCATGAAAGAAACAAGCACACTGGGGCTGCTTAAATTGTTTGAAAAGGTTTGTCATATGTGGGGCTGATCGAAGAAGACTTTATAACAAGAACATTTTTAAAGCAGAAAATATACAACCACTTTATTCTTATATAGCCTGATGGAACCCACAAAGCAAAAACTAATTACAGAATACAACTGTAGACATAGCCATGTCCTTACTTTGGAAGAAGATCAAAGATCTATTATTTAGTCAAATGAAATTACAGAATGCTGGGTATATTTAAAAAATGGGTCTTCAGTACAAGTGAAACAATTCTCAACTTGCTTATGTCACTCACCCTCATAATTCCAATCATCATGGCAGTAATTTAATTTTTAATACAAGATACATAGTCCTAAAGATTACTATCAGATTAACAAAATCATGAATCAAAAAAAGCACACGATTTCCTTGGTGTGAGTAACGTTATCGATAATGTACCTAACATAACAAAACTAGTTTCATGTTCTAGCAATGATGGATCTGCCAATGTGTTTATGTGTTCATATAGATTTTAAATATATTCCACTAATGTATTTATAAGAGTTTTAGATTTTAACACTACCTGTAATTTTATAAACAAAGAAACAGTTCAGTAATATGACATTATTTGTGCAAAGTCACATAGGTAGTCAGGAGCAAAATTAAGACCCCTCAAGAACAAATCCTTTTTTTTTTTTTTAAATATAATCAAGGAAAGAAATAGTTGCAACTCAGAAACAGATATAATTTTATTAGGAAGATTTCAACTTTTTAACCTCCAAACTAAATCTCAAACACTCAAATCATCAGCCCTAGCAAATGCAAAGAACCAATTCATAAAGTTAGGGAAATAAAGATGTATGATTAAATTAAACCCTCTTTATTAGCTTTACGGCATACATTCAGTTTTATACCAAACTCTTACAGACTAAGAACACAGATTTGAGGGATATATACAATTATATTGAATCTTTTTATAGAAAAGACTATTTCCTAGAATTTGCCATGACATCACATCTATTTTTTTTTCCACTGGCACCCTATTTTATTCGGTTTTTCATAGGATTGTCTAGCAATTCAAGCACACTACACAGATAGCATTAGAATAAAAAGTCTTATTTTGACTGCTTCAGGTGATATAACTAATGTATAAATGGGCAGCAAATGAGGTTCAGAATATTTGTAAATGGGAAATATAAAAAGAAATAGTCAAAAAACTGCTTAGATTTAGTTGTAAGAATAAAAGCTGGCTACTAACTCAAATGAGATTTCATTGTCTCTCCAGTCCTAACTCATGTTTCTAGTGAAAGAACACGCTTTTAGTTCCATTGGTCTCAAAAGTCAGAGGACTCATTAGGCAACACCTAAAATCATTCACCACTCACCAAAACTCTTCTGAATAGGCAATGATGCTAAACAAATTAATTCTACCCTACCACTACAACAACAATCACAAGTCTGTACTTAGGAACAAAACTCAATAATAAAGCTCATTTATGTCCTTCGGAAATGAGAATCCTTGCTTTGTTACACTGAACTCACCTTAAACTTCATACATCATTCTTAAACATAAAATTTTAAATCACATCTTTGATTTACTCTGAGACAGCTCCTTATATGCCTTTTTGTTTTTTCTCCTACCATACTATCAAAACTCAATGGCTCTAGACGTATATTTAGGGCACTTATTAAGTGCATGATATCCTCATGATCTGATCTGTAAATGGATTAACTAAAAGCTATGGACGATTATAAAATTTCATAACAATAAATATGTGATTTATTAGAGCACCCATGCAGGACTGTTTCAGATTACTGAAGCTTGCTGCAATGGGGTGCATCACTGATGTGGCCTAGTAAATAAAAATGGCCTTGAGAACTCTATGGGATTTTTAACTTGTCTATGTAGTTTCCAGGTTAACATCCACCTTTGCACTAAAGAAACAGCACTCATTACATTAGTTTATGAACTCTTTGAAGATACTAGCAAAATATTTCAATATGATTAGTCTTATTGGCTGAAAAAAATGTTCCCCACATTTTATTAAAAATATTTTTCTTGCTTCTGAATTTGTATTTGTCTTCAAAAATATTCCACCTTTTATTAATATGACCAACCAAATTAATAAATATCTTGTCATAGACCACTTATTTCTGATTAAAAAGATATTAAAAGCTACCATATTTTAGGCATACTGACTCATTAATCATTATAGTATCATACTAAAATGGGCAAGTATCATTTCCAAAGTAAGTGGGTCACTTACTTTAAAACATAAGGAAAGGGAACTAGCATTTGTTAAAGTATCTCCTAGATTAGATTTAAAGTCCATTATTTTTAAATCCTCACAACCCTGAGAGATTGGTATAATATACCCATTTTATAGCTGTGAACTTTCTAGATTCTGGTGCTATTAAATGATCCAGTTACAATCCCCATCATTGTTTGTCTAGCTAAAAAATCTAAGCCCAACCTTCTTATAATAACTGTCTGGAACACATGCCAAGTACCACGCTTTTTGGGAAAAAAAGTGGTGGGGGCTGGGTATAAGGGAGCAGGCTCATGAAACAGAAGGGAGGCACCAAGTGAAATAAAAGTAAACATCATGAAGTACAAGTACTTCCCTCACTGAAGAGCTCTTCAAGCCTATTAAGAACCTTCTTTCTCTTACTTAATTCACAAATACCTTTCTCTGTATGCCAGTAGCCATATGAATTAATATCCAGCTTTGGAAAACAGAAACACCATTTAACAAAACTCAAAAGAATAGTTACTGAAAACTGTTTATTGTTAAAGACAAACGGCCCTATGACATACCTCAGCAGCCCCTGAAGACACTGTGTTAACAAATATCCCTCAACAATCCAGAGTCATTGATATATACGGTCTTTCTAAGATACTTTACAATAAGAATGGTTCAGATGAAATGTTTTCACAAAGAAGATAAGCATCTATTATCTGGAAAATATACTAATTGAATATCTAATGATAAACTTATTTTATCTAGAAACCTTCAAGAAGTATATATGCTATCATTTTATATTTTCAAAACAGGATATAGCAGTGTGAAATCAAACATTACTAATTTAGAGGAAAAAACAGTATTAGATATCCCAAAAGGTATAAAGTTCTTAATTTCAGCAAAACCATGGGCTCCATATTAACACAAAAACTGCCATAAACTACACTCCTTTAAAAGTTAAAACATAGTTCAAAATAGTCTTCTACATACAGCCTTTACTACTTCAAAAATGCAGGTGAAATATTTGTTGTTCCGATATACTTTCCTTCTCTCTTCCCTTATTGCTGGTACCATAACACTTGACTTCTCATTTTAACTTGAAGAAAGATGCCATCCCATTTAATATGACATGTGGAACAAATTTACAGTGAAGATTTTCACAAGGTTTTTAGGAGTTCTGGTGCTCTCATTACCTGACTGCGTACAGGTGGAATCTTTAAGAAATGTTACAGTTTCTACGCTCAGACACAGTTTCTCCAGCATCTGAAACAAGGTCTCCCACAATCCTAAGCACTGCAGCAGGTCATTAACACCCGTGACCCTCCACAAGTCACAATTCTAAAACACTGCAGTAACTTATTTCCTCTGTTACTTTGATTCGGGGCCGGGGGAGCCAAAAGAGGCCCAGTTCCACACAAAGAACTAATACAGCAGCCCGTGAAACCAGTAAAGTTTAGTTGAAAGGGAACCAAGTAAGTAAGTAAGTCAGGCCTGGTCAGAGAAACTAAAGCTGGCAACTGAGAAGCATAACCCATTTTGGCCTAGATTTGTTTGTAATGACAGTGTGACCCAGATATAAATATTTGGCTGATATTTAGAAATCTGAAAACTGAAAGAAATGAAATACATGGTCAGCTGGTTAAACATTTTAGTAAAAAAAAATACTTTAGTCAAAATGATAGGTGCTTAAAATAAATAATTAGCATTTTCTACACAAGGATTTTTTAAAACTTTAAAAATAGATATTTTTGTTTTGTAAGGATAACACTACCTATTACAGAGCTCATGGAAGAAAAATCCTTTCAAGAGAAGGAGAATACACATTTTTTCAAAGTAAAGCTTACTGAAGAAACCTCGTTTATCTAAACTAAGTTTGTTTCATTTGTGGACCATACCATTTATTCTACAGAATTGTCTATTAAGTGACAAGAAAATTTTTGAAAAAAAGTCCGCAGTAGCTATAAAAGTTCTGCCGCTGAAGGTGCTGAATAGGAGACAGAACACATGCACCACAGACCCACCTCATTCTGCCCTGTATTGATGGGGAAAGGTGGTGGGGCTTCTCGGGGGTGCTTCTAAAGTTCCAGAACTTCTTAACGCACCTGCAGTGGACCACGCTGAGGGCTAATCCAGGCTTCTCTTGCTTCCCCCTTCCTAATGATCTAAGATTTGATTCAGTATCCAAGTCTCTCCTCCTAGTTCAGTGCACATCAGGGAAAGCTGACTGACCGTGAGCTAGAAGCCTAGACCACAATGAGTCTAATCCGTTATTATGGTAAGCCCATTCCCCCTTGCCAATGATTAGTTTAGGTATTTTAGAATTACACAAATTTAGGTCAATGAGAAGCAAGCAGGAGTGAAGGTAAAGGGTAACTGCTTAAAGGAAAGGAAAAAAGCTATATTGCCCTTGAAAGTAAAGTTCTCTCTGTGGAGCCGAAAGAAGAAACACATAATCCTGACTGCAACTGGCAGCCATTCTCTAACTACAGCATTGGGAGACTGTGGAAGACAGTCTACAGCACTGTGTAGACAAAGTGGAACAGAAAGACAAACTGAGTCCCTGAAGAAATCACAGAGCCACTGGCTTAACTAACAACGTATGTCTTAAGGTGCTTTCTTACATGAGGTAATTAACATTCTTTTTATTTAAGCCAAAATCAGACGAATTTGGAAACTAATTAGCTTTTAGAAAATAAGCTTCAAGTTCTAAATAATTTCAGGAAATTATAAAATCTATTTTTACCTATTCCTGGCTTTAAAGAAAGGTGCTACATATGACTTTTGTGTATTTTCTTAATTGCCTACAATGATCGTGTATTATATATGTTATTGGGAGGGCGGTATTCAAACACTCAATTGCTGAGTGTACCAAACAATTGGGCCTCTTTTTGATCATTAATATAAAAGTCAAATATGCTTTTATGGGTCCATCATCTACTCAGATTGCTATAGTCTGATTTCTGGTGTCACGTGTCACTTATTTTTGCTGTACTTCACGCTTAACTGTTTAAGAGAGAACCACTAGACTTTCCTCTACTTCATTGGCTCCCTATACTCTATATATTCCCATTCCACTCTGAGTTCCCAGTTATCCATATACAGATGGTTGAACCTGTTACAAATACGTTCTGAGCATACAAAATTATTCTGGGGACAGTGAATTTCTCTTTGAACTTAGTTTAAACTAAAAATACCACCTAGATAATTAGTTTTGTACTACTTATAAAAAGTATCTTCTCTCCTCTTTCTTTTCTTCCTCTTCTTCTTTCCTTCCTTATTTTGACATTTACTTTGCCTAGGAATAATTTGATCTTTTACCTATATATAGAAGACCTCCATAAAGCAGAGGATTTAAAACAGAGACCTGTGGACCAAATATATTCCACAGGCATATTTTGCATGGTAGTGCTAAAGTATTTTTAAAACATCTGAATTAGTTACCAACTATTTTGCATAAAGATATGTATTTCAGGATCTTGCTGAAAAACTGAAAAACTTGGCAACAATCAGCGTGAATACTTACATGGCCACAATCAAGTGGAATAGAATACTAGCTGTCCCATGCCCCTCTAAGATGAGCACAGACTTTCTCTAAGTCCAGTCTCCATATATTTCCCTAAATGGCCCAATTCTTCATAGTCAAAAGTCCTTATAGGTATTTGATTATACTACCCTGATACAACAGCTAATAACAGCCACCAGTATACAAAAGAAACATATTTGCATGGAGCACTGGGTGTGGTGCATGAACAATCAATCTTGTAACACTGAAAAATTAAAACAAACATATTTGGGGAGAAAAAAAACAAAAGAAACTGTTAGTTAAGAAAATAAAGCAGTTCTTAAGGCATTCAGGGAAATATATTTCTAAAACTTTGTCTTATTGAATCTTCTAATTTAACTAGGAGTCTATTTCTAAAACCAGTGATCCAGCAATAACTTTTATCATAATAAAGAAAAAAGTGTTTCTTAATAGAATGTTACTTGAAACAGAATGGTTTAAATTCCTCATTGAGTTTCAACCAATCGACAAAGAACAGAATCTTAAATATTCAGTCAACTTTCAAATCTGATCTGATTAAAGAGTGGTATAAACTAAATAACATGCTTTATTTGTGCACACACACCATGTATATACAAAATTACTTACAAGCTTTGCCATATAAATTAAGATCCCAAATTCTCTTTTGAAACTAAGCTCTCCCTATACTATGTAATGGAATTAAATAAACAACAGGAATTACTCACAAATTATTTAAGGAATAATGCTTTCTAAATTATATAATATAATCACTTCCTAACATTAAGCACAAGTTATTGAAAGGATTTTAGAGATGATCTTGCACTCAAACTCTACAGATTAATCAATAATAATACAGGTTTTGTATCTCTGTCAAATCCCTAGGCTTTATCTATCTCAAAAATGTCAAATCCATCACCTTCTCTCCAACTCAACAGCTGTATCCATCATCTCCAACCTCTTGTGCAGAAATAGCTTGTAACAACAGGCTTCTACATTCACTGCAGTCAGATTCATGCTTTCTGAATGAAAATTTAATCATGTCACGCCTCTGCTTAAGACCCTTTCAAGGCTTCCCAGCAGCCTCTAGGATAAAGGCTAAAGTCCTGAACAAGATCACATCATCTCTTTCCTGCACTCTTTCCCATCTTTATTCCTCCTTCTTCTCAATGCTCAGCTAACACTGGAATCCTTTCAGTTCTTTTGCTTTTATAGACACTATTTCTGCTACCTGCAATGCTCTTTGACTCATGCTGATTCTTTTGGCATCTCAGCCAAAAAGTTATTTCTCTTGTGCTTGCCTGACTTGACCATCAACACTGCCCCCATTCCAGGCAGTTTGGTTTGCCCCTGATGTACTCTCATATAACCCTATAAACTCTCTCTTAATGTTCATGTACTTGTATTTGTTTAGTTTCAGTCTTTTCCAAAGTTTTTGGTTTCATGATCAAACAGATCTTAATTGTTTTATTTACTGTCTCACAATATAATTTAACATAATGCCTGACATACAAAAATAGCATTTAATAAATATTTGTTGAACAATGAATCTCTTGAAATTGGAAGTTAATTGATAACTTTTTGAAAAGGCAGCATAGTAGACAGTACAAAACGGACTCCACTTCTTTTTTCCTGTTCTCACATTCAGTGCTTCCCACACAATCCATAACACTGTTGTATGTCCAATTCTTTCAAATATTCTCCTTGGAATTCTATTCTAATATCTAATCATAACTACTGTCCAAAAGTTCTCCCTTTATTTCCATTCTTTCAATTGTCTATTTAATATGATATTTAATTTGTGTCTTTGTAGATATTGTTTGTTTAAAGCCAAATCAATATTCTCTTCAATCTGACCTTTAAGAACAAAACAGGACACGGAGCGAAACAGGGCTTTCACTTATTTTTATACAAGCAGTACTGGTTTTCCAGGACTTGCTCACCTGGTGACCAAAACTATGTACTGACAATATGGTGGCACTGGTGACTACTAAGACTGGGACAAACAAATATACTATTTTGATTCTCAAACAAAATCAAACTTTTGACAATTAGTACCAAGAACAATTCTTTGTTCTTTCAAGTACAGTATATAGTATAGTATCTCTTTGCCCTTCTTATAAATGACCACTGGAAAATTATATATCTCTTCAGACTTCTTTCTCTGATTCAGTTTGTTAATCTCTATGCAAAGGATTTATTATACATTAGGTCATAAACAAATTCTGGAAGATGACCTAAAAAGACTGCTTAGGAAAAGCCACAAGACTTTCCTGAAAAATGGAAGGCAGAATAGAATGCGGAACTATGGCAAATAAGGACAGTCAATTTGTTTAAACTTTTCTACCAAAAAGCAGTTCGTTATACCATGAACAGCCCATATAGACAGTTTATAAAGAATTTTGCATGAAATAGATACTTAGAAGACTTATAAATTATATGATCATTATAAACTTTATTCAGAGTGCAACTATCAATATGCCTTGATAGGACTGGTAAGATTTTAAATTATTACTTGTCCTTAAAAACATACTTTTAAGTACTATCATCACAAATATATATGTATATTAACTAAACATGAAAACATGGAAAAAGGGTGGGAGAGGAGTAACTGAATTTCCAGCTCTATGCTGTGTACTTCCAAACAAATCATCTCATTTAACTGCTAAATTATCATGTGATGTTAACATTACCATGTACAGCTGAGAAAATAGTGAATTCCAGTATAAAGTCAGCTAATAATCCTATGTGCCTGACCATGTGAAATGTGGAATGGAAAACAGCTAAATTCAGAAAAAAATTCTGTTCCCCTGTGATAGAGTCTAAGTTTCCAAAGTTGGCTACAACAATATATCCCATGCTAGGGGCGCCTGGGTGGCTCAGTGGGTTAAGCCTCCACCTTTGGCTCAGGTCATGATCTCAGGGTCCTGGGATCGAGCCCCGCATCACCTCTCTGCTCAGCAGGGAGCCTGCTTCCCCCTTTCTCTCTCTGCCTGCCTCTCTGCCTACTTGTAATCTCTCTCTCTGTCAATTAAATAAAATCTTAAAAAAAAAAAAACAATATAGCCCATCCCATTTGCTTTTATAGGGTGATTTCCTCCACAAAAAAATAAAACCTATTGCCCCTCTCCTTGATCTGGGCTGGTCTTGTGACCTATTTGACCAACAGAATGGGCAGAAGTGATTCCGGGTAACTCCAGAATCTCAGCCTTTACCTTTTAGAAGATTTCTTCTTAGAATCCAACTATCTTACTGTGAGGGAGCCTAATTAACATCACAGAGAAGCATCCTTAAGGAGAACTAAGGACTAGAGGCCAGCAACCAGCATCCATTGCCAGTCATGTGAGGGGGCCATTTGAGACTACCCTGCCTTCCTAGCATCCCAACAAAGACCATACAAGGCAAAAGATTCACCCAATCAACCCTTAAAATGATGAGAAATAATAAATAGTTGGTGTTTAATCTGCTAAACCTTGGGGTGGTTTGTTATGCAACAATTGATAACTGAAATACTATTCTCCTTAGAAATAGATTTCAATACCACCAGTGTCAGCACTTAAATGGCCAATAACAACCAAAAACATTTGGTTTCTTTAACTAATGAAATAGAATTGTGAAAAGCAATGGTAAAGCCCAGGTTTTAAGAAATACTAAGGGTTACATTTAGTTTAAAAAAAAAAACAACAATGTGGTTCAGTGCTTATAACCACAATGTGCGATAAAATCACAATGACTATTTACAGACAAAGTTAACACTGACTAAATCACTAAGTCTTAAAATAAGAAAATAAGATGGCATCACTTTAAGTTAAAGAAAAGAAAGGCAATTAGGCAATAAAGTGTGGTTATATCAAAACGATAATCCAGATCAGATTTATTAGCCTATGTATTATAGATTACCATCATATGAAGAACAGCATACAATAAAATATATAGCACTGCATTATGTTAAACATACTATTTTATCTTATTCAGAAACTTCTTCAAAGAAGAACCAAAGTATTAACATACTGGAGAAGCTGCAAAATATCGAATATTCACAAATATTTCCAGTGGATAGAAGTCTGGACTATCTTACATTAAATTTCTATTATATAAAAGTATTGTTGGGGCACCTGGGTGGCTCAGTGGGTTAAAGCCTCTGCCTTCAGCTCAGGTCATGATCTCAGGGTCCTGGGATCGAGCCCCGCATCAGGCTGTCTACTCAGCGGGGAGCCTGCTTCCCCCTCTCTCTGCCTGCCTCTCTGCCTACTTGTGATCTCTCTCTGTCAAATAAATAAATAAATAAAATCTTAAAATAAAGTATTGTTAAACCATGAAACATGTTGAATACAGACAAATTTCAAGAAATACTTTTAGATATCTCTTAAGGATATCAACTGCTAATTTTTACAAAAAATAAGAATGTAGTTGATTTATGAAAAACATCCATCATCTCCAGTAGTGTCATTGTCAAAGAGATTATTAGGATAGACAACTGCTCTGATTCAATATAACACTGAATCTCTGATGATTTAAACAGCAGAGACAAAATAATCTGGCATGATTTCTACTCTGGTGCTATAATTAAAGGTAGAAAAATGGAATTCCACATAAATATTTCATATAATCTTATCATCCTTAGAAAATAAAGAATTCTAAAATATCATGTAAAGAATTAAAAAAATCTCATATTTTACTAGACTAACTCCATGTCATTTAATTTACTAAAAAGGTTTCTGAAAAACTAGAAGAAATTCAATGATTTACTCAATTTTAAAACTCAATTTGATTTTGAGGCTGACACTATGAAAGATACTATAACCAAAAAGAAAAATGTCCTTTGCTAAAAGAAACTCCCAAGACAACTTTACCATAAGGGTAAGGTCTAATGATTTATAACTATTATTTTTCTTTTCAGTTGCTACTAGAGAATATACATTTAAATCAGATTCTTCATTTTCTTAGATTGACCCCAGATATTCAGCTAATGCTAAGGTTGCAACAATGTCGAAGCCCTTGCACATTCACACAAAGTTACTCTTTGGCTGCAAAGGATCCTTTTAAAAGAGAGAAAGTGAATATAATGGGGGAGAAAGGAACTGGAGAGGAAGAAAAAGCTGCTTTTGTGCCATATGAATTATTTATTCAGTCAAGCAATGAACTCACTATTTCTAATTCTAACAATCTATCAGGGAACTGTAAAGAGTGAACTCAAAGACTAATAAGGTTTAAAAACTATCACTATTTAGCAAACTTAATTTTTTCTACCTAAAAACATTTTTAACTTTATAAATTATGTTTTTATAGAGTAATTTATATTTCTAATTTATAAGGTTTCTAAATCAAACAAGAAGTGTCAATTTTTAAAACAGACAAAAATCAGCTAATAACTTTCATCACGAGATATTAAGAATTAATAAACTATGTTTGGTTATTAATTTAGGAAGCTAATGACAAAAATTCTCATCTATCAACCTTTTTTATTATTACTTCTATTTATGTCTGCTTAATAAGTATCTGAAACTAGTTTAAGGAAACCTTGCTCTGGTGGTGATACTGTCATTGAGATCTGTTTTATAGAAATCTCTGGAAGATACTCTGGTTCTTGAGAAGGATAGCCAAGCTAGAACTGGATTTCCCTCACAACCATTAATGATATTTGGTTGCCTAAATTATTAATAGAGATTAAGTCTTTGACTAAAGGCACAGATCAAGTACTTGCTTCCTGAAAACAGAAATAATTAGGTTTAATCTATATCTGTCACCTTTTCCTATGTATTCGAGATGATGCAGAATTTTTGTCCCCTTTCTCATCACAAAACAAATTCCTCTAGAAATATAAAAATATTTTGCTTTTTGTGTGGATGTCTGAATCTCTAACAATCTCCCTCTCTTTTTTTGGCTTGGATTAAGGCATTTTGTAACCTATAACCCACATAACCCACATAGAACACAACTTCTTTTGAAAAGTTACATACAAATCTTCTACTTTCATTCTCTATTTAAAATTGTTTGAAAATCTCTACAGAAGTGTCTATAATTCAACTGGACTGTATTCTTCTTCAGATAAAATACCTGAATAGTAAACCAAATGTCTCATCCATTTGGCCTAGCTCCCTACCTGTTCCAGGTACATCTGATTCACCCTGCTTGTTTTCCTATCAGACAAATCACCTGGTCAGATGTCAGCATTGATCCTTGTGTAAATTCATTTTTTTTTTTCTTTCAAAGAATGAGAATCAGAGCTGGGAGAGTACTTAGAATTCATCTAGGTTTACGGTGTGGAAACTGAGATCTAAAGGAGCAATGGTATTAATCAGAAACCTACAATTAGTATTTGGCATAGCAGAGATTAGAAACCATGTTTCCAGACACCATCTGGTAACTCTCTGCTACATGTCTTCACCAATTCCCAAAAGGATCCTGGAATTCATACTGACGAGTATCACCTGGTAAGGCCTTTTGGAAAGCACTTTAGCAATATGTACTGTGAGGCTTAAAAGGGTTTGCCCAGTAATTCCACTCCTGGGACTCTATCTTAAGATAAATTGTCAGATAAGTTTTATATACAAATATTCATGTCAGGTATTTATAATAAGAACATTTAAGGAAATATATATCCAATAATAAGAGATAGTATATCCACTAAAAGAACTATAATGGAGCAATTTGAAATGTTTATTAAAATTTTATAGTACTGTTATAAAAAAGGCACTTTCCCATGTTAAGTGGTGCTGTGTGTTTGGGGAAGGGGAAAACTTAAAAAACTTATGAATGGGGGCACCTGGGTGGCTCAGTGGGTTAAAGCCTCTGCCTTCCACTCAGGTCATGATCTCAGGGTCCTGGGATCCAGCCCCACATCAGGCTCTCTGCTCAGCAGGAAAAAAAAAAAAGAAAAAAGAAACCACTTATGAATGTATACAAAGCAAATCTTCTCAATCAAAACCTTCCAGGGAGCCCGGGTGGCTCAGTCAGCTAAGCAGCTGCCTTCAGCTCCGGTCATGATCCCAGGGTTCTGGGATTGAGCCCTGAATTCAGCTCCCTGCTCAGCAGAGAGTCTGCTTGTCCTTGTCCCTCTACCCCTCATCAAGAGACAGATCATGTTCTGTCTCTTGCTCTCTCTCAAATAACTAAATAAAATCTTGGAAAAAATCCTTAGCTCTTCATTGAGTGACATTCATTCAATTACATTAAGACGGACAGAAATAAGAGAGGAACCTTATTTTCAACAAGAAGAGATTATAAGGGAGAGAAAATGATCTTTCTCTACGAAATACATTTGCCTTATTTTTTTTAATTGGCAGTGTGCAATTCATTTTCTTTCTCTAGTGCTTTAATAGGGAACAAAAACTTGCACTGATAATCACTTTAGACTGGAAATAAAATGAATTTCCTAAACCCCAAATAAAACATCAAGACTCTCCTTATCTAAAGCTGAACTGCATTTTCCTTAAAAGAATGAATCTTGGAACACTGAAAAAAATTAAAATAAAATAAGTAAAATAAGATTAAAAGAATTGGAATATTTTCCAAGAGATTTGAGAAATGTTTTTAAAGTTTGTAAAGCACTATTAGCTATTAAAGCACTAAATACCAAAGCTTCTAATGATCCTCAATAGAGGCTTTTCAAAAATCTCACTCTAAAAGTCTGTAAATTTTGTCTAATCTAACCCCAAGTTTAGGGGCTGAACTAGCAGAAGCATAATCTGAGGAGTGAAAAATATTTTGTGTATCTATCACCAACCAGGCAGTGCAGAAAAAAAGTGCAAAGGATATTCATATTTAAGACTCAAAGGTCTGATAACATGTTTATTTATTCTGTAACCTATAGAGAAAGAAGACCTGATAATTGACATTATTGAACATGCATGAAAAGTGGCAGAAATAGGATACAAATGGGACTTCCGTGAAAGTTGACAAGATTCATTAAATTTATAAAAGCTTCTTTTTATAACCAGACAAAAAGACAGTGGAAAATGTTTATTTTTTCCCTAAGAGGATTTTTTTCTTTAGTTATTATTCCATTACTTTCTTCAATAAGTGGTTTGTTCTTGAGTTATCAATACATACTAGATTAAAAACATTCAAATGCCTTATCCACCTCAAAAAGAGAAAAGAAAACAGATGTACAAAAGTTCCATTTATACGTTTATTTTTTGTCAAAAGAAACAGCATTACTCTCAGACCCGTTTAAGATAAAATTGTTAAGGACAACTGGTAAAACATCTCAAAAAGGCACTGTTCCATTCATATTTTAAGTATAATAAACTCCCATCATTCTATCTTTATTTTGTCTAAGGTTTCCATGTATTAACAAATCTTATACTCTCTTGCTATTAAGTCTCCCTAACTAGGATTCTGAAATCTAGTTTTAAAAATAACCCTAAAGTAGATCAAACACCCAAGTTGGCAAGAAATTTCTGATAATTCCCATTTGTAGGAAGGTTAGAGTCTCTCACACAAGTCACCCAATACTTTTTCTTCTGAAACAAAATGGATGAGGTGCAGTGAACAAACTGTAAAGTAGTAGTTCTTCTGTCACAGGGTTCCCTATAAACTCCTCACATTTTAACAACCGTTCATGCTTTTAACCAACTAAACCCAGTGAGGAAATTGTAGCTTTCAACTCAAACTAACTCTGTGATCTACACCAAATCACCTAACTGAGCTGCTCAGTTCCTTTCCAAAAAATGACTAGACCTAATGGATTTAAGTCCCTTTCCAATTTAAAAATCTTTATTTCCTTTCCCTTTTTCAAATCCTTCTCAAAAGTGATAAGGCACTTAGAGTAAAAGAAAAATCTCACCTTTCTCTGACGTCTGCATTTCCCAGCATTTCAAAACCTTCCTTAAGATCTAGAGGAGTTGATTTCCCCCGTTACATGATAACTCCTATGAATGAATGAGGTCTCTGCTAACAGCCTCCTTTTGGTCTCTTTCCTCTTAAACTACTCGTTCCTACGGTCTTCCGCTTGGTCAAGATGAGTGCCAAAACACCTAACAGGTTTTCTCGCCCATAAAAGGTGTTAAGATTTTGTTTTGCTTTGCCTTTATACATTTTTGGGGAACATCAAGTCTTCTGGAAAGTCGTTTTGTACAGCTGGAAAACTTAAAGCACACGAGGTCTATATCTACCATATTAGCTAAAGAATGTGACAAACTTAGAGAAAATAGTTTTAGGTTACCACTCTACTTTCCTATAACTCAAACAATTCTAAAGGTGAAATTAATATTTCTAATTAAAATAGCTTTAATGGAACTTATTCTATTTTATATTACAAACCCCTAAAATTGTTTTCATTTATCACAATGTATGCTTTAATCTTTAGCTAAATGAATTTATAGATAAATAGAGTGACTTCAGAGCTCTGTAAATGAAAAGACCGGTCAACAAAAATGCCTAAATGGTTTAGTGAAATGCCTATAGATTTGTACAGTTAGCATGTTAGTGGTGAATCTGGGCTTAACCACCTTCATAACTCACTTCCCGCTCCTTCAAATTGTTAAAATCAAAACAAGTTCTGATAGAAAACATCTTCTCCTAGTCACATCTCGGCAAATCTTTAAATACTTTGACTTTCTATGTTCTAAAATATCAAAACTACTGGACATCACCTCCATGTAATTCAATTACATTTCATTAATTAAATTTCAGGATTTCTTTATTAAATCTGTAAAAAGGCCATAAGCTCTAATCACTAAACATTCATTCAGCAAAACCCAAAAAATGAATTAGCTAAGTTCTCAATCATTTTATGACTCCAGCTCAGTGTGTTCAAAATAACCCTGAACAAGTTGAAACGTCCAATTTGGCAAGAAATTTCCTATCGTCCTCATCTACAAGGAGGTAAGGGTCTTTTCACCCAAGGTACTGAATAGAGCTTTTCTTCTGAAACAAAGTGTCTGAGGTACAGCGAACAAACTGTAAAGGTAACTAGTTCTTTTGTAATATGGTCTCCTACAACCTTCTTATATTTGAACAATTAATGACTGTTTACAGCTTCTAATCAATTATAACCAGTGAGACGTAGTAGTGTCTGCTACTAAAAGTCATGTGAGCCTGAGAATTTTCCTAATTATCAAACAGATTATCAAACCTAAATGACAAATTTTAAAAGAATAAGATCCTAGAATTTTCAGTTTTCATTACTAGAAAGTTAAAATATAAATTTAATACAAATATTTACTTAAGTATATTTATATTTAAATATTTTATACTTTAGAGTTGACAGGTTGGCATTTATAAAATTTATACAGAAAAACAAAACTAATATTTTAATATATACTATACACATGAACACATGAAAAACCTCATATGGTATTAACTCCTGTGAGACAATCTAATCTAGTTTATTGACAATGGAAAAGTGAGATACTTCCAAATACAGTGCCTTGATTTAATTTGTTAGTTAGTGTGCCTAAAACAGAGCACTTGGATCAAATGAGAACCGCAAGTACCAACCAGTAACCCACCTTGTCTGTTTTTATTAAAGTATGGAAATCAACAAGGCCCAGTGAGGCTGCAGGAAAAATATGAAGAAGACAGCAAGTCCACCTATACCTGCACTTTCTCCTCAGAAAGGACTGTCACCCCATCCCCCAACAATCTCTATAACAGAAAAAAATAAACGTAGGGATTATGCCAAGTTGACCCCAAGCTTTGTTCCCCTCCACAAGGCATGTTCAGTAAAAAGATCTAAACACACATCTAATTCGACAAGCATTTAAGTTTGCAAAGAAGACAGTGAAAGTGAAATCATACTTGGGGCATTCATGGGTTCTGTGTCAAAGGTCACTTAGCAGTATTTCAGTGGCTACTTAACTAAGATCTGAAGTGGGCAGAGCGTAGAGAACCACCAAATCACAGTACATCTACTCTAGAAGGCACCTTGGAAATCATCTCTTCCAACCTTTTCATTATATAAGCATATTTCATAACATTTGATTAACTCTGAACTTCCTAAGAGCCATTCAGAGGGTGATACTTATTTGTGGGAAAGACACACACACACACACACACACACACGCACGCACAAGCGCGCACACACAAAAGGATAAGTGGGCATAACTATGCAACTGCAAAATGAAAAATTCTATAACTCAAAGTCTATGCTTTAAACTGATATAAATAATTAAATTTTAGGTTTAATATACTCTTATAATAAATTACTGGATTTTCATATTTTTCTGAAGGAAAATATTAGGACAGAAATTACAATGCTATCAAAATAGATGAAAAGAAATTACAGCCTTTTAAAACAAACAAAATATGAGACTGAATAATCTTTTTAAAATGAACCAGAATTGATTGCTTAGGTTATTGAAACATTCTGAAAATGTTCAACTTAAAATGTTAACTATAATTTAGTGCTAAAATAAATTTTACTTTTTTCTCTGCCACAAGGGTAATATAGAAAGAAAGCTCTCAAGAGCTTCTTGAAACAAAAGCATTCAAAAAGAGACTTGGGGGAGGGGGAGGGTAAAGGGTCAGCAAAGGAACTGGGAATGAATGACAATGCACTGGGCAGTCTTTGAAGATTTATAAGGGCAAGTGCATTTTATTTTCACCATCCTTGAGATGTGTACTCAACAGCTACCAAACAAAAAAGGTAACCCATGCTGCTAGGACCTCAAACAAAATTATGCTCTACCCCTACATTAAGAAAAGTGTGGAAGGGTTTTTTGCAGGGGAGAAATGTAACATTTAGAATTCAATCTTAAGTGTGGCTGCAATACCAGGCAAAATTTTAAACGTTCATATTTACATTCTGAGTACTTTTGAAGTTTTCCAACAAGATTATCCAAATGACATTCGTCCATTCCGCTATCTTTTCTCATTTACACATCTCCATATAACTCATTTGTTGAAGACTGTATCTTCCTCTCTGTCGAAACTTCTATCACATTGTTAGAATCTTCCAACATCTACATATATACCCATAGAATTTCCATAGTAAACATGTACTCCATTCCGCTCCTAAGACCTGACCATTTTTTGTCACCCAGAACTCCACCTCAACAAATGATAATTTCTAACATGTTACTCTCTGACTGGACTTCCTCTTCTTCCATATCACTCATGCCTTCATTTCTACTACATCACATAGAGCTCTCACATTCTAGAATCCCTCAGTTTTTTACCAGGTCCCTCTCCTAGGCTCACACCTTTCCCAACTAGCTCTGCTACTAAATAGCATAAATTATTTAACCTCTCCTTACCCAGTTTGCACATCTGTAAAATGGAAATAATGTATGTCATTTTCATTCATTTATTCAACAAGTATTTGATCCCATTTTGCATGTCAGGCGCTGAGAATACGGACAGAAAACAAAATTAACTCCCTTCCTTCATGGAATTTATATTCTAGGACTGAGGTTTTACCAGGCTGGTTGTCAGGATCAAATGAGTTAATATTTATGAAGAATAATGCACAGCACGTAATATGAAACCTTTGTGACAGCTAATCATCTAACTGTTCTTTAACTTCAACCCCTTAATTTCCCTAGGCTCATAACTTGTCACTGTACCACTCTTGGTAAAATCTCAATCCTAGACTAATGTTACATTCTAATCTCCCATCCCTTACTTCAGCTACAGAGGGCATCTAGGTGAATCACAACTTTACCACTTTGTTCCTTTAAAAATGCATAGTTTCTAGTCTCAACTCGATCCACAGGTTGGCTCACTGATTATTTCATTTGTTTCTGGTTAGCTTCTTCTCTCCTTTATAGGGCTTCTTTCTCTCTGCTGGTCTCTAAGACACTGATGCTCCCCAAGATCCTGTCTTCTGCCTTCTTTTATTTTTCTTCTCAGCCCATATAGCCTCCATACTATGGGCCCACAGTTTCCAGCCCAGGGCCCCCAGTCACATCCCAAAGCACCAGATTCAAAAGGTCAATTGCCTTCTTATACCACCCACACTGGTTATCTCACTACCATCTCAGACTCAAAATATCCAAAACTGATTTCCTTAGCTTCTACATTGACCCCTACTCATTTATTCTCTGTTTGGTGTCATCCCCATCCGTGCAGTTGCCCCAGCTAGAAACTCTGGATTTAACCTTGTCTACTTCTCCCTCACTGGCCATTTCCACGTATCAAGTCCTAATGAATTTGTGATTTACTAACAACAAAAGAAAAGAGTCTGAAATCTGTTCCCTCTTCTCCACTTCTATTATCACAGCCCAAGTTTGAGCCCCCATCAGATCTTGTCAAGCCAGCTACTTCACAAATGCCTTCCCTGTCTCCAATCTTTTCCCCTTAAAATTTGTCATTCAAAACAGCTACCAGTGTTCTATTTAAACCTATATACGATCAAACCAGGTCCCTGCTTAAAAGTCTTCAATGGCTTCCTAAAGGGTAGAAAGAGAGATAAGTTCAAGCTCATAAATATGGCATAAAAAACCCTCCAGGATTTGGTTCCATACTCTTCCATCATTCTCTGGCCCTTATTTATACTCCTACAACACATTTATGCTTGTACTTCCAGAACAAATCATGATATTTCTTACCAATGTGACTTTGCTTCTGTTCTCCCCCTGTTGGTCCTCTAATCCCATCTCCCATTTCCTTCACTTCAATTTTCTTTCTCTCTGATCCTCTCTGATCTCTCTGATCTCCTCTGATTCAGTTTAGACATTAACTTTTCCAGCAATGCTTTCACTGGCCATTCTTTCCATTTCTCTATGTTATAGTGGCTACACTGTACTACAAATATCTGTTTTTGTGATTCAATCCATCATTTGCAAGTTCTGTAAGTGCAGAACCCCAGTTTTACCCATCATTGTATCCCTGGCAATTAGTATAGTGACAACACAGTTAGCAATGTTTGTTACATTACACAACCTTATCTCATACCAAGAATAAGTATAAAGTAACAAATTGTAGGATTACATAAAACTGAAAGTGAAAAGTTAGGTGACTTATTTATCTTTTCTGAATGTCAAGTGCTATGTTATCAGTGGGTCTTCAAGATTAGCTGCAGCTCCATTCAACAAAAACTAGACTTTTAAATTGCTATAATTTATGCTCCAAATGGTTTCAAGTCTGTACTAAAAGAATAAGTTAATAATTTATAAAATGTATTCCTAAGTGCTTTGACATCTGAAAGAAAGACATCTTGTGCCAAATGCAGATGTATTTGGTAGAGGAAGGGCGTAACAAAATGGAGACTTGAAGCCACAGATTAAACAATGTACTCATCCTAGAGAACTCATCTGACCCAATTTTTAAAGGCAAAAAATTAATACAAATTCCTATAGTCCTTACATTAACAAACACAAATAAATTATGGAGTAACACAGCAAGTTTGCATTATAAAAGTTATAATCAAGAGATACTTCTCACTTTCTGAGAAACATTTTATGAAGGTTATCATCCAAATTCTTGAAGGCTATTTCATGTAGCATCATGCATAATATACTCTCCCCTGCTGTGTTGAGATGGATTAATCTAAAATAATTGAAAATGTCATATATGATATTTGTCTTCCTAGTACAAAGGTGAGCAAAACAAATACAGATGCAGACGGGACACTGTTATAATCACTCAGAATTCTTTGTGAGCATCTCAAATTACCTAATGGTTAGAGCTATATAAAGTGCTATACATTCATATGTGTTCTTAAAAAACAAATGGCTTAATCTCAGGAAACAAACTGAGGGTTGCTGGAGGGGAGAGGGTGAGAGGGATGGGGTGACCAGGTGATGGGCAGTGGGGAGGGTATGTGCTCTGGTGAGTGCTATGAATTGTGTAAGACTGATGATTCACAGACCTAGACCCCTGAAACAAATACATTATATGTTAATATAAACAAACAAACAAACAAATGCCTTTATTCAACAGCAAGAGCTTTCCTTCTTATTTAAATGTAAATTAATGCTTAAAATATGTTACATATGTGCTTAATCTTACAAAATAGAAATAGGCCACTAAAGAAAATTAACTAAGAAATACTGTCTCTTCAAAGAATCCCTGAAAGTATATTTAGGCTACAGATAGTTTCAACTCTAAAGGAAAAATCAGTAACAGTCATGTGTTTTGACTGGTAAAACCACATGTTGCTGAAAGTTATCTGAAGTGTCTGATAAAAAGCCATACACAAAAAAGCTGAACTTTTTAGAGACAACATAGTATCACGAGCATATAGCTATAAGATGAGTTCTCTCAAGAGCCTCTACAGTAAAGGCTCCAATTGGGAATAGGGTTAGTGGATGATCCATGGAAAGACTTTCTCGTAGTTATAACACCCTCAAATTTATATAGAAATTTCTGTAAGCTAACATATTCTCAATGGTAAAGGACTACTGGTAAAGAACCATTGCTCTAAAGGATTTGTCTGATTCTGCGCTCTTCACCCTTGGTGTGTTACTTTCGAATATTACTACTAGCTTCACAAATCACAATTGCCTAACTTTCTCTATTCACAGTTTAACTCTATTTTACCATAAGAATTTTCCAAAAGTACCATGTCAACATTCTTGAATATTACTTTAAATGTATTTACATTTCTGTTAAACATTCTTTTTTTTTTTTTTAAATTCCTGCTGGGATTTTTTTTTTATTTATTTTTTATTTTTTTATTTTTTAAAGATTTTATTTATTTATTTGTCAGAGAGAGAGAGAGGGAGAGAGAGCACAAGCAGGCAGAGTGGCAGGCAGAGGCAGAGGGAGAAGCAGGCTCCCCGCTGAGCCAGGAGCCCGATGTGGGACTCAATCCCAGGACCCTGGAATCACGACCTGAGCCAAAGGCAGCAGCTTAACCAACTGAGCCACCCAGGCGTCCCTTCTGTTAAACATTCTGATTTTAAATTATGACTCTATGAACTTACAGAAAGAGAGGTCACTATCACCATTTATGCATATGGTCATATCTGCAATTAGACTAACAGGTCCTTTTACCTATATACTTTTCTAGTTCCATGAATTTATAGACATAAATTGCATTTTAAAGCAGTGTCTAAAAATATCAATTGCTGATATATCTTATATTCTTGGATAAAAGAAAGAGAATTACATAATCTTTTCATCACTGTACGACAATATGCTAACAACCTTTAAAAATAGTACCCTATTTATTAAAGAATATTGAAAAAGATGACATATTCTTCTCAGCGATCTACTTCCTATGGTTTTTTACAGCTTAGAGGTTAAATGCATGATATGGAGCCAGGATACCTACATTTGAATATAGACTCCA
Organism: Nasua narica; assembly: GCA_028533885.1. Lineage (NCBI taxonomy): Eukaryota > Metazoa > Chordata > Mammalia > Carnivora > Procyonidae > Nasua > Nasua narica. The sequence goes on along the minus strand of CM052807.1, from coordinate 23,455,625 downwards.
CCTACTAGCTACATGACCTGAGTCAACAATCTCTCTGTGCCTCAGTTTCCTTACCATTACAACAAGGATAACAATATCTTCCTCATAGGATTTTATTGCAGATGAAATGAGTTAGTATTTTTAAACTGCTTAAAACAGTGCCTGACATATAAATACAATAAAGTCTGGTAAATAAACAAAATGGTAATATTCTGAAACAAAATTTTATGCCTACAAATGCAGTTAGAAGAATAAAAGACATATAAGTTAGAAAAATATAAGGGGCACCTGGCTGGTTCAGTTGGTAAAGCATGCAACTTTTGATCTCAAGGTTATTAGTTCAAGCCCCATGTTGGGTGTAGAGCTTACTTTAAAAAACAAAAATTTTTTTAAAAATACTTTAAGGGGCGCCTGGCTGACTCAGTCTATAGGTTAAGCATCTGACTCTTGGGACTCATGGTTTTTATCTCAAGTCATGGGCTCACAGTCTTGAGATTGAGTCCCTGATCTTGAGATCGAGCTCCCATAGGGAGTCTGCTTAAGATTCTCTTTCTCCTCTCCCTCTGCCCCCACCCCCGCCAGACCCATTCACACACGCGCACTCTCTCTCTACAAAAAAATATATATATATATAAGGTAAGACAATACCTTTCTCAAGTGTCTTAAAATGTGGGCAATAACAAGAAATGTATGAGAGGCATCTGGGTGGCTCAGCTGGTTAATAAGCATCTGATTTCGGCTCAGGTCAGAATCTCAGGGTCCTGGGATCCAGCCCAGTTTCTGCTAGTCCCTCTCCTTTTATCCACTGTCCCTTCAGCCCCCACTCATGCACACACACAATCTCTCTCAAATAAATAAAAAAATCTTTGGGGCTCCTAGGTGGCTCAGTGGATTAAAGCCTCTGTCTTCAGCTCAGGTTATGATCTTAGCGTCCTGGGATCAAGCCCCACATCAGGCCCTCTGCTCGGCAGGGAGCCTGCTTCCCCCCTTCCTCTGTCTGCCTTTCTGCCTGCTTGTGATCTCTCTCTGTCAAATAAATAAAAAAAATATTTTTTAAAAATTAAAAAATTAAAAAATCTTTAAAAAACTCAGGAAATATATGAGGCAGAAAACATGTAAATTTAGTGCTTAGAAAAATGTAAAAGATTTAAAATTGTTTGTACCCTTTGAGATAAATGAATACATTTGTAGTGTCTCACAACCAGGGACAGAAAGTATTATGCTCTATTAAATACAAAAATAATATTAAATTTACTTTAAAAAAGCCAAAAAAATTGACATTTGAGAATTCACAGAGATTAAATATAGATATATAGGAAATACACAGCATTCTCCCCAAAATGACTTTTTTCTAGTTACTATTTTCAATTAGTTGTTATCAGTAAATATCATTCTTGTCAATAATTATCAATACTAAGTATGAAATAAATAATTCTATAAAATAACTTTAAGGTAAAAAGAATACGATAATTGAGTACTCACTATCCAGTTTTTTTTATTATGTTCAGTTAGCCAGCATATAGTACATCATTAGGTTTTGATGTAGTATTCAATGATTCATTAGTTGCATATAACACCCAGTAAAAAAATGATTACACTTACCCATTGTATCTACTCTGTGTAGAAACAGAGTTATCTTCCCAAACTCATGTTATTCATTCATCCCTAAATTTTATATTTATCATTTCCTTTAGAGCTGCACTATATTTATATTAATATATTACTTCATTTTGCATGTTCTTGAATTTTTATATAAATGGAAACATATTGTCGTATATTCTTCTATGATTTGCTTTTCTCCAACATTATATCCCAACATTCTATTTCCCAACATTATATACCTATATTCCTATATTATAGTCCTAGAATTCATTCATTTTCAGAATTGTGCAACATTCCATTGAATGAATACACCACTATTCATCATACTACTGATAGATATTTGAGTTGCTTCTTGTTGTTTTGTTATTATGAATAAGGCTATATTAACAACTATCTACATCACCTGATCATCTGTATAAAGGTTTCTTTAAGATACTTAAGAATAGAGATATTGGATCATAGCATATGTGCATCTTCAACTTTAATGATGCCATTTTTCTTTCCTGGTGGACATACCAATTAACATTACCATCTGCACTGCCTAAGTGTTCCAGTCGCTCCATATTCACATGAACAGCAATATCATTTGATCTTGAATTTTTGAGAATCTAGGAGGCGTGAAATAACTTTTTCCATGTTTTTATTTTGCATTTCTCTGATTACATGTGAGGTTGAATATCTTATAATGTGCTTATTGGTCAAATGAGTATATTCTTTTTATGAAGTGTACATTCAGCCCCTTTACACAGTTTTCTCTTAAGTTGTTATCTTTATTTCACTGTGTGGCAGATCTTTATTTGTGCTAAATACTAATTCCCACTCTCTTTATGATATCTATTGGTGAAATTACTAATTTTCCTGAAGTCATATTTGCCAATCTTTTGCATTCTGTGTTTTATGCATTTTTATCTTACTCAAAGTCATGAAAACATCCCACTCTATTATCTCTAGAAAGTTAGTTTTACCATAACTCTACAATTACCTTATTTATAGATTTATTAGATCTATCCAGCTAATTTCTCTAAATAAGATAATGGCCCAACTTAACTTTGTCCGCTCAATTAACTACCTCAGTTACTGAAAGAGCCATCCTTTTTCCTCTAACTGGCAGTACTGGTGCCATTAAAGATCAAGGTTCTTTAATGAGCCTCTTGCTATTATCCCTTGTATGTTTTAAAGAACTTGCTATAACCTGTGTAGACTTGGTATTTTTATTTGGAGGAATATCTTTCCTTTATATTTTAAGGCTATTAAATTTTCTATTCCTTCTTGGGCTAATACAAGCTACTTTTTTTCTAGGAACTTGTCCATCTGATAAAAGCTTTCAATATACTAGCATAAAGATGACTATTCCTGAAACATCTGTAGTAACATACCCTTTTCCATTCAAGTGATTGCTTTGTGACTTCTTTTTTCCCTTGATTAATCTTGCTGACACTTTTCAATTTTGTTAGTCTTTTCAAATAATCTATGTTTTACCTGTACTATTTCCTCTCTGATTTACTTTTATTTTATATTTCATTAATTTGTATTTACTTTTTACTTCAATTGGGGGAGTATCCTTTTAGTCACTTCTAGTTCTTAAGAATGCACTTACTATTTTTCAGCATTTATTCCTTAAAAGTAATCATTAAAGTCTATAAATTTCCATAAAGTATCAATCATAGTTTATCACATAAGTTTTGATATGTGGTATTTTATTACTACTAAATTATATTTTCTAATATTCCTTACAAGTATTTCTTTTACCCATGAGTTATTTGTAAACAATACATTTCAACTTCCAAACATACAGGAAAATTATGGTGCTAACTTACAGCTAATGTCATTGTAAACAGAGAACGTAGTATAATGCCAATCCACACTGAAATTGTGAAAACTGGCTGTATTTAACCAGAATGTTATCACTTTTTGTAAATAGGTCTTATGTCTTTTAAAGAATTTTTAAGAGAATTTTTTAAAAAGTATTCTGAGATGCAGTGTTTCCTAAATGTCCATTACAGCAAGCTTCAAAATTCTGTTATTAATATCTTCTATATTTTTTAAACTTTTCTCTTATTCCAATATTTACTAAAAAAGATTTTTTTAAAATAATTCACAATGCTGATTAATTTCCCTATTCCTTCTGTGATCCTATTTTTTATTATTTTTTAAAGATTTTTATTTATTTATTTGACAGAGAGATCACAAGTAGGCAGAGAGGCAGGCAGAGAGAGAGGGGGAAGCAGGCTCCCCACTGAGCAGAGAGCCCCATGCGGTGCTTGATCCCAGGACACCAAGATAATGACCTGAGCCCAAGGCAGAGGCTTTAACCCACTGAGTCACTCAGGCACCCCTGTGGTCCTATTTTTTGCCTAATATATTTTCAAAGTATATGATCAGGTACATACCTATTTACATATTTATTTATCTGAGAGCGAGAGAGAGCGCAAAAGCAGGGTGAAGGACAAAGGGAGAAGCAGACTCCTCGCTGAGCACAGAGCCCAATAAGGGGCTCCATGTGGCGCTAGATCCCAGGATTCTGGGCTCATGATCTGAACCAAAGGCAGATGCTCAACCGACTGAGCCACCCAGGCACCCCAATACAAATTTAGAATTATCATTGCTTTTATCATTATTTAGTGACCCTCACTCTCTAAGATAGTTTTTCCACAAAGCTAACTTTAATTGATATTAATATAGCCACACAATACAACCTTTCTTTGGTAAATATTATCAAGGATATCTTTTAACATCCTTTCTATGTTCAAGTTTTCTACATCTTTTTTATTTTTATTTTTTTCTCCCCAAATATGTTTATTTTAATTTTTCAGTGATTGATTGTTCATCTTTTTTAAAGGTATATTTCTTATAAATAGTACATAAGTAGATTTTGTTATTTTATGCAATCTGACAATCAGCATCTGTTAACTGGAGCATTTTGTCAGTTTATATGCACTGTAATTACTAATATACTTACATCTGTCACTAGTGTTTGTGCTTTCCACTTGTCTTTTTTCTGTTTCCCTTCTTTTCCTCCCCTTTTCTTTTTTAGATTATTTTTTTCTCATTTCCCTCCTCTATTAATTTGAAAGGCCCTCATACTATTTCTAGATTTTTATTTCTTATCTCAGAGATTTTAATATGAATACATAACTTACCAAAGTCTACAGCTAATCAATAATTTTACTCCTCTCCCAGGTTTTATACAGTGTTTGTCTATACCTACCCATATTTACCATTTCCTGTGTTATCTTTACATCTCAGACCTTCCATCTGTAATCATTTTCCTCATCTGTGAGACTATGGTGATCAGAAACTCAGAGAACATAACGGCAGAAGTATGACCACTACTGCTACCTGACTGCTGACTCAACCAAAGACAGTCAGGGCAGATGGAAATCCCCAAGCTCTATATAACCCAGGTGAACATGAACAAGATGGAGGTTAGTGTGGCCATGAGACCTTAAAATAGCTAGCACCTTGCTTCCCTCCCCATATGCTTAATATATTAAGACTCTCAATGTAATAAATACTCAAAATCTGTCTTACTGTCCTGAACTATTTTTGCAGTTGGTACAGTAAAACTACAAATCTCTAATGAGAAACAAAAAAAAAAAAAAAGAGGAGGGGTAAGATGATGCCTCCCACAAAAACAAAAACAGAAAACAAAAAAACCAGCTTGATGTGATAGAATTGAAATTACATAGAATTTTATGACCGTTAAGTTTGACTATTGTAACAAATAATATGTAAGACAAGTTAAGCTTATGAATAAGGTATAATAAGTATAAAGAAATACTAGTAAAATGAGGTTAAGTTTTAAAGTTTAGGTTAAAAACATCAGCACAAAAGCCCCTTAACATATAAAGTAGGTCACACGTAAAATATTGAGAAAATTGGTGTATAAATAAGACACTATTTTTTACACAAAAATCATTAACTTAGAGGTTGAAACATGATAAAGTGTATTTCCTCAGCAGTTGGACTAAAAAAAGGCACTGTCTTTAATCTGTACATCTTGTAGCATGTAGTGCAACTCCCCAAAAAGCTTGAATTTTTTTGTTAAAGAAGAAAAACATGTATCAATCAGGCCTACAGCTATTTTCACTCACTCACTGAGAAACACTCAGGACAATAAAGTTTTATTTTATTTGGAATCTGAAGTTTTACAGATGCCTAGTTATTTCAATGCAAACAATAACATAGCCAGCTTACTTATTAGCCTCATTTATCATAGGCAATCAGGTACTGGGATCATGCCAGCCAAAAGAATGGCAAGGATTTTCTAACTGTATCTTATTAAATATCTGTAATAGAGAACGGATATCAAAGTATATATAACAGGTTCATAAGATGGAGTTCTACACAGAGCCATTAATAAGTGCCAGAAATAACCCGAAAATTTATGAGGAAATAATAACCTCAAAGGACTTCACACATTTGGAAAACCATCATTAATAGCAGTAAAACCATCTTATTCCGTAGGGACTATAAGTACACAACACATCCATATAAGATGTGATTTAATGATTTGGAAAGAGGAAAAAAAATGAAAACATAATTCCTCACAATAGTGCAAAGTTCAGAAATGCATAGCCAACTTTATGTATAAATTTGTTTTTTATTTTGTTAACTTTTAAAAAATTTAAGACAATTAATTAACATATAATGTATTATTTGTTTCAGGAGTACAGGACTGTGATTCATGAGTTTTATATGATCCCAGTGCTCGTTACAACACATACGCTCCCCAATGTCATAGATTTTAGCAACCAATTCTCACCAAGGCCACTTTTGTTTCTAGTAAAGGATGGTTTTTTTATTGATAGTGATGATGATGATGTGGTGGCAGCACCATTTGAGAGCAATTATTATGTGAATCTATTAGCATTACAGTATACATAAGAAAAAACTCAGGAAAGTGACACAAATCAGCTTTAATAGTTTATCTTACTTTTAGTAAAGCATGTACTCTTGAATTTTTAATCATTTAAAATTTAACACATAAAATATGATAATGAACTATACAATTATATTCAAGTCACTCCCTGCTTTAAGATCTTTGGTAATTCCTCAATACTTTTAAGATTTTATTTATTTATTTGTTTGTTTTTGTTTATTTAACAGAGAGAAATGGTGAGAGAGGGAACACAAGCAAGGGTAGTGGGAGAGGGAGAAGCAGGCTTCCTGCCAAGCAGGGAGCCCAATGTGGGGCTCAATCCCAGGACTCTGGGGTCATGACCGGAGCCGAAGGTAGACAACTAACGACTGAGCCACCCAGGCGCCCCTTCCTCAACACTTTTGAGACAGAATCCAATCATGGCAGTATAGTTGTTTTGTTGTTGTTTTTCATTTGCTTCCTATCTAATTCTCTAGCTAATCTCTGTTTAGCCATTCCTCCACTCACCCTAGAGTTCAACCAAACCTGTGACTTGCAGATCCCACAATATATGTATGTGTGTGCATACATATGTGTGTGTGTGTGTGTGTGTGTGTGTGTGTCTCATACGTTTCTGCACATTCTGCTCCCCTACCTGGAATAATATATTCCACATTTTTACTAAGATAACCCACATACATCCTTTAAGATCTGGCCATCCCCTCTACATATGGGATAGAATCAGTTACCAAACTATATTCTAAAGGTTTATTTTCCTGTCTTTTTTCCCCCCAGTATACTGTAAGCTCTTTAAAGAAAGAAACTGCATTTCTTATTCAGAGTCTCACTGCCTAGCACACATTAATCCATTATATTCATTCTACAGATGAACAGACCTAGGCCAAATAAATTATTTTCCCAATTTCATAGGCCAATTAATCGCAGATTTAATAGTAGACTAAGACTTCTATCTAAGACTTCTATCTCCTAGTTCAATGCTCTTTCCATAAATGCACCTACAGATACCAGATCAAAGGAATTATGTCGCTAATATATAGAATGTTCAAGGCAGATACAGAGCTAAATGGGAGTATGAAAAAGCAAGTGCTTTAACAACAAAAATAAAACAAGTTAGTTATGATGGATTTTCAAGGAATAGGTGAAAAAAGAAGTAGAAAAGTCAGAAAAATACTATCTTAAAAGTAAGAATTATGTGGGAGCTATTTCAGGGACATATACATTTTACTCATAAATATGAGTAAGTAAATGAATACATCTGTAATCAACTCATCAAAGTTCAAAGGAATTAAATATTTTTTTCCTTAACCATACTAAAATGAGGGGTAAAGTATTTAGCTAAAAACCCATAAGATCAGGCATTTATGCCAAGGTAATTGGCATAGCAATAATTTATGCTAGGTAAAAGGTGGGTAAAGGGGGGGTGGCTTTATTTGGTTATATAAGTTACCTTTTATTGGACAAAAGAAGGTAAAAGGATATAATATTAACTTAAATGAAATATCACCAACTTAAGAAGAATGGACTAAATGGGATCAGAGAAAGCATTTCTGAAGAAGAAATATCAGAGATAAATTCCTGTCCACCTTTCAAAATATAGCAGAAAATATGAGGTAGGGAAAAAGTAAATGTATTTCAGGTAGAAGGAACAAAAGTACATTCAAACACATGGAGGGAAAAACAGCCTCTTATGGAGGGATTCTTATGGATATTTTATTATTTATTATTTATTTATTATTATTTATTATTTATTTATTCTTATGGATATAAGAATCTATAGTTAAAAGGAGGAGGAGGGAAGTGGTCAGCAGACAGAAAAAATAGCAGGGAAAGGATCATAAATCTGGGCCTTGTATGTCATGGAAAGAATCCTGGTTTTATCCAGTAAGTTAATAAAGACCCAGGGAAGGCATCTGATTGGGAGAATTATTAAATCAGCTGTTTTTCACAAAGATGATTTTGGCAGCAGCCTGCATGGTAAAGAGTCGGGACAAACAATAGGCCAGTATAAGAGTTTGAATGAGAAATGAAGATCCTAAAGCAACAGAAATAGAAATGGAAAGGAAAAGATTGACTTGAAAGACATTCAGAATATAGGACTGGCAGATTTGGTGACATCAGGTTATGAGAGGGAAGGTTAACTCTAGGTTTTAACTTGAATGTAATGCATTGGCAGTGGCACTAACAAGATTATGAATGAGAAGTTGAGTGAGACTTGGTGGTCTCTCTAGTTAGTTCAACTTAGGACAGTCCTGTGGGATAAATATGGGGAAAAGTTGCACAGACAATTGTATACCTATTTGGAACTCAATCTAGTTCTGGACTCAATCTAGTTCTTTGAAAAATCAGCATATAGGTGGGAGCTAAAACTAAAAGAATTGGGTCAGACTTCTAGGTAGGATATATTGAGTGAGAAGAGACACAGCCCTGAGTGATGTCAAAGAGAAAAGAGGCTCTAAGAAACAAGAATGGAAAAAGATGAGAATTTAAGAAAAGAGCAAAAATATAGAAGCTAAGGAAGCAAAACCTTTCAGGAGATTCAACAATAACAAATATGGAAAAGTCAAGTAGATAAAGGTTGAGAAAGGCTGGCAGGATTTGGAGGTCACTGGAGACCTTACTCATACTGCCACTTCAGCAGAACAGTAAGGTGGAATCCTTATACAAGAAACAGAGATGGTTAAAGAAATGCTCATTTCAAAGGGATAAAATTATGTCCCTTAATGATTTCAAGATAAATGGTAGGTTTGAACAAATTCCCATGTAAAGATAACAGCTACGGAATGTAAAAGAAGAATTGGTATAATGCTAAACTCATTAAAACTGTGTAGGAAATAAGAGACCATGAAGATAACATTCACTACGGACACTCTCTTTGGGCCTCTTTCTCTGAAACTCTAGCTTCACTCATGTATGTCTATGTGAATTAAAAATGTGTCAAGGGCATGAAAAATCCTGAAAACACTGACTAAGCACAACGTCACTGCTCTCGGTTTTTTTTTGTTTTTTTTTGTTTTTTTTAAGTATAAAACCAGGAAAGTAGGATTTGTGTTTCTCTACAATCTTGAGCTCTGGTTCTTAGCTGGGTCATGAAAATATTTTTAAAATACTCAACAGAAATTTTCACACAGAATTTTGATTAGTAAGACCAATTTTATCCTCTTGCAAACTACTCAGGGCTACCTCAAGCAGGCCTGTAGATGAAGCTCAAAACAGGTAACAGACAAAAATTAACCTGAAATCTTAATCACAGACTTAAATGTTAAAGCTATAATGTTAAATGTAAAAGCTATAAACTACTAAAAACACAAGAGAAAAAAAGCTTGGAATGGGCAAAGATTTCTTAAAACACAAAAAGCACAAAGCCTGAGAATAAAATTATAAATTGGACCTCATTAAAATTTAAAAAGTTTGCACTTCAAAGATACCATTAAGAAAATCAAAAGATAAAGAAAGGAATACTCTAAATACCTATATCCAAAAAAGAAATTGGATACAGAATAAAGAAGTCTTATATCTTGATAATAAAAAGATATGCAACCCAATTAAAAATGAGCAAATGATTGGAACAGACATTTCACAAAAGAAAATACACAAATGGCCAATAACTACATTAAAAATATACTCAAACAGCATTACAATGAAGTCCAGACTAAACTACGACATAACTATTAGAATAGCTAAAATTAAAAACATAGACAAATGTTTATAAGGATTGGAACAACTAGAACTTTCATACATTGTAAAATGTAAAATGTTACAAGCACTTTAGAAACCAATTTGGCAGCTTCTTACAAAGCCAAGCTTGTACTTACTATATGACCCTGCAATTCAAATCTTGGGTATTTACCCAAAAGAAATGTAAGCATATATCCACATGAAAGTTTATATGTTAATGTTCACAGCAGCTTTATTCTATACCCAAACCCAGAAACAACCCAAGTATTTTGCCCATTGTCGGTGAACAGATAAAGAAATTGTGATATATTCGTGCAATGGAATACTACTTAACAATATAAAAGATATGAGCTACTGATACAAGTAATAACATGAATGAATCTTGAAAACCTCACATGAGTAAAAGAAGGCAGGCAAAAGAGTACATACTTTATTATTCCATTTATAAGAAAGTCTAGAAAGAGTAAATCTACCTCTACTCATCAAAAACAGATCATTGGTTGCTTGGGCTAGACTAGGGGAGGAGTGACTGAGATGAGGATCAAGAGAACTTTCTGGGATGATGGAAATGTTCCATAGCTTAACTTTGGTGGTGGTTATACAGGCATGTAAGCATGTGAAAAGTAATCAAAATGTATATGCATAATGATGTATGTAAATTATACCTCAAAAAAGTTTATTCACACACACACACAAAATGGTATAATTTCAACTTTTGTCTTAGGATTGCCCTGATCTATGCCACAAGAACATATTATGTGTTAAGAATACCTAACCATCTTCTTAAAAATATTCCCAACTAAATGAATGAATCTGTATGAGAATCTGTGGACTGCACATTGCTTAGGGTATTCAAATATAGAATATAAAGTTTAACTTCCTTGGGCTTGGGTTCTTTGTGTTATGCAACAGAATAGCATGGGGGATATTATCCTTAAAGTTCATGACCTTACTACATTTAAAAGTAATATGGTAAGGTCTCCCTCAATATAATGCCCCTTAACGAGTCCAAGGCAGCCTTCCTCAGGCTGAAAGACCTATCACAAATAGCATTAAGATACTGTTCTATTACTGATTTAACAAACTGCCTTGTCCTTAAGGCCAGAACAACTAAACAATGTTTAAGGTCAAAGCTATAGACTAGACAAGTCATATCCGAGTTAATATTGGACAAGAGAATAAGAAATTGTCAGTTGATGGAAGACATATTTAAAACAAACTTAATCTAATAATGTAAATAAAAATTTAAACAAACAGATACAAAGCACATTTAAACCTTCCCAACTCTGAGATTATCCTACCCACTTTACACATGGGGAAATTCAAGCATAGGGAGACTAAACAACTTGGTCAAGGTGACTCAGCTAGTAAATGACAGGACAACCCACACTCTTAACCACTCTGTTTCTCTTCAGAAAGAAATGAGAATGAGAGAGAGAGAGAGATAGAGAGAGAAATTCTATATACAAAAGGTGAACTCCAGATGCATTAAAGACTTAAATACAAAAGGTAAAATTACAGAACTATTAGAAGAAAACATAGGAAAATATCTTTGCAATTTGTGGATCAGGAAGGACTTTTTACGGCCTACAAAATAAAAAATTTTAACTACATTAAAATTAAGGATTTGTGTACCACGGTCAGAGCAACACATGCTGACACACTGGGAAAATATTTGCCATGTCTAAAACCACCAAGGGATTACAATCTCAGAGGATTCTGGGAAACCAACAAAAAATGGAAACCCAACCAAAAAGAAGGGCAAAGGGTATGAATAAGCCAAACATGAGAAGGCAAACTCAAACAACTAGCAAGGATATGAAGACATGATCAACCTCCCTGGTAAACAGAGAAACATATCACCGCACAAAACCATAAGATTCCACTCAACAACAGTTAAATTAGCAAAATATAGGACGTTCTACAATACCAAATTCTGGCAAAACTGGGAAAAAGTAAAAATTCGTATACAATGTTAGTGAGGGTAAAAACTGGTGTAGCCATTTCAGAAATAATCTAGCATAATTTAATGATATTAAATATGTGACTAACCTTTTACACAGCAATACCACACCTGGATATGTACACCCAGAAAAACTCTTCCACAGCCATTAGCAACATGTGTGAAGATGTTTATTACAAAATTATTTTACTCAAGAGTTGCAATCAACCTGAGCATCCATCATTAGGGGAACTGATAATTTGTGCTACATGCAAACCATGAAATATTAGACAGGATCAATGAACTAGAGGTACAAAGAGCAACATGAACAGGCATCAAACAATGCTTAGTGAAGAAAATAAAATATATAGCAAAATAGCAGTTATGTAGATGTGAAACACACAACATTATTTTATAAAGATTGAGACATAATCAAGAACATATGTAATTCGGTGCAATAAGGATTGGGAAGGAGTTGAGATTGAGAATGAAGAGGAAAAATTATACTCCAAAGAATGAGGGTAAGCCTCAAAACAATACAAACCTAACTTTGTTGTCTAAAATATTTTAAGCGATACAGTAATGTCAACTGTTAAATTTAATAAGTTTATGCAAATAGTAAAGAAATCCCTTTTTCTTGGATGACTGAACATTCCTTACAATACCTCTTGGTTTTAATCATGACATATTTGAAAATTCACGGCATTTAGTTCTTCCTTGTTGCCATCATAGATGCACATGCTCAAGTGGCCTAATGAATACTGAGCTATGAACCTGAAAAGCTGTAACCTAGTCTAAGCTAACTAGTGGAAGGAACTTGGCAAAGTCATTTTACCTCCCTGAATGTTTGCTTATGTGAAAAGACAAATTTGAATGATTCTCCAAATCTCTCCAGCTCTAAAATTATTTATTTTCCTAATACTTATTTATATGGAATTATTTTCTCTCCCAACTGTTTACCCCTGCCCCCACAAAAACAATTACAATAAAACAAAAAAACAAGATCAAAAGAGATTTAGAAAAGTGATGTAGCAATAGGAATGAATAGCAACTTAGCTTCTCAGGGCAGAAAGGAGAAAACACTAAAGAGATACAGTGATTTTCACAGCCTTTTGAAGGAAGTAAGGCAGAGTATTTCAGCCCAAGTTCAGACAATCTACTCCTTGAAGGATTTACATGTCACTATTAACTCCTCTAAAATGTAAGGTAAAGTCTCTAGTAGAATTTCTACTTCAGCTGATCTGTATCAGTTTTCAGATTAAAAAAATATGCTCTCTTGATGAAGTCCAAAAGCTTTTGCACATCAAAGGAAACTGTCAACAGAACCAAAAGACAACTGACAGAATGGGAGAAGATATTCACAAATGACATATCAGATAAAGGGTTAGTATCCAAAATCTATAAAGAACTTCTCAAACTAAACACCCAAAGAACAAATAATCCAATCAAGAAATGGGCGGAAGATATGAACAGACATTTCAGTAAAGAGGATTTCCAAATGGCCAACAGACACATGAAAAAATGCTCAACATCACTTGGCATCAGAGAAATACAAATCAAAACCACAGTGAGATACCACCTCACACCAGTCAGAATGGCTGTAATT
>CM052807.1:23427966-23441439 GCA_028533885.1 Nasua narica | reverse complement strand
AAGATGGGATGGGGAAGGAGACAAACCATAAGAGACTCCTAAACTCACGAAACAAACTGAGGGTTGCTGGGAGGTGGGGGGGTGGATAGGGATATGGACATTGGGGAGGGTATGTGCTATGGCAAATGCTGTGAAATGTATAAGCCTGATGATTCACAGACCTGTACCCTGGGGTAAATAATACATTATATGTTAATAAAAAAAATAAAATAAAAATAAAATAAAATAAAAGTTAAGCTTAAAAAAAAAATATGCTCTCTAAAGATCCCTTCCATACTAAACATGTAACATTCCAAGAGAAAAATGAATTTTTAAATTAACAAACCAGTCATACTCTGAGCATTTAACAAAAAGCCAAGCATTCAACAGGAAGTGAGGATTAAATGTGGATAAAGACCTGAAGAATAAGGAAAATTAGAATATATCAGAGGTTGGTGGCCATGAATGGTAACTGAGATATCTAAAAAATAATGGTATTACATATTATAAAAGGAAATTTGAAACCAGAATATTAAAAATATCTAAAAACCAATATTAAGATAACTACAATACCTAAAAATTTCAAATTATATTTTAAATGGGAAAATAGAAGACTAGCAATATTCTTAGAATACAATAAACATGAGAAATTGACATCATTCCCTTATTTATCCCCCATTCACATTTAATTTTAAAAATGGATGGGGAAGGGGGGGAGTGGGAATAAGAGGTCACAAAACATCTGTTACTAATAATTCCAGCACAGATGTAGTTGTTACTGCAAAAGAGATGATGAAGTTGTTCCCAGGCTGCCATACTATATGGTCTCCTACCAACAGCCATAGTTTATACTCAAACTCCATGTATCAAGTCTAAATAAATACATTAAGTTGATTATGAGGAGAACTGTCTACATGGACAGATACATGCAATCCCTATAAATATAGTAGGCATGTATTAAATAACAGGAAGATGTTTGAAGAAATAAAGAGATAAAGATAAATTTTAAGAGAATGAAAAAATAATATTTCATAGCTATAATACAAGTGTAGACTTACACTTGACTGTTTTGCTTTACAAAAAGTGAATCTTTCAATTTATCTATACCTAAATGATATACTTCAAAATATGTTTTAACAAAATTAATGAATTGAGTTCTAAACATTAAAATTTTTTCCTCTGAAAAAAATCGTAAGGGGTATTTTACTTATTAGAGAACACTGTTATATTTAAGTGTTACAGAATATTGCCTTTTCAAGCAACCCAGTTCCACGTTAAAAAGCAGTATAACCCACCTCCCTCAAGGTTAAAAATCTGGACATGATCATATACACCACACTGAAAATTTTTATTAGTTAAAAATGATGTCCTAAGAATCCTTCCTCTAGGAATACAATTCTGAAAACCCCATCCTATCCAAAGGAAAGTTTATTTCCTAAAGCAATGAATGTATAATAGATTACATTTTAAGTGGGGTTACTAAAAACTTGTTCTATTAGATGTATATGCATTAATTTTCTTTCAACTTACATCTAATTTAATGGTATTTTACTAGTAATATGCACAAAATAAAGCCTTCTAAAAAGTGTTTTAAAAAATTTTATTTCCAAACCAGGGTACTTTTCCAGTTTAAGATTTTTAAGATTCTCTTTTAACAATGAACTTTTATTCTAGCTTTTATCTCTATTAGAGAAGAACAGACATGTTCTTTCACGTTCTTTTCATTTCCCCATAAAATAGTGATCATGCTGCAAACATTAAGAAACCTTTTCCAATCCCAAATACTATTCCACAATTTCATCAAGTCCTCTAAACTTCCATTGCACTTTTACATATTAATGTATATCTTCTTCCAACATCCACAAGATTTTTCTTCTTCTCTCCTACAATTCCATATAGGTAGTTGAGAGTAGTTAATAGAATTCCACTTGATGTTGCATCTGTGTTTACATATGGCTCTAATCACATGCTTAAAAGTAATTTATAGAGGGGAAAGCAAAAAAGGAGAAAAAACAATAAAAACACAATTATGGAATATAATTATGTTATTTTTAAAGTACCATTCTCAATTCAATAGAACTTTCTCACTTCTAACCACATGCTTCAAAGCAACTAAAATTGCAAACAGAGGGTACAAACTTTCAAAAATACTGTAAACTAAAGAAAGAAAAAATAATGAAATATTCCATATGCTTTTACACAAGGCTCATCTTAACAAATGATTGATGCTTTCAATTTATAAGATACTTCAAGTTTTGCTCCATGCCACAATCATATATGTTATGGCTTTGTGGTAAAGTTCCCCAGTTCATAAAAGTAGTGAATCACACCTATTTACTACTGAGCTCTTAAGAATTAGATGAAAACCAAATTCAAGAAACATCTGTCAGGAAATGTAAAACTATATTTATACACACACACACACACACACTCTCTCTCTCTCTCTCTTTCTCTCTCTCTCAAACCCATGACATCCTAAAATGAGAAATTCACACAGGCTTACCTGGTAATTCAGGTAATTCCTACTTAATTCAAGACAAAGAGTATTACTATTGCATTATGATACTGCTGTTGGCGCATTTATAGAAACACCACTAAAAATAATTAGGGAAATAAATATTTCTAACATTTGACCTAACAAAAGTCTTCCAAAAGTTTACAGTTACATTAATTATATGGACACACACCAGAAACATTACTAAATATATCAAGTCTCATGCAATTATTTATATGTGAAAGTTTTAATACCAATTTACACACTTTGAAAAGAATTCATGAATACAAACATACAATAATTATCAAACTACAGATACTTTTTTGCTGCATTTAACACATCAAAGCAAACTTATATTTCTTAATTTACAATTGATAAATGTAAAATTTATATACTACCTACTTCTGATTCTTAACTAAAGGGAAAGGAAAAGATAAAATCTAAAAATCATCAACATCTGAGTGGCTGCTGGTTAACACCTTCCTTAGTTGCTGTCTGCCCAACCCATGTATATAGTTTAAGTTTACATAAGTTATGGGAACATAATTAGTAAGTATCAATAATCACTTAATTGCAATTTTTCTTAACCATATTTAACAGTTTACATCTTTTAACATCTAAAATATATGTTTTCAAGGAATCTTACAATGAATAAAAAAGGTTAAAAATATAGTAAACATGCAAAATAAATACAGGCTAATCATCACATATTCTTTTCCAAGCTTAACAACATAAAAACAGACTTAAAAAAAAAAAAGGCAGTAATCTAAGTGGTCTAAAGCAAGACTAAATTGATAGCAATATCAATCTCAGTATTTAAAAAGCTCAGATTTATAAAATTGTTCAAGTTAAAACATTTCTACTTCTTTCCATCTTAGCAGACCAGAAAATGCTTATGCCTAATCTACCCAGGGCTAGTTTTAAGTAACACGAACACCGAGAATTACACCAAAGGTCCCTATCAATGCAGAGGTCCCAATCAACAGAAGAGAGAGAGAGAGACTTATGGTGCTACTACACCAATAATCATTTTTTGTTAGCATCCTCTACTGGTGGTTTCCAAAGACAGCAAGTGGAAATGGTGCAAATGACATAAAAATATGTACCTGCTATTTCATCTAAAGTGAATTAATCAGCATGTGGTCATTAGTAGCTAGAGCACATTTCTCTCCCCCCCTCCAAAATGCATACATACTTATATATGAAAACCACACAGAATGGAAAATTAGAAGACATATTTTTAAAATACAACAAAGCATTACATTACAAATGGTAAAAATCAATTTTACGCAATTCTAATGCCACTCCTTTATCGATGACTAACATCATCACCATAAAGTTACTACCTACTGTTTGATGCTTTGGCCAAGCCTTGCTCAGTTGGTTTACCCCTGTCAAGTTACATTACTTGATTCTCCCATTAATATCCTACTCTGCAGATACATTCCAGAAAGGAAATTAAAATGTTTTACTGGAGGCTTAGCAGTAAAATCTGCGTATCTTATTTTTAAATGAACAAAAAAATTATTTACATATAAATAACAACATAAACTATCTTTATGACTATCACGCACTGTACACATCATTTATTCCCTCATTAAAAAGATTTAAGAGTTAACATCTTCCACGCAATTCTCTCCAATAAACAACTGCAACTTAAATATGACTGCGTTGCTAAGAATTATTAGCCAGCACCTATTCTGAGGTTTCACAACACAATGGCATATAACTTCATTTTTAATTTGTAAATTATAAGGCTTAATCAAATAGCATGGCTGTAATCATCGGCAATGCATGAAATGCATTTGAGAACAAAAAGAAATACAAGGACAGAGCCAAAAGTGATGAAAATGGAAGATACCTGTAGTAGTACGGTGCTATCTTAAACACCTTTTGTTTTCTGAGAGTAATGCATACTGCAGACAAGACATTTTGTGCTAAACAGCCCAAATCTGTTTTTCTAATATTAAACACAAAGGAAAAACACTGACAGCAAGCGTGGTAAATAAATCCCTCCCTTGAGAATGAAAGCAGCAGACAGGAGGGGGCTGACATACATGCAGGAGAAAACTAAACACCATCTTTTTTCTACCTGCACAAGTTGCCATTTGCTGCAGCGATCGAGAACCTCTTTTTCCTGTTGATTTCAAGTACCTTTCAGGATAGCTTTTTTCCCCCTTTAAGTCATCTGTTGATATGCCTTACGAGTGTAATAATCATATCACAGGATCTTTAGGAGAAAAATCCATTCTTTCCCGTTCAGGTAAACATGTTTACAGCAGCTGCACAGACGCTGGGTGGTTCAGACTCACATGTCACACACATGTCGTCAGCAACAAGAAAAGCCCCTTTCTCTGGCGATGAACATTTTAAATAAGGTAAAAAGCGAGCAGCCCTTCCCGAAGCAACTTACCTTTCATAAAGCCACATCAGCAACAGTGGCAAGAGCTCAATATAGCACACTATTTGACGCTAAAACAGGAAATTAAAATTGCAATAGCCTACGCTCCGCTCCTTGCTGTAACAAGTCATCTCTCCACAATGACGATACCAAATATTAGTTATCGATCATAACTAACAGACGTCTTTAAAACGCAAATGTTTATTTGAATAGCTAAAATTATTCATGAAAGCAGTGATTTTAATGTCGGCTCAAATATATTAAAAATATTTTTACGATTGGAAGGAAACATCTTGAAACAGCTTAAAATCTTCGTATCTGCTTCTAGACAGGAAATCCCACACAAAATCTAAAATTGCCAGGAAAGGTTACAAAACCTCGCGTTTCGCATCCCAGAGGGGAGGGAGAAAGGGAGCCCAGGAGCTGGGGGTGGGGCGGGGGGAGTGCGAGAGAGTTTTTACTTAAACACGTATTTCCTCATTTTCTGGAAGAAACAGCGTTTCCATTATAGGCGCATTTATTTCCCTACAGTTAAAAACTCGTTTCAAAAATAACGTAGGAACCAAAATGAGCCCCTCGGTCCGAAATGTACATGTAATTCCTTATATAGACTCGGCTGCAGCCAGCGGCAGGGCCGTTGCCGCCCATTATTATACAAACAGGTACCGGGCCGGCGCGGGCGGGGGACGTCGCCCCGCGCTCCCGCCGCCCCCGGGCGGATAAGTCTCGCCCCTCTCGCCACAGGAACTGTCCAGACAATAACAATCAGCAGACATTTCGCTGCTGAACAGGAGGGAGAGAAAGGACAGAATCGCCCCCAAGATAAGCAGAAATACAATCAACTTACAACGTCTCTCCAAACTGGAAAAGGCGACTGTGCAACAACAACCACATGTTCGGGTCTCGCTCTCTCTTGCTGTCTCTCTATTTATTTATTTATTTATTTAACTCTCACGCCAGGCAGAGGGGTGTGTATTGCCCCGGCACATAAACACTGCAGCTTCGGCGACAGCAGCCGACCCGTGCGTCCGTCGGTCCGTCTGCCCCCTCCCCCACCCTCCTTCCACCCGAGACCGAGAGCGCCATCCAAGCTCCATTATCCGGCCTCAGCGCTCCGTGCGTCCGGCCCAGGTAACAACTTCCCCAAAAACCGAAAGAGAAAAATGAGAGGCGTACGCACAGAACCCCATCCCAGCGTGGAGAAGGAGTCTCCCCCGGGGAGGGGGGATCTGTCTGTGGTGCTTCCCTGTCTCTAAGACCAGGTAACAACTCCACAAACACACCCGCTGCGCAGCTCGCCGCCATCCACAGATCTCCCACAGCAGCAAGTAGGTGCCCGCTCCTGCCCCGTCTCCCCTGCCGCCCCACCAGCTCCCCACGGAACGTGGACTTCACTTGCGGGGCTCGCCTCGGCGTCCGGCCGGGGCCCGCGGCTCGGTGGCCGGAGGCGCGGGGGAGGAGGGGCGCTTAGGGACCCGCGCCTCCGCTCCGCTAATCCCCATTCCGCGAGCGCGCCTCGCCGGCCGGTCACAACTTTACCGCCGCCGGCCGAGCCCGGTCCGCCAGCGGCGCGCACCGCCGGCGCCCGCGCACACGCGCGCACGGACGACACGCAGCCCGCGGCCGCCGCGTCCCGCCGCCGCCGCCGCCGCCCGCCGCGCGCCCGCAGCCCGGCCCGGCCCGAGCCGCGGGGCCCGAGCGACGGCGCCGGCCGGGGCCGCGGCGCACGGAAGCCACTTTGCACGGTCAGCGCCGGCCACAAGTTTCTTCCTCGGCTCCCGGGGGCCTCCGCGCTCAGGGAGAATAACGCGGAGGGGGCTGAGAGGAGGGGGAGAGGGGAGGCGCCGAGGGGCAAAAGAGTGGGGAAAAGTGCGAAAAGAAGCAACAGCCGCTCCACCCGGGACCAGAAAAGTGGCCGGCCGCGTCCCGGCCGCCCGCCCTGCGCTGGGGATGCGGCGGCTAACGGTCCAAGGAGGCGGCAGGGGCGGCAGAAGCCGCTAGGCGGAGAGAGACCAGGTAAGAGACATAACGGTTCAGGGAGAGCGAGCGGCCGCGGCGCGGCTCCGGCAGCGGCAGCAGCGGAGGGGGGCAGAGAGCACTACTTTCTACTTTCCCACTCCACTTTGCCCGTCCCTGCCCCGGCCGCCCCCAGCCCGGCTCGCCCCCCTCACCCCCGGGGGCGCCCCGGCTGCCCGGCTCCCCCTGACTCCGCCGCTCCCCGGTCCCCTCCGCCACTCACCGTTATTGCGCCGCGGGTTCGCCTGCTTTCTGCGCTTACACCTGGGGCCATCCGCCATGATCCTCTCGCTTGTGTCTAAATGCTCGAGTCACCTCCTCCCCCTCCCTCCCCCTTCCCCCCCACCCCTCCGCCTCCACCCCTCCCCCCTCCCCACCGCACCTGGTTTACGACACTCGCGGCTTTACGACATCACCTTCCTTACACCTAGAGCCGCTCGCTCTACGGCCGGAACCTTGTTGCTAGGGAGAGGACGGTTTGCGGCAACCGTAGAAGCAGCTGAGTTTGAATTGAGGGGAGAGGGAAAAGTTTCCCTCAGGTGTCGTGGGATGGGGGAGGGGGGCGCTGGGAAACTGTGGAGACGTGGTCAGAAGGGCGGCGGGCAGTCGGAGTGAGAAAGGTAAAGTAGGAGTCTCAGCGGCGTTATGCTTCTTGAACTGGCCACACCCGCCGCGGCTGCCTGGGGCCCGGACGGGTCTGGCTGATCGCTCTCTGGACCGGGTACCCTCGAAGCTGCCCCCTCGCAGTGACCGGAGCAGCCCGTCCTCCTGCTAGGTCAAGGTTGGGCTCCGCTCCCACGCAGCGTGTGTTCTCTCAGCGCATCTTGGGGAGCGGGGAGAGAGGGTCGCGCTCGGGGCTACCCGGG
This sequence comes from Nasua narica, assembly GCA_028533885.1. Taxonomy (NCBI): domain Eukaryota; kingdom Metazoa; phylum Chordata; class Mammalia; order Carnivora; family Procyonidae; genus Nasua; species Nasua narica. The sequence goes on along the minus strand of CM052807.1, from coordinate 23,433,683 downwards.
GAGTTCCCAAGCGTGGGGGGAGGGCAAGTTCGGGGAACGGTAAGGAGTGATTTGGGAAGCTCGGCCTCTGACGGCGAGGACACGCGGCGTCACTAGAGAGGCTACCTGACCCCGCAGTTCTGACTCCCTTCCCCTACACGGACGCACGGTTTTCCCCCGAGCGAACCAGTATGGGAAGTGACTTCAATTAGATTAAACTTCAGCTGGACCGAAAGAAAGGCGAGAAGTTCCTCTTGCAGGCAACACCGGCGGTAAAGCAGAATGAGTAATACCCACACGGCCCCTGTCTCACTTCCTCATCCGCACCAGGCTCTCACCTGCTGTCACCTCGGCCTCCCCCGCCCGCCGCGGTGCTCTGGGCCCTCCTCCCTGCTTTCCCTTTAGAGTAGACGGACGAGATCCTAGGTGCTGAGACGTAGAGTTATGGTACTAATGGGCCATGATTTACTACCTAAATGGGCAGTTATCGCTGAATAGGACCTTGAGGCAAGAAACAACGGCTGACAGCTGTGGTCTTTGAAATTGATAGATTGCTGATCTTATCTCAAGTCTCTCACTTTATCCAAGTTTGGGGATTTCTGAAAGACCATATAGATAACACTACAAATAGCAAGAAAGTCAAGTCTTCAATATTCAGTAGGATTTAGTTTTCCCTCCCTCTGCCCCGTTCAGATGAGGACGTGTCTTTGGTACCAGCTTTACAGAATAAATGAGCTATATTTCAAATAATTTAGCTGTAAATTAACAATGTAAAAGTTACTGTTGGAGGGACGCCTGGGTGGCTCAGTCGTTAAGCGTCTCCCTTTCGGCTGGGGCCCTGATCTTAGGGTCCTGAGATTCCCCGCTCAGTGGGAAGCCTGCTTCTCCCTCTCCCACCCCCCCTGCTTGTGTTTTCTCTCTCACTGTGTCTCTGTCAAACAAATAAATAAAATCTTTTTTAAAAAAAGTTACTGATAGAGAAATTGAGAAAACTGAAATGTGACATGGAGTATTAGAAATACCACACTAAGTCACCCAGCACAGTGCTGTCACATAGTAGGTGCTCAATAAATTTGTCTATAATTTTTGCTATGCTTATGGCAAGATTATTATATTAAAATCATCTTTTAAGCACTCTAGAATTTTAGAAAATCCATTAATAATCTGCTCGAAACTTTTAACTGAAATTTACATCTGAAGTCTGGTAATTTAAAATTAGAAAGTTTAATCCTGAATATAGATGAAATTTTTCTCTCCTACATTTTCTTTGGCATTTTGAGAAGTGAATGCATTATTTATTACTGCATGAAATGTGACTGTAAATATTCTATGCTATACATTATGCCTATATATCTACTCATCCTCAGTGCCAAAACTAGAATCATTACTCTTAATGATCATTTTAAGAACAGGCAGTCCTGGATTTCCTTAATACCATGTTACCTGAACTTGTATATGTCAGAACCAGAACTATGTCCATGTTTTGCTTGGTTCAAGCAGTAATTTTTTCCTGCCTCCTAAAAGCTGTACAGTGTTTTCCAGTTGCCTTCTGAATCCAGCAATTCCTCCCACCACACACAGCTTTTTTATAGCTACCCTAATTTCCAGTCAGAAAGGAAGAAAAAATACTTTTTAAGTAGAAAGTGTTTAATACACACATTCTATCTACTCCTAAACTTAGGAAGTATTGCTCATGTCCTTTTCTCTTTCTGAAGTGTCTGACTTATACCTCCCTACTAAGCTTCCTTTAATATGCATACTCACCTTAAAATCAAAGAGACAAAGGGACAAGTTAGTAGTTATTGTCTTCCTTGCTTTAATGGTTAATGGTTTAGTTAGCTTGGGCTAGACTTTTTTCATTGTTCATTTCTGTGCCCTCAGGACCTAGTGGAGTACCTAGTTACGTAGTAGATGCTTAATAGGGAAATATTTCTTAAATTAATATTCTTGACCTTTCCTGTATAAAGTGATGATTGTTTATCTGCCTTCATCACATTAGTTGTTAGGAACAGTTGAAATGATGGATATAAAAACTAAATACTGTCATTTATATCTTGCCTTATTTTGAAACTAATTGATCTTGATTTTAGTGTCTCTATAATGGTTTTCCCCAAATGATTAACTCTGCTCACTCATATGTTTTAAATATGTATAGAAAATATTAGTGATATCCTAAATTTTCTAATACAAAATTTCAGTTTTGTAAAATCCTGGAATAATGATATATATTACAAATTGAATATTTGATTAATACATTTTGTTCACTCTAATTTTCCCAAAATTGTTGAAATCTAGACTGAAAAGAAAGCAGACAAAAGTAAATTTCAGAATAAATTGCTGCTTTATGCATATGTGATGGTTGCTTCTTATCTCTTGAATATAAATAATTGGAAAAAGTCTTTAGAATAAGTTTAGAAAAGAGAGAATTTTATTAAAATTTAGCTTTATTTAGTCAATTATACCTCAATAAAAAATTTAGGTTCATTTACATCACCATGGTGGGCATACTAGTAAGAGTTTAACGTGTATTTTATATCATTGATTTTAGTTATTATATATTTATTCAATATATATACTCCTAATTTAAGTGTAGATGAAATGTTAATATTCTTCCTCCAGTGTGCACTGGGATTGCATGTGCTGAAAGAGGTATTCTGGTAAAAAGGAATTACTACAATCTTTTTTAAATTTATAAGGGAAATGTAACTGGATAGAATATTCAATACTGAGTTTTTTTTCTATAAATTTTTCATAAACCCTTTGCACCTGCTATTTGCTTTCCATGTATGATTCATGTATAAGTTAGGATAAAATTTGACATAAAATTATTTTGAATTTAAAATGTAGATATTTCATGGTGTTCTACATGGAGCATATGATTTTCACATACCTCACTTCCTGAACACATTTGGGAAGTATAACTTATAATATTCTATAATCTTCATCAAAATAAGAAGTTGGTTGTTTTCATTGAAAGATAACATTAATTTCATCAGGTAAATTAATTACATTACCATGTAATTTTAATCTTAGAGCATTGAAAGAAAAAGAATAAATTTAACACAGGTTACCCATCAAAGTACAGAATTTAGAAGTCCTCTAATGTTGCCCTTCAATCTTTAGCCCAACAGTGACTCTAGACATGGGGTTCACAATGAGACAAAAGAGGGCAATGGTGATTTAACTGCCACAGTTTGACCAAATTCTACAATCCCTGAGTCAGGAAGGAAACGTGACTACAGAGTGATCCAGAACCAACATCTGCCTTTGGGACTCACACCAACTTCTTCTAATAAAGTCTCCCATGAGGTAATAATAGGGACAAATGTTTTCCCCGAACCTTAATGTGGTTTTATTATATACTGCACCATAAAATGGTTTTTCCCTCTTGGGAATAAGTCTCCTATTTTCAATATAAGTCAATGAAATGTTACACAGAGATTCTTATTTTGGGGGCTTTTTTTTTTTCCAGGAACATGTCTAATACAGAGAGATGTAAGTATAAATAAATGTAGAAAAAAGATATTTGAAGGGTGTTAATGAACATCCAAAAACTAATCTTTCCATAAAAATCACAGTAATTAATATGATTGTTTTCAAAGGTTGCCTTCATGGAAGATACAGTTTCTTTTAGAATATGTATAACTTTTTTTTTTTTTTGTATACTTGACAACTATAGGTAAATTAAAGAGCTACATGCGTATTCTGGATTTGAATATGAATCAGATTTGAATTTATCAGGGATCTGATACGTGGTTTCTACTGCTGTTTTTTCCTCCTCTTGTCTCCATGTATGTCTTTTCTGTGGCATCTTGATTTATTTATTTGTTTGTTTTTTAACAGCTGACTGGTTCTGTGACAGAGTATAGCTATTTCATTGACCTATAGTCCACAGATCCTCGGTTATAGCCACTGCCACTTTTCATTCCTTGGAGTATATATATTTTTTAAATACTAGCAGTCAGTAACAGGTTTTTGATGTCCCACAATTGTGTTAAGCTCCCATGAAAAAGTTGGCAGTAAGAAACACCCTGTGTTCAGATATATCCACAACTTGAAGATCCTTGGTCAGACCCTTCTCATTCTTTCTTATGCCTCTATTTCTAGCTCACTCTCTTTATCCTAATTATATAAATAGATCACAGACTCTGCCCCTCTCCACTGGTTTATGTTTTAATCATTCTCTTCATCTTTCTTTGTGCCACGTCTAACACAGATCTATTTGGATCAATTCTTTTCTTTGTTCAAAGTTTTTTGAGTCATCCCAACTCTGTAAAATGCTTTGATTTTTCATATTCTGATTTTTCTTTGTCCCTCAAAGTCCATTCTCTGCCTTTCTATGTTCTTACAGGCTGATTTTTATGGACCACAACACCCAGGCTCCTTTGCCCTCTGGTTTCTGTTTGGTTTCAACCAATTTGGAGGCCTTGGCAAATGATCACAGGAAGGAAAGAAAGAGAGGTCAGGATATTTATTTCACCTTCCCCCACACTTCCCCCTGCCTGTTTGTGGCTTTTGGCAGTAACTTCATTCCTCTACCTAAGGCCATGGTTCTAGTCATACAACCCTATCTCATGGCAACAGGTCTTGGCAAGTTCTAGAAACTGCTTCCCTTTGTCCCTTCAGGCCTAGGGATGGCAATGGTGTCCTCATATTATGAGTCCTTGGGGACTTTGTCCCTTATTGGTTTCCCTAAAACCTACCCACATCTCTGTAAATAGTCTCTTCATCAAACTCTCTTCAGTTTACCCTTTGAGCGTGCCATTTGCTTCCTGCCAGGCCCCACAGTACTACATATAGAGAAATAAAATGTATTTACCCTTATTTATCAATCCAGAATTCTACTTCTGTTGACAACAACACTAAATTTTGAATATGATATAAATATATCATTCATTGACTAAGCTTATACTCATTTGTACTGTGTGTACATGCAAAATCTGACAAATACTTAGAAATATGCTAAAGTCTATTATATAGTAATTTTTCGGTAACTATTTATAGAATGAAGGCCCCTGTGCTAATGATATGAAATCTAAGAGAAACTGCTTTCATATACTTAAAACATGAAGGGGAAAAGAAAATCTTAATACCACAGTATTGAGGTGGAGATAGATGGTTATCTCCAGTATGTTTCTTCTTCTTTTTTTAAGATTTTATTTATTTGACAGAGAGAAACACAGCGCCGAGCAGGGAGCACAATGCGGGGCTCTATCCCAGGACCCTGGGGTCATAACCTGAGCCAAAGGCAGATGCTTAACGACTGAGCCACCCAGGTGCCCCTGTTTCTTCTTCTTAATAATGGAACCCTCCCTGAAAGAAGTTGCTGTGGCTGATGTCGAAGAGGTTACTGCCTATGTTCTTCTCTAGGGTTTTGATAGATTCCTGCCTCACTTGAGGTCTTTTATCCATTTCGAGTTTATCTTCGTGTATGGTGTAAGAGAATGGTCAAGTTTCATTCTTCTACATATAGCTGTCCAGTATTCCCAGCACCATTTATTGAAGAAACTGTCTTTTTTCCACTGGATATGTTTTCCTGTTTTGTCAAAGATTATTTGACCATAGAGTTGTGGGTCCATATCTGGGCTCTCTATTCTGTTCCACTGGTCTATGTGTCTGTTTTTGTGCCAGTACCATGCTGTCTTGGTGATCACAGCTTTGTAGTAAAGCTTGAAATCAGGCAATGTGATGCGCCCAGCTTTGTTTTTCTTTTTCAACATTTCCTTAGCAATTCGGGG
>CM052807.1:23416924-23427866 GCA_028533885.1 Nasua narica | reverse complement strand
TACTGTGCTACTCAGTTCTGGCCAGTGAGATATCAGTGGAGGTGAGGTGTGCAATGTTAAGGAAGTCTGTCCTTCAAAAGGAGGTGGTTCACCATTCTTTCTCTTCTTGCTACTTGGAATCAGAACTGCTAGTTAGAGCTCCTTATGATTAAGAAGGGTAGAGCAACAAGATTGAAGGGGCCTGTGTCCTTGACACAACAGAATACCATAACTAGCCCTGCACTTCTTACTTCCAGATCTCTTATATATAGAGAAATAAACATCGTGTCTTCTTTAAGCCACCATTATCTTAGATTTTCTGCTGTAGGCAGCCAAAGTTAATCCTGTTTGGTAGAAGTATGTATGTGAGTTTCCTATTGTTACTGCAAAAAATTATCACAAAGTTAGTGGCTTAAAATAACATACATTATCTTGCAATTCTTGAAGTCAAAAGTCCAAAATGGTTCTCACCAGGCTAAACTCAAGGTTTTGGCAGGATTAGGTTCCTCCAGAAGGCTCTAGGGTGGAATCTTTCTTTACCTTTCTAGCTTCTAGGGGCTACCCACATTCCTTGGCTCATGGCCTCTTCTTCTGTCTTCAAAGCCAGCAACATTGGGGCAAGTTCTTCTCCTGCTGTCAGCTCACTAGTTCTTTATATTTCTGCCTCCCCTTTCTGTATTTAAGGGCATTTGTGATTAAATTAGGTCCACCCAGATAATCAGGATATCTCTGCATTTCAGGATCAGCTGTTCAGCAAGCTTAATTCCATCTGCAACCTTAATTCCCACACAATCTAACATATTCACAGATTCTGGGGATTAGGGCATAGACATCTCTGGAGGCCACTATTCTGCCTACCAAAGTATGCAGGCTTTAAGTTTCATGATTGATAAATGTTTTTATTGATTTATTTGTTCATCTTTAATTTATAAACAGCTTTAAAACATTATGGTAATTGGCCATTACTTTTTATGTAACATTTAGCATTGTGCCACATAAAAGTTTTAATAATTATTCATTAGTTCATTTATTTAATTACTGTTCTTGTGCATATTCTATGTGACAGATGCTAGGTGGGGCTCTAAATGCTTCATATGCTTTTTGACTTCAAGAAGTGCAGAAACAGATTGACAAAAAGATTGTTTAAATGTCCAGAAGATCTAGTATTACATAGGAGAGACAACTAAGCTGGAGTCAAGTCTTTCTTGGAGAAGGATAGAATTTGTCAGGAAAATGAGGGGAGAAGGTTAAAGCCAGAAGTTTCAGCGTATGCAGACCCCTCCAGATGAAAGTACAGTGTTTTGGGAGCAGAGGCTCCAATAGAAGAAGAGCATCAAATAAATGGAACACCTGTTCCAGAGGAGGCTGCAGAAGTGGGTAAACAGGAACCAGATCACATAAAGATTCTAAGGATTGGGGACCCTGTACCGAAAGCAATTATAATCCACAAAAGGGTTTTTAAAAGTCAAGAATGTCCACATTATACAGGTGTTCTGATGGTGGGGAAATAGCAAGAAGAGCAGAGGAAAAGTGAGCAGAACAGCAATCATCAAGGGAACTTTAATACAAGTTTTTTTTTTCCTCTTGTATAATCATTTATAAAGGAATAACTTAGCAACTAAAAGCCATACAAGACGTGGCTATCCAAAATGAAGCACAGATGAAGAATAACGTTTTCAGATTATATTAACAAATAGGATAATACTATTGTTAAATCTTACGCAATATAAACCATACTTAATATTTGTAATGTTTATAATAATAAATTGTTTCAGGTTGGACTCCTAAAACTGTCTTACTACATGCCAGGCCCTCAAAACTATATAATGAATATTTTAAAAGGCTCCAATGTATCCTTTAATGCTGTTTTCTCTCTGTTATGTTTACAACAGCCTAATGCACTAAAGTTAACATCCTCCCCGTTCAGATTCTGCTGTCTTCCAAATTACGTTATATGCTTCCAAGAAGGCAGACTTTGTTTTCTTTCCCTCACATCCTTCAGAGTACCTTGTACACACCACTGTTGTAGCATTTACCACTTTTACTGTATTTTACATCTGTCTTCTCTCCTAGCCTGAAATTTTCTTTTTTTTTTAAAGATTTTTTATTTATTTATTTGACAGAAAGAGAGAGAGAGAGATCACAAGTAGGCAGAGAGGCAGGCAGAGAGAGAGGGGGAAGCAGGCTCCCCACTGAGCAGAGAGCCCGATGCGGGGCTCGATCCCAGGACCCTGAGATCATGACCTGAGCCAAAGGCAGAGGCCTTAACCCACTGAGCCATCCAGGCGCCCCTGAAATTTTCATCTTTGTAGTTCTGATACCAAAAGCCATGCCTGTCAAACAGGAAGCACACTCAGTAACTATGGAAAAGAGCAGAAGTTCCTGCTGTCTGTGAATCATTCGGGCACAGGCGCTTTTGTGAAGAACAAATGCGATCTTGTATGTGAGGTGTTTTACATGGTGCATGGCACGTGGTAAACAGTAAACAATAGGTAATACAGCAAAAGCAAATTTTTAGACAAAGATCAGAGCCAGATATTTGGAGCATAACTCACACCACGCCTTTCTGTTCAGCAAGGCTAGAAGATAATTTTTATCCCTGAAAATGTCACTTTAGGCACAGGTGGAATGATTCTAATAAAGGGCAAAAATAAGAGATGAGATTAACATGTTCATTTAGCATTAGTTGGAATATTTGTTATATCATCTAGAAATACTGTTGGTTTCCATTAACTATATTATCTAAGGAATTGTCTGCACAATAAGTAAACTTACTACCCTAGGATAAATAACATTATTTTCAAGGTAATTAGATGGCAATAGCACTTTTAAAAATACAAGTTAAAGATTATGGAAGAACTCTAAAAGCTGTCTTAGTTTTATTTCCTCATTTGTGTGCAACAGACACCAGTTCAAACTGACACAAGTGAAAAAAATATAGAAATTTATAATAAGGATAGACGTTCATGATTTTTTTTTCATAGCATCCAAGAGCAGGAGAACAATCAGCTCTCCTAGGTAAAGAGTTGGAACACCTTTAGATAGACTGTACTTCTGCATCTCTGCGCTTCTGTTTAACTTTTTTCAGGACTTACCGCTGTGCCCGAAGGTGGAATCGACTCAAAAGAGGTATAAGGAGATACTTAAATGTGTCCATTATAAAATTACACAATACTTAGAGGAAAAGCAATCGTCCCTATTCCTGCCCCAATACTAATATTATTCAGTGTTTTTTCACATGTATAGTTTATATATATATAGTTGCAGTGATGCCTAGTTTTTGCTATATACGTATGAGAAATACATGCAATTTATGTATTATTACGCCTTTTCACTTAACATACCACACACCTTTTCCTATATAGGCACATAAGCTTATACTGGAATTTTTTTTACTTGACTATAGTATTCCTCGAATTGGTATACTATAATCTACTAAGCCAGTTACATATTATTGAACATTTGAATCACTTCCATTTTTTGTTTTATGAATAATGAGCACTGTTGTAGTACAGTTTTTGTTTTTTTGATCATTTCCTGGGGAAATAGTCTCAGAACTGGAATTTAGTCAATGGGAATAAATATGGTTGTATCTTTTTAAGCCTATTGTCAGCTTGCTTTTGAAAAGGATTGTACCAATGTATGATGCCACTGGAAATACATGAGCTTGTCTCACCATTATTAAAAAATTTTCGAAATTGGTAACTTATTTTCCAGAGTGGACAAACTTATTTTCCAGAGTGGAATGCAGAGTAGTTTGCATTCCCACAGTAAGGAGGTTCATCAGAAAGTTAAAAATAGAGCTACTCTACAATCCAGCAATTGTACTACTAGGTATTTACCCAAAGGATACAAAAATACTGATTCTAAGGACTACGTATACCCCAATGTTTATAGAAGCAATATCAACAATAGCTAAATTATGGAAAGAGCCCTAATGGCCATGGACTGATGAATGGATAAAGATGTGGGGGAGGGGGTGCATATATATCTGTATCTATCTGTATCTGTGTGTGTGTGTGTTTGGAATACTACTCAGCCGTAAAATTAAATCTTGCCATTTGCACAATGTGGTTGGAGCTAAGAGTATTATATTAAATGAAATAAGTTGATCAGAGAAAGACAAATACCATATGATTTCATTCATATGTGCAATTTAAGAAACAGAATAGATGAACATAGGGGAAGGAAAAAAAGGCAAATCAGGAAATAGACTCTTAACTAGAGAACAAACAGGGATGCTGGAGGGGAGGTTGAAGTATGGGTTAAATGGATGATGGGTATTAAGGAGGGCACTTGTGATGAGGACTGAGTGTTATATTTAAGTGATGAATCACTAAACTCTACACTTGAAACTAGTGTTGTACTGTATGTTACTAGAATTTAAATAAAAATTTGAAAAGAAAAGAAAATTGGTAGTTTATTTACACTGAATGGAAACATGAATTGCCTAATGGTTTGGAATACGTACGTAGGAAAACCCTTATATGTGTATGAAATTCCATACTGGATTAAACCAATAATCATTTCAGTTCTGTATCTTGTAACTTATTCAAGCTCTTTTATGCCTAGTATTACAAAAAATCCTATATGTGTATTTATTTAAAATACCCTTGCTGAAAGAACAATTCATATTTAATTTAGCTTCTAACTAAATTTATCACTAGATTTTTAAATTAAAGAAATGTCTAACAAAATAACCATACTTAGAATTTTTCTAAGCTTCAAATTCTTACTAACTCTTATTTAACTGCAAGGATTCCTGTTACATGGTGGCGAAAGTTAACCATTTTGAATTCTTGGGTAAGTATACTTGACTGCAAAATAAATTAGAAAGTAATTCAAAGGAGTTCCTAGGAATACTATGCAATCATTTAGGAAGGATGAGGCAGCTAATCTGAAAAGCTCTTAAAGATAAAAAGTAAAGTCAGGTGAAAGGGAAAGGGAAATACCAGTGTGTATAGTTTTCTACCATTTATTACATGCACACAGAAACACAATTTTTTTTTCAGACACACAATTATACATACCCAAACGTTTAAGTGCATAGATTTTCTGTCAGAGGACACATGGTAGCAGTATTTGCCTCTAGAGAGGAGTTCTGGGAGACTAAAGCACAGGAGAGAGAAACTTACTTTGTACTGAATATATTCATATTTTTTGAATTTTGTATTATGAACACATTCAAAACTATGGATAATGATAATTTTTAATAATGGATACAAAGGGCTAGAGAATCCTAAAATTTGTTTTGGGTATAAGTTTATTCCCTAAGGGGTAGTAGTTGTAAACTAGAAAGACTGCAATACTCAAAATTATTATTCCATTCATTAGTTCATTTATTCAATTATTATTCTTGTGCATATTCTATGTGACAGATGCCATTTGGGGCTATAAATGCCTCATACACTTTTTGACCTCAAGAAGTGCAGAAAGAAACAGACTGACAAAAAGACTGTTTAAATAAATGACCAGGAGATCTGGTATTACATAGGAGAGACATCTAAACTAACCTGGAGTCAAGTAGGTCTTTCTTGGAGAAGTGATAGAATTTGTCAGGAAAATGAGGGAAGAATGTTAAAGGCAGAAGTTACAGCGTATGCAGACCCCTACAGATGAAAGTACTGTGTTTTGGAGGCAGAGGATCCAATAGAATAAGAGCATCAAATAAAAGGAATACCTATTCCAGATGAGGCTGCAGAAGTGGATAAACAGATGGAATTAATCTTGCTGATCTTGATATGGGGAGATATCCTGAATTATCTGGATGGACCTAATCTAATCACAAATGCCCTTAAATACAGAAGGGAGAGGCAGAAATAGAACTAGTGAGCTGACAGCAGGAGAAGAACTTGGCCTAGTGTTGCTGGCTTTGAAGATAGAGGAAGGGGCCATGAGACAAGGAATGTGGATAGTCCCTAGAAGCTGGAAAAGGTAAAGAAAGATCCCCCCTAGAGCCTTCTGGAGGAACCTAATCCTACCAAAACCTTGAGTTTAGCCTGGTGAGAACCATTTTGGACTTTTGACTTCCAAGAACTGTAAGATCATATATTTGTGTTACTTTAAGCCACTAGGTTTGTGATAGTTTTTTTCAGTAACATTAGGAAACTCCTATATATACCCATATCAAACAGGATTAACTTTGGCTGCCTACAACAGAAAATCCAAGATAATGGTGGCTTTAAAAAGATACATTTATTTCTCTCTATATTAAAGTGATTCCATTTAAAGCTGTAGGGTAGAGACATAGTCAATTCTTAGCCCTGCTAACAGGCAGAGGCATAGCATGGTTTGACAAAATTACAAATCTCTGTTAGCCAGTATTTATACTTTTAATTCATACCTAAACCATACAGTTCTGGCCAATTTTCTATTTTGCTGATTTTCTATGGTAAGTTCTTAATCTCAAGTGGTTTTTCTTGCTTTCCTCTATCAAGATTGCCTTCAAGTAGCAAAAGGCACTTAGGGAATGGAAAAACACTTTCAATATTAACAAAAGAATGGATGAATGAATGAATGAATGAATGAGATTTGAGAGTCCACATTCAATTCTTTCCTGTGGGTATAACCTTGGATAAATCCCCTAACTTCTTGCAAAATCAAATCTAATTTCTCTACATATACAAAAATTCCCTACATATTCACAGGGTTTTGGTGAGTGTCACATGAGATCATGGATGGGGAAGTTATTTTTAAAACCGTAAGACATAGAATTTTGAATTTTTATTGTACAAACCTGCTAGATCAACATAACTCTCCCTAGAGTCAAATACCAATGAATTTTGAATAATTGGCTCTTTTATATTTTATGACAGCCTCTATGATACTAACTCATTTGAGTAACATGAATTGAGTTGATTATATTTTTTTATTTGTTCACACTATGATGGAGTTAAAATTTCAAAAACAGGTCTGAACTGATATGGTATATCAAATATTTGTCTATTACATTAAATCTACCTTGATATAGTTTAAAAATACTTGCTTTTTTTAATATTTGCTTTTTATGTCTTAAGGTGTTTGCAAAGCACTGGCTTTGGTTTTGTGACCAGTTTGTCTTCAAAATTATCTATTTAGATTTTGGCCAACTGTCAAATGCAGTTGAATTTAATCACATTTTTCTTTCTAGGTTATAAAGTGTTTTACAGATCATAAAAATGTTCACAAAGAGCCAAATTATTGTTTTATTCCTACATTTGATATTGTTTTATATTGTTGCTATATATGTTTAGATAATTATGTTGTTTTATCCTCAGAGACCATATTTTAATAGTTATAGCTGAATTTATTACTAGTTAAGATAGTACATAAAGCATGCACATTTAGAATCAACATTATTCTGTGTGTTTTGCTATTACAACAAACAATTTACATTATTTTAATGTTGTAAAAAGCTGTGGAATCTAGTCATTTTGTGTATACTGAATTCATTACTGTCATTAAGTAAATATCTTTTCTCTTTAGTAGCTCAACTTATTTCCTAAATCTACCCATTTGATATTATTGTGCTTTTGATCTGTAAAGTCACTGATAAATATGTTACTGTTTTTCAAATAATGTCATAATAGAATGAAAAATTTTCTGGCAGGTATTTTCTTTAGCTAACTGTTAACATTTTTAGTAAATGCCAAAAGTAATACATGAATATAAAACAGTATGTTCAGCATCAACTTTATCAATAGCAGAAATAGTAGAAGATTTTACTCAGATTATTGTCTGCTAAAGAAAAAAATTAAAAACATTGACTCTATGACAAAAATATAATGTTTTTTGAGATTATTGAACAAATTGTAGTTCTTCCCTATTTTATTTTATTTTCTGTGTTTATAGAGGAAAATGAAACCTGATTTTTCCCCCTTGTTTACCTAGTTTACTTATGTTTTGTCCTCCCTTGAAATCAAGTTCTTCAGTCTTCGGGTATGTTATGGACATACATCAAACTACTAAAATCCACTTTTGGTGGTTGAGGTTGGTTTTAAATCATGTCCTTGTTGCATCTGCTCTCCCTCCAGTGCTAGACAGCAATGGACTGACCAAAAGACTATCAACCAGACAAAAGCATTTGATGCAAAGAATTTGACAACCCATTAGCTAGAAAACCATCACCTGAATAATTCAAAATCGATTGGAGCTTTTCCCCCCCATATATAAAATTGTTCTATAGTTCCCTTCATTTTTGCATTTCTCCTTTGTATAGCCTTGGGAAACATAGATCAGTGATGTAGCAGTAAAAGACATCATGATACCAAATAGGAAATGAGGACTTGGGAGATGCTTTGGACCTCTTAATTTTCAGGCCACTTGATAGCAGATACAGTTCATTACACAGGAAAATTGCTTGATCTTGGGAAAAGAGGGTGCTGGAGGTGAGGGAAAATGAGTTAGTCACCAATACGGTTCACCTTGCAATTCAGTCATTTAGATCTAACTAGAGAATGATTGCTGCCATGTTCCAGGTAAAGAATGAAAGCTCTTCTCACAATAAAATGGTGAATCACATATCCCCTGTTTAGATTCTAGAATAAAAAAGAAGTAAAAGGAAATAGCTTATGTATGTTAATACACACCAATTTTAATAGAGAATGTACTATTTGTAGAGCCTTTATAATCTCCTACATATGGTTTTATTTGAGCTTTATTATGACATTAATAGATATTATTTCCATTTCCTATGTATAGAGACCAATGCAGAGGCTACAGTCACCCAGTTCATGTAGACTGGGACTCAAATTCAGATCATAACTACAGATCCCATGTGTAAATTCTGTTGTACTCAATAAACATAAAATATCCAGGACTGTACAAAGACAAGATTCTAAAGCATAAAACTTTCTTCTAAAGCATAACATTAATATTCAGAAAAAGAATTGTGAGCAGAAATATTTTAGTGAATATTTTATTATATGTTCCATATTTCTATAAATTTTCTCATGCAAAACTTTGGCATATAATTCTTTCTATACTCCATTTTCTCTGTTTCATGAACATAAAACATTCCCTCCTGCCCCCATTTCAGATGATCTTTTTCCTTACCTCCCAGTCTCCATCTCTCCCCACTTGTCCTTTAATCTTCATTGATTCCCCTTGTCTCTGACCACTCACCACAAATTTTATCACTTTATTTCGTAATCAGTTGTTCCATGTCTTATCTTTGATTGCATATTATAAACTCGTTTATGATAGAGACCATGGCTAATAATTCCTGTTACAGTGATAAGCATATCTGGAAAATGTATTTTAACTATCTTTTATGATAGAAAACTACCATCTATGGCTGGTATAAGAGATTCCTGGGATGCCTGGGTGGCTCAGTCGGTTAAGCAGCTGACTTGATTTCATCTTAGGTCATGATCTCAGGGTCCTAGGATAGAGCCCTAGGTCAGGCTCTGCACTCAGCAGGGAGTCTGCTTGGGGATTCTCTCTTTCCTTCTTCTGTCCTTCTCCCCACTCTCTCATGTAAGTGTGCTCTCTCTCTCAAAAAAAGGAGAGGATCCTGATTGGATGCTGATATGGAAAGAGACCAGTTTTCTTCAGTGTACTTGATAACCTGAACTTAACCCAATAGGAAACAAAAGAGCTGAAATAGAAGTACCCCTTTTTAAATGAGCTGTCAGGGATTAGCCATCACATTCTAGTACCATTGTGTATGGTATTATGATATTAGTATACCTGAGTTCTGAGAGGAGGAGGAGAAGATTGAATACAATTAAATACAATTGTATGAATTGAATACAATTAAAAATGTAGATTCCTTACTATCTACATAGGAAGGAGAAGATTGATTTTTGGAGCAAACACCTTTAACATAACTAGGCAAAAACAAAAAAGGAAGACAGCAGTCAGAAGTTGATATCCACCCTCCAAAACAAATCAAATTCTGAATTAGAATTTAGTAGCCCTGGGATAGGAAGGAATCTACATTTTTAATTGTTGTGAGGACACATGGCAATACCTCTTTAGAGTTATGGGGACAGAAAAGAAAGAATATGTCTAGAGGAGTGAATACCTCTAATGGGAAAAGCTAAGAGTTGGAAAACTAATACTACATCGTTGTTAGCATTACACACAAAAAGATTCTCTTGAAACACAATTTCAAAGTTCTTGCATTAATATAGTCTATGGAGCCAAGAGGTCATAGCCATAGTAGTTCCTCCTGGCACAGAAAAAAATGCCAAGCAGATACAACATTAATTTGTAGAACTCTCAGGGTAGCCTGCCTTCAATATGCACATTTTATATTAGCCAATGGAAAAATTAACAAATGGTAGAAACAGAGATAAAGGGAGGAAAAAATTTTTAAAGATAACACAAGATGTTCTAGTTGTCACTGGTTGTCATGGAATGAAAGATCTCAAAAAGATGTATCACTCATAGCAATCTCTTTTTTTCAAAATCAAGACTACCTGTAGTCAAAACAAATTGACTCCAGAATAGGAAGAAATCTCAGAAGCCTACCAAAAAAATGGTTTTAAAAGTAAAGTAAAAATTTAAAAGTTAAAAAGTGTTAAATTGTGCTTCAGAACCAAGACTCATTCTACAAGAATAAAGATAGTGTTACACAGAAACATACAAGATGTAGTGACTGAGATTTTAAAGAGTGAAATGAAATAAAAAATATATTAACTCTGAGGAAAATTATGATAATGATAAAAAGACATGAGAGTTGGGAGAAAATCTAATATTCAAGAAAAAAAAACAGGAAAGAATATAGATACAGGTAATAATTTTCCACAAAGAAATGTCAACGGAAAAAGAATACCTTTTAAGAATCATTCAAGTTAGGGCACCTGGGTGGCTCAGTGGGTTAAAGCCTCTGCCTTCAGCTCAGGTCATGATCTCAGGGTCCCCCTGAGGGCTCTCTGCTCGGCGGACCTGCTTTCCCCTCTCTCTCTGCCTGCCTCTCCGCCTACTTGTCATCTCTCTGTCTTTCAAATAAATAAATAAAAAATCTTAAAAAATCATT
>CM052807.1:23176197-23416424 GCA_028533885.1 Nasua narica | reverse complement strand
AATATAATTAGAAATTATTAAAAAATAAATTACTGCATAAATTATTATAAAATAAGCAGGTCATGTTTACATTTCCCTTATAGAAAAGATAATGCATTTTTCTTCCTTTTTTCCCACACAGTTGATAGGGCTTCAAACTTCTGGTATGATAAATAATGGTGACCTCAAAATGGCAACTTTGGCTTTGAACCATCTACCTGTGATCTATAGTTTCCATAGTGTTGGATAGGCTTTCAAATTTCACAGTGCATTGGATGCATGGAAATGAGGCTATAAATATCACTTTACCCAGAAACTCCAAACATTTGGAAATTTATGTAGCACAAATAGTTATTAATGTATAGAAGGGAAGGAGTATTAATTCAGAGTTAAAGCTGTTTCCAATTAGGGAAGAAAAAAGAAACCCTACACTTCCAAGAAATTTTTCCCAGATCTTCATCTGCTGCCCTTTATCCTCCTCTCTTCCAGAGAAGACTGTTCTCCAGCATAGGAATCCCCTATTACATACACACCAGGGAAGAGCTTTCTGCCTCTTTAGAAATATTCTTTTTCCATTTCAAAATGTGTTGGTTCTATTCTCTTTAATTATAATTAAATATATAATTCATGTATTTAATGAATTATTAATATTCATATAATTTCATAAGTCTCCTTTTTTAGGCTCAAAAGGAAAAAAAATAAACCTTTCTAGGAATTAGTTTCAAATCAAATTACCAATAAATTTAAAAATGCTTTATTTGCCCTCATTAAATATTTTCCTTCCCATTGCTTTCTGTTTGTGCTTGTGGATGACCAACACAGGTATCTGTGAGTCTGTTTTCTTTCCCACTTTATATTGAGTGCATAAACATTTCCACAGTCCCTCGGCTTTCGGTGTTATTTCCTCTTCAAGTTATTTTTTCTAACTTATTTTCTCTTCTTTCATTTTCTCCTCTTTATTTCTCCTTTTCTTACTGAATATCTCTCATCTTTAATTTTTCTGCTTCTTTTCCATCAGTTTGAGGCACTAAAATTAACTCCCTAAATTCAGGATTTTTTTTTACAAGATCAAAATTATAATCTTTAGCCTTCAGATTGGAATCATTTAATATGGTTCTAAAAGCAGCTTCTTAAAGTTAATATAGCATCTCTGATGAAGGCTACCAACTCAAGATTAGTCCTTTTTAAATATATTTTTTTCATCTGTGAGTAGTACATGAGCATATTTACATATGTTGAAATTAAAAAACCTGAAGTCCATATACCCAGAACTAATATAATGTTATATATCAATTACATCTCAATTAAAAAAAAAAAACTAAAAGTCTTGTTGAAAAACAACACTCCCCTCACTATCCCTCTTCACTTCTCAAACTGATGACACAGAGGCAGCCAAATTCAATTATTTTATCTGCTTTCAACATTGTAAGTAATATACTTGAATCCAGTTCTTGGTTTATGAATTCTAGATAATGCCAACTGGATAGTTTGGTAGGTGGGGCTACCCCTACCCCACCCTCTCCATATCTCTTCTCCCATCTTACCTATGGAGTGAGATCTCAATTTTTGGCTAAATCAGCAGTTATATAGAACTACATAAATTGTTTCTATGCTCATTCAGGTAGTATACTTTGTTTCCTTTTTTGTAGCACTTTTTCTTCTTCCTAGAACTAATAATTACCTTGCTTGTATTGTTATTTACTTAGTTTCTGTGTATCTATCACTATATATTTTCTCTAATGCTGTAACATACCTGACAAACAACCAAAAGATAACTTACAACAAATCAATCAAGTCCATTTTCCCCTTTCTGGAGATTTCTCTCCAATGGCTTTCAATCTTCTTGCTGAAATATAGCCTTGCTGTCATTCTGGAACATTCTTTAACTAACTCTGGGAATTTACTTAGTCTCCTACATCCTCTATTTCCTGTATCTCAAGTTTTCCTTTTTCTTCATTTACTTCTTCTTTTTGATGGAGCAGATTCCCTAGTAGTTTCCTGAAAAAGAATATAGAGAGGGGGTAAAATTCTTTTTTTTTTTTTAAGATTTTATTTATTTATTTGACAGAGAGAGACACAGCAAGAGAGGGAACAGAAGCACGGGGAGTGGGAGAAGGAGAAGCTGGCTTCCGCAGAGCAGGGAGCCTGATGTGAGGCTCCATGCGGGGCTCCACACAGGGCTCAATGCCAGGACCCTGGGATCATGACCTGAGCTGGAGGCAGACGCTTAAACTGAGGCACCCAGGCGCCCCAAGAGGAGGTAAAATTCTTGAGCCTTTGAATTTCATAACATACTTGAAAAAAATGGTAATTTGGGTGTAATGTTTTAGGTTGGAAATAGTTTTGCCTCAAACTTTTGAAGAAATTTCACCATTGTTGTCTAGTTATCCTGTGTTGTTGGGGAGTTTGATGCCTCCCCAAATCTGATGTCAGATTTGACACCTGACCCTTTGCAGGCGGTTTGTTTGCTTGTTTGTCCTTTTGGGAAGATTTTAGGGTCTTCTCTTCCTTCCCATGTTCTTACATTTCCGGGATGACAGGAGTTGGTGTTGGTGTTTTCTTGTTCATTGCGCTAGTCATTGTGCTTTCAACTTGGAAACTCTTATTTTTTAACTTGGGAACATTGGAAAATTATTTTGGTTGTACTTGCCCGCATCCATTTTCTCTGTTCTGACTAGGACTTGCAAATAATTTCACTTTCTAATCACTTTTTTACAGAGCTCTTTAGACCATAAGGCTCTTTTATAGCAAATGGTTTTCATGATTACCTACCATGATAAAGGGGGAAGAAATCAAGTATAAATCTAAAGAATGATTTATCTTCTACTCAGTTTTTTCCCCATATATATCTTAATTTTATAATATTTTTAAATGAAGAAATTCCTGTTGGTTTTACTTGCTTTTATTATTAGATGTTAATGCTTTTAAATCCCAACAATATGACATCATGATTATTCATAGTAATGGTGACTACTATGTCAATTATTGTGCCTCAGTTCCTCATTGTAAAGTCAAGACTGCAATAAAATCTACTCTTTAGAGCTGTTTTGAATACTAAATGAATACATAAAGTGCTGGGACCAAATGCTATACATAGGAAGCACACAGTAATACTAGATACCAATTTTTAGCACTATTTATGATCCAATTTATATATTATCCCCATTTTACAGATGAAGAAATTGAGGCTCAGAGGTTAAATTACTTGTACAAGGTGACGTGCTAGCAAGTGACACAGCTGGAACCACCTTCTGTGGCTCTAAAATCCATGCTCTTTGGAGGCACCTGAATGGCTCAGTGGGTTAAAGCCTCTGCCTTCGGCTCAGATCGTGATCTAAGGGTCCTGGGATCGAGCCCCACATTGGGCCCTCTGCTCAGCAGGGAGCCTGCTTCCCTCTCTCTCTGCCTGCCTCTCTGCCTACTTGTGATCTCTCTCTCTGTCCAATAAATAAAAAAAATCTTTAAAAAATTTTTTTAAAAAAATATATGCTCTTTGTATTCTGCTACTTCTGTGAAGGCGTTCTCGTCTTTTCTTCCATGTCCTCTTTTTCTTCTTATGGATACAACTCACTCATCCATTCTAAAGCATAATAGTGTGCAAGGTCAATGTTGGGTCACCAAACAGTAAAGATTATTTGCTTGGAGACACTGGAGAAGCACACTGACAATACTCTGCCCCAAATATATTAACACTCACTGTGTGGAGGGAGGCAGGGACTGGGATGAGGCATTTTCCACGTATGCAATTCTGTGACATCATGCCAAGGTTAGAGTTTGTCTAAATTAAAGCTCTGATGATTTTCATTAGTAGTGCACTGAGAGCATTACTAATGGATACATGTAGCATGTGTTAAAACAAGTGAGACATAGTGTCCTCCATAGAAGTAAGCAGGTTCACCATCCACGTTCCCTATAACACTTTCCCAAAGTAAAGTTTCCATTGGTGATTGTACAGGCAATAAGTACACTTTCCCAATCAGTCACATGAAGTTCAGTCCCTTGAAGCTCTCCTGACATGGCCCCACATTGTGGCCAAGAGCTGCGAGAGCTGAACACCTTCCAGATCCCAGCCCTCACCCTGACAGAGCCTGCTGTGTCCTGTGCCAAGGGGTGTGGAATGTTCTGCCAAGCTGGCTACGATAGGTTTCACTTCTCAATTTGGAACTGGAAAATGTACTTTTTTGATAAACCTGGATACTTTTGGACAAGTCCTTTACACTAGACAACTTTTTAACTAGAAATTAGATAAATTAGCTTGGGTTGAAAGGGTTCATTGCCTGTCTTACCAGTCAAAACCTCTTAATATTTTTAACAAATGCAAAAAGAAGAAACACTGAAGGAGGTGGTGGGCTGTGTTATTCTTGTGATCCTGAGTGTATGTCCTAGAAAGGACAAACAGTTTAAGATACTGAGACTATAGAAATACAAGAATCAAAAATATGTACCAAAATTTTACATACTAGTCAGTCTGCTTCCTTATCCTGCCTTATCTTTTTCTCATTGAAAATCCAGTTCCCAAGGATTGCTTTCATGCTTCTGACAGTAATGAAACACCTAAAGTCTGGAATTCAAAGAATCAAACCAAAAGGAAGTACTGTGTATAATTTCCACAATGTGCTCTACCTAACCCTTCTTGTCTTAAGGTTTACATTAATGAGAATAGACTGACCAGATCAGTCAGATCACATAATCGTGTCAGAACCAGAGGGAAGAGAGGGTGCTAAGTTATGTTGGGCACCTGTTAGGAGTCACGCACACCTAGACCCTTTCTTTCTGTACATTTCCTATTTAATTCCTTAACTCAATGAGGTAGTCATTTCTATTCTCATAGATGAGAAAACTAAGTCATTTAGAACTTATTTAAAGCAAATAACATATAGAAGAGAACCTGGAATTAAGCTCAGTCTTGTGTTGACTTAAAAATCTGTGCTCTTTTCAACCATATCATATTACACACACACACACACACACACACCTATTGCAGACCAGCTGACCTCTAGAGAGGCGGAGTAACATGGTTAATAGGAAACAGGCATGGAACCAGGCTGCCCCTGTTCAGATCCTGGCTCTTTTAGTAGGTGTGGCACTTGACAAATGATTACACTTAACCTCTGTAAGTCAGTTTCCTCATCTATAAAATGAGATGATATCATAACCTACTTTATTATCAGAGTTTCTTTTTTTAAAAAAAAAGATTTTTATTTATTTATTTGACAGAGAGAGAGATCACAAGTGGGCAGAGAGCCAGGCAGAGAGAGAGAGGGGGAAGCAGGCTCCCTGCTGAGCAGAGAGCTCCTGTGGGGCTCGATCCCAGGACCCTGAGATCATGACCTGAGCCGAAGGCAGAGGCTTTAACCCACTGAACCACCCAGGCGCCCCTATTATCAGAGTTTCTATTGCATGCCTCAGTGATTGATTCTGAGTCCCCTTAGTGGCAGTAATCTCTATGTCATCTTTTCATGGACTCCAAGATTTCTCTACTCCATACCCTTGGTTGCCCATATGAGGCGCAGTAAAGAGGAAAGGAAGTAGGAGATTTGGGTAAGAGGAGGAGAGTGTTTCAAAGTCCAAAACAACCTTTCTCAGAAGGCTTGAGAGGGAGCAAAGCAGATCTCATTCTTACCTCCCCGCTGACCTTGTTGCTTGAGGCATGATTGCAGAAGGAAGACAGAGTCTAGAGATTGGGACCACCATATGAATACTGTGTGGCATACGAGGATATGGACTGAGGGGCCTGGCATTTGGATTCCCAGCTCAGACTCTTGCCCTGTGTGCTACCTGAGCAAGTTATGGGAAATATTTGGTTTTCTATGTATCAGGGTGGTAATATCCACAGTTCATCTCACTTCTCACATCCTATGACTCTGTTCTATGATTCTTTGGGTTCTTTGGGCCTGGAATTAATCTGGTCAATCCAAGAAAGCATCTGGTTGTATAAAATATGCAGATGACAGTAGGAGAGCCAACCGCCAACCATCATCATTCTTAATCTCTTTTGTCAGTTCCAGGTGCTGTGTACTGCCCCTGGGACAATTTGTCCCTCTCAGCCAGCCCAAGAGTAGCACTGCCTTAGAAGATATAGGAGACGGATGCTTTCACCTTGACCTTATATATCTCCCTTCCCAGCATATCTTCACTGTTCCCATCCCTTCCAGCCATTACTCCTCTTCCTCTTCCCCACCCAAGAGGCAAATAGAATCAAAGGCAAATAGAGGGAGGTCCTTAGGCAAACCCTTTTTTAGTAAAATGGTAATCTATCAAATTATACAATAGTTTTCCAAGGCTCTGTGACCCAACGTCGGAAAACGAGCTGAGTCCCTCACAGGCAGATAGGAAGAAAAATGCAATCCCAAAGGTAGGCAGGGTGGATAAAAAGAACTTTCCATTTTGAATTCTAAATGTCAAGCAGCCATTCTAGTTTTAATTGTAGGGCAAATAATCATTATTTGTTGAAATTCTTCTGCAAATAACAGTTTGTTAAGGCTTTTGAGGAGAAATTACATGGGGAATATATTTAGCTCACTTCCTACTTAAAATTCACTTTAGAACAACTATTTTTGAGTACAGGCATACCTCGGAGATACTGTGGTTTTGGTTCCAGACGTTCACAATAAAGCTAGTATTGCAATAAAGTAAGTCAAATGAATTTTTTGTTTTCCCAGTGCATATAAAAGTTACATGTATACTGTATTGTGGTCTATTAAGTGTATAATAGTAATATGTCTAAAAAAGCAATGAACATACTTTAATTTTAAAAAGTTATTGCTAAAAACTGACTATCATCTAATAGTTTAGCAAGTCATAATGTTTTTGCCTAAGGAGGGTCTTGCCTCAAGGTTGATGGCTACTGACTGACCAGGGTGGTGGTTGCTCTTGTCTTCAATAAGACAACAATGAAGTTTGCCACGTTATTGCCTCTTTCTTTCATGAACTATTTCTCTGTAGTACGTGATGTTGTTTGATAGCATTTTACTTACGTAGAACTTCTTTCAAAATTGGAGTCGCTCCTCTCAGACCCTGCCAATGCTTTATCAACTAAGTTTATGTAATATTCTAAATCCTCTGTTGTCATTTCAACAGTCTTCACAGAATCCTTACCACAAGTAGATTCCATCTCAAGGAACCACTTTCTTTGCTCATCCGTAGGAAGCAACTCCTCATCTGTTCAAGTTGGGTTTTTTTTAAGATTTTATTTATTTATTTGACAGAGACAGATCCCAAGTAGGCAGAGAGGCAGGCAGAGAGAAAAGGGGAAGCAGGTTCCCTTCACTGGAGCAGAGAGCCCAATTCGGGGCTCCATCCCAGGATGCTGGGATCATGACCTGAGCTGAAGGCAGAGGCTTTAACCCACTGAGCCACCCAGGCGCCCCACATCTGTTCAAGTTTTGTCATGAGATTGCAGCAATTCAGTCCCATCTTTAGGCTCCTCTTCTCATACTAGTTCTCCTGCTGCTTCTGCCACACCTTCAGTGACTACCTCCACTGAAGTCTTGAATCCCTCATGGTCATCCATGAGTGCTGGAATCAACTGCTTCCAATTCCTGCTAATGTTGATATTTGACCTCTTTCCATGAACCATAGATATTATTAAAGGCATCTAGAATGGTGACTCCTTTCCAGAGTAAAGTTTTCTTTCCATAACCCAGTTTTCAGTTTACTTTTCCAAAATCCATCAGAGGAATCACTATCTATGGCAGCTATAGCCTCATGAAAGGTATTTCTTAATAAGACTTGAAAGTCAGAATTACTTCTTAATTCATGGACTGCAGAATGTATGTTGTGTTAGTAAGCATGAAAACATTAATCTTGTCCATCTCCATCAGATGGATGGAGACCATCTCTTGGATGACCAGGTGCATTGTCAGTGAACAGTAACATTTTGAAATGAATCTTTTTTTCTGAGCTTCAGGTCTCTATAGTGGGCTTAAAATATTCAGTAAACCATGTTGTAAACAGATGTGCTGTCATTCAGGCTTTGTTGTCCCATTTATAAGCAGAGGCAGAGTAAATTTAATGTAATCCTTAAGGGCTCTAGGATTTTCGGAACAGTCAACCAGCTTTGGCCTCAACCAGCTACATTAGCCCCTAATAAGAGAGTCTGCCTGCCCTTTGAAGGTTCGAAGTCAGACATTGACTTCTCTCTAGCTATTCAAGTCCTATGTGGCCTCGTCTTCCAATAGAAGGCTGTTTCATCTACATTGAAGATCTGTTGTTTAATGAAGTGCCCCTCACTAATGATGATCTGAGCTAGATCTGGAGAACTTGCTGCAGCTTCTACATCAGGAAATGCTGCTTCCCCTTGCTCTATTCTTTTATGGAGATGGCTTCTTTCCTTAAACCTCATGAACCAACCGCTGCTAGCTTCAGACTTTTCTGTAGCTTCCTCACTTCTCTTAGCCTTCATAGAATTAAATACATAGAATTAAATTCCTCTTGCTCTGGCTTAGAGGCTTTGGCTTAAGTGAATATTGTGGCTGGTCTGATCATCTATCCAAACCACTCAAATTTTCTCCATGTCAACAATCAAGCGAGTTCACTGTCTTATCGTTCATTCA
This sequence comes from Nasua narica, assembly GCA_028533885.1. NCBI lineage: Eukaryota > Metazoa > Chordata > Mammalia > Carnivora > Procyonidae > Nasua > Nasua narica. The sequence continues at coordinate 23,407,890 of CM052807.1, read as the reverse complement.
TGTGTTCCCTGGAGTAGCACTTCTAATTTGCGCCAGGAACTTTTCTTTTGCATGCAGTTTGACTAACCCGTGCAAGAGGCCTAGCTTTTGGCCTGTCTCAGCTTTTGACATGCCTTCCTCACTAAATGTAATCATTTATAACTTTTGATTTAAAGTGACAGACATGTGATACTTTCACCTGAACAGTTAGAACCCATTGTAAGGTTATTAATTGGCCAAATTTCAATATTGTTGTGTCTCAGGGAATAGGGAGACCTGAGGAGATGGGGAAAGAGGTGAGGAATGGCCCAGTGGATGGAGCAGCCAGAACACACAACTGCTATTAAGCTTGCCATCATACATGGGTGTGTTGTGTGGCACCCAAAAACAAATACAATACTCACACCAAAGATCACTGATCCCAGATCACCATAACAAATGGATAAAAATGAAAAAGCTTGAAATATTGCAGGACCTGCCAAAATGTGATAGACTTGCTCTACTCACAGTTGCCACAAACCTTCAATTTGTAAAAAAAAAAAAAAAAGTAATATCTGTGAAACACAATAAAGTGACATATGCCTGTACAATGAAATGCCATTTTAATAATTGCATATAATGTTTTAGTGATGAATAGCTACTTTAAATTTACATGCCAGCCATGTAAATGACCTTAAGTGACTTTTCATTATCCTAAATGAAAGAATGGTAAGTAATTTGAAATATCAGTGTGAGTTCAATGTGAACATACCATTTATAGTTTATTAAATTAAAAGCATGCTAATCAATTGTTATATTTAAAACAACATTCACTGGGGATGGAGATTGATTTGCTATTATTTAGAGTTAGAATTTACTCTAACAAATACTTAATTTTACTAAGTAAATTGGTGGTAAGAACATACAATTATAGTAGCTAAGGATTAGTTTGACCTTAAGAAAAAACTGCAGCCTTAGAGCCCAGTGGAATGAGAGCAAGTGAGAACCCTTTGTAGGGTTTCCTAAGAGCTGGACTGGCTTAGCCTCTCTGGTATAAACAAGACACTGACACTTGACAATAGCGTAAGCCCTAAAACTCAGTATTCCTATATCGACATCTAGGTTCTACATGAAACTTTGTTGCTTTTGTGTTAAAAAGAGAGCTTTTGGGGATGCCTGGGTGTGTCAGAAGCTTAAGCCTCTGACACGATTTCGACTCAGGTCATGGTCTCAGCATGTGGGATTGAGCCCCACATCTGGCTCCAAGCTCAGCGGTGAGTCTGCTTGAGATTCTCTCCCTCTCCTCTGCCCCTCCCTCTCCTCACGTGTATGCTCTCTCTCTCAAATAAATATATCTTTAAAGAAAAGAGAGCAAGCGCTTTTCATTGAAGCTTTAATAGCAGAAGGAATGATATCAAAGTAGGTTTGCCATGAACAGCAACAGTCTTTTAAAAATCGTATTTGTGAAACAACATGAAATTTGGTTGATTTTTATGCAATAAAGAAAAATTGACCTAGCTTTTTAAGTTAATTGTAATAACTAGAGGTGAATTAAATAACATTTTAAAGTATTTATGGTTTTTCATACAGCTAATTTTTCCAAGGAATGCAGGATAAATTTATGAATTGTTTTGACCATATTTTGTCAGGAAGGTACCATGTTTGTTTCAGTGGGGGATCAAGCCCTTAGATTCATACTGATTACCTCTTATGAAACATATTTCCAGTTAATTGTTATAACAATATTTCAACTGAGTTGGAAATTGATCACTTTTCTTGGAAAGAAAATGTAAATTTGTATGTAAAATTACTTTAAATGGTTGATACATAATAATTTATCCTTGATTGTATTATTCTATAATTCTATAATACTTTAAAAACTTAAAAAAATCCCAAAGCATTATTATATATGTACTATTTTTGAAAGACATCTTGTTTTCTGCACTTTTGACATCACCAACTTTAATTTTAGGCATATTTTAATGTGTCAAGGCCAAACCTTGCAGAACATACTTTCATTTGATGTCCTTTAAAAAGTAAAAACTATGTGGGATTTTAAATTTTAAAATATTTCTCTCAGTGCTAACATTGCACATACATGGAATTCATTTGCTCATTTATTTGATATTTATTCCAATAAACAGCTACTGAAAGCTTATTCGATATAAACCACTGAGCTAAATCATGATGAGGTTACAAAGAGAAATAAAATAAAACCCCTGCTTCATGGGGAGCACATTTGTTAGACTAATAATTACTTGGCTGCTGTAACTAAGAGATCCAAACTGTGGTGGCTTATGTAAGATAGAAATTTATTTATTTCCCTGTTGCAATCCATAGGTGAGTGAGTCAGGGCTCCGGGATCATGAGCCCACTATAGATCATGACCTGAGCCGAAGGCAGTCACTTTACCAACTGAGCCACCAGGCACCCCATTGGAGTGAATTTAGTTTTGCAGGCACACCTAGGGATGTGCCTAGGGGATGTGCCTAGGGAATGTAGTCTCGAACTGGGCTGTGGGTACCCAACTAGAACTTAGAGCACTCCATTACTGGTAAGAAGAAGGGGTAGCTCAGCAATTAAGGGGGTCAAAAATATTGATATATGCACCAACATGATTGGATCTCAAAAACATTAGGTTAAGTGAAAGTCAATCACAGGGTTGCTGGGGGTAGCTTAGTTGGTTAGGTGTCTGCCTTCAGCTCCGGGTCCAAGATCAAGCCCTGCGCACCCCCCCCACCTCCCCCACCCCCCACCCCCTACCCCCCGCCCTGCCCTGGAGCTGCTAGGCAGATAATTTGCTTCTCCCTCTCCCTCTCCTTCTGCCCCTTCCCCTGCTAGTACTCTCTCAAATAAATAAATAAAATCTTTTAAAAAGTCAACCACAAAAAATTAGGTACTGTGTGATTCCATCTGCATGAAACTCTAGGCAAAATATAGTGTTGTAGGTTCATGGTTGCCTAGGGGCAGAATCCTGGGGGAGGTGATCACCACAAGGGAGCTTTTTGGAGTGATTGAAACCTTCCAGATCTTGATTGTGGTTACATGACTGTGTACAATTATAAAAATTTGTGAAGCTTTACACCTAAAGTGAGTTAATTATTATTGTTGCTAGTGCTGCTGTCATTATTACTGCCTCGAATGGGGTTAGAATTTTAAGGGAGTTAAGAAAAAAAATCACCATCTGAATTTGGAGTTCTAAGGCAAAATAACTAACATTGCTATATTTTGTTTGTATTACTTTCAATTTTTAAAAAATGACAAGTATGTGTATTTATGAAGATAATTAAAATGACCATTACACAGGGGTACCTGGGTGGCTCACTCAGTTAAGCCTTCAGCTCTTGATTTGGGCTCAGGTCATGATCTCAGGGTTGTGCAATTAAGCCCCACTTGGGTGTTTTGCTGAATGTGAAACCCCTGTAAGATCCTCTCTCTCCCTTTGCCTCTGCTGCTACCCCCCAAAATATAATAAATAAAATGACTCTTCACAAGTAACCCTGCAACTTAGTAGCCTCACTAAGAAATAAACACAATAGAAGATTTATTTCTCCTTCACTCACAATCCTGCCGGTTGGGTTTCTCTTCTAGCCTCTTTCCTCTAGAGGCTCCACTGCCTTCTGGGGCTCTGGAGTCCTTTGGGATCATGGAACCATGAGCCCAAGTCTGTGCATCCTGTCAAGGCCAGGCCTGGCAGTAGTTGACATCTAATGCCCATATCCCATTGGCCAGAATGGGTCACATGGCCAAACCTGGCAGGATGCTGGGAAACGTAGTCCTCCTGTATGCCCAGAGCAAGAGTGAAATGCTTTGTGAACATGTAGCATTGTGTCTACCACAGTACAAAAACTTACAAAGAAACAGCAAAAAGTTGTCCTTAATCTCAATCTGGAAACAAAACAATTTGTTCTGCTTTCCTCCTAAGCTTTTTAATCTATGCATTTTAACTTTTATCATCTATGGATTATATATATATAATTGTATATACTTATTTTTTCACTAAGTATTACTATATATTTATCTATTACAAAAAAGTTCAAATCCTATCTCTGCAATATACTGGTTGGGTGAGTGCGGGACAGTCCCTAGGCCTGAGTTTCTTTTAATTTGGAAATGATAACTAAATGATACCTACCTACAGGGCCCTGGTGAGGATTGAGATCATTCATTTAGAGTGCATGGTGAAGGGCCAGACACCTGGTAGGCATCTAATTCTGAGTTACTCTACCTGAGTTTTCTGCCTAGCTCTCCTTACACGAAGAGCATACTGATTTAATCGTTGCAGATTTATAATATGTGTTAATATTTGATTGGGCTAGTCCTTTATCATGTTTGTATTTAGTAAAGCAATTGAACACTATTTGTTATGGCTTGTTCTTCCAAATGAATTGCACGGTAGTATTTTCCCTGGAAAAGCATGTCTTAGCCTGACTTCTCCAGAAAGCAGAAGCCAAGACAAAGGACTTAAGCATATTAGGGTGTCCAACTCCAAGGGACACTGTGAGGGACAAGGGAGTGATGCAAGGAAGAAAAGGAAGCCCATGCAAGAAGGTGTCAGTCACCTAGTTCACTGCTGCTCTGAGCAGCTTGCTGTTCAACCTCATGATACTGCCTTCTGGGAAGTTGTATCTCAAGCCAGCCAATCCAGGGGAAAGAAAGGAGAAGATTTTTCCTGCCCATCCTCATATCTCATTTGTTAAAATATCACCTCCCCAGGAGCCTCTTCCACCCACTTCAGGCTTAAAAATGACCCAGCAGCTCCCAGTGGGTCCCATGGCGTGTCATGCCCACATGTCAGAGAGAAGCCCCAGGGAGAGCCTAGGCAAAGCCCACACAGGACAGTCAGTGGAGCAAAACCAGGTAGGTGAAGCTGAGAGCATTTGAGGAGATCCCGAGAGAAAGAAAATTTGGGCTAAATTAACATCTTTATATTAACCAGTCTTTCCATTCCAGAACATAACAATAACATGCATGAGAGAGTTACACCACTTATTCCTAAAGGCATGTTCTTACATTCTCTTTGATTTGTCTCCATTAGGATCAAATTAACAAATTATTTTTTTTTCTATATATTAATGATGTAACTACAAGTCCTCGTAAGGTAGCCTCCCTTCATTACAGAGAAAATTCATACAGTTTGGTACTATTTTTAAAGTCATTTAAAAAAAGATAAAGGATTTGCTACTGCCTTTGGGGATGAAACCTCACTTGTTCCCTGGCCAAGGAGCCTCGGATTGGAGGGTCAGTGAATATCCTGTGCCCTCACCCCAAGTCTCTTATGATCTTCCTCAAGACAGAATCTTCTGCCCAAATGCCTTTTAAGGTCCCTTGGAGCTCTCTCCTTAGCAGTAAATTACTCTTGTTTAAAAAATGATTTATGAATGAGCATGTGATAAATGTCCTCCAAAATACTTTTTTCCATTCAAACTTAAACTCTTCTTGTACCAGAAATAATATCCTGGGTACTGTAAGAATCTCTATGGATATACAAAAGGAATTCGCCCTGTATTTTGACGTGCTATGAATCTGAGAGTCAATTAAAGATGATCATTTTTACACTCAAGAGAATATACTGTGTAGGACTGTTTTTTCCCTCTTGTTCAAAGGACTTTTAATGAGAGCCGGGTGGTTGAGTTTCTGGCCTGTGATGCTGAGCTATACACGGGGCTTCTAATACGAGCAAGCAATGCCAATTCTTTGTCATGAGGATTATTCTGGGATGCTCTGAGCTCTGGGTTGTTCTTGCATAACCACAGAATTGCTGCATGCCCCTCGGAGGTATTTCACTCCATTCCTCCATGTCTAGATGTAGTAGTCTTATTTTATGATACCAAATTTCTCCACAAAATGCCATCACCATTGGCTATTCGTTTGTGTGTGCCAGCATTATTATTTACTGTACTTAGTTCATTTTGTCGTATTCAGTAACCTTCACCAGAAGTTCAGCATCCTGGCAGTCATCTTTCCCCTTGGCCACAGAGGAGCCTTGTATTTCTCTGAATCTTTCCAAGAGATGGGAATGCAACCGAAGCAGCTGGAGATATGAAAATAACTAGGAACAAAATAGACATCAAGTTCAGGAAAATCCTGAAAAAGAATTTCACCAGAAGCAGTTCTCTTCTGACATTGCACATTCTGTAGGATTTAGTGCTAGGCTGGCTGCCATATGGCAGTTTTGAACAGGGAAAAAAAAATGAACAGGATGTATATTGACATGAATGAGTTCGTATCTTAACTGCAGGTGATGAGAGTTCAGACTATAGATTTTACTCTTAGACCTGTGTGGGTGATTAACATTACGGGCTAAATACATGGCTATTATGAGAAAAAGATGGAGAATTCTAAGATAGCTCCATTTCCAACCAGACACAAAGAAAACTTTAGGACTTAACAGAAAAGTGAATCTAGTAGGTGGATGATGTCAGTGCCGAAATTTCTGTTAATACTTTCAAAGTGTGCTTTTTTTAATGTAAAAAAAAAATATGTTTCATGGATTGGAAAGCCAAAGCTTGTTGAGATACACGATGTCTTTGAGCATTCCAAAAAAGGGAATATGTCATTCTGGCATGGATTGTTTTTTCTTCACCATTCCTCATTGACACAGCCCATTTCTTCAGTTACATGTTCTATTACCCCTGAGACTCCTGGGCCGTCCCACCCAACAGCATTTAAAGTTGCTATATTACCATAAAAGTCTACCCTGTAAGTAAAACAAATGGGCTGCATTAGCACAAAAAGCAGCCTCCCCTCCCAAATTGAAGAAAACATACACCCAACATTGTGGTTGATGGAGTTTCTGTCTCTTCCTGCAAAGATGATGACTTTGACTTCCAAAGTGCAGAAAGCTTGACTCCAGTACAACAGACTTCCCTAATCTTTGTGCTTTCCCCACTTCAGGAATTTTAAGGCATAAAATCTTAAATCTAAAGCTGTCTTTGAGATCAGGGAGAAATATTTAAGCATTTATGCATTCAGTTCATGATTCAGAGATTTATTTATAAGACTGTTGATTTTGGGACACCCAACTCTTGCATTTAAACTGCTGAAGTGAGTCATGTTTGTGGGAGGTAATTACTACCAGAAAGTACAACTAACTTGTAAGCTTCTCTTTAAAATGTCCACTCACAATCTACAATTACTGTAAATAAGAGGCTACCAGTACTCTTGCTCTGTTTTATGGCTGTATATATTTATTATGAGTGCATTAGGCTATACCCAAACATACTTTTGTCACAGAGGGGTTCTTGGAGGAGAAACGAGTCCCTTAAGTAAAGTATCAGTATAGATTTCTGAGGATGTAGGTTTGAAAAGATATAATATCTCAAGGTTTCCTTCCCTTAAAGGGAACAAAGCCCAGAGAGCAGCTGGCTCAAGAGAAATGATAGATTCCAGTTGGTCAAAAATGTATACATATATGGTTTGTGCATCATTAAAAATCAGATCCAGCCCACTAAAATTAAAGCAGACACTTTGTCCTTAACACCGCAGTGCCTCTCTTAGGCTGATTTCGTGTCCCCTTAGGTGGTTCTCTGATCTTCCATGTAGTGAGTGCTGAGGTCCACGCCCATCTGACTAGCAGCAGAGTGGGTAGCTGCCTGTGTTCCTGAGAACATCCTGCAATTAACATAATCATGACTATGTCTTCACCAGTCAGTGCCTGAGATTTCACAGATGGGATGTCTAGAGACTGGCAGTGTAGAAAGGAGAAAGAGTAGGGGGAGTTTGCTGTCTGAAGTCAGCTTAAATAAGGAACTGCTGCAGCAGGAATTGGTGAAAGCATCAGAATGGAAAGGCTGGAATTTCCATAGACCAACTCTGGCTACTTGATGGTTTTACCTTGCCTTTGACCTCACCTTGCTTTAATACAACTCAGCTGTGATAGCAAGGCCTCCCAGTCTCCTCCAAAGTTCCCTGACTCCAGCGCCAAAGAAGACTATGTGCTTATAGCCTGTCTGTGACTCAGCTGCCTTCTTGGACCTGTTCACATTCGTCCATTCTGCAGCTCTTTACTCATCATGCACTCAGGAACCATCTACAGACTACCTCTGTGTGTCAGTTGTTGTGCTAGGTGCTGGGATACATCTGACGAATGATACTCAGTCCCTGTCTTTGAGGATCATACTGTCTTATGGGGAGAGATAGCCATGAAAAGTGATAGTTTCAAAACTGTATGATAGATACTACATGGGGGTAAACAGGTGCTATGCAGATACCTCAGAAAGGCGCTATACCTGATCTTGGGGCGCAGAAAACACTTCCTATGAGTTTCCCTGTTTAAGCAAAGACCTAAAGGAAAAGCAGGAGATAGGCAGGAGACATAAGGGGTAGCGAGGGTAAAATATTCTGTATAGGAGAAGAGGAGCAGGCTAGAGCCTGTGAGAAACAGGAAGATCCGATACAAAGAGAAGCATGATCAGTTCTCAGAGGAGGGAGCAGGGAGTAGAACAACAGTGGAATGATGACTGCGAAGGCCCTTTTCTGCCAGGTTAGGGCACCCAAATGTAAGTGGGATCTGCCGAGGGATGCGTGCTCTGTACCGTGTTCCCATTGGAACAGCCATTTACTGATTCTGACATGCTGGTATCGTAGCATCCATCTGAGCAAGTTAATAAGCTCTCAGCCATTTGGCTAGCTCTCTTACTCCCCTGACTTTCCACGATTAGCGTCTCCTGTGACCAGAACAAGTGCACTGTTTGTGTCCTCTTACTGGTGGCCTTGCCTGAGTCCCACCTTCCTTATCACACGCTCCGCTCCTTCATCTCTGTGACCCACCTGGGCCCACAACAGACCTACAGTGCTCTTCTGTCTTACATATTTTAATCAAAAATATCTCTCTTGATTAATTTTAACCAGAATCAAAATCTGGAATATATAAAAATATATGATATTACTGTCCACTCAACAAATGTTAAGGAACTCTTACCTGCAGGGGCCTATGTGTTCCAGGTAATACATTAATGAGCAGAAGAGGCTAAGCCTCCACTTTCATGGAGTTGATATTTTAGAAGACAGACAGACAAATGAGCACTATATCAGATAGTGATAATTGTGTCAAAAAGTTATGAGAGGGGCGCCTGGGTGGCTCAGTGGGTTAAAGCCTCTGCCTTCAGCTCAGGTCATGATCTCAGGGTCCTGGGATCGAGCCCCACATCGGGCTCTCTGCTCAGCAGGGAGCCTGCTTCTCCCTCTCTCTGCCTGCCTCTCTGCCTACTTGTGATCTCTCTGTCTGTCAAATAAATAAATAAAATCTTTAAAAATGATTATGAGATAGTGATTAATGTGTAGAAAACTTCAGCAGGCAAGGGCTGCTAAAGGGTGTTAATTGCTGTAGGATTGTAATATACAGGGATGTATTTAGAAATATAGAGATATGCTACTGTCCTATAAGAATGGGTCAACAATGACTTTAGGATTTCTAATGACTTTCTAATGACTTTAGGATTCAAACATTAGAGAATTCACATAACTAGTTTGAAATCCTAGATTTTGACAGTAATGTCGTTGTTGCTTATAAATTTCAGGTTTTTTTCATGAATCTGTTTTTTAGCTTGTAAATTCAATGTGTGATTTTAATTTTAGTTTTATAGTATAATAAACAGGATTTTGCAATAATCCTATAGCCTAAATACCCCTGTGTTAAATAATATGATTCAGTGCATTTCTGAATGAGGACTTTGCTTTACGAAAATAAGAGTTAAGCACTTCACTATTTATATTTTATCTTAATTTTCCATTTGTAAGGATGGACAAACATTGTTACAACCTTGTGAATAATAGTAGGGATTTGGGTAGAGAGTGACACAAGTCCTCCACTATATGCCTAATAGGTGTGAAGAAAAGGGGACTAGAGAAAAATTATTTGAAGAAAGAGGAGCTGAGATTTTCTAGGACTGGAAGACAGCACGAACGCTCACAAAAAAAATGAAACAAGATGAAACCAGAGAGGGAGACAAACCATAAGAGACTCTTAATCTCTGGAAACAAACTGAAGGTTGCTGGAGAGGAGGGGGATGGGGATTGGAGGGATAGAGTGGCTGGATGATGGACACTGAGGAGGGTATGTGCTATGGTGAGCACTGTGAACTGTGTAAGACTGATGAATCAAAGACCTGTACCCCTGAAACAAATAATAATACATTGTATGTTAATTTAAAAAAATACACTAGTAGTTGGGGCGCCTGGGTGGCTGAGTCTGGTAAGTGTCTGACTTGATTTCGACTCGACTTGATTTCGACTCAGGTCCTGATCTCGGGATTGTGGGCTTGAACCTGGCTTTAGGCTCCATGCTCAGTGGGGAGTCTGCTTGAGATTCTCTCTCCCTCTCCCATCCTGACACTCACTCTTTCTCTCTCTCTCTCAAATGAGAGACTGTGGACTCTGAGCAACAAAATAAGGGTTTTGGAGGGGCAGGGGTAGGGGGTTGGGCGAGCCTGGTGGTATTGAGGAGGGCACGTATTGCATGGAGCACTGGGTGTGGTGCATGAACAATTAATCTTGTAACACTGAAAAAATAAAATAAACGTATTTGGCAGGAAAATAAATAAATAAGGTTTTTAAACAATAAGAAGGAACTGAAAAAAAATCTTTTTTTTTAAATGTACACTAGTAGCTGGCGAGATGAATGAAAATAAGTATAAAACAGTGAATTTGAAGAACATCGAGACTAAAGAGAAAAACCTTAAAAGCTATCAGGGATAAAAGATTCCACGCAGAGGATCACTCGATGGACTAATGGAAGATTGTCATTACTACAATAGATGTGAGAAGACAGTAATGTCTTTATGACCCTGAGAGAAATTAACTATCAAACTAACATTTTATTTTCAACAAAACTATCAAAAATGGATAAATAGACATTTTTATAATTACAAATATTTAGAGAATTAACCAATCATAGACTCTCATTGTAGGATACACTTAAAAAGTAAAAAATGAACCCAGAGGGAAGGTATGGATACGAGATAATGGTGAACACAGATGTCAACAGAAGTAAAAGATAGTTTATTAACTACTGACTACTAGAAAAATTTTTAGGGTTATAAAAGATTAAACTAAAGCTATATATATATATATATTTTTTTTTTTTTTTTGACAGAAAGGGAGAGTATATGAGCAGGGAGGAACAGAGGGAGAGAGAGAGAGTGCTGAGCGGGGAGCCTGAGGTGGGGCTCGATCTCACAACCCTAAGATCATGACCTGGGCTCAAGACAAGAATCTGACAGTCAACTGTTTGAGCCACCCACACACCTAAAATTGAAACTTTAAATAACAATATGAAGTATTCAGTTGGAGAAGGTTAAAATACTGAACAACTTTAGACTTAGTTTTAAAAAGAAAGTATAGGTAGGAATATATTTTTAAATTTTAATGGTGATGACTGAAAGAATAGAATTCTGAACAAGTGGAAGGGAGAAATAAGAAGATCAAAAACTTTATCAATCCAACAGAAGACAGGAAAAAGGAAAACTACAAAGGGGATGAGAGTAAATTAAAATTACAACTGTTCGAAATAACATGCAATATACCAACAATCACAAAAAATATGAGTGGATTAAACCAGGAGCTAGCAACATTTTTCTGTAAAGGACCAAATAATAAATGTGTTTGGTGTTGTGGATCACATACAGTTTCTTCAATCCTTTAAAGACCTAAAAAAAAAAAATCTTAGCTTGCAAGCCATACAAAAACAGATTACAGGCTAGATTTAGCCTATGGGAGGAGTTGGTTAACCTCTGGATCAAAATTTTAACAAAAATTTCCAGATTGGGCTTTCTTTTTTTTTTTTTTAAGCCAGCTATATGCTTCTCATAAGAGAAGAACCTTAAAACACATAAAGGATTTATAATGAAGAGTGCGCAAATGTATACTTACAAGCATAATAAGCCGAAGGAAGCTAAATGGCAGACCTAGAGAGGCAAGGATTCAAGGGCAGGTAGTTTATTGAAAGGGAATCTCAGGAAACATCTGCAGGGAAGTGGAGACAGGAGAAAGGAGAGAGAAGAAGCTGATTGATCAAAGATGCATTGTCAGCCACTTACCACTTTAGGCAACTGGAGAGCAGTCCCCTGAGGAACTCTGGGAGACAAAGAGAATGTGCCTTAGAGCCAACTCAACTGAGAAACAAGGAAGCTTGAGTGTTTATTGACCAGCTCTCTAACCGTCATTGCTCTGGGGACATTAAGTCTTTGGCTCACATGGCTTGCCTTATGGGTAAGTAGTTTTCTACCAAGGCCAAGGAAAAAAGCCCTCGAGCAGAAAGTCACAGGTTTGTGTAGCAAACAGTCTTTACACATAGAGATAAACGCTGAAGGAATATGTACTGGGCAAAGAGTGAAATCTACTATATTAGTACAATATTAATAGAAGTCAAATTGAATTTAGGGCAAAAGGCACTGGAAGGGATAAAATGGGAAATTACATAATAATAGAGGAATAATCACCAAAAAACTAAACCAAAAATTAATTAGTTCAAGACATAGCATCAAAATATGTAAAGCCAAAAATTGATGTAATCACATGGATAAATTGACAAATTTACGATCCTCATTGAAGATTTTAATGAACCTTTAGAAGAAATGAATATATCAAGTAGACAAAAATTGGTAAGGAAAACAAAAGATATGGTGGAAAATATTAAGTTGAGATAACCTATAATAAGAATGAAAATGTGAAACAAACATTTCTGACAAAAATGGTTCCCACTGAGCTAAAATCAACAGCTGTGGGATCTAAGGGAAAATCATTTCTTTCCATTTTTCTACGCCTAGAGGCCACATGCATTTCTTGGTTCGCGGCACCTTCCTCCATCTTTAGAGCCAGTTGTCTCCATCTGGAAAACTCTCTCTGACTTTCTTGCCTTTCTTTTTCACTTCTAAGAACTCTTGTGATTACATTGGGTTCACGCAGATAATCAGGATAATCTCCCCATTTCAAAATCCTTAACTTAATCATGCCGGCTGAGTCCCTTTTGCCATGTAAGGTAACAGTCACAGCTTCCAGGACTAGCACGTGGACATCTCTGAGGGCGTCATCATTCTGCCCACCACACAAACCATACAAAGTTTTGCACTGGGTATACTAGAGACAAAGAGACACATTTCCAAGGCTGATTTAGATTCAGAAACTTCAAACCACATTCTTTCTTCAGATGGCTCTTGGAATTCTGTTTTAGGGCTATAGTGTAAGTTTCAAGATAAGATTTAGATAAATTGTTAAATGCAACCATAGTACAAAATAATAAAACCTATAAGTTGCATCTAGGAGTTGCTCTACAACTTCATTTCATAACTTACTCCATATTTACTACATGATTTATTCTCACCTACAATACTACAAAGTGCACTTTTGCTTGCAAATAGTGTGGGCCAGTCATTTTTCTTTCATAAAATACAAAATTAATATGCTTGATCTAATAGTTTCATATAGAGGGCTATATACCCCTTCCCTTAGGAACTATATTTTCTTTTCAAAAACTCCAGAGTATTTCCAAATACTAATTATGTACTAAATAACAAAGGAAACAATAAATTTTAAAGAATTATTAACATAGAGAAATTATCTAACCTGAATAAAATTAAGTTAGAAATCAGCAATATAAAGATAGAGAACATATGCTTGGAAAATTAAATAACATAAGTTGAAGAGGAAATCACACTAGAAATTACAGGTAGCATTAAGCAGCAAAGAATGTAATACATGATTAACAGCTGAAATTATGGCACTTAGAGGTGAATGTATAGCACCAAAATACCTTTATTAAAATATATATTTAAATTTTATATATATATTAAATTTTATGTATATATAATATGTATATATTTAAAATAAGCTAGTTATTGGATTAAGAAGCTAGAAGAGAGCTGTAAAATGGAGGCAGGAAATAAAATTCTATAAAAATTAATTAAGTGAAAAATAAGGGAACGTTAGAGAAGATAAACAGAATAAAAAAACTAATGTTTTGAAAACACTAATGACAGATCAAGATTTTTTTAAAAAACATGTTTTTGTTTTGTTTTGTTTTTAAAGATTTTATATATTTATTTGAGAGAGTGAGAAAGCATGAGAGAGGGGAGGGTCAGAGGGAGAAGCAGACTCCCCGCTGAGCGGGGAGCCTGATGTGGGACTCAATCCTGAGACTCCAGGATCATGACCCGAGCCAAAGGCAGTAGCTTAACCACTGAGCCACCCAGGTTCCCAAAAAACATGTTTATTATGAACAAGTTTATGCTCCAAATTTAAGTATTTAGATTAAAAATTTCTTTAAAAAGAATCACAAAAATAAACAAAAATTTTACAACATGAATATTCTGATAGTCATTAAAAAAAAACTAAACCAGTAATCAAAACTCTCTTCCCCACCAAAAAGACATAAGATATTTGTGATTTCATGGCTGAGTGTTGTATCTTCAAGGTATGGATAGTCTCCAACTTAGACACATTATTTCAGGGAATTGAAAAAAAGAAAAGCTCTTAGCTCATTTTTAAACCTAGTGTGATGTTGAGATCAGGGAAAACATAAGAAAAGAAAATTATAGATACATTTCATTTATGAACACAGCAGCAAAACATTCTAAATAAAATAGTAGCAAATCAAATTCAGCAGTACTTATGTTTAAGTTGGGTTCATATCAGAAGTAGAAAGGTGATTTATTTTTTTCCCAAATACTTCTATTTTATTTTTTCAGTGTTACAAGATTAAAAAAAAAAAAAGAAGAAGTAGAAAGGCGATTTCAGAAAGAATTCTAAAATCTTTTGATACAGAGATTAAGACAACCTTTATGATTATCTCTGTAATTCAGAAAAAAGCATATGTTAAAAAAAATCAATCCATGATGATTTTTAAAAATCTTAGCAAAGTAGGGACAGGAGGGAACATTGCTTAATATTCAAAACCTACAATAATCATGCATATTGATGAGACTTTAAAAACACTTGCATTAAAGTCAGGGACCAAATGAAGCTATTTCATGTCACCATTTCTATTCAGCAGTGTGCTAGACATTCTAGACAATCCAGTGGATGAATAAAAACATAAGAGGTAAAAGAATTTGAAAGAAAGCCATGAGGCATATTTATATACATCTAAAACCTAAATGTAATATTATTTCTAGTAATAAACCAATAAAAAATTCTAAAACTAAATTGAACATTGGTCCAAATTTTTGCATACAAACTCAGCATAATCAATAACACTCCAAATAATCCATTACGAAAACAACACATAAAGCACACTTTTAGCAATGACAACAAAACCATAATTTACCTAGGGATAAATCCAACAAAGTTGTATTAGACAATTATAAATAAAATAAATCATTGCCAAAGTAATGGGACTCTCAAATAAATGGAGGAGTGTTGAATAAAAGCCATGTTTTTGGATTGGAAGATTCATTATAATAAAGAAGGCAATTGTGTGCAAATTAACTTATAAATTCAGTATAAAATCCAATTGCATTTAAAATATCACCCCAGTTTTATATAGAACTTGACAAATGTCCTTAATATTCAGATGGTAGAGAAAAGGACAAGAATAGCTAAAAAATATTTAAAGAACAAGCTGAGGAAGAGATCAATACTTTTGACAAAATTATGCTAATTAATATGATTGTGGCACAGAGATAGACAAGACCCTCAGTGGAATAGAATATAGAGCTCAGTGTCATGTATACAGTGACATTTAATATTTGTCAGGAGTTGTCTTACTGACTGGTGGAGTAATAAAGTGGTGGTGGAAAAATTAGTATCAATATGCAAAAAGATAAAACGTAGTTCTTAGCTTATTTCCCAGGCTGAATTGAATACTAAATGTTTGGAGTAAAATTCTAAAAATTTAGATCATAGCATTAGAAATGTTATTAAAACTTGAAGATAGAAGAGGGTTCTTAACATACAAAAGCAATCAAGGAAAGAATTGATAAACTCGACTCCTTTAAAATATTAAACTGTTCTTTAAAAAACACTATAATTTACGATAAAACACAAACAAACAAAAAAGATACTGACAATGCATATACCTGATTAGTTACCAGAGTATATAATGGTTGCCTACAAATTAAAGAGAGAAAGAGGGAAGAAAGGAGGGAGGGAGGAAGGGAGGGAGGAAGGGAGGGAAAGAAAGCTCAATAAAAAATAGGCAAAGTATTGTGGGAGGTAAGGAATGAATAAGCAAAGCATAGGGAATTTTTAGGGCAGTGAAAATTCTATATGACACCATAATGTTAGGTACATATCATTATATATTTGTCCAAACCCATGGAATATACAACACCAAGAGAGAACCATAATGTGAACTGTGGACCTTGGGTGATAATGTAGGTTATTGAGGTAGGTTCCTATGTTGTAACAAATATACACTTTTGAGGTGATGCTAATAATTAATGTACGGGTGCAGGGGTATGTGGGAAGTCTCTGTACCTTCCCCTCAATTTTGTTGTGAACATTAAACTGCTCCAAAAGAATAAGTCTTGATTTTTAAAAATAGACAAAGTTATATGAGATGGCAATTTATAGAAAAGGATTGCCAAATGACCAATAAACATGAAAAATTGTTCAACTTTACCAGTAATTGGAGAAATGCAAAATAAAAAGTTGCCATTTCACATTATGAGATTGGAAAAGATATTTAAAGTCTGACAATACCAAATGGTCACTTGGATGTGGAGCAAGGAGAACTTTCAAATGATTCTGTTGGGAATATTAATTTGTACAAAATATTTGGAGAATAATTTGACAATATCTAGTAGAAATGAATAAAAGAAAGATAAATACCAGATTACCAACAGCAACTCTCACTGGGGATGGAGAGAGGTGAATAGGATCCAGGAAGGGTGCATAGGAGGCTTCCACTTTACCTGCAATATTTAATTTCTTATAAAAATGTGGAGTGAATATGGTAATATGTTAAAATCTGATAAAACAGCGTAGAAGTGCATTTTCTATTTTAATTTGTATACTTATCTGGATCTTTTTATTCAAAAAATATGACTAGCATGTGCCACTCTTTTAAGAACTGGGGATAGGTATTGAACAACAATAACAACAACAAAAAAATCCTCAGTTCATAGAACTTATGTTCTAGAGTGTTTAGAATATTCCATATTTTTAAAAGGAAAAAAAAGACTAAGAGAAAGATGAGGAAGTAGATACAACACTTTTGAGAAAGGTTGGTTGGCATTGTGTAGATTCCAGTTGTGCTTGGTGACCATTGGTTTATGGTGGTTAGAAATCTATCCAGGAAAATGATTTTCTCGAGTGGGATTCAACTGCCTGATTGCAAACAAGATGGAGGAGCGGAAGTGGGTTGGTCCAAAGTTGAAGTTTTTGCCAGGTAGGGAAGCGTCATTAAAAACCAAAGGTACAGTGAGGATTCTGAGAAGATGGCAGAATAGAGAGCACAGAAATCTGTGTTCCCACTTAAACAATAATTGCACTGGCAGAATCTCTCCTATGTAACTATTTTGGGACTCTAGAGTTAAGTGACTCGCAAGGGAAAAAACTTGGACAGTAAATTGTGGTTAAGTTCAATCAATTTCAGCTCATAGCATGGTAGTAGCTGTGCCTTTTCCACCTCCGCATCCTTTCAACCACCCCAAACTGCCCCCCCCCCCCCGCCCTAGCAAGCCATGTTCGTTCCTAAAGTAGCTTGCACAACTTTGGGAAGCTGGCATGAGCAATAAAAGTCCTGTCCTTCAAATACTGGGGTTCTGAGCACTGATACCTGATTGCTGCTCTGACCGCATTGTGCAGACAGAGAGGATTGCAGCCGTTGTTGCAAACCCCTCCCCTCCTGGCTGAAGTGACTTCCAGGGCATTTAAAGGTCTGGTGACCCCCCTCTTTCATTTTTCTCTCTGTCCCTTGTTGGGAGCCAGACATTAAAGATTAGAATATTCAAAAGGAACTGCATATACAGGGACCATTAGAAAGTACCACACATACCCAGGGAAAGGCACATGCTCAGAAAAGACCTGAGAAGACCTAAGTTTATGCCTCAGGCTGATCCTCAGCATAGAGGCAGCCTATAAAAATCAAAGGAAAAAAAGAAGAAAAAGAAAAGACAAAAAAAAAAAAATCAGTGAACCCTGGGACAGGGGAAGAATATGATTTCCAGAGTTATCACATCATTAGAAGCAAATTATCAGTTTTAAACAACAAAACCAACAACAAAATCACACACAAAAAATACAAAGAAATACTAAAGTATGATCCATTTAAAGAGTGAAAAAAACTGTTCCAGAGGAAAACCAGATGATAGACCTACTAGACAAAGATTTAAAAAACAACTGTCTTAAAGATGCTCAAAGAACTAAAAAAGGATGAGGAGAAAGCCAAGTAAACAATGTGTGAACAAAATGGAAGTATCTATAAAGAGATGTAAAATGTAAAAAATAAAATTCTAGCTAGCATGTGGGAGCAACACAAATGTCCAGATAAGTGTGGTATAAATGTACTGTGGAATATTACTCAGCCTGGAAAAGGAGGGAAGTTCTGCCATGGCAGGGATAAGCCTCATTAGATGACATCATGTCAGTATCAAAGTCCAATGTTGTTTTTCTTGCTTGATGATTTTAAAAACATTGAGTAGTTCCAGCATGACCTAAACTGCACTCCTATTCCCACTGAAGGCACGACTCTATGTATTGGCTACTACAGTATTTCAAAATATTTGAGACATTTCTTTAAATTTTGTACAACCCAAAGTGTTGGTGTTTTTGTAAGGACCACAAGTTCAGCATTCCTTAATTCTTTCTGCGATCTGTCACAAGTGTCATTTAAAGAATGAAGTATATATCGCATGAAAACATTACTACCTTTTTCTCTTGGCTTAAATCAACTCCAAGGTAACTGAAAAAAAAAAAATGGTAAGTGAAATAAACCAGGCACAAAAAAGACCAATACTGTATAATCCCATTTATGTGAAGTACCTCGATTACTCAAAATCATAGATTTGCCAAGTGAAGTAGTGACTGGTAGGGACCAGCAGGAGGGGTATTGGAGAGTTGGTATTTCATGGAGACAGAGTTTCAGTTTTGTGAGATGAAGAACATTCCTTGTATCGATGGTGGTGATGGTGGAGGGAAGCAAAGGTACGAGGGCCAACGGAGTGTAGAGCGCAAGAGAATAGTTGAAATAATGGGTCTTGGAATCCAAACTGGATAGGAAGGAAGTGGAGGAAAGGGAGAAAGAGAGAGTTTGGGGGATAGATGTCCCATGGAGGTTGCAGAAGAGTGAGTGGTAGTGGGGATACCTGAGCACGCAAGCTGAAGGGCCAACGTGCTGCTTGGAGAGCTTTTAACTGATTTTGGAGCAGAGCATTTTTTTTTCCTACTTAATGATACACCCTGGATATTTTTCCATTTCAAAAGTCATAGTACTATCTCACCCATTTTACCATAGAATTACATTTTTCAGATGCATCATAATTTATTAACCAGTCTCTTACTGTAATCAGTTTTAAACTATATTTAAAAGTTTATTATTTAAGCTAATAAATTATGAACCTTACAGAAACCCTCACCAAGAAGCCTCTGACGTCTTGAGACATTGGAAGAAGCCCTGTGGTTCCAGAGAAACTCAAGACCAAAGCTACTGACTAGTGCCCCACCACCTCCCCCCACCAAGGAGGAGAAGCAGCCTTGAGGTGGACAGCCTGGAATATTCCACTGCACACTCAAGTCATGTTGGGAGAGAGATCAGGTTATTCTAACTTGCTCACTAATGTATATGAATTATTTAGTCAATTCCACTGAGTTGCTTCTATTTGAAAAGAACTGTGTCAGGAGTTGGAAGTGTAAAAACGCTGTTCAATAAAGAAGGCATAATTAAATGAGAACATAAGTTATTACAATGTAAAGTTAAATCGGAGGCAGATTTAACATGAAGAAGCTGCCGTGTAAGTGCCCCCCACTTCCGTGGGCCCCTTCCAAAGCTCCAGGAGAGACCCTATAATCATACTTTTGTGGTCATACATTCGGTAAACTTTGCAAAAGTGAGTTTTTTTAAAAACTACAGTTAAACAGCCTCTTTTCTGTCTTACTTTCCCTACTGTTGAAATGGCCAATGACATTTTTTGAGACCCAACAAAAAAGTTTGTACTGAGGACACATGTAGTTGAGTTTATCGAAATATGTGTATGGGGCTCACAAATACTTCCTTTTAGAATGAACTGATTGCCAGCTACACTGGTTTAGGAGTGATTTCTAGAAACGTCTTACTCCCCCCGTGCTGATTCATTGAGTTCATGACTTGAGGGTATAGAACAGAGGCTTTACCATGACAGGAACATGCCCTGTGGCACCCAGCCCGGGAAGTAGGTGGGTCCTGGGGGAGATGCTAGGGTGTGACATGTGTGCAGCCAAAAATGAGCCTGGAGAATTCTTCCAATCGGATGTGTAGAACTGTAAATGGACAATGGTGCTCAACAGTGCCTGGTCAGAACAGAACTTTCCAAAGTCAGGAATACTCTTAATACACAGCATAAGCACTTATACACTTGAATGTGCGCCATCCATTCTTTCTTTTTGTTGGTAATTGCACAAAACAATAGAATATATAGGTCTTGAGGCACAAGCCAGTAGCAGTACTACAAAGAGGGAGTCCGTCTATATGGGAAGTTCTATATTCTAGTCGTTCTAGTTACCAACACTAAAAACAGAAGAAAGACTGAATTGTATTTCCATTTTCTCTTTAGAAAATACTACAATTAAGTCACTCCGACCCATAGCTCCTGAATGAAAATGTTATTTTTCTAGATTTTGAATATTCATTGTATTCATTAACTCACTAAGACTTGATTTTGTTGTGATTTCTTTATTCTAAATAAATACACATATTCATATCTAATTTTGTGTTAATCACTTTCAATTATTTCTCCTAAAAAGGTCCCCCCAAATTGTTTAAACTCCAGGGCCTATGGAACATAATCTGTCCCAGTACAAAGCAATGAGCACGATGAGAGAGAAACGGGGTCTGTGGGAGTTTTGAGAAGGAAGACATTATTCATGACCAAGGGGATCAAAGCAAAGTTTTATCTGAGCTATGATCAAGCGGAAGAACTTGAATTCAGAGATATGGCAAATGGCGTTCTAAACGAAAAAGCGAATGCTTCATAACATTTTTTTACATTAACACACAGTATAGTTTTAATGATTTAAGCATATGGCTATTCCAGTATCCTTCTACACTTAACATTTACAAACACATCTTAATGAAAGAAGATCTTGCTGGAAAGATGATTTATTCACAGTGTAGTTTCGATGAGTTAAGCATACAGCTATTCCCATATGTTTCTTCACATATGTTTACAAACACTTAGGTCTTTTTATTTATGTATTTGTTATTTTTTTATTTTTTAAAGTTTTCATTTTAATTCCAGTTAGTTAACATACAGTGTTACATTAGTTTCAAATGTCCCATATAGTGATTCAACACTTCCATACCTCACCCGGTGCTCGTCCTCGTAACTTTTTAATAATTTTCATCCCTGGTTCTACTCACTCAAATACTGTTTGTCATTGACACATCTCCTTCTCCACCTTCACATCCTTTCTGATTCCATATCTAGAAACCTTTTCTGGGCACCTGGCTGGTTCAGTCGGTTAAGTGTCTGCCTTTGGCTCAGGTCATGATCCTGGGGTCCTGGGATCGAGTCCTGCACTGGGCTCCCTGCTCAGCAGAGAGTCTGCTTCGCCTTTTCTCTCTCCCTCTGCCTCTCCCCCTGCTTGCTCTTTCTCTCTTTCTAAAATAAATAAATAAAATCTTAAAAAAAATAAAAACTTTTTCTGCTGGTGTTCTGTGGACATGGGTTCAAGTAACAGATTGGTGCAAAAGTTGGTGGGTGTTCATGAAAGAGAATTTTTCAGGCTAGATTCTGCATTGGAGTCCAAACTTAGAGAAATGTGACAGTTCTGTAATGCAGTCCGAGTCCTATTTCATAAATTAAGACAAACGTAAATAGTGCGTAAACAAAGCAAACTTTCTTCCCTGTTATTTAATTATGATATAATTAGTGAACAGGAGTTAAAGAAAGTCCTGTTTTTGAGCTCTAGGCTTGAGTGTCCCTCACGCATCCATTAGAAGGAAACTATCATAATCTGCAGAAGTCAAGAGCAAGAAGAGTTTCTCCTATGCAAATTATGCCCTAGATAGGATCCTACCATATCCATAACTTAAGATCGTATGTGTGCACGTGTGTGAGACACAGAAAGACTGAGAACAGAGACCAAGACTGAGACCCACCAACCATATTCTGCAAAGGGTAGAGGGTCCCTGCAGGAAGTGCCTGGCACTCTTGTGTCTCAAGTTCCTCCTTTCCCGATCTGGGAGCACTTCTGCCACTGGTAGGCTCAGCCTTCCACAGGTCTGGTGACTCATCAGGCAGTCCCAGGCCCCTTGAACTGGGATGACTCAGCATCCAGTGAGCTTACTAGGAACCTAGCTGACATCAGCGGGGAGAAGACAGCAGGACAAACATAGTCAGTCTCTGGGGTCCGGGAAACAAGGCTGAAGGCAGATCAAACAGCTGAGTAATGGCTGAGTCAAGGAAGGAAGTGCCGAGAGCCCCAACTCTGGAGGTGGGAAGATGGGAGCCATGAATTCTGAGAGTTGACTTCCTTCTTGTCAGGGGCTGATACCACAGGTCCTGCTGAAATGGCCAGGCCATCTGACCAGTCATCCGACCAGTCCTTCCTGAACATCTCACCTCTGTTCCAGTGATTGGGTTCCTGCTTTGTGCTGGTGACTAATCTGCTTTCTATTCAGTCCTGCCCTGATCTGATTTTCCAGACCCCTCAGGACTGGTGGCTGAGCTCTGGATTTCTGAGGCATGTTACCTGCAGCCAGGATGACCCCTGCCAGCTTTTCCCAGTGCCAACATTGTTGTACGTGACCCTGGCCAGGCTCCAGTCCTTGGCTCGGTCAGCCTCTTGGGCTACACTAGGGACTTCAGTATTTGCCATTGAATACCATTTCCTCCTTATGACTATCCTCTAAGACCTATTTCACAGGAACAGGTCTTAAGGAAGGTCTAAGGAAGCAGAGACCCACGGGTCCCATTTCATGCAGGTCCCACAGATGATCACCTTCACTCTGGTTTTATTCTACTTTATCCTACTTTCATGAAATGTGCTTCCTTAGTCATTTGTCAGAATTGGAGATAATAATATCTACAGGAATGTTGTAAGGATTAAATTAAATCCTCAGAACGAAAGTGCCTAATGTTATACTTAACAAATAGTTTCCTTATTTCATCCTATTCTGACTTGTACTTAGAAACCCTGGCTCTACTGAGAGCACTGGGGCTTGGCACACATCTAGGACAGACTACACAGTAGGCTGTAGGAAGTGCTGGATGGATGAGTTAATGGCCAGTCAATGGAAGCATTTGAATTCCATTTAGGGTTTGTGAAAACCTGAAGATCATCCTTTACCCCCTACACTGTGCTCCTCTTTACTGCCTACTGTTTGGCTCCATCATCTGAACATTAGATCTGTTCCTTCCCTGGATTTCTCTTCACTTGCAGCTGACCCTCCTCAGCTCATCCTCGCCTGTGCCCAAGAACATGATTATCTGTGTTGCGCATGCCTATTTTCCAGATCCAAGGCTCTTGCCTGTACCTTTTCTTTCCAAGTCACCATCCTGATATTCTGGACTAAAGAGGCCAGACAAGAGGGAATGTGTGTGTGGTCCCGAGAGGGCCAGTCTACTGACAGGTAGACTTGCGTAGGACACAGGCAACCCTTAGAGGCGACATAGTTAGACCCAGGTTGTGCAAGGCCACCTGCTGGCTCAGCACCTTTCCAAATAATTAAGCAATCTACTAAGAGCCTGGAGCTTGGAATCAGAGAAAAAAATCTTTGGAGAGAAGTACAAGTAAGAATTCTATAGAATCTTTTTCTGCTAGCCAGCAGTTCCATTAAGGAAATTTATCTTAGTGTTAAGCATGAAGATTTTAGTTCAGTCACAGATACTTCCAGCCATTACTCAGGCCTCAGCAGATTCAAAGCAAGCTAGGAGGGAAAAACCCAGGGCCCTGGGCCATCTGTAATATCTTGGCACAACTGCAGCTATGCCAGGAAAAGGATGCCCTGGACCCTGTTGCACCTTTGTTAGGGTGACAAGAGTAATACTTGGTAATCAAGGCAAAAATTGCCTTTAGATCTTGACTGATTTCCAAAATTAAGGATCCTGGAAATGGCTAAAGACGTCCACAGAGAAAAAAGGTCTTTAGAGTAAAGACTGACCCAATGATGGAGCAATCCTTTGGTTGGTTTTTTTTTTTTTTTTTCAATCCTTTGGTTTTAAAGCTCTCCTCTCCCATGGCTGGGACCACGGAGTGGACTGTATGGAGACTTGGCTTTGCCCCAGGCTCTAAGACCAATTCCATTCCTAGCCAGGAAGAATTTAGGAAACCCTTAGGTATCAGTTTGGGGGCTCAGCATCAAGTCAGCCCTTGCTCGAGTGCCTGCTCTGACCTTGCATTCTTGAATCTGGTAAATGGATTCTTACTTTATGTTTTTTGGTCAGTTCACACCTGTGACTCAAAAATTCCAGATCTGCATCCTCAGCTTATGCCTGCACACCCGAGCTCCTCCCTGACTCTGCATTTTTAAGACTAGAAGCTTGCCTTGCTATCACAAGAACTTGCAGGAAGAAGACACCTCTGTTGCTTGGCAAGTCTAAAGTAGAACTGCCTTGCTTAGTGCTGACATCCTCAAGGACAGTTCACTGTAACCCACTGGATCAGCCAAGTTTTGCACCCTAACCAGCACCCTGTCAGGAGGGACAGCTCCATCTGTCCCTACCTGAAGTTCGACTGTGCCCTGATCATGAAAGAGTAGAATTGGGTATATTAATTCATCCATGCCCAACATTTCTATCTGCTCGTAAAAGTCTGGCTTCGAGTTCTGCATGCATTCATTCACATCAGCCTTCCAAGACCTTGGTACTTCACCATATGCCTTCATTTCAAAAAACTAGCCAATTAAGGATCTTTAACTGCTGTGAAGCAATAAAAATTTCCCTAAACAATAACTATATAGAGGATCACTTCCAAGACTGAGATTTTGTTATCTCATTTCAGGCATTCTAAATTAAACCCTGGAGAAACATTTTACTGCTAATAAATAATCACTGGTTGTAATATGTGTTATTGCTGAGATAATAGGTTCCATCAATATCTATTCATGTTATTGTAACTGGGAAATAAGACCTGAGAATACTACTCTGTGTCCCAGTATTGAGGAAAAACAAATGTTAATTTTCACAGTGTCATGTTTGGTTTAAATTATCTATTCTAAAATATAGGCATGTGTTCACCTTCAATATAATGAATTCATTTGTTATCCAGCCACATTTGATTTAGATCAAATTTCTCTCCCCAAAACGGTTTATGTGATAGGACACAGAAAAACAAAACAGTCCATGACTGAACAGTTAATAAATAGCACATGGAAATTTACAAAAAGGGAATGTCAGGGCGCCTGGGTGGCTGTCAGTTAAGCATCTGGCTCTTGGTTTCAACTCAGGTCATGATCTCAGGGTCATGAGATTGAGCCCTGGGTCAGGTTTCATGATCAGCGTGGAGTCTGCTTGAGATTCTTCCCCCCTCCTCTCCCTCCTACTCTGTTCCTGCCCCCCACACTCTCTCTCAAATAAATAAAATATTTTAACAAAAAGAGTGTTGATTAAATCTTTATATTTTAAAAAAGGAGCTTTATAATAAACTTTAAAATCCTATCTTGACGGTTTAACAAATCTTAGCTCAGATTCTTATGTGTTTCCTCCCAACTAGGCTACATTTCAGACTGTGTTGATTTTTTTAAGTCCTGAATCTTTTATATATTCCAATTTTTAACAAATATTATATCAGCTCTTCAGGTGGAAAGTCAAAGCCTCTGATTGACTTCTGATGTTTGATTTGAGTTTTTTAATCCACAAAATGGGATTGCTGTAAAATTACCTATTTTTCCCCCAGTAGTTATTTTAAAGTTTAATTTAAAAAATAAAATAAAACAAGGGCACCTGGCTGGCTCACTTGGTTAAGCAACTGCCTTTGGCTCAGGTCGTGATCCTAGAGTCCCGGGATCTAGTCCCACATCAGACTCCCTGCTCAGTGGGGAGTCTGCTTCTCCCTCTGAACTCTCCCTTCTCATGCTCTCTCTCTCATTCTCTTTTAAATAAATAAATAAATAAATAAATAAATAAATAAATAAAATCTTTAAAAAAAAACAAAACAAGACTTTTTTTTCCAAAATAAATTTAGATGACATCAGGAAACAATTGACTTGGAGAGAATCTAAAACTGCCCCAAGACTTTTTTGTTTCTAATTTTGTGAGCAAACACCTGTAAAGCCATTTAACAGGGTGGGGATTAATAGTGAATTGGCCTTAAGTAACCAATTTTTTTAAATGTAGTAAAATGGGGCACCTGGGTGGCTCAGTCATTTAAGTGTCCAACTCTTGGTTTCAGCTCAAGTCGTGATCTCGTAGTCATGGGATTGAGCCCCAAGTCAGGGCTCTGTGCTCAGTGCAGAGTCTGCTTCAGACTTTCTCCCTCTCCTTACCCATCTGCTTCTCTCTGCTCACGTGCACTCACGTGTGCATGCTCTCACTCTCTCTCAAATGAATAAATATTTAAAAGATCTTAGGGGTACCTCAAGATACCTCAGTTGGTTAAATATTTATTCATTTGAGAGAGAGAGGGAGAGGGCACACACAGGCAGAGGGAGAAGCAGAGGAAGAAGCAGGCTCTCCAATGAGCAGGGAGCCCAATGCAGGGTTTGATCCCAGGACCTGAGCCAAAGGCAGACACTTAATCTACTGAGCTGCCTAGGCACCTCTAAAATCTTTTAGAAAATAAAATAATTGTAGTAAAATAATTTTATTTTATTTTTTTAAAGATTTTATTTATTTATTTGAAAGTGAAGGGGGGAGAGAGAGAGAGAAAGAAAGCAAGCACAGAAAGAGAGAGGGAAGCAGACTCCCTGCTGGGCAGGGAGCCTGACATAGGGCTCAATCCCAGGACCCTGAGATCATGACCTGAGCTGAAGGCAGACACTTAACCGACTGAGCCACCGAGGCACCCCAGTAAAATAATTTTAAATTCAAGTTAACATAGTTAACTGGTTAGGTAGTCCAGTGAGATTCATAGAGGCTAGAATATAAGTCTCTTGTAACTAAGCTTCCTAAAAGAAACACTAAATTAACCAAGTTGCAGAAATTGTGATGTTAAATAAAAAGGACCTCGGGTTTGCCGAACTTTATAAAGAGCACTAATAAATGGAGAATTATCTTACCGTTTTGGATTTTCTATTCAAACCATAGAGTAAATTTTCGCTTCTGGAGCTGGCCACTCACTGCTCCCACTGAAGCAGCCAGGACTTAAAGGACTAATATCCCAGAGAAAACAGATATTGAAGACAGCTCAACATTTCCTCAATGTTTGGCCTCACTGGTCTCTGTAAGGCATTTAATGATTCTTAAGCTGTGCAGGGCAAAGTATGGGAAATTAAGCAGAAACAACTGAAATACAGAGTGGAATTTTTGACGGTCTCATGGTGCTTGGGAAGCAAAGTTGGATTCGAGAGTGTACCAAAAGGGAAGGAAACCCTAGTAAACACCCAGGCTTTTCCTTGGGATCTCTGGAGAGTGCACCAAGCCTTACAAAGATTGAAACTCCATTTCAAGGCAACTCAATTCCTAACTGGACCCAATTCATCTGATTGCATTGTAGATACCTCACAGAGGATAGGGGGAAGACTCTTTCGAAAAAAATAGTAGCATCCAAAGCCATACATTTTTAAATCATAATGTCTATCATTAAACAAAATATCAGGCATACTAAGAAATAAGACCTATATGTGACTCAGCTATTGTAGTTATTAGATATGTACTTAAAAATAATGGAGATTACTACATTCAAAATATTAAAATAAATACAGAAAATTTTATGAGTACTAAATCTAAAACAAGATTAAGTGGAAATTCAAAAACAAAAATATAATAATGCAAATGAGTCTGTAAACAAATTTTATAATTAATTAATTTTATAATTAACTATAAACTGAAGAGAGGATTAGGAAATGTAAGCAATGAGAATAACAAAATCAACCTAATTAGCACTGTACCTAATATGATAGAACATACTTTTTTTAGGTATTTGCCAAATTTTATCAAATTAATTATTTGCTGGACCATAAAACAAGTCACACCATATTGCTTTCTTTTTTTTTAATAATTTGTATTATTAGGTTCTCATGTATTTTTTAAGTTAAATTATACATAGATGACATATAATATTTAGCAAATTCCAAAAGTTTGAAATTATGTTATTTTATACTGTATAATTAAATTAAAAATAAAACAAAAAATAATCACTAGAAAATCCTCAAATATTTGGAAATTAAGCAAATTCATTTTAAAATAAACTTTGGGTCAAAAAAGAATCCCGATGGAACTAAATGACATTTTGTACTGAATGAAAACAAAGATATGGCATATCAAAATATGTTGAATGCTGCTAATGCTGTGCCTAGATGCTGTGCCTTCAATCATCAAATCTATATATGAAAAAACAAGTTTTTCAAAATAGTGATCTCACTATTCAGCTCAAAAAACCGGGGAAAAAAAACTCCCAGCAAATTAAACTCAAGAATGTAGGTTAAAAGAAATAATTATAATACTAGCAGGTATTAATAAAATAGAAAATGTAAGTACAATAGGGAAAAGTCAACAATGCTGATATTTGGTTCTCTGAAAGATTAAGTTCTTTAAAGATAGAAAAAGAAAAAAAAGGCCCACAAATTCTGTATCAGGAGTACAAAAAAAAAAAAAAAATAGGAAGTCCCTACAGATCATACAGATATTTAAAAGATAGTAAGATAAGAAAATCATGGAGGGCATTGTGAGAAGGAAGGGAAGGGTAAATGGGGGAAAATCGGAGGGGGCCATGAACCAGGAGAGACTGTGGACTCTGAGCAACAAACTGAGTGGTTTGAGAGGAGAGTGGGGGGTTGGGCGAGCCTGGTGGTGGGTATTGAGAAAGGCACGTATTGCATGGAGCACTGGGTGTGGTGCATGAACAATCAATCTTGTAACACTGAAAAAATAAAATAAACGTATTTGGGGGAAAAAAGATAATAAGAAATATTGAAAATACATTGAAGTAAGAAATTTACAAATTTTGATGAAATGGAAAAATACCTAAGAAAATACAATTTACCACAACTGAAACAAAAATAAAAATCTGAATATGTATTTAAAACTTAAATCTGTAGGGGTACCTGGGCAGCTCAGTCCATTAAGCATCAGCCTTCCATTCAGGTTGTGGTTCCAGGGTCCTAGGATTGAGCCCCTATTGGGTTCCTGGCTCAGTGGGGAGCCTGCTTCTCCCTCTCCCCACCTGCTCATTCTCTCTCTCTCTCTCTCTCAAACAAATAATCTTTAAAAGAAAAAAACTTAAATTTGTAATTAAATACCTTTCCACTTATAAATCTCCAGGTGCAAATGACTTCATTTGTGAACATTTCTAAACCTCAAGGCAGATATAACACTAGTCTTAGAAAAACTCTTCCCAAGAATAGAAAAAGAGAGTACTTTCCAGTTCATTTTTATAAAGGCAGCATAATCTTGCTATCAAAGCATGGCAAGAGAACACAGAAAGAGAGCTGTAGACTGTTTTTTCTCATGAACATAGATACATGATCCTAAACAAAATATCAGCAAATTTATTTCAGCAATTTATAAAAACAAAAATAAAAACACAAAAATTTGGATTTATTCCAGGAATGCAAGGTGATTTATCATTATAAAAATCAATAAAATACTACTCATTAGCTAGCTAAATAAAGGAGAAAATTTGATCATCATGTCAAGAGATGCAGAAAAAGCATTTGATAAAATTCAAGCCCTAACAATGATTAAAAAAAAAAAAAAAAGAATTTAACAAAGTGTATATAGAAGGAAAGTTTCTTAATTGGATGAATAAGCATGTACAAAAAACCTGAGAGAAAGCGTTATACTTAGGTTTGGTGTATCAAAAGTTTTCCTCTTTAGATCAGGAATGAGATAAAGATGCCTAACATCACCATTTTCATTTAATATAGTAACAGAGGTTCTAGCCAGTGCAATAAGGTAAGAAAAAGGAAGAAGGATTAAAAAGGAAGAAATAAAGCTGTCATTATATGTATAGAATTGAAAATAAACTACAAACAATTACCATTTATAAGTTAACTTCATAAGAACACTAAAGGATCAATACAAAAATGTTTTTTTTTATGTCTGTGTACTAGTAACAAAGAACTATAAAAATGAAAAACAATATACCATTTAGGATAATATCAAAATTATCAAATATCTAAGAATGTATCTAATGAAAAATGTGCAAAAAATGTTAAAAACATCATGGAAGTAAATTAAGAATACCAAAACCTATGGAGAATACCTAAATCTATGACACCATGGTCATGGATTGGAAAACTAACATTGTTAAGATACCAAGTCTCCACAAGTTGAATTATAGAGTAAATATGATCCAAATCAAAATTTCAGCATTTTCTTTGTAGAAGTCAACAAACTTATTCTAAAATTCTTTTTTTTAAAAAAAGATTTTATTTATTTACTTGTGAGAAAGTCGAGCACAAGTTGCCAGGGGAAGGCGGGGAGAGGCAGGGGGAGAAGCAGTCTCCCTGCAGCAAGCTGGACATGGGGCTCGATCCCAGGACCCTGAGATCATGACCTGAGCTGAAGGCAGATGCTTAATTGAATGAACCATCCAGGTGCTCCCTATTCTAAAATTCTTATATGAAACTACAAAAGGCCAGAAATAGTCAAAATAATTTTGAGGAAAAGCTAATTTGAGGAATTTATACACTGCAATGCAAACCGATTATGAGAACATAGTGAAAAAGTCAATGTGGCATTTGCATAAGGAGAAATAAACAGAAATTAAACATAATGGAAAGCACAGAAACAGACCCAAATATATAGCCATTTGATTTATGACA
The DNA here is from genome assembly GCA_028533885.1 of Nasua narica. Lineage (NCBI taxonomy): Eukaryota > Metazoa > Chordata > Mammalia > Carnivora > Procyonidae > Nasua > Nasua narica. The sequence goes on along the minus strand of CM052807.1, from coordinate 23,376,932 downwards.
AAGATGATACTGAAGTGCAATGTGAAAAAGATGGTGCCAGCTAGACCCATTGAATATCCATACAGAAAAAAAGAAATCATACTCAAAATCAATTCTAGGTAGATTTTACATCTAAACATGACAGGCAAAACCAAAAATAAACTTCTGAAATAAATCACAGGGAAATATCCTCATGCTTTTAGGGTAGGGAAAGGCTTTCAAAAAACACTAAATATAATAAATGGGACATAGTAATATATCACAATTGATAAATAGAAGTACATAAAATTAAGAAACTGTTGGTGTAACAACAACATTGAGAGAATGAAAAGGCAAGCTGCAAGTTGAGAGGTGATTTTTGCAATACATATAATCTTCAAAGGACACACATATAAATGTGTAAAAACACTGGAAAATGTGTAAAGAACTCTTAGGAGAGGTAGCCAAGAGAAAAATGTGTAAAATATGTAGACAGATACTTCACAAAAGAAGATATCAAATGGATCTCACTGATATGAAGAATTTGAGAAACAAGACAGGGGATCCTAGGGGAAGGGAGGGAAAAATGAAACAAGACGAAACCAGAGAGGGAGACAAACCAAAAGATACTCTTAATCTCAGGAAATAAACTGAGGGTCACTGGAAGGGAGGAGGATGGGATGGATGGGGTGGCTCGGGGATGGACATTGGGGAGGGTATGTGCTATGGTGAGCACTGTGAATGGTGTAAGACTGACGAATCAAAGACCTGTACCCCTGAAACAAATAATACATTATATGTTAATAAAAAAAAGAAGATACCTAAATGACAAATAAACATATGAAAAGGTGTTCAAAATTATTAGCTATCAGATAAAAGCAAATTCAAACGAAAAGACAGCACTGCACATCTACCTGCATGGCTAAAATAAAAAGGACTGACAATACCAGGTTTTGGCAAGAGGTAGACCAGCTAGAAATCTCATGTACCGTTGGTGGATGCATCAACTGGTAGAAACCACTTTAGAAAACTGTTTGGCATATCATTAAAAGTAGAACGGATTCATAACTGGGGTCCAGCAATTTCATGTCTTAAAAGTTTGATTAAATTGATAAATACTTAGCAAGACTGATTAGGAAGATAGCCACTAGCCATTATTATGATAAAAAAGGAGACATCACTAAAGATATATTAGAAATTAAAATAGCATTTCAGGACTTTGTGGGAAAATTTTATACCAAAAAATGAAAATTGAGATAAAATTTCTGTAAAAACACAACTTCTTGAAATTCACAGAAGAAACAGAAAATCAGGATAGTCCTGCAATTACTAAAGATCGTAAATCTGTAATTCAAAACGTTCCCACAAACAAAACTCTGTGTCCAATAGTATCACACATGAATTCTACCAAACATACATTATTATTCTGAGCAATTGATAGAGTGAAGAAAAAAATCTATTTGACCCTATATGGTGCATGCATATTCTCTCTTAAGGTAATGGCACTGTGATTTTGGCAAAGGGGAGAAGGAATCTGGCCCTGGAACGAAGAATAATTATATAACCATGATACACAAACACTGTTGACTTCCAATATTAGAATCAATGTGGAAGCAATCCTTGAAATATTTAATTATCAAACTGCACATAACGCTGACAATGCAAAATAAGACCTGTCAATGGTAGACATTAAAAACTGTAGAAAAGGGTTTGGAAATAAACTTTCTATTACAAAGTAAGAAATGAGAATACACAGTTGATGAAACAGGAAAGAGAAATTTAGATGTAGGGTTTTAATTTGCAAAGCTAACCAAAAAGTGGGAGTGGGGTGGGAACAGCGACAAAACTATGAAATTTGAGAGAAGAGAGAATGGAGATAAAATAGGGTAATTTCTATTTTATCTCCTATCTCTATCTCCTCATTTCTAGCAGATTCAAGAGATAACGATGAAGGCGACACTTTTTCAGCAACGTAGAATTAATACCAGAAAAAATGAAAAGAGGAATGGTTAAAAGTGTTTGTCTCTGAAAAATAGAGCTATCGCAGGAACGGAAAGGAATGGAAAGATTTCACTTTTATTATTAACACATTTCCCTATGATCTGAATTTTAAAAATATGTGCCTAGATTACAATAGTCCAATAGTGACTTTAATTTTTAAAAGACCACAATTGGACAGGGTGTGAGTATAAATAGAGAAATTAAAAATAAGTCTAGCTGATATAAAAACCCGGCATCTGCAGAAAATGGAGAGCACAAGTCAAAGTGGAAGAGAAGGAATTTTTAACTAAAGGATGCTGGAATGATTTTTAATCTGCTGAGATATACTTGTCTCATACCATAGCCCCAAATGAATCCCAGGTGTGCGAATGAAATAAAGGTAACAATGAAATCATGAAAAACTAGACGAAAGCAAAAGTGAATGCTTTATTTCTTGGAGAAGCTTCCAAGCATGGAAGTAATAGAAAACAAAAACTTAAAGACAATAATTGATATATTTAACAACATCAAAATTTAAAGCCTTGGTTTTGAAAGAAATCAACCTATTTTGTATTAAGGGAAAATAACTAATGGAGACATATTTTCAATAATAAAGAAAACAATCTACTATGTTGATAACATGTTCATGTTTGTGAGTAATAAAACTATATGTTTTATTACTATATGTTATAACTATAGTAATAAACTGTAACATATTGATAACTATATGTTAAGAAATTATTTTGTTGAATTTAGAAAAACGTTTAAAGAGAAACTTTTTAGTGTAGGAACTCTCAAGTACCTTCTCAAAACATTCTAGAAGTAAATTTGTAAACATGGATAATAAACTCAGAAAAGTTTGTAACTTTGGATACAGCAATCTCATGCCAGTTGGTCTTAAGAAAAAAAATCAGAAATTCTAATGAGAGATTTATTATTTAATTTTTTTAAAGATTTATTTATTTACTTGAGGCAGGGGAGAGGCAGAGAGAGAGGGAGGGAGGCAACCTCACAAAGACTCCCTGCTAAGTGCAGAACTGGACCTGGGACTCGATCCCACGACCCCGAGATCGCGCCCTGAGGGAAACCAAGAGTCGGACACCCAAGCGACTGCAAGGCCTAGGCTCCCTGAGATTTAAATAATTAAAATACAAAAAAACTCAGAATATTGAAAGCGAGAGAGGGATGGTGAACGTGATGCAACCGTAACATTTACGCATGGGACAAGCATCAGTTGTTTACTATTGTTTACTATGTGCCAGACACCAGTGACAAAACTGTGACCAAGCAAACACAACTCTACAGAGTACAGGATCCTTCTTGAACTTACCTCTTAAGGACTATTTAATGATGGAGGAAAATGTGCAAGATAACAAGAATTTGTTATAATCTTACTTTTGTAAAACACTGTGCAAAGAAAACGAGTGGAACACACTAAATAAACTCTTTGCGTGGTGGGGCGGGCGACGTTCACCTTCCTGCTGGTACTTCTTTGGGATTTTCTGATTTTTCTATCGCGAGCACATATCACTCTAGCAATTAGGAGAAGATACTGTAGGCATGGGTGTTTATACTAAGTACGTATGCTTAGGGAGAGTCGTAAGGATTAAATGATGTGTAACAAGCTCTCGGCAAAGAGTAGGCTTTCAGTACAGGCCAGTTTTTCCTTTTCTTTGCAATCCGAACATTGATTTTGTCCTTTGCTGTTCTCCCTTCTTACTACGGGTGGTTTGGCCTGCTGCCCTCGCTTTTCTGCATTTCTTTATTGTAAGTATATTTTCTCTTTTAGTAAAAATTGCCATTATTATTAAATGGGTTGCCTGTTATTTTGAGAGAATTCTCATTGCTTTAAATAGTTCAGACCTGTAGGAGAGAGATCTTCAGGCAGAAGTGCTTGCCAGAGCTCCCCGAAGCATTCCACGCAAGGCGTTGCTTTCTTTACCCTGGAAATTGATCAATGCTGTATCTCTATGGTTACTAGTCTTCTTTTATTAATGCTAAAAAGCTCCAGTTTTCACCCCTTAAATAAAAGCAAGGAGATGAGCTAGTCCTTATAGCACAAATATATATCATCGACATCTTCCAGGCCACTTTTACTTTTGGTGCTATTCTTCGGAGAGTGCAATTAATATTGTTCCGGATTGAGACACAGTCTCTAATTTTCAGGAATTTCTCAAGCAGCCGTAAAATTACGTCCTTTGCAGGAACTTGCCCTACATGTGCTATCTATGGAGGTCTTTTCTAAATTTAGATGATTATTTGAATTCTGACCTTTTGATGACCGATATATACAGTATAAGTCATAGAATCTCTCTCTTCCGGACTTTTACCCGACTCATGAGCGTTTAATGATCTGGATTGTGTTGCAACTGGGAAATGTTTGGCTCCTATCCGCTTTCTTTTATTTCCTACCTTATTGCATATTGCTTACCTGGTAATGCTGAGCACTGACGGGTCCCTGGGGAGGGAATCGGAAGGGATCAGCACTACATCTACACACTAGTTCGGGGTGTGGCCCTCAGGCAGAGGGTGCGAGGACAGCGTGAAATGTTATTGTTGCGAATGGGTTGTGGATGAGCCCTACACAGAAGGCTATGAAAAGTGCACGCAAGAAAGATGAAGTTGATTTGACAGGATGTCTTAATGTGTTTGAGCTGCTAATACAAAGTAGCACGGACCGGGTGGCTTGTAAACAACAGAAATGTATTCCTTCATCCTGGAGGCTGGACGTCCAAGGTCAGGGTGCCCGCATGGCTGGGTGCTCATGAGGCCATCTTCCTGATTACAGGCTACCAGCTTCTCACTTGGTCCTCAGGTGGTAGAGGGCACAGAGAGCTTTCTGGGGTCTCTTATTAGAGCGTGAATCCCATTCATGAGGGCTCTGTCCTTATGACCTATTCACCTTCCAAAGGCCCTGCCTCTTAATACCATCACATTGGAGGTTAGGATTTCAACATAAGAATTCTGGGGGTGGACACAAATATCAGGCAATAGCAAAGGGAATCCCAAACATTTCCGAACATGGGTATAAAAAATTAAAATTGCTACTTACAATATGTCCGGCAGTGTAAGTGTTTTATCTGCGTTTACCCTCTCAGTCCACCAAAATCCAGATGGTGTGGGTGCTATCCTACCCCAAATTTACATATGAGAAATTTACATATGGGGAAACAGACACAGAGAGGTAAGGCATCCTCCCCTAGAAAATAGAAGGCAGAACCAGGGTTCAAACCTGCAGGGTGTCTCTAGGGCTGGCTCCCTAGAGGGAAGGCTTTCCAGGCACAAAGGATACGCAAGGGATCAGGCTCCCTCCTCCCTGACCCCATCTCTGCCCACTGTTTTCATCTTCAAGCTTCTCAAAACATGATTACCTAACCTCTTCTCCCTTTTTTTCCCCAACTTACTTACTGCCACGTAATGAGAAGGGCAAGTTGTCCTGTATTTTTCAGCAGTCTCTGCCTCCCAGCATTCTAGAAACCACTTGGAAACTTGGAACCACACACAAAATGAAGTTAAAGGTCATGAAGAGCTGGGGAACGTCTACCTGTAGATTTCTCTCTCTCTCCCTCTTTCTCCTTCCGTCCCTCTCTTCCTCCCTTCCTTCTCGCCTCTCTCCTTCTCTCCCTCTACCTTTCCTCTACTAATAGGCAGATTTAGAAAGAAATGGGAGACTTGAACTTCTCATTTGCACACAACATTCAGGATAATCTTTGAACTCGGGTACTAGTGAGCCCTATTTTGAGTTTTTTGGGGTTTTTTTTAACTAAAGTACAGTTGACACACAATGTTAGCTTCAGGTGGACAGCACAGCCATTCCCCAAGTCTCTCCGCCACGCCCATGCTTCCCAGGAGCATAGCTGTCCTCTGTCACCATTCGGCGACCCTGTTATGATCCCATCCACTCCATTCCCTGTGCTGTGTCTCTTAATACATTTTGAGTTCTGATGAGCAACTGACAGCTACAGACTTGCTTTTTAAACTCTGATGTTTTTCCTTTATCTACTTAGGCCAGCACAATCCACCTTTTAGCGGCAAAGCTCTGCTATTTAATATTTTTAACCCTTAAAGAAGAGAAATTTAGACTTAATAACTTTGGAATTGTTTTTACATTTAAGTCTAAGTGGTTACAAATTATCAGGAGGGGGGTTATTTTTTCCCCACATCCAGTTAAAAGTGGAAACAGGTTTCCTTCCTGTCCCCTCCTGAATCCCAGGGTTTCCTTCTCTTTCACGCTCACTTAGGACTGCAGCCTAGAGGGTTCCGGGTCACTAAGGCTCTCCCATTAGTTTCCCCCTTGGGAAGCCTTAGCTTTATCTTCTGTCTTCTGACCCTATGCAGTCATCAAAGCAAAAACTCAGCATGTCCAGGGTTTGGCCACACATACCTCAGGGCACATGTGGGATGAACATTTAGCCTCCGTCCCAGAATGATGGTATTCACTTCCTTTAGGGCTCTGCACATCCCTTAATTTAGTGCACACTGTGGTGCAGCTACTTTGGAAGACAGTATGGGGGTTTCTCAAAAAGTTAAAAATAGAACTACCCTACAATCCAGTAATTACCCTACTGGATATTTACCCAAAGAATACAAAAACACTAACATAAAGGGATACATGCACCTCTACGTTTATTGCAGCATTATTGACAATAGCCAAATTATGGAAGCAGCCAAAGTGTCCGTTGATGAATAAATGGATAAAGATGAGCTATCTGTATATATACACACACATATATATACACATATATATAAAATATATATGCATATATAAATACACACGCTCATAAAATGGGATACTATTCAGCCATAAAGGGAGTGAAATTTTGCCATTTGCAACAACATGGATGGAGCTAGAAAGTATAACGCTAAGCGAAATAAGCCAGTCAGAGAAAGACAAATACCATGTGATTTCACTTATATGTGGATTTTAAGAACCAAAATAAATGAACAAAGGGGAAAAAAAAAAGAGGCAAACCAAAAAACAGACTCTTAACTCTAGAGAACAAACTGATGGTTACCAGAGGGGAAGAGGGTGGAGGAATGGGGGAACAGGTGGTGGGGATTAAGGAGGCACCTGTCTCGATGAGTCCTGGGTGATGTATGAAAGTGTTGAATCACTATATCGTACACCTGAAACTAACATGACACTGTATATTAACTAACTGGAATTAAAATTAAAAAAAAAATTAGTACCTGCTCACTAATGTGTTTAAATTAATGGGGTGGGGAGTTTTCAAAGTTTAATCCAGTATCTTAGTTTTAATCAGGGGAATCATTCAGAGTACTTATCAGCAGACCCCTGGGAACAGAAGCCCCCAAACCTACTCTACAGAGGTTGATTATTTTCTGGTAAGTGTTAAGCGGGAAGTTTCAATAGTCCTCTAATGTAATCATGGTACCATTCTGTGAAATCTATTACATATTACTGTTGGAAGAAGTGATTCTTTCTTACCTGACATCAGAACTTAATTAGGCATGTGACCGAGACTTATCCGGGGAAATGTCTGAGTGCCAGAAAGCCTCCCTGATATTGGAATTACATCTTCACATTTTAAATTAGTCCAAACATTCCTCACTCTTTCCATTGCTGGAACAGTGGGAAGCTTGGAATGGGTTTTTTAATGCAATCATTCTTCCAAATGCATAACATGGCACCAGTCCGAGCACTTGTAACCATCTCCGAAATGAGCAGAATGAATCCAAATTCTACTGTGACAGTCTGGCCTGTGGGAAAATGATTTGCTGATTTATAGGGATGGCCGAAGACCATAAAAGTTATTGTCCAAGTTTGTTCTGTGAATTGTCTTTCCTTTCCTTCCCTCCTGCTCTTTACTTCCCACTACTTTCCACACTATATCATATTTTTATAAAAGTCACTGGTTTGGAAATTCCATTTAGAGATCAATAACAGCATTCATAAGTCAAACAAGATAAAACAATAGATCCTAGATAGTTATTTTCCAGAATTAGAATTTTTCTCTTTTATAAGAAATCTATTTCTTTTTTTTTTTAAAGATTTTTTTATTTATTTATTAGGAAAGAGAGAGAGTGAGAGAGAGCAGGTCAGAGTGAGAAGCGGACTCCCCATGGAGCTGGGAGCCCGATGTGGGACTCGATCCCAGGACTCCGGGACCATGACCTGAGCCGAAGGCAGTCACTCAACCAACTGCGCCACCCAGGGGCCCAAGAAATCTATTTCTAAACAGTAACTCTATGATTATAAGTTGGGAAGGAAATCAATTAGGAAAAAGGGAAAAAATACATATTTCATAATAATGCTCTTTAAGAGGGAAATGCATAAGATGTAATTAATGTTAATGTATTCTCTTAAAATATTTTTCTTTTTAATCCTGTGAATTCACTGCCAATCCTTGCCTCCCCACCCCCTGAAATCATTATAATTCTGAATTTTGTTTTTCCTTGCCTTGACTTTTTAGTTTGTAGTTTTATCAAATATTTATGTATGTTTGAGCAATATATTGTTTAGTTTCATCTGTTGTGAACTTCATAAAAAAGGATATGTAGTTTTCTGAGACTTGTTCTTTACTCAACATTGTTATGAACATTAATCATGTTGTGTATATCATTTCTTGTCACCATTGAATTATATCCTATTGTTAGAAAACACCATGTTTATTTAGTTATTCCCTTGTCAATGGTTATTAGTTTTTTTTTTTAAAGATTTTATTTATTTATTTGAGAGACAGAGAAAGTGAGAGCATGAGAGGAGAGAAGGCCAGAGGCAGAAGCAGACTCCCCGTGGAGCTGGGAGCCCGATGTGGGACTCGATCCCAGAACTCAAGGATCATGACCTGAGCCGGAGGCAGTTGCTCAACCAACTGAGCCACCCAGGCGCCCTTTTTTTTTTTTTTTTTTAAAGATTTTATTTTATTTATTTATTTTTTATTAGTTTTGTTTATAATTATTTTTTGCTACTTTCAGCAGTGCTGCTAAGTACCTTCTTGTATATGTTTCTAGGGTTTTGGGGAGTTCTTACCTGGAAGTGGAATTGCTGAATTATATAATGTAAAGATACTCAACTTCCCAAAATAATGCCAAAGTGGGTTTCAACGTGGTTGCACCAATTTCTATTCTAGTCTTCAGTGTATAAGATAGCCCGTTTATGCATACTCTTCAATATTTGGTATTATTCAATTTAATCTTAATTATTGTTGTCACTTGAAAAACAATATCTCCTTTGTTGTCTTGAGTTGCATTTCTCAGATATCCTGTTTTTGTTTTTGCTTTTTCATTTCTCTGATTCTTGAAGATTGAGCATTACTTCATGTGTTGATTGGCTATATATATTTCTTGAGAAGTGCGTGTTCATATGTTTTGCTCAGTTTCCTATTGATCTGCTTGCATTTGCATTATTATTCTTGCTTTGTAGGAGATGTTTAATATACTCTTTATAAGAAAACCTTATTACGTGTGGCAAATACAGTCTCTGAGATACAGTTTGTCTTTTCACTTCTTTTAGGAATAATCTTCAATAAACTAAAGAAGCCCGCCCCCCGACCTCCGCCAGGTGAAACATTCACTTCGGCAAATAGTGGACATTCCTTCATTTTGTGCTAACTGCAGCCCCAGGTAGCAGAAATGTTATTATGAACGCAACGCACCAAGACCTTCTTTTTGTCAAGCTGACTCGCTGGTAGGGTCATTCTTGCCCCACTGCTCAACAGTCTCTGGGAATTTTCTAAGCTATTTCCCTTTTTGTCTCTATCAAGTGGAGTCTCAGATTCTCACCCCTGCCTTCCTGATGGACTCCAAGCAATGAACCAGAGGCTCTTTCGGCTTTTAGGGAAAAATGCAGAACTCGTGTTCTCTCTCCTTGGGTGCCCTCCCAGGCTTTTTCTTTGGGTGGCGTTCTCCTTTCAGGTTGGCTCTGCATTCTAGTTCACTCAAGAGAGAAATGAGCTGTGTCACAATGAACTCCTATTCTCTGTGAGGCTCAATGGGTGGTGTTCAAACAAAACAAATACTCTTAGATAAATTCAACCTAATACTCTATTGTTTCAATGCCCATCTCTGGAAAATCCTCTAACTGAAAAAGAAAATGTGTGCTTGTTCTGGGCTTGGATGTCCCCCCGCCCCCCCCTCTCTTTTTAGATTTTATTTATTGGTTTGACAGAGAACAATACAGCAGAAGAGGGAACACAGGAGGGGGAGGGGGAGAGGGAGAAGCAGGTTTCCCCACTAAGCAGGGGGCCCGAGGCGGGGGCTCGATCCCACGACTCTGGGATCATGACCTGAGCAGAAGGCAGACGCTTGATGACTAAGCCAGCCAGGCGCCCCTGGGCCTGGATGTCTCTTTTGTTACACGTGTGTATGCGTGATCTCAAATGAGGTAACATGATGACCAACTCTGGGGCCGGCCGACTGGAAATCTTAGATTTCTCTCTCTTCTTTGGAAGTGATCACAACATTATTCTGTAGGGGAAATGCCTTCCTAGCTTTCTCCACCTAAACACCTGCTCTTGAGACTAAAAGGTGATGCTCCTTGAGTAGCCCGGGGTGTCGGTGAATTTCCCACATCGGACGTGATTCGCCAGCAGTCCCGGGGCGGGGAGAATGACTGACCGTCTCCTGCGTTAGAACCGTACTCGATAAAGCCGCTTCTCCTAGTAAACGTCCATCGAGCCTTCACCTCTGAGCATAAGGATTCATTCTCTTGATCTTCACAACCAGGAGAGGCAGCTGCTATGCCCCTCATTGTACAAACGAGGAACGAGGAACGGAAGCGAGAAAGGTCAAGTTGGTCCAGTTTGGAATCTTAAGGTGGGAAGGATCCCCTCCTCCTGCCTCCTGTCCAATGAGGGAAGCCTCATTTGGACTCAGCCTACCCACTGTAGAGACAGTCTACAGTCTGTGCTTTGGCCTCTGTCTCCTGGGGGAGCAAGCAATAGCAGGGGCCTGGCCTTTTGTCAGCTACTAGGGGTCCCCTGAGGACAGAAATGAGCCCTGACGCCAGACCCCCTTCAGCCTCCTCCGCCTTCCAAAAGATGAATAGGATGTCACTTACCAAGTCAGTGTCTTTCAACCAGGCGCTAAAGCAGCTCTGGGCCTTGCAAGCTCGCCCCAGGGGAGAAGGGAACGACTGGCCCTAGGAAACACGAATCCATTTGGCATTGGCCGTGAAATGGTAACATTTTCTGTAGAACCAATCACTTGGGCACCTTCCCCCGGCACTGCCAGCCTGATCAGTCTGACGAGGGATGTAACGCTTTGAGGCTGTCGGCTTTACTGAGTTTGGTTCTGAGTGCTGGTCCTCTCTGAGATGTAAACCCGAAGCCGGGGCTCTGGGAAGGCGTGTTCGTGGCTGAGCAGCTCTGCGCAGCCGCCGTGTGCGGAGCTCCGGTGTGCTGTAGAACCTTCCCTCGCGGCTTCCCGGTCTCATCATCCAAGGTTGACTAAGCTCTGTCTGTGCGCGATCCTGCTCCAGATGTTAGCTTTCTCTTCCATGGAGGGAAAGGTGCCAGAGGTTTTCCTTAGGGATACTCTAATTTGTAAACTATTTGCTGAATATAAAAACAGAGGAATTTGCCAACAAGCGATGGTCAAGGAATGGTTGACAGAAATGTTTTAGTTAATTGAATGTTCTGGAAAATAAGTTTGGCAGAACCATTAGAGCCAATTTTCAAAGAATTAGAGTTCCAGACATAGCAAAATTGTGCCAAAAACCATGCAACTGTTCGTTGATGCAATCTGGAAATATTTGTAAAGAGCAGGGTTTTTTTTTGTTTTTTTTTTTTTTGCACACGAGTGTGGCTGTGGAAGTGGACCGATGCGGTGAAGTCGATGACTGCTCAGAACTTAATGATGACGGTCAAGAAATCATTACTTGATGAGGGAGACATTTTCGGGAGTTTGAAGAAAAGCGGTTAGTCATCTTCGATTTCGCAATAGACAAGAACAGGATGTGGTTTGCAAGCCATCCCAGGAGAAGGTATGGGGGGCGAGAGGCTGAACTGGCCACTGGAGGAAGGTAGGATTATGCAGGGGTCCCAGGAAGAGGCTGTAGGAGGAAGAAATGAGAGCAGTCGGGGCCTCAGGGAGCATCTCACAAAATGATGTTCATGGGGCCCATCCAAAAGCCAGGCTCCATCTAGATCCTGAAGTCTGGAGAGAAGAGGATGGGGCCACTGTCCCAGACAAGCAGGGACACTTACACAGGTTCGAGGACAGAGATACAACCATGAGGCAAGCTTGGGCAAGAGAATGGGCACTACCAGGGTAAACTGGCTAGACGTGGGATACCATGAGAGTAAGCGTCTTCTGGAAAGGGGTCGGGAGGGAGCCGATGCTTGAGCGATCCTGGATGCACTTTGTTTCCAGGACAGTGGGGAGTCAGACCGGGCTAGGGGTCGGGCCTTGTGTCTTGTGGTGGCACTGCCTGAATTTCTCCAGACCAGGGTTGCAGGCACCTTGGGTGGGAGCTACAGCTGCTGAAATTGGCCAGCAGCAGGGGCTGGGAACCAGATGAATCCTACAGAGGAAAGGATTTTAGTCACAGCCTGAAGCTGGGCTCGAAAACTCAAATGTCTGCAGACAGCAGGCAGGAAACAGTCAGATGCACAAGATGATTGGGAGACACGGGGGGCAAACAGGGAGCTCAAATTCAAATCTCAAAATTTGGCGTCTGTCACATCCAATCTTGTGTCTAATCTGGGCCGGATTCAGCCTGTGGACCACACTTCACAGGTCCTAGTCTCCAGGGGGACCAAGATTTGGGAAAATGAAGTCTAAAGACTCAAAGACACCTGATCCTAAGACTGGAAGGTCCAAAGGGGGAAGTAGAAACCAAATACTTACAAGACAACCGCAAATGAACCTAAGAGGGAAAAAAGAGAGATGACGTCTAAAGAAATCATTATTCCAAAAGTAGCTCATCTAGGAATTCAGGTTTTGTTTTGTTTTGTTTTGTTTTGTTTTAAGAGAGAGGGAGGGGCCGAGGGAGAGGGAGAGAGAGAGAATCCCAAGTAGACTTTATGCTGAGCGTGGAACCCAGCACAGGAGCCCAATCATGACCTGAGCTGAAGTCAAGAGTTAGATGCATAACCGACTGAGCCACCCAGGTGCCCCAGGGAGTTCACGTCTCCAATGGGCAGGCAAAAATGATGGAAGTGGGGAAGGTTGACCAAGAACAAACATAACAAAAATCAGACCACAGGGCCAAGGTTCACACTGAATTGAGCCTGCAAAGACACTAAAGGCAAGTAGAGGCTGTGACAGCCATAAAAGCAGTAAGAACAAAGACGATCCTGTGCTTGTGGCTTGGAGGAATAGTAACAGAAGACCGAGAACGCAGATAGAAATAGAAGCAACAATTCCCGTTTTACTTCCTTCTTTATATTTAGAATGTTCTTCACATGTGGCATAGAGAAATAAAATCCTACATTGTCAAGCAGAATGAAACCTAAAATAGGGGAGGACAGAGCACAAGACCCCACTGTGCTATTCTGGTCAACCATCAAGCTCAAGTTCCCCCATACCGACATCTCTCCTTTAACCAGGAGCACCAGGGCTGGGGTGGGTTGCCCCCCTGCACCCCACCTCCTTACCCCTCCACCACCAATGCTGTAAACAACCACCTGGACATTGTCTGAGCAAGAGCGAAATCTCAGATAAAGTGTCCGGCACATGGATTCAGGCACGATCCCTAGAGTCCCTTTTTGTGTCCCTCCAGTACGGACCCTCACCCAGCCTTTGCCCATTCAGGGTCACCCCCTTATTCAGTAGATCCCCTGTGTGTGGTCAGAACTTGCTGGGTCCCTAAGCCAGCATGGTGTGGCACAGTGGTTCTCAGCCCTGGCGGCTCCTCAGAATGGCCAGGAGATTGTAAAACCTACCGAGGCTGGCCTGCTGCCCCACATATAGAGCCAGAATGTTGGGGCCCTGGTTCTTTTATCCTAATACATAGTCGGGGTTGGAAATACTGAGGAAAGCAAGCTAGATATTCCTCAGAAAGGGGGTGCGGGTCCATATGTGCCCTTTATGCAACAAGAAAGATCACTGAGTCTCCCTCTGTTACTTTCCCTTCTGGAAAGAGGGAGAGTAAGAACAATGACCTTGCCAGTTGAACAAGCATCGTGAGGTCTGCTGAGAGACCATACGTGAACGTAACCGTGCATTGGAGAATGCTATTTGCGTGACTACTCTACTGTTTCTCAGTCCCTATAGAGAGAGAGCCAAGGGCTCAAGGGAGGCCACAGGGTCACCATAACATAGAAAGGCATCACTCTAAGCAGACTCCTTTGGGCCCCTTTCTCCCAATTATTATACATGTTTGCACAACCAGTTGAGATAGAAAAGGTTTGTTAAGGTAACATTTTCACAAGGAAAATAAAACCAAGAACGTTTCGATCTCCTTCATAGAAAAATGTTTAAACTTATGCTGTTGTGTTTAGATGACACTTCATCTAGATGTGACCTTCTCTCGGCTGAGTACAGCATGTCGCCATGCATGTCAATTCCACTGCGTCCTGCTAAATATAACAAAATGTGTTCAGGTGTGGAAAGACACTTAATTGAGGATTTTATGATCGCCGTCACTTTGTATCTCATGAAGAACATCTTAAGGTCGACAGCTTCTAACATTGCATGTTTTTGTTCTCTTTGGACTTAGGAAAAGTTGAGCTCTTACAGTTATGAGAAGTTTTATTTGATCAGTAGCAAGGAGGACTAGAAAACCATCATATGAAAGCACGTCATCTGCCCAGGTCTTGGTCTCTAAATAACCTTTTCAGTTAAGAGGAACCAGTGCTCCTTGGAGAAAGAGTTGATACCGGAAATAGTGCAGGAAAGGTAGGACCATGAGCCCAGAATATCTTGTTCAAGAAATAGTGGCCATATGTCAAAAGGACACAGCAGCCAAACTCCAGAAGCTCCCACGGCCCAAAGCGGGGGCATGTTGAGCATCGAAATATATAATGATACTAACAATGAGTAAAAGATGAATGTGTGAGTCCACATTCATATACGTAAATAATCTAGGAAGAGAAAAAAGCTCTTCCTTACAACAGAGCGCCAATTCATAAACATTGAATAAATGATGGGGTTAGAAAAATCACCATTTGTTAACTATCATTGTAATAATGGACTCTAGCAACAGAATCGTCAATGAAAGCTTCAAGTACTAGGTAAAATGGGGATGAGGCAGAGGATATTTACATAATCTAAAAATATCTCCCCCTAAATTGCTTATCAGTGATAAAGGGAAAAGTAGTAACTTTACATGGAAAAACCTGATAAGCACTACCTCAACCAAGGCAGCAACATTGACTTACCCTACATCCATCGCAATAGAAAACCCGGTAGGCTCTACCTTCAGAACGAACCTAGACAAATTGCTATCATCTCCCAGCTCGAAGTTACAGTTCACCTCCTCAGGGGTGTCCCTGCTTCCCCCTATCCTCCTCCTGTCCGCTGTCAGCCCAGCACCCAGAGAAGCCAGCTAAAATGGAAGTCAGATCACATCACTTCTTGGAGCAAAGCCTGTTCATGCTCTTATCTCACTCAGAACCAAAGCCCACATCCTTGCAATGTCCACGGGCCTGTGGGGTCTGGCGCCTGTGTCTCTAACCTCCCCAAACTATTACCCTTATTTACTCTACATCAACCTCTTTGCTGTCTCTGATGCCTGTGCATCAGGCATAGGATCATCAGGGGCTCAGCATTGCTTAGCATTTTACCCGCCCTGTCAATCCTGTCTTCCCTGCCTTATTTCCTCTGTATCTGCTAATACTTTCGAACATACCATGTGGTTGGTGACTTACTTTTGCTGATTGTCTGTCTCCCACACTAGTATTTAAACCCGGAGAAATATATCCCTAGAGGCTGGAATGTAGCGGATGCTCAGGACATACATGTGGAAATGTTGAGTGAACACATATACTGATGACATGCCTACTCTAATCACCAGAACTGCTCTAGGCACGCATGGGATACAAAAACAAAAACAAAACAAAACCCAAAAAATAACCCCAAACTAAAAGCCAACCAACCAAACAAAACAAGAATAAAAAACTAACTGAACTAAAGAAAAACCATGTGCCATGGTCCCCAGCTCGCCAGCCCCTGAGAACTGAGTTGGAGGAGGCAAGGGGACAGAGACAAGCATTAGCACGCCAATGAGAGCCAGGTTCCAGGACGGGTGTTCGCAGGGGCAGAACGCTAGAGGATGTGGGGAACTGATTTGGGTAGCCAGTGGGGAAAGGCAAGGAGAGCCATCCTCCCTCCCCAGGACAAGGAGACAGTGCCGAGATGCTTATTCCAGAGCTGGGAGGAGGAGGGCCTGGGGAACCCAGGAGCCAGGGGCAGAGTGTGGGTCAGGCCAGCCTGTGGAGGGACTTGTGGCTCTCAGGGGGACCTTCGTACTCCCTCCAACCCCATCTCAACCTTCCCCCACCCTGCAGCCTATCCTGCCCTGCCCTCCTGGATCACTGTCTTAGAGTACATCACCTGGGCGCATACCTGAGAGAAGGATCTGAGCCTAGTGGCATATTCAGGGGAGTAACCCCAGGAGGAAATGAGACAGGGAAGGGAAGGAAGCTGATCCTGTGCATAAAGGAGCAGGATACCAGCTGGATGTTCCCACGAGGGGGCCGCAGAAAGTGAAATGGAACACGTCTCTGAGGTTTCTCTTCCCCCCGTGTTCCTCATCTGCAGGGTGCTACTGGGGTGCGGGGGCATCAGCTCCCACCTGCTGGGAGCAGAGCCCAAGAGACAGCCCCGGGACAGAGGGCTACAGGCACCCGGGAAGAAGAGCTGGCATGCTTGGGAGCAGAGAGCTCTCGGACGCTGAAGGGAAGGCAAGCCCAGAAATGCCAGCATGCTCGCGGTTTCTGCTTTTACAGTAAATAGAAAGCTAAGTTGTAGAAACCATCAGCGTGGCTTGTTTTTAAATAGAGGGGAGCGAGAATTCTGCTCGCAGCACCTCAGCACCTAGCCCGATATAGAATCCCAGGAGACCCAGTCCCTAATACTTTGAAAAGACGCGGAAGGAGCTGGTACATCTATTAAAGCAGGCTACTGGGAACCCACTCATCGCTGCCCTTGTAGTTCAGTGAGGAATCATCCCTCCTGCTATTTACTGTAAATCACCACCAATGTCATCGATGCTGTTAAAGCCTTCTCCCCCATGGTGACTGAGTGTAAGGCCGAAAGACAAAACATGAGTCACATGCCATTCACTCACAAGGGCAAACAGCCTCGTAAATATGTCATTATTTACACTGAAAGTTAATTAAAACGTATCATGAAATTGTACACTTTTAAATTCAGTATTGGGATTTGATGCCACAATTTCCAGGTAAAAATGTAAAGCAAACCCCGCTTGCCTCCTGCTGAGCGTGCATTTTCGAGAAGATGCAAACCAGCCCGTAGGGCCTGTATGGCGGAAGGGAAATGGGTCTGGCTTCCTTTGGAAAGCAGTTCAGTGCGAAGGAGAGGCGAGGTCCGAGGCCGCCGCCCTCTGCTGCTGTGCCAGGCGCCCGGTGTGGGCAAAGGCCTGTAAAGGCCAAAGGGTAAGGATTTTCTGAGCAGAGGAGGCACGCGTCTATAAGAAGGGCAGACGCAGCCCTGCCCGGAGTGGAGAACACCCTTGAACTCTGGAGGTCTGTCAAAACCCTTTCCATCAGAGGCGGCCCCACCTTCCACCTGCTGGTAACTGGAGAACACCAAGGCACGTCTTGTTCTAGAGGATTTTTCTCGACTCCCGGAGCCGCCAGGAATGCAGCTTCGGGGGCAGCCGGCCAGGCCTGGGATGTGGGAAGCTGAGGCATTCCGACAGCTGCTTGGGGGCGGGCGGCACATTTTAATTGTCTTGGGGACAACTACCGTAGGGTTTCATTTCCCCCTCCGACCTTTCGAGAGAGTGGTGTAAAGGGAGCTTTTATGGCACTGTTGGGGAATTCAGGGAGGGAGTCCCTCTTGGGGACTATGGTCTTAATCTAGGAGGCGGGGAGGAGGAAGGAATGAACAACCATGCTGTCTTTCTCTTGGGAGCCTCCCTGGGGACCCTGCCCAGCAATTTCCCTCCTGTCTACGGGGCTCTGTGTCCACAGCTACCCTCTTACTCCGTCCCCAGACTCTCCGGACACAAACCAAGGTTCCCAGAGGAGAATGGCATCAGGACGGGCCTTCTGCACCCCTTCCTGGTCCGAGGTCTGGAGCCTGCGGAGGATCTGTCCCTCCAGGCAGCCCCCATTGGTGTAACCCCGGTTCCACAGATACTGAGCTGGGCTCTGCCCACCATCTGCTGGCCTTCCAGAGCTTGTTGTCACCCCACCTCAGACCCCGGCCTGCCCCAGCTGGTGGGCCGTCACGTTCATATGCCCCAGCTTCGGCCCACTCTCCTCACAGAAAATGGCGGCAGGTTTACGGAAAGGCCGCACAGAGAGGCCATGAGTCTGTTAGGGACACCCAGCTGGCAAGTGGAAGAGCCGTGACTCATGATTGGGGCTTTTGTCTCCAATCCCAGGACACAGGGGCTCTTCCCTCTGGACTACAGTGTCTTCCCCTCAACCTTCATGGAAGCAACCAACTTAAAGTACAAACCTGTGATGGCATGTTGGTAGGGATGGAAGTCCCCCTCCGTCATCCCTCTGTGGGTTCCCTTTCCCAAGGTCGGTCCTCAGGCAGGGATGGGATGACAGCAAGGATAGGGGCCACCATTCACTGGGAACACACCAAGTCCCAAAGCTGAGTGAGATATAAGCATTGTTTCAAATCAGTCCTTTAAACAACTGTATGATTTAAGGAAAACAATCATGTCCATTTACAGACAAAAACTCTGAGGCTTGGTTAGACGCTGTGCTCGAGAGCCCAGAGCTGGTTGACCTGGGATGGCAAGCCCTCCAGGGTTCTCCTGACCGTGCCCTTGGGCCTTGGACTTCTCTGTCACACAAGGCGGCAGCCACCTCTCCTCAGGCTGCAACCTCCAAGCTGCCCGGCCAGTGGACCGGAAGACTGGCCACGCACCAGAGTCAATGCCCGGGAAGCACAGTGCGGTGCCGGGCCCTGTTTTCCTTCCATGTCAACTCAACTCATTTCATCCTTATGATGGTTCAGTGAAATATAAACTGCTTCTCCCCCATTTTACAGATGGACAGACTGAGGCACACAGAGGAAGTAACTTGTCCAGGGGCATGGGCGAACCAGGGCCCAGAGCTCCCGAACCAGCCACCGGTCTCAGTCCTCTGCTGCAGAGACGACGGGTGACAGGCCACCAGTCACCCTGAGGGTCAAAGCATGAGGGCAGATCAGGGTCAACAGACACCCTATGCAGAAACAAGGTACTGTTTGGATTTTCTTTTTTTCCCCTCTTTTTAGGCAGGGGTTTTGCTCCGGCAGGAACACAATGGACCATTTGCTTGATGGGCCTCAGAAGCCGCTAAGAAGCATTCTTCTCTGGGAACTGGGTGAGAGGGTAGTGTAGACATGCGCTTTGCTAACAGTGCTGCTGGCAGCCCCCGCTGCTGGCAGGGGGACCCGCGTGGGGTGTCTGTTACCAGCACATCTTGTGCTGGGCGACAGGATGCTAGGAAGCCTCCAGTCCTCGGAATGGCTTCCTGCCGAGTCGGGGAGTCGCCCATGCCCACAGAGAACACCACCCGACTCTGCGTGTGCGGGGCTTTTCAGGAAAGACTGAAGCATGTCTTCGTCTAGCATCTCGTGTGTGAGATTTGATCATAAAGGGTTTTGTTTCCAACTGTTATTTTTCTTGGTCACAATTCGAAGGATCCCTGTCTCAGTACAGACCAGTAAGGTCCGAGGACCTGAACGTGAACTGTTACTTACATATTTCATAGGAAACATGTAGTGTTTTCCCCCACAAACACCACAGGCAGATGCTTCCAGGAACCCCATTTCCTCTGAGTCAAACCTGTCTTCCTAGGATACCTTCCTCCCTGCCTCAGCGATGGCCAAGAGCCATCCCCTTTTCTGGGGGAAGGAGAGAAACCTACATTGTTGAGTGCCTTTAATGAGCAATGTACCATGTCAGATGCCTTCAGAGTTTCATTGCACTTACTCTTCACAGAAATTCCTTGACCTCAGAGTTATTCCCGTTATACAGACTCAGAGAGGTTAAGTGACTGATCCAAGGTCATACAGCTAAAATGTGACCCCAGGATTCAAACCCAAGGCTTTTTGACCACCTCCCTACCACCATTGAACATCTTCTCAAATCTCTAGCCCAGAAAATAATCTTACCACACAGTGCAGCCCCACCCATGCCAAGCACAAGGTAGGGGTCTAATTAAAGCGTGTTGTGGGAATGAATAAATGAATGAATGGTATTTTTTTATTAACACTCATTTTACCATAAGCTTCTCTGTGAATCCCCATATCAGGCCATTCCTCCTCTCTCCAGTTCTAAACATCTATCCCCCAAATCATCTTTGTTATGTGGCAATCACTTTCATGTAGGTTTCCAATGGACTTGAATTTATTTATTCTTTTCCACCCCCTCATCTCGGTTGACTCTTTTGGGTTAACCTGCTTTGCTCCCATTACCCAAGTCAGTACTGACAGGACTGCAAATCTGGTGAAACTCCAAATCTACAGGTCCAGAAATAGATGATGAAATAAGCAAGAAGGTAAGACGGTTATAATCATGATGCTATTAATACCCAATGAATGGGATTCTTAACACACACCACTGTTGGTTGACCATCCTGTAGCATCATTCATGTGCTTTAGAGTTACAGAAACTTCGAGTATAACTTGTGCATCATTTAAGATCCCCGGATGCATCATAAACTCATTGTCGGAAACCCTAGCAAACCTCAATATCCATCCCCTGCTACTGCATATGCTGTATCTTCCCTTTCGTTTGGGGTGATTAATAAAAGTAGTGCAAGGTTTTGGTCTGCTCAAAATGCCATAGTTTTATTTTTTACCCCCAAATGTTCTCTAAATCCAATTATTTTCAAGACTCAAATTTCTGTAGAAACTTTCTTTCCCTTCAAAATAAAGGGGAAAAAATATTTTTGCTCATGGCCTTGTATATCTATGAATCAGTAACATTTTCCTGTAAGAAGATGGAAATCAGGGATAGTTAAAACCAAAGTGTGCTATAATAGTTCAGCTATAAATGCCTCCTAAACTCTTGGGTTCTTAAAGCTTAAAGAAAAGAGAAAGAGAAAGAAAAGGTAAAAATGAAAGGGAAAATTTTACCTCACTCAATTTTTCAAGGGTGTATATTTCCACATGTGAATTAACAAATAGAATGCATTGGGTCAGTCTGATCATTACACAATAATTCTTGGATAAATGTAGTTTTGAAGTGGTGTTTTAGAATTGAGTTGTTCCTGGCGCCTGGGTGGCTCAGTTGTTAAGTGTTGGCCTTCGGCTCAGGCCATGATCCCAGAGTCCTGGGATCGAGGCCCGCATCAGGCTCCCTGCTCAGCGGGAAACCTGCTTCTCCCTCTCCTGCTCCCCCTGCTTGTGTTCCTTCTCCTTCTCCCTCTCCCTCTCCCGCTCCCCCTGCTTGTGTTCCCTCTCTCGCTGTGTCTCTCTCTGTCAAATAAATAAATAAATAAATAAATAAATAAATAAATAAATAAACAAAATCTTTAGAATTGAGTTGTTCCCTCCCATAGTGGGAAATGCCGTGCTTCTTTACCTTGGTAAGCTTCTCCTGAAAAGGAATGATTTTCACAGGAATCAAAGAAAACACTCACCAACATCAATAATTAATGTCCACTCTTCACTCTCATCCCCCGAGAAGGGTGCATTTAAGGGGAGGTTGTTAAAAGACAACAAACAATTCTAGTTAGTGGTGACATCACAGGTTTCCAGGACTTCCCTGGAGAAGATGCCTCTTGCGGTTGGAAAGACATTATTTAGGTAGACTAACTCTCAGGATCAAAACTTATCAATATTTGATAAGAGCTAAGGCTGGGGCCTATGAAGATAGACAAAGCTCCTCCTGCCCAGCCTCGCCGCGGCCAAAGGGTAACAGCAAAGCCCCACAGCCCTCCTACAACCAGTATAAATGTGACCTCAATTTTACTTAAATGTATCCATTCATTGCTTCATGCATGCAACAGACTTATTCAACTATACATAAGGTGCTTGTCTAAGGGATAGAGGTATAGCAAGGAACAAAACAAAATCCCTGTCCTGATGGCATCTGTATTTTAGTGGACAAGAAAAAAAATATGTACGTGCATGCCTATATAATGTACTACATAACATACCATACAATTATATATGGCATGAACATAGTATAAAATGGTATATATTATTATACATAATTTAAATATACACACACACTTTGTCGATGATAAGTGCCACGGAACAATAGACAGTAGGCTAAGGTAGATGGGGGCATACGTGGGGGGGTGCCGCTCTTTCCCATTGGATGGTGCCAGGGGCAGTCACTATGATAAGGTAGTGTTTGAGCAGAGACCTGAAGGAAGGAAGGGGTGAGTCTTTCTGACCTGAGGGAAGGCTATTCTGGGATGGGGGTTACAGGGCAGAATCTCTGAGGTAGGAGCAGCAGGGAGGCCCGGAAGCTGGCCCAGGGGAGTGCAGGAAAGATGGCGCCTGCAGATGAGAGCAGGGAGGTAGCAGGGGCAGACCGTACAGCACCCCGTGGGCCACTGTAAGAATTCTGGCTTTTTCCCTGAGTGAACTGGGAAACACTGGAGCTGAGGAGCATTGGCTGAGGAGTGACATGACCCAATCTACTAAAAACAAACAAAACAGAAGCACTTGGCTGCTGAGTAGAAAAGAGATCCAACAGCAGTGAAAGCAGAAGCTGGGAGGCCATTTTGGAATGTTTTTCAACAACTGAGGCAAGAGATGAAATCAGATGCTGCCAATAGATCAAGCAAGATGAAGGCCAAAAGCTGACCCTTGGATTTAGCTGTGAGAAGCCCTGGTGATGTGATCCAGATCACTTTCAGGAGGAAGCTGAGGATAAAAGCCTGACCAGAGTGAGTTCAAGAGAAGATGGGAGAAGAGGAGTGTAGACACTCTTTCAAGGGGCAGAGGAATGGGGCAGTAACGGAAGGACCTTGCAGAGCCAAAAGAGTGTGCTCTTCTTTTATTTTATTAAAAAAAAATTCTAGTAGGGTAAAATTTGTATAGAGCATTATGTAAGTTTTATGTGTCCAATATTATGATTTAATATCTGCAGATACTACAAAGTGATCACCACCAAAAGGCTAGATACTGTCCATTACAATACAACTGACTCCCTTCACCCATTTCCCCTAGCCCCCAGCTCCTTTCCTGTTTGGAAACCATCAATCTGTTCTCTGTATTTGAGTTTTTTTATTTGTTTGTTTGTTTTTAAGAAGTCCCCACACCCAATGTGGAGCCCAACCCGGGGCTTGAACTCAGGACCCTGATATCAAGAACCGAACTGAGATCAAGAGTCAGACACTTAACTGACTGAGCCACCCAGGGTTTATTTTGTACTGTCTCATTTTATCATTTGTTTTAAGTTCTATATATGCATGGAGTCACATGGTATTTATCTTTCTTGTCTGACTTATTTTACTTAGCATAATACCCTCAAGGTCCATCTACATTGTTGCAAATGGCAAGACTTTATTTTTCTTTATGGCTGAGTAGTATTCCAGTGTGTGTGTTTGTGTGTGTGTGTGTGTGTGTGTGTATACATACATACACTTGTCAGTGATAAGTGCCAGGGATAATAGATAGATACACACACACACACACACACACACATATATATATGTGCACTGTCTTTATTCATTCACCCATTGATGAACAGTTAGATTATTCCCAGATCTTGGCTATTGTAAATAACGCTGCAATGAATATAGGAATGCATATGTCATTTAAATGAGTGTTTTCATATTCTTTAGGTAAATCCTCAGAAGTGGAATAATTAGATCATATTCTTAACTTTTTGAGGAATCTTCATACATAGTGGCCGCACCAACTTATATTCCTACCAATAGTGTGAGGACATCTCATTTTCTCCACATCCTCTCCAACACATATTTCTTATCTTTTTGATAATAGTCATTAATGATTGTGAGATGATACTTCATTTTGGTTTTGATTTCCATTTCCCTAATAATTAGTGATGTTGAACATCTTCTCATGTACCTTTGTCACAAATTGTCTATATATGTATGTGTTCATATCAGGGTTCTCAATTCCACTCCAGTGATTTCTGTGTCTGTTTTTATGCCAATACCATAGCTTTTGATTACCATAGCTTTGTAGTATAGTTTGAAATTAGGAAGTGTGATCCCTACAGCTTTGTTCCTCTTTCTCAAGATTGCTTTGGCTATTTGAGATCTTTTGGGGTTTTATACAAATTTTGAATTTTTGGTCTAGTTCTGTAAAAAATGCCATTGGAATTTTGATAGGGTTTGCATTGAATCTGTAGATTGCTTTTGGTAGGATAGACATTTTAACAATATTATTCTCCCAGTCCATGAACACAGGATATCTTTCCATTTATTTGTGTCTTCAATTCCTTTCATCAGTGTCTTATAGTTTTCAGTGTACAGGTATTTTACCTCCTTAGGTAAATTTGTTCCTACAAATTTTATTTATTTTTTTTTGATGCAGTTTTAAATGGGATTTTTCTCTTAATTTTTCTTTCTGGTAGCATATTATTCCTATATAGAAATGCCATGATTTACGTAGATTGATTTTCATCCTGCAGCTTTACTGAATTCATTTATTAGTTCTAAGAGTTTTTTGGTGGAGCCTTTAGGGTTTTATGCATACCTTTAAATAGTGACAATTTTAATTCTTTTCTGATTTGGATGGTTTTCTTTCTTTTTCTTGCTTTATTGCTGTAGCTAGGACTTCTAACTCTATATTAAATAAAAGTGGCAAGGGTGGACATCTTTGTCTTATTTATGCTCTTAGAGGAAAAACATTCATTTTTTCCACTCATTGAGTATGATGTTAGCTGTGGGTTTTCATGAACGGTCTTTATTATGTGGAGATATATTTCCTCTACACCCACTTTTTTGAGAATTTTCATCATAAATGGGGATCAGATTTTGTCAAATGCTCCTTCTGGATCTATTGAGATGATTATATGAATTTGATCCTTCATTTTGTTAATGTGGTATATCACAATGATTTGTGGATGTTGAACCAATCTTGCATCCTTGGACTAAATTCCACTTGATCATGGTGTACGATCCTTTTAATATACTGTTGAATTTAGTTTGCTATGTTTTGTTGAGGATTTGTACATCTACGTTCATTAAAGATATTAGTTTAAATTTTTCTTGCAGTTTCCTTATCTGGTTTTGGTATCTGGGTATCTAATCCCATGTTTAGATTCCTTTTTCATTTTATTTTATATACTTACTCTAAGTTTTGCTTTGTAGTTACCATAAGATGCACATGTAATATCCTATGTATATAACATTTAGTTTTAAATTGATAGGAACTTAAATTTGAACACATCCCTAAACTTTAGTTTTATCCATCCCCCACATTTTATATTTTTGATGTCATATTTTATATCTTTTTATGTATCCCTTTACTAATTATTATAGTTTTAGTTGATCTTTCTACTTTTGTCATTTAACTTTTACACTTGCTTTATAAGTGATTAATCCATTATCTTTAATATCTACATATTTACCTTTTCCAGTGAGATTTTTACTTTCATTTGTTTTCTTGTTATTAATTACTGCTATTTCTTTTCAACTTAAAGAAGTCCCTTTCTTATAGAGCTGGGTTAGCAGTAATAGACTCCTTTAGCTTTTATTTATCTAGAAAACTTTTAATCTTCCTCTCAGTTTGAATAATATTCTTTCAGGGTAGAAATTCTGTGTTGAAATTTTTTCCTTTCAGCACTTTGAATATGGCAGGCCACTTTCTTCTGGCTTGCTAACTTTCCACTGAAAAATCTGCTGATACCCTTATGGAGTTTCCTTTGTATGTAAAAAGTTTTTTTCTCTTGCTGCCTTTAAGGTTATCTCTTTAATTTTTACCATTTTAATGTGTCTTGATATGGTTCTTTTTGGGTCCATTTTATTTGGAACTCTCTGGGATTTTTGGACTTGGATGTCTATGTCCTTCCCCAATATGGAAGTTTTCAGCCATTACTTCTTCAAATAAGTTTTCTGACCCTTTCCCTCTCTCTTCTCCTAGAACCCCTATAATGCAAATATTATTTCACTTGTTGTTTACCCAAAGGTCCCTTAACGTCACTTTTTAAAATTCTCTTTTTTTCTTTTTTGCTGCTTTGTGTGAGTGATTTCCATGGTTTTATCTTTCACTGTCTTTCATTCGATCCATTCTTCTGCTTCATCCAGTCTGCTGTCCAACACCTCTAACGTATTTTTCAGTTCAGTAGTTGTATTCTTCAGTTCTGTAACTTCTATTGGTCCTTTCTTAAATTTCCTATCTTTTTGTGAAAGTCACCACTATGTTCATCCATTCTCCTCCTGAGTTCAGTGAGCATCTCTATGACCATTACTTTGAACTCTTTATCAGGTAGACGCTTATCTGTGTCATTAAAGTCTTTTTCTGAGGCCAGGTCTTGTTCTTTCATTTGAAACATAGTCTTCTGTCTCCTCATTTTGCCTGACTCTCTGTGTTTGTCTCTATGTATTAGATAAATCAACTACTTCTCCCTGCCTTGAGTGAGTGACCTTGTGTAGAAGATGTCCCCTGGGGGTTCAGAATTGCTGTTGCTCCTGCCTACTGTGGCGAGGCTGCAGCTGTGGCACAGGGTTAGTGGGGTCGTCTCCTGACCCAGCTATGACATGTAGCTGTGGCATCAGGGTGGGCAGACCCTCCTCCTCAGGGCATACCTCTGGTCTTAACAGGATAGAGGGGAAAGTCCCTAAATGATACCCATCAGAGCCGGCATTAACAAGTTAGAATAAAATCACATACATGGCACCTGCCAGTGTCTCTGGTCCTCAGAGACAGTCCCAAGAAGTTCCTGCCTCTCAGTAGATGCCCCAGTGAGTACCCTGCATACACAGTCTAGGCATTTTTTTAACTGGTGTTTTTGAACTCAGTTCCTGGCTGAGTCAGTCTCTGTGTGAGCCCTTTTAAGAGCAGGTTCTCTGTTTCCTACAGTTCTATGGCTTTCCTGGACATAATCCCCATTGATTTTCAAAGCCAGGCATTTGAGGAGTTTGTCTCTCCTTTGCAGAATCTAAGGATTAGGGTGCCTGGTGTGAACCACAGCCAACTTGCTTCTCAGGGAAAAGTTCTGCATTTTTGAGATCCCTCCCAATTGTGGATTGCTGTACCCGGGTGGGGTTTTTCCCAATGAGAACATGTCTCTGCCTCTCCTCTCCACTTTGATGCTGCCCTGCCCTTTTATCTTCTGATGTGGAGGCTCCATGCATCCAGTTTTCAGGTCTTTTTCAGAGGAAATTATTGTATACATTAGCTCTGTCTGTAGAAAATGGCAGCTCAGGATCTACTATGCCACTTTCTTAAACCCCTTCTTAAGAGTGTGCTTTTAAGATGGGACAAAGAGCAGGATGTTTGCATGCTGGAGACAGTGATCCAGTAGAGAATGGAAAAAGTGATTACACAGAAGCAAAAGGAAATGGAAGCTGAAGAGATGTAAGTGGGATGAATTTCTGTTCCATTTGAAGAATAGAGCTTAGATAGGTACCATCATAGATGGTTCACAGTTATGGGAAAGAAGGCAGTGTAGGTGGGCGGGTGGGTAGGTGAGTTTGTAGGGATTCAAGGGAGCCCTCTTCTGACCATCTACTATTTCAATGGAATAGGAAGTAAGATCACATACACAGAAAATCAGCAGAGGGTGGAGATAGAGGAAGAGAATTTGGAGATCTCCAGTGAGAAGAGAAATTGTAAGATAGTCTCCTAGGAGAGCAAGAGGGTAAAGGGACAACAGAATCTAAGAGGTATTTCCAGGAACACAAAGATCTTACTTGAATTAATGCTTTGAATTTGCAATGAGACCATCAGATTGGTTGTGTGTTCCACAACCACATTTAACTAGCAGGTTCAAGTATGAAATAGGTGAAGCATTGGATTCAACTAAAGTTAGGACTTTTCTCAGTGGGGCAGGACAAAGAGAGAGAGCATGGGAGTTCAGAGTACATAGTTGAGAGTTACACGTGAGTAATGATTGTAGGTGATGAGATCTGAGTTGTATAAGGAAAGAAGAGAGAACATGAATGGGTTGAGATGGTATGACCCAGTTATTGGATCAATGGATTGTACATGTTAGTAGGATCAAAAAATTTGTTACAGGTGGGGTACTAGCAGGAGTAAACTGTAAAAATAGGAGACTGAGTTGCTCAGAGGCAAACAAACTCATTGGCTAATGGAAGGAAAGTGTATTAATTTTCTACTGCTCCTATAACAGATTATCACAATTTATTGGCTTAAAACAATACAATTGTATTATTTTATAATTCTTAGAGGTCAGCATTCTGAAATGGGTCTCACTGGGCCTGAATTACAATGTTGGCAGGACTGTGTCCCTTTCTGGAAGCTCTGGGAAAGGATCAATTTTCTGACCCTTTCTAGCCACAGAGGTCACCATGTTTCTTGGCTCATTGTCTCCTTCCTTCATCTTCAAAGCCAACCGTAGTTGTTCGAGTTCTTCTCACATAGCATCATTCTGATTTCCTCTTCTGCTTCCCCCTTTCACATTTAAGGACCCCTGTTGTTACACTGGGCCCACCTGGATAATCCAGGATACTCTCTGTATTTAAGGTCAGCTGATTAGTAACCTTAATTTCATCTTCAACCTCCATTCTCCTTTGTCATGTAATGCAATATATTTACAGATTCTAGGGATTAGAACATAGACATCTTTGAAGGGGGTCATTATTCAACCTACATAGAAAGGGTGTTTTATTGGTAAAGACAAAGTTTAGCTATGACTGTGGGAGTGAGTTACTCAAGTGGGATAGAGAACAAGAAATAGATGCAGTAGAAGTTAAAGTCAAAGGAGAAGACACTTTCCAAGCTCTACTTCTCTACAGAAAGATTTATAAAAGGTAGTCAAATGACCCAAGAATTCCAGAAATGTGGAATTCCATTATTGCATGTCTCAAGGTAAGCTTTTATAAGTATAAAGTCTTGTTTTAAACTTTTTGAAATTTTTAAACATCAGATGGAAACAGGCAAGTCATGTCCTCTTTTCGTGGTTTGAAAAGAAAGGGATTAATTGATAACAAATAAGTGGAAACGTTAAATCTATCCTGTGCTCATTCAATTACTTAGCTGAGTTATTGAAAATATTGTGGGAAATACAATAAAGTATCTCATAGCTTCTCTCCTCCAGGAGATTAAACTTTTGGGTCAAAATCCCTTTGAAAATCAGATAAAAGAAAAGGGTTTTTGGTACTAACAATGCACAGAGGCTTGCGCGCGCGTGTGTATTTGTGTGTGTGTGTCTGTCTGTGTGTGTGTGCATGCACACAGACACACACACACAGTTTACTTTTAATTTCATGACATCCCTAGTTTCCCTAAAGTCTCAAGGGATCCATGCATCCTAGGATAAGAATATCTTGTCTAAATGCTGAGGTAATACTATACACAGTAGAAATGGGCTAACAATGTAAGTCATAAGGGAAGGTATAATTAGATGCCAAATGAGTAATTATGAGTCCATAAGAGTGATACATCACTGAGCTCAGGAATACTTGTGGAAAAACTGCATAGAATCCTGAAGAATTGAGAAGATTGCATAAAAAAGAAGAAAGAGAATTTCAGGTAAGAAGATAGAGGAGAGAAATTGGCAATTACCTTGGAGACAACACAAATAGACTAGTCGTATCATCTGTGAAATGTGGGCAAATAAGTTCTAAGGGGGCACCTAGGTGGCTCAGTTGGTTAAGCGGCTGCCTTAGGCTCAGGTCATGATCCCAAGGTCCTGGGATTGAGCCCTACATTTGGCTTCCTGTTGGGGGAAGAGCCTGCTTCTCCCTCTCCCTCTGTCTGCTGCTCCTCCTGCTGTGCTCTCTTTCTCTCTCTCAAATAAATAAATAAAATCTTTTCTAAAAAATGAGTTCTAAGAAATATTTGTGAAACACAGTTAAACTCCTGGTGAATGGAGCTCCCCACCCCAACCATTATAAATATGGTCAGTGGATTTGTTTCAGGATGAACAATGCATAAAATTATTATTATAATTGATCCAGGAGGGATTTCTAAATGTATGCTAAATACCTTTAAGAGCTCTCTATTTTTAAAAGAAGATAATGAAGCAGAGAAAAGTAACTTTCTCATATTCTGAATGAGAAAGTTCTTATAAGATTATATAAGAGCTACTTGAATATTATCCTTTTCTTGTGATTTTAATATATCTTTTAAATATTCTTAGCTTCCAAAAAACTGATTTATGAGGACAAAATGAAGGCCCTCCTTTAGACTTGGATAAATAATGCTTCTGTTACTTCAGGTGTTGGTGTGAGATTCCAAACTCATCTTCTGACCCTCAGTCCTTGAACTTTCCTTTGCTTTCTACAAAATATGAGCTGCCACGTGGAAAAGAGTAAGCAAAACATCAGTAAATCATGACTACTTCGATAGCATTTAGAGAAAGAGTCAACGTTTGAAGAACACTTAATAGCAAATGGAAAACAGAAGAATGATGATAAGTAATGCTATCTATTTGCCCTGAGTTGCCACACTGGAATCTAAATCTGAGACATTACAGGGAATGTCCTGTGCAAGACCCATCAAAGGACGGTATTACACCAAAATGAGATCCAGGTTAGGAATGTGGAGACTGAAGAAATCCCCTAGAAGCAGATTTTTCTCAGCAAAATTCCCCTTGGCAGAATGGCCATAGAGAGTGATGATAAATATTCCAGAATCAGAATGCCGGCACTGGAAGAGATCAATCGAGATGTCTTCAGGTCTGACTCCCTAAGTGATGCTTGAATTTCTCCTCCAATATATCAGCCTCTTCTCTGAATAAACAGATCTGGAGATGGACAAAGTCAGTTGTGTGCTGGTAGATGCTTAACTATTGGATTTCTAAAGGGTGGGGGGGGAAGGGGAGGGGAGGATCTGACTTGTAGCATTTGCCAATTTCCACAGTGTAAATATTCCCACCAATGGCCTATTCAAGCTACCAACATGGCATCACCATTATGTGCTATTTCTGCCATATAGATCCAGGAGAATGAAATAATCTCAGGATAGTAGTTAATAGTAAAACACAGTAAAATAATTAGGAAGTAATGAATTTTGAATATTTTTATCTTTAAAAAATGTGTTTATAATGTCATAGGATTTAGCTTATGTATAACCATGGATTTATGTAATAAACTGGCTCTTGTGAGCCAGTACTCAAGATAGCTCCAGCACACCACTAGCAAAAACCTTAGGAAAGGACCAAGGACCACCCTCTCCCTGAAGGGTCTTCAGCCAGCTCCAGTCAATGGTAACTCTGCAATATCACTACTCAAGTATTGGGTACTCGGCTGTCTTCACTCCCATTTTTCTATGATTTCTTCCAACAACAAACACTGTTCACAAAAATAACCTCCAGGGGTGCCTGGCTGGCTCAGTTGGTAGAGTGTGCAACTCTTAATCTTAGGGTCCTGATTTCCTAGATCGATTGATAATCTACGTATAAAAATAAAACCACTAAAAGACTAGGAAGTATATGGATGGATATTTTTATAAACTTGAGACAGATAAGTTCTTAAGCATGACATAGAATCCAGAAACCATGAAAAAAAAAATAAACTGACTTGATTTAATAATTTAAGACCTTCATATAAGAAAATATTTTGTTATAAAATAGTTCAAGGAAATCATAGAATGAAAGAAAATATAAGAAATGTATCTAACAGGTTAGTAGCTAGACTCTACCTAAACACTGTTACAAATCAAAAGGAAGAAGATAAAGACTCCAATTGAAAAATGGGTCAAGGCTATGAACAGGTAATACACAGAAGAACCATCAATGCTAGTAAATATATGAAAGAAATCATGATGAAATGAAATACCTTTTTTACTTAACAGATTTGTAAATATTGAAAGGTTTGACAAGCCCAGTGTTAGGGAAGGCTTGGGAAAACAAGTGTTTGTACACTGTCAGGACACCCTTGTGACCTGTTGGAAGAGAGAAAACTAGCGCTATCTGAAAAAGAAAAATAAGTTAAAATTCATATAAACAAAGAGGCAACCCATGGAATGGGAGAAGATATTCACAAATGACACTACAAAGGGCTGATATCCAAGATCTATAAAGAACTCCTCAAACTTAACACCCAAAAAACAGATAATCATATCAAAAAATGGGCAAAAGACATGAACAGACACTTCCCCAAAGAAGACACACAAATGGCTAACAGACACATGAAAAAATGTTCATCATTATTAGCCATCAGGGAGATTCAAATCAAAACCACATTGAGATACCACTTTACACCAGTTAGAATGGCCAAAATCAACAAGACAGTAAACAAGTGCTGGAGAGGATGTGGAGAAAGGGCAACCCTCTTACACTGTTGGTGGGAATGCAAGTTGGTGCAGCCACCTTGGAAAACAGTGTGGAGGTTCCTCAAAAAATTAAAAATAGACCCTGCAATTACACTACTGGATATTTACCCCAAAGATACAGATATAGTGAAAAGAAGGGTCACATGTACCCCAATGTTCATAGCAGCAATGGCCACAATTGCCAAACTGTAGAAAGAGCCACAATGCCCATCAACAGATGAATGGATAAAGAAGATATGGTCCATATATACAATGGAATATTACGCAGCCATCAGAAAGGGATTGGAAGAGATTATTCTGAATGAAATAAGTCAAGCAGAGAAAATCAATTATCGTATGATTTCATTTACTTGTGGAACATAAGGAATAACGTGGAGGACATTAGGAGAAGGAAAGGAAAAGTGAATTGGGGGAAATCAGAGGGGGAAACAAAGCATCAGAGACTGGACTTTGAGAAACAAACTGAGGGTTTTGGAGTGGCAA
Source organism: Nasua narica (assembly GCA_028533885.1). Classification (NCBI taxonomy): domain Eukaryota; kingdom Metazoa; phylum Chordata; class Mammalia; order Carnivora; family Procyonidae; genus Nasua; species Nasua narica. The sequence continues at coordinate 23,344,079 of CM052807.1, read as the reverse complement.
GGGTGGGGGATAAGGTGAGCCTGGTGGTCATTATTGAGGAGGCCAAATGTTGCATAGAGCACTGGGTGTGGCACATGAACAATGAATCTTGGAACACTGAAAAAAATAAAATTAAATTAAGGTGTTAAAAAATGCACATAAACATCAATTATCTTTTGTTTTGTTACAAATTTATTCAACTTTTAAGAATGAGCCAAGATATATATATATATATATATATATATATATATATATATATACACACACATATGTCATGGCATGGATGTAAGTGCAAAGACTAGAAACAATGAATGTTCTCTAGCAGGAGTTCTGATTAAAAACCTACAGTGTGGCCACACACCATAAGGCCACTGAACTATAAAAAAGCTGCATGTGCAAATTTAAATGCTCTCCAGGATAAATCATTAGGCAGAAAAAAGGTGCCAAGCACAGTTTTTAGATTACTCCATTTAGGGAGACTTAAAAGGATATGTATATACAGATGCTTGTATAATCTTATCTTTTTCTGGAAAGAAATAAAGGAAACTGTCAGCAGGCATTACCTTTGGGTAGAGGGACTGGAGGTAAGAAGATGAAAGATGTTCACTTTCCATTTTCTATCTTTTATGCTTAAAAAAGGTACCATGTTCATGCATCACATTTAAAGAATAAACTTTTTTTTTCCCTGCAAGAAATAAGAGTGTCTTAGTTTTCGCTCTCCAGAAGCAGTCCCTGAGATAAGGATGTGGCTGTGGGGGTTCATTTGGAGCCTGACTCGGAGCTCAATCCAGGACCCTGAGATCATGACCGGAGCTGCAATCAAGATCGGGTGCTTAACTGCCTAAGCCACCCAGGTGCCCTCCTATTTGATACTTAAAGAAGTAAGGAGAAAAACGTGTGAATACTTGAGAACTAGGCTTTCCAAGAAGAGGGAAGAGCAAAGGCAAAGGCCCTGGGGTAGGAGTGTGGTTGGCCTGTTTGAGGAAGAGTCAGGAGGCTGGTGGAGCTGGAGCGGAGAAGGGAAGGGGGAGGGGAGAGGAAGGGGTGAGGTCCCACAGGCAGCAGGTTCTCACTCCAGAGTCTGTGGCTCTAGGGGGGCTGTGGCAAGGTAAAGAGTTTCACTGAGCGGGGTGTAAAACGATGGGGGGGGGGGAGTTGGGCTTGATATTTTAACATCACCGTGGTTGCCCCGCAGAAAACTGAGTGGGAGAGGGGAAGGTGGGGGAGGAGAGGTCAGACGGGGTTCTTCTTTACAATGCTAGGAAAAAGAAGGCCAAGGGTATGGCTGCGGCGGGGTACAGGGAAGGAGGGGAGGGGATGACGTGGAAAAGAGTTAAAAGGTGAAGAAACCAGCGGCACCCAGTCATTAATTAGAAGTGAAGTAAGGAGGAGGAGGGGGAGGGGGAAGGAGGAGGGGGAGCAAAGGAGGAGGAGAGGGAGAAGAAGAGGGGGTAGGGAAGCAGGAGGGGGAGACAGGGAGGAGGCGGAGAAGAAAGGAGTCAAAATGAAGTCCACATAAAATTGAAATTGCTGTAGGAAATGGCTGTGAGAGAAAAAGCTGCCCAGGATAGAGCGCCATCCCCTTCTGCCGGTCCCACACTTGACTTCTCCCGCACCAAACTGCCGAGTCACCCAGAATGCCCTTGCCCTGCTTGGCGGCCTAGAGAACTCATCTTCATACTTCAAAACCCAGCTCAGACATCACCACCGGGTCGGTGGCTTAATGCTACAGCTCACATGAATCCCGTGGTTCCCTGCAGCACTCCGGGCCTGGGGCTTGGTCTGGTGTGAATAGGTTGTGGGCGTGCACTTAGGCCTGAAGGCGTGGGAATGGAGTCTAGAGCAGCTGGAGATCCTGGCTAGTCACTTCCAGCTGTGGACGGCACATCCGGGCACCTCGAGGACCACGCAGATACTCTCATTTTCTGCACGTGCTGTGCCCGGGCAGGGAGGGAGGGATGGACTGTGTTAACTGCACAGGATGCTAAATAAGGACTATTTTCGTCTCCCTTTCAACTGAGGCCCCAAAGCAATAGATGAAATGTTCCAAAGAGCTGCATGATTGGGCTCCTGGGTGGCGCAGTTGGTTAAGCAACCACCTTCGGCTCAGGTCATGATCCCGGAGTCCCGGGATCGAGTCCCACATCGGGCTCCCAGCTCCATGGGGAGTCCGCTTCTCACTCTGACCTTCGCCCTTCTCATGCTCTCTCTCACTCTCTCTCTTTCCTAATAAATAAATAAATAAATAAAATCTTAAAAAAAAAAAAAAAAGAGCTGCATGATTTGCCAAAAGTGCTTAAGGAAACCAGTTTTCTACCCTCAGCCAACTGCCCACCTCCAGACTCTAAAAGATGATCCAGAGGCCAAGAAAAGAATTGAAGTTTCCAGTAGAGAGTTTTGTGGGAGAAAGCTAAGCCGTGGGCCTCACCCAAAAGAGTGGGTGACTTGCCCTACCTCACACCAATGTATAGGGGCTTTGAGGAACTATTGGGAGGGATAACGTGTGTTCCCTGAAGCTTGGGGGCACCGTGGCTGTGGACCAACTGAAGAGTCTAGAGGGGAGAGGCTGGCTGGCCAGCTGCTCTGACGGCAAGGCCAGGGGACGAAGCTGTCTTGGGGTCAGCTGGCTCCGAGCTGAGGGCAGAGGATTCACGGTGTTTCCAGGGTGGTGGGGGGGAAGCTAGGGGGTCTTGTAGGGAGTGAGGTGACCCCTGAGAGGAAGAGATGTCAGATTCCCAGGAGCTGAGAAAAGTGGAAAATAAGCAGCCCCACCAAACGCACCTCCCTTACCTTCTCAGTAACGGCCGGTGGGGCCAGCTCGTCTGTCCCAGCCAGTGTGTGTCTGTCTCTGCTCTCCCCGCCACCACTCAGAGCTCCTGGTGGGCGGGGCCATGCTGACACCTGTCCGGGTCCTCAGATTCCGTCGGGGGCTGGAGCCTGATGGAGTCTCACGGAGAGGTCCCAACACCAGCACATCCTGCTATTTCTCTCTTTTTGCCCAGTGTTCTCAATTGGAGCCTCACCTCTGTGCCTTGAATGAGTTCCAGGTAAAAGGAGGTATCGGCCACCCTCAGCCCCCACCCGAGCCCCGGGGGCCTCCAGGCCAGATCCAGTGGCAGCTGTCACCCAACGGGGTCCCTTCAGCTGCACGCAGGCCTTGACCCCGGCACACCTTCCACCTTCCGAAAGCCTCATTCCCACTTGCCTGTTCTCAGTACAGTGGTTTGTCTCCCGTCCCCCCAAAGGTCACCGCCCCCCACCACTGCTGGCCTCCCTGTCACCACCCGAATACTCTGTCCCCATGCATGCCAGGTGAACTTTGAAAACTGTACAGCCCTTCTGCTCCATCTTCGTTCCTGGCCACTCAGAGTTGCACCTCGTGACACAGGCGACACCGCAGTCAAGGGAGAATGGGGAGGCTTACGGGCACGGCCACAGAAGTGCCGCGCATTTAAAGCAAACAGGACAAGTGTGGCACCTTCCGAACCGCCGCAGGCTTGCTGGGATGTGCGTGGAAGAACAGGCTCAGTGTCCTGCTCCATTCATCCACGGGCGCCCGGAGGGGCCCCCCTGACCTCCTGGCCGCTTCCTAGCTCGGGGCTCTGTGTTCCCTGCTCAGCTGCATCTCTGCTCTCTGACTCCCTGGCCTCGGGCTCTGGCTGTCCCGGGCCTGGAGGACCTTCCCCTGGGCCAGCTCTCCTGGGCTCTGCTTCCCTAGGCCAGAACCCCGCCCCCTGCACGCTGCTGGCCTCTCCGCCTCCTCCAGGCTCTGGGACCTGCTATCCCAGTTTCTGGGCCTGGATCTTTCCTGGCCACCCCTGTTCGAGGGCAACCCAACCCTGGTGTGGACTTATGGGTCATGAAATCTTGAAGTAATTGAGTTTTTATTAGAAAAGATGAGGACAAAGTAGGAGGTGAGAAAAGTCAGCTGGCGGTCACGATCATTTGAACTGAACCGGAAGGAAGGTGTTTCCCGGGAACCGGGTCAGAAACGCGGCTGTTGACGGGTTTGGGTGGCCTGCCTCCAGCTGTGACATGCTGGCCATGTTGAGTGACGTCATTCATTATTCGGAGACTCGGTCAAGACCACAGATGACAAAAATTCCCTAATAAAGCATGCTTCACACTGATAAAACCCTGGAAACATAAAACTTTGTCTTTCAGTCTGGCAGACGTCTGGGAGATGTCTCCCTTTGAAATCACTACAGCAATCATAAATGAAAACCATGCTCCCCGAATTTCTGGGCTACAGAAATGAAACCTCCTAATTTCCTAGGTCGTTGTTACAGGGATAATTACTTAGAGCGAGTGAGTGAAATTACTTCCTCTTTGCCAGGCAGCATTTGAGGAAATGGGAGACCTTCCTTAGAGCATGTTCCATGTGTTCTTCCCGAATAGACGGGCCCACCAATACTCCTTTGCTTCCTCATTATCAAATACAAATGCCTTTGCATGCCAGCAGCTCTTCCCCTGGGCCACAATTCCCTGGAGGCCAGGGGAGGCCAGCTGTGATGGGAGACGGGGAGACCATCGCAGGACCACAGCAGAGGCACGGTGGGGTCTGCACCAGGGACCCAGGAGTCGCTCTAGGAGTTTCCAGCCTGTCTCTTCCTGAGCCCAGTTTCTGCGATCTAGGCAGCTCATTGGTTCTTCTCATGGTCCTTTCCCCTCAGGGAGAGGAAGAAAGTGCTTAGTTAAGCAGTTGAGGCCTCTGGGCATCCCTTTCCTTCTCCCTAGCCTAGGGCAGGCACTTGGGGTGCCCTCTTTGACTTGGGGCACCCACCCGGGATTTCCAAGCCCCCGTAGGACTACATTCTTCTCCTTTAGTCCTTGTCCTGCTGCAAAATGGCAGCCTACACAGCGTGACGCAACCCGGGACCTTGACTGAAGCTACCCACAAGGGCTCACGTCCTTTCAACATCTTTAGTGGAGGACAGAAGCTTTCATTCCTCGAATAGCGATGGGGCTGTAGCGTGATCCAGAACTTCCCAACCCCGGTTCCAGCGGGGGGACAGGTATATTCCTACACTGACACCCTCAGCCTGTCAACCCATTCAGAAAGAGCCCCCTCCAGCCTCTCTGTGGGATCCCGGCGACCACTTTTGGCTTTCTGTTTTCACCCAGGGTTAGGGTCTGTCTTGATAAACCCCATGCCCTTCCCCTCATCTGGCCTGGGCTCAGAAATCAGGAGCAGGTGCGGGCGCACTGGGCCATGCCCTTTAGCCCGTGGTCCTGGGGGAAAGGGCCTCCCATTTTCGCCCAGCAGGAAGGCTCCAGAAACAGCAACCATGGTCCGCTTCGGGAGATTTTATAATACAGGTTTCCCTCCCCCTCAGAAAAGTGAAGGAGTATTTTTACACTAAAATATGTGTTATTTTCTAGGCAAGAGCTCGCCTGCTTTTCCAGCGGCAGTTTTCAAACATTTGAAAGATGTTAGCTGGTGAGTCAAATCTCCCTTTATTCTTTCTGTTTTCTCGCACTCTGAAAATATGTGTGTATATATGCACACATTACACTGGGAGGCATATTTCCTGAGATGTAAATAAGAAAGGAAAGTGTGTGGCGGTTGGAATTCTGGTGCTTTGAAGAGGCGGTCTGAGCTCTTGATTTCAGTGCATAGTTAGCACGTTGTCACCCACCTGATAGGCATCTGTTCCCTTCATGGGCAACCTCTGCTACCCTCTCCCTCTGCACTGGCCCATCTCATCAACAAGATGCTGGGGCTCCTGTCCCAAGCTCGCATGGAGACAGTTCCCAAGACCCGCAAATCAAAGCTGGGACTGCCGGCTACCTATTTCCAAAGAAATGTGTTCATGTATATTTCAGGGCCATTTCACTGCTGTTTGGAAGAACTGTTGTCAAGGAGAAAGGAACAGATTTGGGGAGCACAGAAGAAAAAAAGGATAACCTGTAATGGATGCTTATTTTCAAGGATTGAATGAGTCCTGTGGTGACTTCAGGACTAGTGTGCTCGTCCTAAAGTTCTCCAACCAGGTCCCAGAGGAAGTCTGCCCTTTCACTTGGTGTTTTGGTCTTGGCCTTGTGATGCCTCGCCTCACTCCCCTTGCACACAGGCAGCCTCCTTTGCACATGGCCGGGTTGGACTGCAGAAATAAAGCAAGTGTTGCATGGTAAATTCCATTGCAGTTGCTCTCCTAGCAACATGGCGACACTAACAAGCCTGACAATAACCTTTTGTCTTTAGCTCTACAAAGCAACCTGGCCATTAGTTTCACCAGAAAACTCACAGGATATTTTGCAAGCGAAGAGTGATTTGAGCTGCAACTGTGAATCCGTTGCTTTTCTCCCATCTGCTCACGTGGAACTGGGTGGGCAGCAGATTTTCCCTTAGGAGGAGGGCAGACCCAAAGAGGCACCGGAGAGGAAAAAGATGAATCGGGGACGGTCCTAGTTCCGGTTAGGGAATCTCCTATGCTCTCTTGGCCACAGCATTGTAACTCTCTAGAGGTTGCTTTTCCTCATCTTCCAAATGAGGAATTACTTCTTAACACTTTGCAGGGTTTGTGTGCAGTCCAGATGCTTGGCCTTACACTAGTTCTCCTGCCGGATCCGTGTTTCTGGAACTGTCTCACCAATGTAACTTTTAACCAAAGGCAAATGGATGAACATTTGCTGAAGAATTGGAAAGACGCTTATGTGATTAGCTTTCCAATTTTGTTTGCCTGGCAGGGGATCAATGCATACTTTAGGACTGGTATGTTATCTGTGTTGTGGGAAACACTGTTTTCTCCAACAGATTTTATAAAAGGCTAAAGTAGCCCCCCCACCTTTTTTGCTGTTTCTGATTAGATATCCTCTATATAAGACTATATCACACATCCCTATCAGTAAAAACTTTTTGAGCATGTGCTTCCAATATAAGTATATACTTTAAAAATATTTAATATTAATACCTGTATTTATTTATATACTATATTGTGCTTTGATGTTAACATATTACAAACATTTAAAAATACTTAACATAAATGTTTTAAAAGGAAAAATGTTGAAATGAGATTTTAAAAATCTGATTAGTGAAATCTTGGTTTCACAGTTTGTCAAAAATAATTTGTGATGTTGGTTTTGAGCTCACTATATTTTAATACTTTGATATAATAAATGAAAATATGCTTCATCAAGATATGTAGATTCAGGTGGAAGAGGTGACTTTTATTTTACTATATTTACTAAATTATGATACTGATTTTTTAAATTCCATCTACTACTTATCCCAAGGTTTCTTATGGGCTAGTAAATTTCCAATTTTCTCATTGTCAAATGGTTTTTGGAAATTAACTGGAAAGTGTGCCATTTTTTTTATATTTTCTAACAAACATATTCAAAACATGATAAACTTCTTCATTTGGTGAAATTGGGGGCATGTTGGCATCTGTTTCTAGGATTTTTAGATGTTGTACAGATAGTAGTTTTTATATTTGTTTCTGCCAATAAAGACCACATAAATTAGAAGTATCTCTAAACGTTCATGGTGAAATGCTCTTTCCACAGCATGAATTTCTTTCAAAAGTTATTACTTTTATTACTAAGTCATTTTAATGTCATTTTCTCCTCACCTTTCTCTCGAATAGACAGATTAAGCATATTAAATTGTTTGAAAATATCTGCTGGCTGTTTGAAAATATTGTATGTGTTGGCATCCCTTATAACCACACAAAAAAAGCCAGCGTATTTAGAACATTTGTATTTGTAAAAGAATAATGACTATTTCAAGTTCGATAATGTTCTTAAGTGCTTTGCCATGCGACAACTTAGAACCTTCTATGGGCACAAAAGGTTTTCATGGTCGTTCCCTATCTCATTAAGATTCCATTTATAGTTTTCTTTCAAGTAATCACATTGATGACATCCTGGACCATTTTGTGGGTTTCTGGTTCAGCTGTTTGGTTGCACTGACATCCTTGTGACTAAATCAGTCAATGAATGTCGTAGGAGGGACAGGTCTGCGCATTTTTCCTTGGTGTCTTCTCTTTTTAGATTCTGTCACACCTGGGGCGTCTGGGTGGCTCAGTGGGTTAAGCCTCTGCCTTTGGCTCAGGTCATGATCTCAGGGTCCTCAGCCTCTCTGCTCGGCAGGGAGCCTGCTTCCCCCTCTCTCTCTGCCTGCTTGTGATCTCTCTGTGTCAAATCAATCAATCAATCTTTTAAAAAATTAATAAAATAAATTCTGTCACACCTGCCATCTCATGAAGTGTATACGTAGAGGTAACCACCCTAGCCCCATTGCTTCTCAATTAAAGAAGCCATTCATCGTTGAGCCCGAGTTTTCTTCTGGTACGTCTTTTCTTTGGCAGACGCTGTAGCAGCATTTCTGTGTGCGTTCCATTATTGATATGGAATCGAGCAGCCCAATGAGGGAGTCACTTAGAAGTATTTCAACTTTCGTCAGTAACAATTCATTCAGTGACCATCCATAGTTTGTAACTTCTACTAACACTCTGTGTCCTCTAAAGGGTTTTCTAACCAAAAGAGCATTTTAATGTTTTGCCATTGCCTTATGGAAATGATTTCTCTCCTGCAGTTTTTCTGATGGTATATTTCTGTTAGATAATTCAAAGGTAGCTTTTAAATATGTGCAAAAATTCAGTGAATTGTTTTAAAATCCTGGGTTGAAAATTGCACGACTTTACATATATATATACATATATACACATATATATGTTTATATATACATATATATATATGCTCTGGAGTCTTCATTTCAAATAGCTTTCTAGTCATAATTTTGTTCTATCATCTTCTAATATTGTAGGGAAATGCTATATACTTAGGTCAACACTGACTGTTAACAATAATGGATGTAAAAAGCTGTATCTCAGAAAGACTTTTTAAAAGACCTTTTTCATTTGAGAGTGTTTTAGGTTTACAGAAGGATTGCTAAAATTGAACGAAGAATTCCCATACAGGTTTCACACAGTTTCCCCTAAAGTTAACCTCTTATAACCATAGCATATTCATCAAAACTAAGGAATTGGCATTAGCAAAGTATTATTAACTACAGACCTTATTTGAATTTCTCCAGCCCTTCCATTATTGTCCCTTTTCTGTCCCAGGATCCAATCCAGGATACCATGTTACCAAAATTGTCAATAGTTATTGCCACATAATAATTTTGTGAAGATTTGTTTAGTTACAACTAAGTAGTATTATTTACCATTCTAGTTCACCAAGAATGAGTTAACTATAAAATGTGACAAGATGCTAGAAGCAAGGGTGTCTTCATCATTGTCAGTTGGGTTGTGGAATTAGGGTTTTCTCTTCTACTGCACTTGAGATGAGGCACTTTGGCTCACAGATTGATTAAAGGGCCAATCTCCATATGTTTATTAAATATCGGGTAGTCTTCCTTGTTTTTCCTTTCTTTAAAGACAAAAAGATGTATACATAAAAACTGTCAAATTTCTTTTCCCTAGCAAATATCTTTGCTATAAAGAGAGGGCTAGTGGAAGTCTTTTGTCTCATCTCAAATATACACACCTCATTTTGTAGAATGCTGTTTCGTCTTGTATACATGTGCCTTTGGTTGTCCTGGGGAATTGCCCTAAACTCCTACCCATATTTCTAAGGTCTAAACTAGAGAAATTGGACAGTTTCAATGTCTAGTTCTCCACTGGCCAATTTCTGTACTCCTAAATTGTTGATAGGTAACAATTATTGAGTAACCTGTGAAGGCAGTTAGTATACACAAAGAAATTTCTCCAGGAAGCACTGCTTAAACCATCTCTCCGCAAAGTGTTACAACTTCACGTACTCTTGGCAGGGTGATGTAGGAAAAGCACTAGGGATGGGGGCGGAAGCAGAGAGCCCGCAGCCCCCTTTGAGCCACACCACAAAGGCTGCCTCCCCACCAAGTTCGGGTTAGCCCAGTGTTTTAATAATTGAAACTGGAAATTAAACCCTTGATAGCTATGTCATTCATTTATTGAAAGAACAAATAATGTCATGGATACCGTCATGGGCTTACCTGATTCTTCTTAAGAAGGAGGGACTTTTTCCTTAGCTTCTGGGAAGGTACTAGAAGGCCCTGACCATCAACGCTCTTTGGGGTTTGCTTCAGTTGAAGAATAGCACCTCACTGGAGGTCCACCTTCTTCCAGGGTCACCCAGTGGTTGATCAATAGAGGGCACGGAGGCCATCTTAGGACCCCGTGAGGGGCCATCCCAGCTTCAGATCTCCCTGGAGGGCTGATGGAGGCCTTCGTTGGAAACCAATCACAGATCAACTTCTACCTCTGCCGAATTCTCCTTCCTCCCCCTCCCCTGTAAGGGCACTGCGTAATAAACATCCCGTGAACTAGCCTCAGCTCACAACCTGCTGCCAGAAAACCGACTCGCCACCTATGCAAGTAGCCAAAAGCCAAACTGTACCAAATAGTGTACAAAGGAAAATAAGCATACCAGTGTCTGTGGATGCTTCCAAAGATGGTCTTATGTGTATGAATGTGTGTATATATATATATATATATATATATATATATATATACATATGTACCTGTCTGTACATTTCAGCCATTGTCTTATAATACTTTTTAAAATGTATATCTTATTTTAAAATTTTAAAATTTATTTTTACATATCGATACATAAAGTCTTAAAATTACTGCCCAATACCTCATTGTATGGATATACCATAACGAAAACCACCTTCCGAGTGCCAACAATACATAGGTGCTCTTGCAACCCTTGTATTTATTTGACGCCTATTTAGTGAGCCACATATCTATGGATTATGTGCCAGTCCATAATCCATAGGTGGATTGTAGGTGCTGTTGTAGGTGCTAGGGATATGAGCAACCATTTTCTCACACTTCAGTTCAACCTTAAGGATTAACTACGGTTATTATCCCTGTTTTTCAGATGAGAAAAACTAAGGTTTAAGTAGCTTGGCCAAGATCACATGAAGTTGTAAGCAGTGGCTGTGGAATCCATAACGGCACATCTGGTCTCCAGGGCTTCTGCTCTAACCCCCTCCACTAGCGCCTCCCATACCTCAGCTTATCTATCACTCCCTCCTGATGGACAGTTGGGCTGTGTGCAGTTGCTGGCTATTATAGACAATACTGCAGCAAACAGCTTTCTCATGCATCTTTGGGTGCTAGCTCCCCACTTTTTTTAAAAGACTTATTTATTTATTTTAGAGAGAGAGAGTGCAAGTGGGGGAAGGGGCAGAGGGAGAGAATCTTCAGGTAGACTCCCTGCTGAATGAGGAGCCCAACGCGGGACTCAATCTCACGACCCTGAGATCATGACCTGAGCCACAACCAGGAGTTGGAATGCTCAACCAACTGAGCCATCCAGGCGCCCCAACCTCCCCACTTTGAAGGACTGAAAAAGGGAAACAGGTGAGGTCACTATTTAACTGGATACCCGTTTGCAGCCCTAGCTCATTACCCAGATCATTTGAAAAGGTGCCTTTCCTCTTAAATTACGGATTTAAGAAATCAAAAGATACTACATTCCATCCTTAATATGAAAATCTTAGGTTAAGCTTTTAAAATACTTCCATGCAGGCCCTGTGTGTTAGATGCATATTTGCAGATAGGGTAATACCTGGATTACCATTGCCAGCATCTCTGGTGGGAAATGGAATGTTTTCACTGAAATTTCTCTTGTTTGTGTTTCAGAAAAAAATGAAAGCAGCTCTACAATCTGGGTCTGGTTTTAATCAGAGCATAATCTTTATGAGACAATGTAAGGCTGAAAATTTTTTAATCTGATCTTTTTAAAGAAAAGTACATGTTCAAAAATGATACAAACCAATCAGCCTTAGAAGAACGATGGAAAAAAAACAAGGAAATTTCTTGCATAAAAAAGAGGCAGGAAATACCAGAGAAGTTTCACAGGGAGGAGGGGGGAAAAAACCAAAGTGTGTATCACTATTTATTAGATTATTTCTTAGTGGAGTGCTATATCTGGTTTTCTTGAATAACCAAAAGTCAGTTTGGAGGAAATTAGAGAGTTCAGACTCCCTGAAGTGAGAACATAACCATTTGCTGAACATATTACAAACCACTATGTGTCCCATGATGCACTGGCCCTTCAAATAAATCTTTAGTCCTCTTTAGAGAATCTTCTGGTCTGAGATCCATCTCATACTCGATGGTTTAATGTCTAAGTACTTTTTAATGTCCCTGTACAGATTTTTGAAATGTTCATGTTTTAATTTCCTAGTGTATTCCACTGATTGGGGATAGGTAGTAATTTGGCATGAGTTCAGGGTTTGTTTTTGAGATTTAAAGGCATTTTCAGAGGATTCTGTACTATGGTGGGACTAGTAAAGTCCCCATCTTCCATTAAGCAGCAAAACTACTCATGGATTTCTAGGTGATGTTGTTTCATGTTAATACTCAGTGGAATATATTTTTCATTAAATATGAAAGTGGTCCAAGTATGTCTTATACCAGATGTGTTAACTTGACTGTTTCCTGGAGCGTCTATAATTTCAAAATTAATCTAGTCTTCTCTTATACAGTTTTGCATGAGCGTTGGCTTTCTTTTTTAACAATCATAATGACTCCACTATGGAGACTAAAAACTGGCAAGAAAAAGCCAATAAAAGCAAAAAGAAAGTCAGAAGTTTGGGAGAAATGAGATTTAACAAATGATATACAGTATCGTTGCCTCTCTACCCAAGCTTTCTATCTTAAATTTATTCTAAAATGGCTCGTTTAGTGTTTGTTTGTGCCAGGTTCATAGAATGAATCAAATCATGAAGGCTATATGAATAAATCAAGCACAATTTTAAAATTCATCATCGGATTAGAAGAATGGCTCTTTTCTTATTTTTGTTGCCTAGTCTTTTTCTAAAGCAAGAAATTTCAAATTTTATATGACTAAAATAGTCACATGTCAGGATACTGTAGAACTTAAAACTCCAACCGCTTTGGCATACACATTTCAATTCCCGAAATCCACTGCAAAGCAAAAAAGAACACTGGAGAAATTAAACATCTGATGTTTTCCTATCATTATTCTCCATTTATTTCCCTGTGCCATGAATTATACGTGTTTACTAGAACAAATACTATTGCCTTCTTTCCTGTTGCTTAAATCCTTTTGTCTACAGAACGTGGTAAGAGCTCATCCATTATTTAAGTTACTATTTCTATACCTGAATTCATACATACATCTACTCGAGCAAACAGGTTAACAGGGTGAAGATTTTCTGCCTAAAGTCATCCCACTTCATAATCTCTGTTTAGATGCTTACTAGCGAAACACATTGCCAGAAATACTAGTTTTTAATGTTATGCTGATAGTGTAAATAATACTGGAAGGAGAAAAAAAAAAACCTCAAATATTTTTAGCAAGAGGATGTTCTCATAGTTTACAAGATTCCTCTCCTACTCTCTTAATTCTCTAGGTGCCAGAGTGGAAAGTCAAACCTCTTAACATCTTGCTTGAGGGACAGTAAGTTAGGCTAAAACATATTGATTGCCCTGGATTGTTCAGTATAAAACTAGAGAGTTTGATCTCTCCTTCATTATGAGCCCAACCTCACTCTGTGAGGTTCCCCCAACTCTGCTTTCGTCTGCCAGGAAAGCATGACCCCCAGGTTCTTCACTAACCCCAGTGGCTGCTTCTGTGGTGGGAGACTGGAGGAGTGGGAGGGAAAGAATTTCCGGGAGGCTCTGTAAAGAAAGGAAGTGTGAAAACCTGAAGTTTGTAGGAAAATAGGATCTGTCACTCGCCCCATCGGCCTCCGCTGTTTCACCTGCATATGTACATTCTTTTAATATCTAAACTGATACACTTTCAGAGGTTTATTTCATTTTAATAAATTGCCTGGTACATTCCAGCTTATGGAAGATAACCTCCTGTAAATGAGAAAATGAAATCTCACCCATCTAACTTATCTGCAACATTTATTTTTAAAATAAATGCATGGTAGGGGGAGTATGGGAAAGAGACTGAAAGCACACAGAAGAACTGATCATAACGATGCCCCCCTTGGAGAGATTTATTGAAGGAACTGGCTCACGTGATTGTGGAGACTGGCAAGTCCAGAATTTATGGGGCAGGCTGATAGTCTGGGATCTCAGGCAAGAGTTGCAGCTGCAGTCCTGAGTCCAAAATCTATAGGGCAGGGTAAAAACCCAGGCAGAATTTCTATGTTAGAGTCTTGGTAGAATTCCTCCTTCCTGCAGAAACCTCTGTTTTTGCTTCAACTGATTGGATGAGGCCCACCCACATTATCAAGGGTAATCTCTTTTTAAAGTCAACTGGTTGTAAATACTAATCTTATTTACAAAATACCATCACAGCAACATCTAGACTAGTTTTTTTTTTTTTAAAGATTTTATTTATTTATTTGAGAGACAGAGAAAGTGAGAGAGAGCATGAGAGGAGAGGTTAGAGGAAGAAGCAGACTCCCCATGGAGCTGGGAGCCCGATGTGGGACTCGATCCCGGAACTCAAGGATCAGGACCTGAGCCAAAGGCAATTGCTTAACCAACTGAGCCACCCAGGTGCCCACATCTAGACTAGTTTTGACCAAACAACTGAGTGCCATAGCCTAGCCACGTTGACATAAAATTAACCACCCTTAATATTTTCCCCAGTTATACATGAGGAACCTGAGACTTGTAAGTAACTTGCTCAAGGCCAAACCATGAGAATGAAGTCACATCAAACTTCAGCCTGTATAACCTCAATGTTTATGCTCTTAATCTCAAACTCTGGCTGCCTTCTTCAATTAATTGCTAAATTAAACAGAGAGGAAGGCCTGAAGGAGAGGCCCCCGAACTTGGTATGTTTTAATTCAGGACAAAGATTTGAAAATAGGGTGGCCAAAACGGAGTAGCAAGGACTGAATTTACCCACCTGCCTGAAGTAACTGAAAACAAAGACACTATATATGAAACAAGAGTTCGAAAGACATCGAACATCAGGCAGGAAAGGAGAGTGATCCTTGAGACGACCAGGTGAACCCTACAATCACCTAACCCCACAGCAGAATTTCCAAACAGTGGGAGGAGAAGGGTACATGCAGATCCCAGCGGTCTCTCTGAGTTGAGGAGACATAGAGGGAGTCTGGGGAGGCCAAGGCAGCTAGAATTAGCAGGAAAGGAGAGAACTATATGGAGAAAGACTCCAGAACTATGCAAAGGATAATAAGGATACAAGATAAGAATACAAAAATCGATGATTTCTATATACTACCAATGAACAGTTAGCTAAATTGAAGTTTTTTAAAAAATCCTTTTACAATAGCATGAAAATGTAAAATGTTGAAGTATAAATCTGGCAAGACACGTGTATAAGATAAGATCTGTACACCTAAAACTACAAAATGTTGCTGAGAGGAATGAGAGGCCAAAATAAATGGAGTGATTGACCGATGTCATGGGCCTAATGACTCAATATAGCTAAAGTGTCAAATTGCTCCTTAACCAAGAGTAAAAAGGCATTTTAAATAAAAATCTGTTTTGTAGAATTTTTTTTTTTGTAGAGAGTGCCAAGCTGATTGTAAAATTCATGGGGAAATGTATAGGACCTAGGAAAACCAAAATAACTTTGAAAAATAGGAACAAAGATTCTATATTACCTTACTTTGATATTTATTTTAAAGCCTCAGTAATTGATATTGTAATATTGACATGAAGATAGATAAATAGATCAATGGAACAGAATGGAGTAATTAAGATAATATGATATTGGTGTCAAGATAGACTACAATCAATAGGAAAAAAATGGAGAGTCCAGAATAGACTCACACCAATATAGTTAACTGATTTTTTACACAAGTGTAAAGATAATTCAGGGAAGAAAGTCTAGTGTTTTCAAAGCAGGGAGATGGAACTGTCAGCTATCCTTATGCAAAAAATTAAGTCTGTCCCACCTTTGTACTATGTACAAAAAATAAGTCAAAATGGAGCAGAAATCTAAATATAAAACTAAAGTTATGAAATTTCTAGAAGAAAACATAAGAGAAAATCTTTGTGGCCTCAGGCTAGGCAAAGACTTCTTACATTCAACACCAAAAGAATAATACACACCCATAAAAATAATTAATTGGACTGCATCAAAATTAAGAACCAGTCTTTAAGGGGCATTGTTAAGAAAATGAAAAGATAATCCACAGAGTAGGCTTATCAGAGAGTTACATATCTGATAAAGAACTGATATCCACAATATATTAATAACTCCCAATGCTCAGTAATAAGGAAACAAACAATTTTAAGTGAGCAAAAGATTTGAACAAAGATGTACAGAGAGCAAATAAACACATTAAAAAATATGCAACGTCATTTTTCATTAGGGAAATGCACATTAAATGCACATTAAATGTGCATTAAATGAGATACTGTTGTACATCTATCAGAATGTCTAGAGTTAAAAAGGCTGACCACATTAAGTGTTAGTCTGCAGTTGCAACTCTGACACACTACTGGTGGGAATGCTGAGTGGTACAATTACTCGGGAAACAATTTGGCACTTCCTTAAATAGTTAAACATACACTTAACCATATCGCCCAGCCATTCCACTTCTAGATATTTACTAGGGTGAAACAAATGCCCACGTCCATACAAAGACTTGCATACAAATATTTACGGCAGTCTTCTTTGTATTAGTGAGAGACAGAAAGACAGGAAGGAAAGGAGGGAGGAAGGAAGAGAGGGAGGGAGGGAGGGAGGAAACAAGGGAGGAAAAAACCCTGGACTATATATACATAGATATGTGTATATATGTTACATACGCTACAGAAGTTCATATATATAAACATTCACATATAAATATATATGTAAACTCTAAAGTGCAAACTGCACAGGAAGGAAAGAAAGGAACCAAATATGGGCTCTTTCTTTTCTAACGTGGCAAGCCGATACACTGATCTAAAGCTACTGCCACCCTTGGTAAGTCGTTTCAGATGCTGTTAATGCCTGAAGTTCAAGTTAATAGTTCCAGTGATTTAGCTCAATATACTTGTTAATGACCTAGAGGATGAAGGGAATGGCAGTGTGGAAAAATTTGCCGCTAACATAGAGTGTTTACGTTGCTAAGAGCTAAGGAGGCCTGTGAGGAACCCAAGATGGATCTAATAACCTGGACGACTGAACAAACACAAGGAATGACAACAGTTTACAGGGAAGGGCAGAAGGTAACAGAAACTGGGGGAAAAAGTAAGTTCTACATAATTTAAGCAACACACACTGATGGGCTTAGAATTTGTCTCCAAGAAAAAAGACATGCCATGGGAATTAATCAAAATATTTCAGTAAAATCATCTAATCTGCAATAGTTTCCCCCCCCCCAAAGTCAAGTGTCTAAGTGTGTATTCAGAAAACAGAGGAATAAACACAGCAAAACATGGTGGAAGCTGGGTACCTCCCTAATGCGCTTTCTTCTGCTGACTTTGACCTGATGTTTTCCCCTATTCACCTCCAACTCCACTCCATTCAGAGAAGGTGACTTTCCCCCAGCCCCAGAAAATGAATTAAGATCTATGGAAACCAGTGGTCCTCCAAGTGTGATCCCCAGGTGACCACAGGAGAACAATGTGACAACTTACTAGAAATGCAGGTCATTAGGCTCCAGCCCCAATATATTAAATCAGAAACTCTAGTGGTGGAAAACAGCAATCTGTATTTTAACAAGCCCCCTCCAGGAAATTCTGATACATGCTGCAGTTTGAATAACATCGAACTAAATCACCTCTGATAATTCCATTCCCCTTTGCCAATGATTATATTAAGCATAAGAACTGACTCCCTAAAACGCTAGTGAGAGACAAGTGAAGTCTGCTGGGGATTCTAAGAAAGGTCTTTCTCTCTTCAAAGAAGATACTGCAGCATTTGGCCACACTGTGTGAGGATGTGATGCCTGGAGCTGCAGCAGCCATCCTGTGGCTACGAGGGGTTGCACCTGAGGACTGCAGAGCAAATCTGTGTCACCAAATTAACCAACCTTAGCACCACTCTACCTCTAGGATGTCTGGCTATGTGAGGAAGTAAACTCCACCTTTGGTCACCTGTTCCATTCTTTGCATCTGAAACCCTCCCAAAAGCACATCCTTTCCTTCTCTGCTGTGGTACACAGGAAGCAAACCTGAATAGGCAAATGTTCAGAAATAGTAATACAAAATAGTAATACAAAAAAACAGAACATGTATCCCCTTATCTCCTGAGCACAGGAGAGCTCTTTCCTAATCTTAGAGCAAATGTAGTTTTGAGCTCTTATATACTGTGTTAGAATAACAAATATGTACTTTTCTCACAGTTATTTGTAAAGCATATTTAGTAATAGAGCTATGTACAAACATTTAAAAAAAACAAAAACAAAAAACCTTTCTGGGGTCAGCACACAACCCGCCCAGCTCAGGGCTCTGTATGACTAAAGGACACATTGGGAAGAAAGTTCAAGGGTGTGGTAGTTCCTGGTCTCTACCTTAGAAAGCTAAAGTTGCACCCAAAGCACTTTCATTTTCCCTAAAAACCCAGAATGAGCTGACCATTTATGAATCTACCCAACTCTTAACAGTGCCCTTCATTATGGATTAAGAGATCCCATGGTAGAAACAAAGCTCATCTCTATCATCACTTTCCTAAGAAATAAAATGCCAAGACAGATGAATGGCTGAAGGTTTGCACAGAGAGCCTGAAAAAAGTGTTTCTTGCTGACTGGGTCTTGATATCCTTGCAAACATGCGCTGCTTGGGCCCGTGAACACAGTCACAAGAAAGAGGGCAGGGAGAAGGATGATTAGCCAAATAAATGCCTCCTTTTCTTGCACCGTCTCAGCTTAACTTTAGACAAACTTTTTCCCGTGAAGCCCCTCCAATGACTAACAGCAAGAGCGGATGGATTTGTCATCGTGCCCTATAGGTCAGGAAACCGAAGCTTTACAGGACTGACAGCAGGAATTGTTCCAAAATCAACTGTCCTCCGCTGAGAATTCCCTGTTAGCTGTCAAAGAAGGCTGGCTCCATTGAAATTCAGCCCTCGGAGTGCAAAAGGGGAGAGAAGATCTCGCAGAGACAAAACGCAGACCTCGCAGGATTTTAGGGCTTAAGACCAATACCTTCCACTGCGCTCACAGCCATTAAAGACGCCAGCAGCATCTGGAGCCCAGATGTTTCAAGCGGGTCTCCCTCTGGGAAGTGGCTGTCCCAGTCTGCCCCAGAGCTCAGAGCAGGTCAAGAGGGAAGGTACCCATGCGTCCAGCTGGGAGGGTGGAAGGGCTTGCGGCTGGAAGCGGTCAAGAGGCCATGCTTCTTTATCCAGGCTGGAGCCTTGAGTTCAAGGTTTCTGTGTTTCCATTTCCTCCCATTGGAGGAGGAGGCTATCCTGTCTCACGGTGGAGTGAAGATAAAATAGTACAGGTGATGGGAAGAGGCATTGGATCACGTGGCTTATAAAGTCCCTGTAACACACACAGTCTTAAGCATGCATGGAACCCCGGCCAGTCTGTAGCGAGGCGGGGCCATCTGACCGAGTTCTGGCCAATGGAGTGTAGGCGGAAGTGACGTCATCACGTCCAGACCCGGCCCATAAAAGCCCACCTCAGTTCCCTACTCCACGGGGTCCAGCACACAGCTCCAAAGCGCTAGGAGATGGCAGAGCCGTGAGAGGGAGGGGCCACCTGCCGAGCCGAACTGACACATTAGATCTTGCCTCAATGGAATATTTAAATCCTATTGGACCAAACCATTCTGGAGTCAGTCGCAGTGCCAACATTACTCGCCCTACCTAATATAGGTCTTGAATAAATCCTGGATAAAACAACTAAGAGATAACAGAGCCCCGGGGCGGGGTAGGGGAGGGCAGGGATGGCAGAGGCACCTGGAGAGCTGACTGACTCACAATGCCCAGTTAGTAATACCTCTTCCGTTCCCGTAATGATCCTCCCTCATCTAATGCTTTTCTGCTCTGGATGAAACCTGTCAGAGGTGGCCTGTCAGTGTCTGCACAGGATAGCCAAGGAGGCCGCTTACACAGACCTTAGGGATTTCCGGGTCTGAAAGAAATTAGCCCAGGCCAATCGCCACCAAGTACGTTTTACTTTTTTTAAAAAGCCATCGTGGTAACACAAACCACAGCACCCCGGGGAAACCTGCGTGACTGCTGCCACTGAATTTATCCCCAGCTGATTGTCGACAGGTGTGGGGAGGGTTAGTGAGTGTCTGCCGGGGTCACATCAATTTTTCATTGCCTTAGTAATTAACCTGCAAGAGGAATGAATGCTACAAAATTCTTATTCCAGATTACAATCATTTCGGATAAATATTTTCATGTCAAAATATTCCACCAGGTATCTTTTATGCCTGAATAAACCTGATCTGAACAAATGTATTTCAGATGCTCACATATTACCTTGCCTTTTTGGTATTTTTTTCTTATTGTGGCAAAATATACATGACCTGCATTTCCCATCCTAATAACTTTTATGTGTGTGATTCAGTGGCGTCCATAGCATTCACAGGGTTGTGTGGCCATCACCATTATTTCCAAAACTCTTTCGTCATCTCAGTTGGATGACGAAGGTAATTAATTCCCCATGAAGCAATTCCCCACTCACCTTTCCCCCAGACCTTGGTCACCTCTAATCTGTCTTCTGTTATTATAAATTTGCCGACTCTAAATATTCCATGGATGTGGAATCATAAAACACCTGTCTTCCTGTGTCTGGCTTATTTCACTGAGTATAATTTTTTCACAGTCAATCCCCATTGTAGCGTGGGCCAGAACTTCGCCCCCTTTTCATGGCTGCATAGTACTCCACGGTACGCGTACACGGCATTGTGTTTACCCGTTCATCTGCCGACAGACATTAGGTTGCTTCTGCCTCTGGGCTATTGTAAATAATACTGCAATGCACAAGTATCTGTTCGAGTTCCTGCTTTCAGTTCCTTTAGGTCTATAAACCAACGGGGTGGGATGGCTGGCTCATACAGTAATTCGATGTTAAGCTTTTTGAGAGACAGCCAAACTATTTTCCATAGCAAATCTGCAAGATTTTTAAAGCCCAGGTTAAAGAAAAAATGTCAAAGAAGGCCTGTGTTATGCCCTGGGAATGTCTGAGTGGTTAGAGCCTCGTTAGCATGGGGTACGTCCCTTAGTCCCTAGCTCTTTCTACTGAGCAGTCTCGCTAAAGAGCTCACACTGGAAGGACTCCTAGATCCACAGGTGAATTCAGAGCAGCTGGCTTGCACCAACTCCTTCCAAGGCTCTGGGAAGGGCCCATACGGTGTGGTCATTTTTCTTAAATTTGCAAAAGTAAGATATTTTAACTTAAAGTAAGATATTTTAATTTAAAATCAGGTAAGACCTTTTTCCACTATGAGTTGCGTTCTACATACCTTCCCTTGTTGGGTGGCACTGGCGGGCCCTTGGGCATTTTAGGGATCTGGTTAAGCGGAAGTTGAGTTAAAGATACATTTAATATTGGTTTAGAGGTTTTTATGTCGATTGTGGTTTCTTTTGAACAAGGCTAAGTAACTACTGGTCATCCCAGTATGGAAATACTTCTAGAAATACCCCTACCACCCACTGTGGAAACTCAGCAACGTGATGACCTGAAGGACATATAAAAGGGTCCTATGCTACGTAGTAGGAAAAAACTGTACAGAGCCATAAACTCATCTGTGGTAAATTTTTTGAAGCATCAAACATACAAGATGGCAAGTGGAAATTTTGCTTTTCATCAATCCTAAACCAAATGGAAGGCCTCTTCTGTTAGGATTTATACTTCATAATGCAGCGTATACAATTTTGAGTGTACCACACATTTTATTCCTTTTTAAAGAAAATTTTGCAAAATAGCAATGGTCAAAATTCCTATAGCTATAGGGCGGCTCTAAATCAAGGTACTCTCAGCAGGGAGGGAATATGTTTTTAACAAATCATATACAAAAGAGACTTGAAAGAGGCTTCCCCAAGTTTTATAACAATCGGAAAAAGGGAATTGTATTCGCAGTCATGGTTGATAAGATGAATGAAATTTTTTAACCTATCAGTTATGAAAACCACATTTTGATCAATTATGCTGAAATAAATAGCTGAATTCTCTTTCTCTTCCTTCTGTAGAAAATATTCCAAAATTACTGTTTTATAAAGAGATGTTCGAAAAATATACAGACCACGAAATGTGTGTTGCAGGGCAGTGCGGGGGGGGGGGGGGAGGGGGGAGGTGAGGGGCCACGAGGCAGCTAATAAAAATATTTTCCTGCCTGGGTCACGTAATGTGTGTGGCATTTGTCAGGCATGTCACAGTGTGGATTTGGGATTTCTCATTCGAAACAAAAATTCGCTTTCCTAACAAATTTTGTATTTGTAATTTGGGGATTCTTTTTCTTGAAAAATCATCTTTTCGAGATTATCGGAGCTGCAGTTCCCTCAAAACTTGGACCTGCCTCCTCCTCCACACATCATGTTTTCCCCCAGTGACTCGGCTTCCTGCAAAGCCAGACCCTTCTGTGCCTCTCTAGCACAGCAGGGTCCCCGGGCTAAGGACTTCGCTGTGCATTACGTGACCATTGGGTGACCTCCATTGCTCCCGAGTCCCCTCATTCCGCATCGAACCAGCCCCGTGTCTCCTACTTCTGAAACCTCCTTCCCCCCACCGAGTGAGTTACTACTGTTTGCTTTTCTTCAGTAGCCTTCTGCACCGGGCTAAATATTGTTCCCCAGAGATCTCGAGGAGGTTGTAATCCCTGGAACTGTTCATGTTACCTTCCAGGGCAAAGCTGGATTTTACAGTGGGATTAAGTTAAGGGTCTTGAGGTGGGAGGTTAACCTGGGGAGCCTTCAGTGTTCTGGCAAAGGGAGGAGAGGGAGATGTGATCCACACAAAAGTGGGCCAGGGAGGTGACTACAGAGGCAGGAATTGCAACGAGGCTACCACGAGCCAAGGAATGCCAGCGGCCCCCAGAAAATGAAAGACACAGAGCAACATCTAGATGCTGTTCCAGAACTTCAGGAGTGGACGTCCCGCTTGGGGCCCCATGAAACTGATTTGGTGCTTCTGGTCTCCAGAGCTGTGAGAGAAGAGATCTGTGTTGTTTTAAGCCACATGGTTTATGATAACTTGTTACAGTAGCCACAGGAAACAAATACACCCCTCAACACCAAGTCTATTCTGAAAGATGAAACTTCCCCCAATCAGACTGCTTTTAGTTCCAATATTCTGGTCGCGAGACCCCTCTTCATGAGACCCACCACCCAATTCCTCTTGCCTTCTTTTCCATGTTCTGTTTTATTCATTCATTTATTTATTTTTAGAGATTTATTTGAGAGGGACAGAGATAGCAGAAAAAAACACAAGCGGGGAGGACAGGGAGAAACAAACTCACAGCTGAGCTGGGAGCCGATGCAGGGCTCGATCCCAGGACCCCGGGATCATGACCTGAGCTAAAGGCAGATGCTTAACTGACTGAGCCACCCAAGTGCTCCTGTTCTTTTCACTCAGAGGGACTTAAAGCCCCTCCATGAAAGCTCATGTACCCTTCCTCCCGACTCATGCCCTCTGGCCCGCCCAATGGCCATGACATCCTTGAAATGGTTCCCTCCAGTGGAGCCCTAATGGGTGAGGAGGCAAAGCCTCCCTTTGGTTCATTCCTCTGATCCGAATCTGTCCCCTTCCTATGGAGTCTCTTCTACAGGGCCTGTGTGCTTCCCCAGTAACTTCTCCAACATACAAAACACCTTAAAACATCTTAAAACATGCCTCCTCTAAGAAGCTTCCCTTACTAGGGAAGAACAGGTTGTATCTGCCACGTTTTCCTACCTTGTCTTTCCCCAGAGGGGAATGTTGATTATTTGTTTCAGAATCCACTGGAAGAAAAAAACTGGTTTTCGAGTCAGGTAAGTTTCCACATATCTGCTGAACGATGGTGTGCAGGGAGCTAGGCCAAGTGCTGCAGACAGCTAAGACACGGGCCCTGTTCTTGGGAGCTTGGAGACTCTACTGGGGTGGGAAGGGAAGCAACAACACATGCACGTTAATATTCACAACGAAAGTCAGATGTGCGAAATGCCATGACAAATTGTGATGGGGAGGACAAAACAGGGACACATCCCATTCAAATGGGAGTCACGAAAGCATCTGGGGCCCATTTGAGATGGGGCAAGTTTCCCTGAGTGGAGTAGACTGTGTCAGGGCACTAAGGCAGGAAAGCCCAGACTACAAGGAAATGAAACTGGAAAAGACATTTGGAACCATATTTGGGGGGAGGGGGTGGTGGTCAGTCAGCAAACCATTTGTCTAAAATGGCCAGATAGTATTTCAGGTTTTGCCAGCCGTGTGGTCTCGGTCACAGTGACCCCGCTCTGCCGTTGTAGCGTAAATGCAGCCATAAACAAGATGTAAACAAATGAGTATGGCTGTGTTCCAATAAAACTTTATTTACATAAGCAGACAGTGAGCCAGAACCCCGGCTCAGGAAGCTGGGGGCCGGGAGAGGCCATTGAAGGTCTGTGAGAGGGAGGATGCCATTATAACACAACCAAAGCTGTGTATTTGGAAAAGTAATCTGGCCACGCCGGCAGGCTAGGATGGGAGGAAGTGGAGTTGAGTGTGGGGAATAGACCGCGGGACACTGTGACAGTGTTTGCGGCAAGAGGTCAGAGTTAGGAGAAGGCCAAATGTATAGGGCAGGGCAACTCGGTGGGTGGGGAGAGGGGGACAGAGCCTCGTGAAAAATGGCTTCTGATCTGGAGCCTGGGACCTGGGATTTAGGGCCCGCAGGGAGAGCTTGTGACTGACATAATGAGGAGGGACCTGGGCTTTGAAGGCCCCATGGGGCAGTCTGTGAGCTCCGGGCCGAGGGGCTAGGCAGCTGGCGTCCAGCCCCGTGGGGCGCGGCTGATGTGGGGCTCCGAGCAGGGGGCACCTCGCCCTCCCCGGGTCCCTCCCAGGCTCCCGGAGCTGCTAGACATCTCGGAGGCCGGCCAACGCAGAGCAAAACCAGTCCCGCCAGAGGCAGGTTGAGGCCGTGCCAAGTGACCGTGGAAGCTGTGTGTGTGGGCCAAATTGCTTTCTAATTACATTGCGCTCCAGACAAGACAAAATTGTGTCTCTTGAAAAGCATGTATGCGGAGTCAGGGTAAGCCTAGAGAAGGTCGGGCCTGGTGGAAATCCGGAGCAGGGAGTCAGGTTGCAGAATTCATTACCACCCTGTGGTCCCGGGAAGGGGGAGCGGGGAGAGGAGGCAGGGGGACCCTGGGTGCGACTTAGTGGAACTCTGCAGGAATCAAGCACATTTAAATGGAGGAGGTGATTCTGAAAGAAAATGTGCCATTTCACCCCAGACATCTCATCATTTCTCCCCGGAACTTAATATAATGCCCTCCTGGAAAAATCATATTAAGAATGTTTTGTCTTGCTGGTGTCCTACGGCAAACGTTCTCCCTGCTGCTCTGCACGCCGAGACAATTTAGTTGAAAAGGAGCCACCTTCGAATTTGCCACATTTATGTTTGACAAAGAGGCAGTTTGCTCACTAGTTACACACTTTCTCGCTGAGATGCTAACATTGTTGGGCAGAGATTGAAAATGCTATTTTGATATTTCATGCCACTTTCTTGGGAATTTATTTTAGAAGCAGAGCAATAAGAGAAATATTCTGACTTAGAAATATAAATATAAAACTACCACTTGGGGTTATTTATTTCCCAGGCAATCCATCAGGAAATGTTGGGAAATATATTCAAGAGTGGTTTCAAACAGGATTCCAGTCAAGTGAGTAATCTTTCCATTTGCTTTCCCTATGTTATATGATTTTTTAAAGATGAAATAGTGAAAGAATTAGAAGGCACTCGAACTTGGATTGTAATTATGAATTTGAGATTCAATTTTTTAAAGGGATGAAATGGCTTTAATTAAGCTGAAACAAATGTTGAGAGTGAAACCGGATGAATAATAATTTATTAGGTAATTATTTTTTTTACTGAAGTAGAGTTGACGCCCAACGTTATGTTCATCTCAGGGGTACAACATGGTGAACTTGACATCGCTAGGGGTTACACTATGCTCACCCCAAGTGTGGCCGCCATTTGCACTACCACATACCATGTTATTACAATACCAATACCCCAGGCTATAACACATACAACATTTTAAATACAACTGGGGATTCCAAGACTTTTTGGCAACTCTTGTAGTTTTTTCAATATGGAGGCTCAACCAGTCCTTATCTAGGGTCTTCAGTCCAGTCCCCGGTGGTCCACACCCAGTATGTCCCTACTTATTTCAATGGTTGAGTTTCTATGGTATTGGACACCATGTGTGTTGGCAAAATGGTTAAGAAGTGATTACAAGTACAAGTTAGACAAGGGTCTTCTATGTGTCCTTCCCCAGTCCCCACCCCCCCAGTGCCATCACAGAGAACAGACAGACTGGTGGACGGGCTTGCCTGGCTAAGCCAGGCAAAGAGAGCAAGTATCATGGGCAAGGGGATAGGGAAGGGTATTCATCTGGTCTTCTTGCCAAGCTCTTCCTGATAAAAAGTTCCTCTTCCTGGATGGACTGTGTTAGGGTTAGTTCAGCGTTTTTGAAAAACCTGTTGGGATGACCCAGGTGTTTGGGTCAAGCACAGATTCTGCTTTATTATCAGGTCTTCCTGTTTGGAGACCCACATTGGCCAGGGGCCTGTGGAGGCCCACCTGCATTTGAGGGCACATCATGAGCCAGGTCTTGGAAACCAGAGCGCTCTCCCCGTGGTGTCGCTGTGTCTACGACCAGGTGAATAAGAGCTGGACCTCCAACCAGATCAGCTACTCCTGGTACTGCTAGAATTGGGGGTCAGTATAGTTCAGGGTGAACTGAACACAAGCCCAGCTTTGTGTGCTATCGGCCTTGGCGAGGCAGCTCTCCTCCTCCTGAAAGGCCCGCTCGCTGATGGCGGGACAATCTTCAACTGACGGACAGGCAAATTGTGGCATAGGTGAGGTTGGCTTCATTTTCTCTTCTGTCCCTTCTTGTGCCCCTCCAGATACTCTCTTCCTTTTTTAAGGACCTTCCGTTCTTGACCACCCTTCTCCATCCCCTCTACCAATGGCCTAAAAAATTTCCCCCTCGTGTAAGAATCTGTATGAGTCATTGAGATCTTAGTGGGAAATTTTCAATGAGCATCTTCTCCTGTCATATTGGCATAAAGTCCTTAGCTCAGACGGCAGAGTTAAGGATTTCGTTTCTCGTTTAAGGATTTCAGGCAGCAAATTGGCAGAGGAGGGTATATAAGGAACATCTCTTCATGCAGATGGCAACCTAAGTTTGGCCTCACTATATCCACACCCCGGGCACACATCACAGGCAAGATTTGGAAGCACAAGATAGAAATCGGCTGATTCTTAGAAAAGAAATTTGCATATGAAAAGTCAGTTTATCCGTGCTAATTTGGCTCCATTCCGTGGTTTGGACCATAGTACAAAACCTGTAGAAATGAAAAACAACTGGAGATAATTCTAAGGTCCTCCTTGACAGATACGAGGTATCTACCTCCTTGCAGATCACAGACACCTCCAACAAACTCTGCCCGATTTCCCTCTCCAGCAGGTTCTGGTTTGGCCTAAGGAAAGCCTGAGCCCTGGTCGACACAGCTCTTGTGACTGTGGCCTAGAAAGGAAGTGGGTTGCTGTGATGAGAGGTTTTCCTGCTGATATGCATCCAGCTGGCCACACTTGGGACTCATCTGGGGCCCGCACATACAGGATATCAGGATGTGCCAAGATCAGCAAAGATAAGACCTTTGCACAAAATTCCTCCATCCCAAAGAAGCAAGGAAGCAGGACTCAGTGACAGTTCAGAGAACTCCGGGCTTCTAACATCTCTGGGCCAGGGAAGCGAACTATGCTCTAGGAGTAGCCTGGTTAAAGAGATGAAAAGAGACAAGTCAAGGTCGTAGCTGAAAAACTTGGGGTTTTCAGGGGCCCTGGAAGGCCAGACCATCCCACAGAGAAGCTCCCCGTGGTTCTGAGGCTGAAGGGTTCCCCCATGATCTGTGAGCAACAGCTTCTTATCTGCTGAGCCCCACACACGCCCGGACAGCGTCTTTATTCTCTTCTCTTTGGTCTTGATGTCGAGCTTAGGGACATAATGAAATTAGAAAACGCAACTCTGAAGGGAAAGAAGAAAACCAACCTGCAGTTCGGCATTTGAAAAAATACCAGTCGGCCCTGATCTGATTCCCGATCTGCCCACAGCGGCGAGGTGCTGGAGAGGGAGCGAGCCCCCTCTGATCTCCCCTGGGAGCTTCCCCCAGCAGACAGTGAAGATCGAATCTCCAAACCTCAGCGAGGTGACCGGCCACTCAGCATCTCCAGCTGTCCTCTACTTAGCTTTGAGAAACGCATGATCTTCCCGCCTTAGGAAGGAGAAGTATCTCCCGGAGCTGGAAAAGCTTGGAAAGTGTTCTGCCCGGTTGGGCCACTGGGGGTGGTTTGGGATGTTTATTCTTACAGAGGGCAGGAAGATGATGGCCTCCTCCTGTGGGCGGGGCTTGCCCACGCTCCCCAACCAACTCTGTCTCAGCAACGCACCTCTGACTCGTTCCAGAAGCTGAATGGCTCCTCTTCAAGTTCATGTTCTCATCCTCCACATTGGGGGCAGGTCTTGGACGATTTGTTGTAGATCAGACTCCTCTGTGTGTGCATTCAAACAAACAAACAAACAAACAAACAAACAACCCCTTGCCCTCATTAGCGCTTGACTATACAAAAACAAGGACTAAGAAAGTTGGAGGAGTTGAAGACGATACTTGAACTTTCACAACAGATGTTTTTGCACTTATTTTCCCCCAGGAGGATAGTCAATGCGAATTGTTCATTTGAGCAATTTCCATCCCTTTTGGACGGCCCCAGTTCCTCTGGCCCCAGTGAAATGTGCCTGCTCCTCAACTAAATTGTATGGGATGGCTTTGAAAGGAGAAAACCTAGTTTGCATACTTCAAATTAGAGGTCTGCATTAAAGCGTGCCCGAATCAGAGGCTCACACCACACCAGCCGCAACCGACTCAGGCCCTCAGGGAGGGAGATGCTTGAGGCTTAGCGGTTCTGACACCCTGAAGAGGTGAAAGGAGGTCTCCTGGCACTTATGAAAAATGTATAGATCATTGTAACATGTTTTGAAATTTTAAGTGGAGCATCTCTCTTATGCAGGTATAGTGGAGATCAATACTTCAAAGCCCCATCTCTACATAGGCCGGGCTCAGGCCAGCAAAGGGTATCAAGAAAGAGGGAGGGATCCTAATTAGGTTTTCCTTCCTCAGCATTGAACTACCTTCTGCAGCTGAGCTGCTGGTACTCACCTCCTCAGCAAATTCCATTTCCGTGGAACTCCAAGGCAAGCAGAAAACTCTGGAAACGGAAACCATGAAACCTACAGAGTTCCCAGAGGAAACTGGACCACCCGGAACCCTTCTAAACCCGGTGATCACTGACCAAATTATGAGGCAGGAAAACGGTCTTTGGTGAATGAACGTTTCTGAGGTCTCGGAACGCTTTCCTTTGCGAACGTTTGGGCTCAAGTTTTTGGTTTTGCATCTGGATTGGGAAAAAAAAAAGGGGGTGTAATTTTCTCCGCGGAAGAACAGAGCAAAAGGACAATGACTGTCCCGAGTGCTTCAGGGCCACTTCCTGCTCCTCATCCAGCTGCTTCGTGGTTCTCTGGTGACTCTCACTCTTTCCAGCCACCACGCCCGGACAGCCGCGTCGCAGGCTCCTCCTCCCCCCTCCCCCAATCCCATGCTGACCCCCCTCCCTCCTCCTTCCCCCCTCCTCCCCCGGCCTCCCCCTCCCCCAATCCCATGCTGACCCTCTAGCGGCTCAAACACGCAGACTTCTGGTGACAGGGATTTTCAATTTAGCTGTAATGTTTCACTGTTTTCCTCAAGTGGATAAAAAGTCCTGACTTCCTTTGTTTCTAATTGAAGACATATGGGCGGAGGAAGACCGCTCCCTCATTTTACCTCCACGTCGGACAGGGCGGCCTCGTGGCGTCCCAGTTTGCCTGTGACCAGTTTGCCGGTCAGTTCTAAACAGGCCACCTGATCTTTCCACAACCTGAGAGGAATATGCACCTTGTTGATTGGTGTTCTGTGCTATTTCACTGTTGGAGGATACCGAGTGGTAATAAAAATGCTTTGGAAGCAATGCTGTGGGTTGTCAAAAATGCCCATCGGTCACCGTAAGCAAATTTATGCCATACACTCCAGGTCCTTAGAAGTAAATTGAATAACTGCAAGAAGTGTCTTTGAAATAAAAGGGAGAAGGATCAAGTAATAGCCTGATCCAAACGGTGAGTTAACTACCCTCTGGGAGTGGAGGTTTTTTTCCTACTTGGGAGGCTTTAACTCTGTGAGTGCAGCAGCGCTAGGAAAGCTGAGACTAGGAACACGTTTCTATGCTACCAAAAGGCAAGCTACTAGTTATATTGGGTACTTTGTGCCTTTTCCAAAAAAAAGAAAAAATATATATACATGCATTGAAACAAGTCATAGTTCCAGCGTAGCTAATGCCAGGGTAATCTTTCCAAATGAATCAGAGTTCAACTAATGTAAGCTGTTTTCAGATCTACCGGGGACAAATGATAATCATCGGAGGAGAAGGAGCGAGCATTTATTGAGCACTTACTCTATGCCAGATGCTATGCCAAGTGCTTATATGTTAGCTAATTAAACCCACACAAACTCACGGACTAGGAACTTACTTCCTCCATTTCACAGGAGACAAAACTGAGTGCAAAGACATTAGGCAACAACTGCCCAAAGTCACATTGCTTGGAAGAGACAGAGCTAGAACATGAACCTGGGCAGTGTGGCTTCAGGCTACAGTCTTAACCACATGCTTTGCTGCCTCCAGGCTTCCTATGCTGGTCTGAGGGAGGAGCCCTGCCAGGTTAGCATTCCGATCCCCTGGCCACTCACTGACCTGAAATCCAGTAGTCACTCAGGAAATGCTACTGCCCTCTCCCATCCTTTCCTGTTGATCTTGTCTTCCAGACATAAAGGAGGATATATTTTCAAGAAAGAATCTTCTGAGGGTCAGGAAAGAGTAAGAGCAACCTCGAAGAGCAAAGAAAGAGGATCTTCTTTTTTTTTTCCTAAATTGCATCAGGATTTAAATGTGTAGGGCTTTGTCAGTTACACCTCTATAAAGCTCGAAAACAAAACAAAACAAAGTGCATCGCTTAAGGTAAATTTTTTTAAATAAAAATAAAAAGTAAAATGGTGGAGCCTTTCAATATTTCTAAATGCGTGAGTCCCCAAATGTTGACGATAGCTGCATTAGATATTTTGGTAACGATCTTTGTCAGAGTCTAAAAAAACTAGTCATCCCCCTCAATGTGACTCACCAGAAATGTGCTCAAAGCTTCTCGTGTTTAATACACATGGAAATAGCACAGCCACTTGCTAATGGAAGCCCCCTGAAGTGGTTCCCTGGGGATCCACGGGTGAATACATTGTTACATCCTCCTGGGAGTGGCTTTTTTCTTTTTTCTTCTGGAAGGAGGTCAGAAGCAAAGAGGAAGTTTCCCGTCCTAGAACATCCTGACTCGGGATTGAAACCTGTTCCAATTCCAACCCCTAACTCCAAGTACCCTGAAAGGAAAACTGTCCCCAAGCTTCAGCAGACAGGCTCAACTGCTGGCAGGAAGGAGGAAAGCAATGTTGGCAGGAAGGGCCAGAAAAGGGACTCGTGCTGTAGTCACACACCCTGGCTCAGCCGGCATCTTTGCAAATCACTGCTGATAAGCCCTTGCTCTGAGCTTCGTCCATCATTCATGACCAGAAACCTGAGGCACATTTGGTTTTCTCAGGATAAATACTGTGTCTTCCATGGTTTTGGTGATGGTCATGCATACTCAGGAGAGCCTGAAAACCAGGATCGGGCCACCCCCACGAGAGCGATCCCAAGTCCCAGTTTCTGAAGAAGGAGACTCAAGCAAAGAGATTTTCGGCGGGCTTTGTGCTTACGGGCTTTTTTTGTTTGTTTCGTTTTGTTTTTTTTAAACTGGTTAGCGCGCTTCACAGAGTCCTGGGGAGGACTTTTGCTCTGAGCCCTGGCTCCCAGGGCGGTGCAGCCCCCTCCACCACATCCTGCCTCCCCACGTCCTCCTCCCCTTTCCCAGCTCCAGAAGCCAAGATGGGAAGTCTCTCACGACCCTGTGGCTTGGCCGGGAGGAAGCCTGAACTTGATACAGCCGGCTTTCCTGGGGCCTGGTGAGAGCATTTATCCCTGAGTCTGTGCTTCTTTGCTCACCTATTTTTAGACGGGTGCTGCAGACCTTCCTGAGG
The DNA here is from genome assembly GCA_028533885.1 of Nasua narica. Classification (NCBI taxonomy): domain Eukaryota; kingdom Metazoa; phylum Chordata; class Mammalia; order Carnivora; family Procyonidae; genus Nasua; species Nasua narica. The sequence goes on along the minus strand of CM052807.1, from coordinate 23,311,852 downwards.
GCTCCCACGCAGGTCTCGTTCGGGGCGGGGCTGTGCCCGGGATGCCCCACCACCACCACCACCGTGCCGCCGGGACTGCCGCACACCTGAACAGGGATCCGGGCAGCAGTTAAATGTGGTTTGTTTTAACGTCAAAAGGAAGAGAAATAAACACCCTAAACCGACTCCCTGCCTGTCTCCCAAGAACAAAGAGCTGAGTTTTCTCTTCTGCTTCAGCAGCCAGCCATGGGGGGCGGGGGGGCGGCAAAGACCTGGGACCTGGAAATGTGCTTGCAATGGAGGGGCAGGCAGAATGGCTGGACTGTCATCTTCGGGACCAGCTCAGGGCACCCAGGCCACCCCTCGGCAGAGAGCTCCCCTCCAGTCACCCTCTTACCGCCCGCTCTGTGCCACGTGGGCTCCCCCTCGCCAGACCACACCAGTCCCTGGGCTCCGGCCCTGGCCTCCTGCTGTCTCCGAGGGACTGTCCTTGATGGTCTGCTCTGTGCCCTTCGAGACTTAGGTCAAGCGCCACCAAAGTCTCATCACCCCAGAACAACCGAGGCGTGGCTGTCACCCTCACGTGACGAGAGACATCGAGGGACAGAGACCTTGTGTGTTTGTGGACCCTGGGAGTGTGCGGACAGTGTGTGTGTGTGTGTGTGTGTGTGTGTGAGGCAGGGGTGGGGGACACTTGGGGATGTGTGGCAGACAGGATAGGAGGTATCGTCGGGGGGCTTGTGATGCATTGCAAGTGGTCCCACACAGCAGGTGTTTAGCAAAAGCCGAATGAACGCACGGACCCGTGACATGGGACAAATAGTTAAAGTCAAGACACAGTGAAGAGCCACAACTGGGAAAAAAAAAAAAAAGGAGCTAATTCACGTTCTTGGTTTTATTTGGGCTTATAAAGCTCATAAGCTTAAGTGAGACTCCAGGAATGGACTCTTTTTATCCGCTCAAGAGACTTGGGGTACCTAAGGCGGGGGGCGGTGGCGGGGCTGGGTCACAGGCTACACGTGCCCGAGGAAAACGTAATCACGAGATGTGGAATATGCTGTCTGACTCGTCACCAGGGTCGGCCCCACCAGGCGGAGTAGCACATCCATATCATGTCAGACTTGACAATAGAAATTAAAACAAACAAAGCAGAATTCACAAGCTGACAACGGCCTCTGCATGATACAAACTATCACCAGTCACTCAGACGTGGTATTTCTATGATGTCCGTTGATGTCTAGGGATCGCCAGAGCTTACTCCTGCTTAGCCCGGGACAGGCAGAGCAGGAGGAGTCCGGGCTGGGAGCAGGAGTGGGGAGGGGGCAGAGGGGGGCGGGGGACAGGCAGCCAGGGTCGGTAGTCCAAAATGGGGGTGGGGTGGGGAGCAGCTGGGGAGGCAGTGGCAGGTGGGGTTGTGTCCTTTCTGAGGTCAGGCTTCTTCTAACTGTCCTGGCACACGGCTCCCACACCTGTGGGCTCTTGATAAAAAGAACATGTCCCCTCCCACCCCACGCCCTTAGTACCGTCTCTGTCCCAGAGCCCGCTTTTTCTTGGGAGTGTCACGCTGACTTCTTCCTCCCTGTCTAGCTTCTTTGGGTGGCTGAGTCCTCCTGCCCAACACTTGGATTCCACACTTTCCCGACTGCTTCTTTTCCGCCTCCTCCATCAACGCCATACATCTCAGCCCAGGGGAAAGCCATGTGCTCAGTCCAGGCGCCCAGGAGTCCACCGTCTCTGGCCTGGGGGTCCTGGGTCTCCACTCGACTAACGAGGGAAATCAGACAGGCATGAGGTGTGCTATAAAGCCAGCACCAGAAGGCAGGATTTTAGAGCCAAGGGTAGAGGCCCAGTGACCAGGTCCGTTCAGCATGGGGGTTCAGAGTTGGCATGGGGCCCAAAGTAGGCCTGACCCTATGACTGGGACCAACCCCTCAGGAAGGGACAGATTCTCGTGGCCATGAGCATGAGTGTTACCCCGGCGCCGGTCAGGCACTGTTCGCCTTGAGATGACTCTCTGGTTTGGGTGAGGAGGAGCTCACGGTCATGCTGCCCCACAAAAAGGATCTGAGTTCTACAGAATTCTGGGAAGATCACTAGAGCAATGGTTCCTAGCCCAAGGGTGTAAGCAGAATTACCCTAGAAGTTTTGCCAAATCCATATGTCAGGGCCTCACTCTAGACCTTGCCAATCAGAATCTCAGATGGGTCTGGGCACCTGTGACTATAGATTCAGATGCAACTTGCCACCCTTTCCGCCAAGGTGGGTACCATGTTAGTTGTGCCATTTGGGGGCCAGAGACCATGTCTTCTTGCCTTGAACTTAGCACAGCTGCTCCCCCATAAGAGACCCAAAATAATATGTGTTGAATGTTTAAATGAATGAATATGTGAATGAATGAACAAGCACTTCTGGTGACTGAAAAAATTATTGATTCTGTCAACAAACACAGGGAAAGAACCAAGGTTCCCATAATAGATTTTAACTACAGTTGTAAGTAAGCTTTCCAGTTACCCATTCACAAGCACAGCTAAATATGACAACACTAATTGTGTATTTTATCGACCAGGGTGGCTCGGGAATATATGGTATTACTGAACAAAACAAGGATTTGTATTAACATCATAGAGGAGAGTGTAAAATGAAAGAAGGCACTCTACCTAACTCACAATTAATTATATAATCTGAGGCTTAATTCTGGCTTTGGAAACAATGGGAACCGTAATTACACGTCTAGAGCCCAAAATGGAATCCCACAAGTGTTCGACAAGCAGAACATAAGGATGATGGAGTGGTTTACCCATGAGCTTGACCACAGGGCAACCCTGGTGAGTCACGATTTCAGGCTGTGGTAGGATTTCTCATTATCCTCTATTCTTCTACGGTAAGTATATTGAGCCCCGGACCACTTGATGGATGGGACTCTGTGAATTCAGGCCGGCCTGCTGTCTTGGCGGATCTGACCCCGTATACAGAATAGCCATGCAAATGAGCATGGGCCTCCGGCCAGAAAAAATTAATCCAGCCCTAAAAGCAATCAAGTAAAAGGTGTCAAAGGGCGAACAAAGAGGGAAATGTGACTGGGAACACCGGGCTCCCTAGTTTTCAGGTTTCCCTAGCTCACCACCTTGTGATTTTTTTTTCCCTTTGTCACTAGAAAACTCACAAATGGAAGAGCTGGTGAAAATCTTTTCCAAATACTTACAAGATGAGGAAATAAGTTCACATTGAAAGTCGAACTGAGGGATTGAGAGAGCATCCCCTCCTCACCCACCCACACACCCCTAGTCAGGTCTGAAGAGGCCTCCGGGCCAATCCTTAGTGTTGCTCTCAGCGCCCTGTTGTGTCTGGAGAGTTCTGGCCACACTGGGCGGTTCTAGTTGTCTGTTTTATGCTGTCTATCCCCCCTCATTGGACTGGAAGTTCCTCGAGGCTGAGAATCATTTCTGTCTTCCCCACCTGACTCCCAGCGTGTAGCACAGGCATTGGAAAAATACTCATTAAACGAACGGATGGATGCCATGTGGGGATCCTGCCCCAGCCTTCTCGTGACAAGAGAAGGCCGTGGGGCTGCCAGGGCTCCCTGACCCATGGTTCACAGCACGATTGTCCTTCACAGAGCCCCCCACTGGCCCTGTGGCTCTCATACCCACTTCCTGTTCTGCCCCAGGATATTTGCACACTCCCCAACAAGCTGCCTGGTGAAACACCACCCTGAGACATGGAGACAGCAGACAGACATGGAGAGGCCAACCTGAGAAGGAGAGCCAGGGGCCAGAGCCAAGGGTGGCCTGGATCCAGAGAGGTCGATGGTGAAGAGAGAGCCGGGGAGGGAGTCCCAGGCCTGGAGTGCCGAGGGGCTGGAGGTGAGGCAGTGGGCACAAGGCCAAGGTTATGGAGAGGGAGACTGAACACTGCGGTGCTGTGTTCCACAGAAGAGACCACTGACCCGCCTTCCATAGGGCACAGCTGACAGTAATAGCAGTAGTATAACTAATAGTTACTGAACTCATAGTACGGGCACCACACAGAGTAGCCTCCTCGGGGGAGTAATTGACCCATATGAGGGACTGGTAATTGTCAGAGGTTAGAGGTCAGAAAGCTTTGTTGGCCAGGAATGCGCTCGGTCTCCGTCCGTCTTTCCTCCTCCAGCGAGGCTGGTGTGTAACAACACTCAAGGCGTTGTGTGTGTGTGTGTGTGTGTGTGTGTGTGTGTGTGTAATAGCACACAAGGAATAAGGGCAAAATGGCAATCAAAATACCACTTTATTGTTTTCCCCCAATTGTCCCCAACAGAGAGCTTACTGCTTGTCCCCAACAGAGAGCTTGATCAGACCCATGGTTTAGACTTAAGACCAAACAGACCCCTAAACCTCCCCCACCCTCCATCAAAACAAAATGAATCACAAGACCAGCCAATTAAGAATGTTCATAGAGCACACCCTGACCTCGCTGATGAAGCCGCAGTGTCCTGGATGAGGTCGATCAGAAGAGAGACTGCGTGAGCGCACGTCTTCTGATGATCGTGGCCTCAGTCTCGCCATTCTGGACACTTCTGCGGAGAAGAAGTCTGTCTCTCAAGGAAGGAGCAAGGCCAGGATGCAGATGGACAGGCAGAAGCATGAAGGCACATGAGGGAAAGCAACCATCCCCTATATTAATAATAATGATGACGATAAATATTTAGATGAGATCATTTCCAGAATGCATTTAAGTGTATTGGTCAATCTTTTTTTTTTTTTTTAAAGATTTTATTTACTTATTTGAGAGAGAGAGAGCATGAGCAGAGTGGAGGGGGAGAGGAAGAAGCAGACTCCCTACTGAGTAGGGAGCCCAATGTGGAACTCGATCCCAGGACCCTGGGATGGTGATCTGAGCTGAAGGTAGATGCTTAACTGACTGAGCCACCCAGGTGCCCATATTGGTCAATCTTTATAACTATCATCTTAGGTAGCCAAGGCAATAAGGTAAGCCTTATTGGCCTTGGAATAAGAATACTATTTTAGAGATTTCTCGAAGACTATAAACCTAGAAAGCAGCAGAGATAGGGCTCGATATCAAGAGGGCAAAGCCCACCAGCTTTCTGGTGGTACTTATGCAGGTAATTAAGTTACTCCGGCTGGGGACAGGAGTTGGATGTAAGGGGGGTACCTGACTTCCTGCCAAGCATTCCAGCCAAGCCTTTTCCTTCCAATCACTGGCTCTTCTAAGTTTGTTAGCTCCTTACTCTCTCTTCCTTGATGGTTCCCAGCAGAGGAAATGCTCTAATAGGCTGTACCTTTCCAATGTATAATTACACATAATTTAACATTTTTCCAATAATGGATTAAGTCCCAAACATAGAGGTTAGGATTTATGGCAAAAGACACCACCTAAATATACTGGTAACTTACTGTAAATAAAATAGTATGGTCTAGGTGCTGAAATGAAACAGATCTAAGAATACGGTTATTTATCACAATACAAAGAAGCCATTTCAAATTATTGAGAGAAACCATGGATTTTGTAATAAATGATGATTAACTGACTAGGTAAAAAAGCAATTCAGTTGGATCTTTATCTTACTTCTTGCCATCAGCATATAGACGCATCAAATATTTAAGTATAAAAAAACATGGGCGCCTGGGTGGCTCAGTTGGTTAAGCAACTGCCTTCAGCTCGGGTCATGATCCCAGAGTCCTGGGATTGAGTCCTGCATTAGGCTCCCAACTCCACGGGGAGTCTGCTTCTCCCTCTGACTTTCTCCCCTCTCATGCTCTCGCTCTCTCTCACTCTCTCTCTCAAATAAATAAAGTCTTAAAAAAAAAAAAACAAAGCCACAAATGTATAGGATAAAAACATGGGTGAATATTCTTTCAATCTTGAAATAGGGAAATGTTTTTTCCATCTCAAGACGATGTTGATTCAGCATACGATTTTATTTTATTTTTTTTTAATTTAAATTGAATTGGCCATCATACAGCACATCATTGGTTTCAGATGTAGTGTTCAATAATATATCAGTTGTGTACAATTTTAAATTTAAATAGCATTTAAAGAGAAATAATGAACTGGGAAAAAGTAATTGCAAGCTGTATCACAGACCAAGAGTTATCGTCTTTACTATACAGGAACTCCTATAAATCAATCAAAGGAAACGGGCCCATAAAAATGGGAAAGGACACATGCAGGCTTTTCACAAAAGAAGAAATACCAAACATATGAAAATATATACCCTTAATAATAATTAGAATCACACAAGAAAAACAAAAAGTGTGTGTGTGTGTGTGTGTGTGTGTGTGTATGTGTGTGTGTGTGTTTACTCACTAAATACAAAGAATAAAAAGACTGAGAACACAGTGTTGGTGATGTGCTGGGTGATGACTATTCTCAGACACTGGTGATTAGAAAGTAAATTGGCTCTGGAAAACAGTGTGGAGATTTCTAAAGAAATTAAAAATAGAGCTACCCTATGACCCTGCAATTGCAGTATTCGGTGTTTACCCCAAAGAAGCAGATGCAGTACAAAGAAGGGCCACATGTACCCCAATGTTCATAGCAGCAATGGCCACAATCGCCAAACCATGGAAAGAACCAAGATGCCCTTCAACAGATGAGTGGATAAGGAAGATGTGGTACATCTATACAATGGAATGTTATGCCTCCATCAGAAAGGATGAATACCCAACTTTTGTATCAACATGGACGAGACTGGAAGAGATTATGAGGAGTGAAATAAGTCAAGCGGAGAGTGTCAATTATCATATGGTCTCACGTGCGGAGCATAAGGAAAAACATGGAGGACATGTGAGAAGGAAGGGAAGGGTGCATTGGGGGAAATCGGAGGGGGAGATGAACCGACAGACTGTGGACTCTGAGCAACAAATTGAAGGTTTTGGAGGGGAGGGAGTGGGGGGTTGGGTGAGCCTGGTGGTGGGTATTGAGGAGGGCACGGATTGCATGGAGCACTGGGTGTGGTGCATGAACAATGAATCTTGGAACACTGAAAAAAGAAAATAAAAGTATTTGGAAAAAAAAAAAAGAAAGTAAATTAGCATCACCTCAGGAGGGAAGTTTAGTAATATACACCCCAGTTTAAAATATACACACTAACTCTTCGCCCAAGATCACCAATCCAAAGAATTAATTTTTATTGTGTTAAAACATACACACTCTAAAATGGACGATTTTAACCATTTCTGTCCAGTTCAGCGGCAGTAAGTACATTCACCGTTCATTGTGCATCCGTCACCACAATCTATCTACAACCTTTTTTTTTTTTAATCTTCCCCGAACTGGAACTGAAACTCTGTCCCCATTAAACACTAACTCCCTATCCCCCCAGCCACTGCCTTAGCGGCTAGGTTCTGTTGGAATTGGAGTACTCCAAGAATTCGTTTAAAGGAAAGAATGGTACAAGAGAAATATATATATATATTTGCACGAAAGATATATTCATTCCAAAAAAAAAAAAAATAGTTCTGAGGACCTACTACAGGCTAGGTGATCAATAGGACAATAGGACAGACCGAGGTCCTTGTCTTACACACAAATTGTGACCCAGAGAAGGAAAGTAGAGCACAAACAAGGGTGTAAGCAATGAAGCATTAGGTTTTTATGCTTTTATGAAGAAAATAAATGGATGAATGTGTGAGTGAGGGTCCTTCAGCTAGGGCAGCAAGGAAAAGGTGTCTCAGGCACTATTTACCATGAAAAACAAATTAGAAAACTCTAATGGGCTCAGCGACATCCCCGCTAAGGCTCGGAGCCCACCTGGCCGGATGTCAGGACTTGTCAGTTCGCTGTAGGCTCTAAGAACCTTCCTCAGAACTAACTCCTACCATTCGGTGTGCCTTCTGGAGACTCTTTTCCTGAAGAGAAAGAGTTTCCAAGATTGCAGGGTAGAGACTAACCCAGCGGGGTCCATGCCACACTGCTTTATTCTGAGAAGGAATGTGTCGATGATAGTTTCAAGGGTTTCATGTCCAGCCCCTCCTAAAACGTTAAAAAAGCAGTCGGCCGATCAAGAGGCTGATCTGAATCTCTCTGTGGTTTTACTTTTGTTCTGGCAGCCTGAGCGACGTTGGAAAAAAATTACAGTGTGCGCGCGGGAAACATATCCTTCCCTCTGTCTTGACTGACATACCGGGGAGCGCACGGGAATAAGGGGCAAGGGTGTGGGTTCTGCTGTAGCCAAAGTACAGGGAACAACTCAGCTTCGAGGGCCTGGCCTGCCCTTGGCCCGAGGCAGGAAACTCAAGGGGAATATAACACTTTGCTGCTAAGTAATACCACTGGAATAAAACCATGTTTGGGATGACTCTTGGCTTTAACTTGGAATTTCTGTTTCATTGGCTTCCAGAAAGAACTTTCTTCCCCACCTCGAGTTCTTAACTTGTATTTCAGAGGTTTTTGTAGCTGTATAAATATGATCTATACAAACTGATCTTGAACTACAGCCCTACATCCTCAGAGTACGCTGAAGAAAAGATTCAGGATCTCCATTTTAGCAACCAGACTCTAGGACTGCAGCTCTGTATATAAGCCACAGGTTAGAGACCTCGCTCGATGACTTATTAGCTGTGTGTTCTTGGGTGGATTATTTGACCTCTGATTCTGTAAAAGAGGAGGTCACCCTAGGGTTTTTTGCAAGGATAAGGTGCAAGAACGTGAAAGGCACGGTGCTGGCACAACGATAAAGCCGTGTTCTTTCCTGGGCTTCATAACCTAGTCTGGCATTATTGACAAACTAGAAAAAGACGAAAATGGAAACCCCAAATTTATCTTTGTCGGAGTAGCTTGGACATGGTCTGACTGATTTCCCCCTGTTGGCTTTGAGCTGTACTCCTCCCAAGCTGTACGCCTCCTAAGCTGAATTTCGGCATGACTTGAAGCATTATCTTCAGCTTCAAAGGGACTTAAACTAACCAGAGCATCTCTAGATAACTTGGGATGGCCCAGGAGACTCCGACCCACAGGAGGGAGGGGGTGGGGGGGGCACTGCCCAAGGATCTGGAGATGTTACTCCTGCCAGAAGACAGAGAGGACTGAGCCTTGTCTCTAAATTCTTAAAGGATAGTATGTAGAAGAGAGATTAAATTTATTCTGCGTGGTTCTGTTCATGGAGACAGATTTCGGTTTTATATATGGGAAAACTTTATTTAAAAAAAAAAGATTATCAAGGAAGGTTGCTGTCTTCTCTGGTAAGAGAGCTCTAGCAGGATTCTATCATAGCATAGCTAATTGCTCCCTGGGAATGGCGCAGGGAGTTCTGCATCAGAAAAGAGCTGGATGAAGTGCCCTCGAGGTTCTTTTCCAGGTCAGGAAGGCTGTAATTCAGACAGCTACATAAGCGCAACGTTTTGGGGCAGGAACGTCAAGAAGAACAGCCATGGCGAGGTGTAAGGCACACACAGGCGCGCACAGACTGTGCTTATGTGTGAACTATAACCTTCTAAAACAAAGGAATGTCATGTGCATTGGGGGAAAAAGGGGCTTTTTAACTGCTGGAAATGAAAATGTTCATACTTCAGACTAGCGTATCATATTTTATAGGTTCATGCAGACACTGGGGCCAAATGAAATGAACCAAGATCATAGGCATTAAGTTACACTTCAATTTTATCTTTTTTCCCCTGTGATTTTGACACAAGTGATTAAAAATGAACCTGGACCTTTGACCTACGCGTCTGCACCCCCCCAATTCACCTGTGAACCTCAATTGTTTCATAGAGCCTTGGTCAACTGCTTTTAGCAGCTAAACATTAAAGCCACTGAGAGCATAAACAGGAAGCTGGTGTTTAGGTGGGAGTTCCTAGGAATTTTATACTACTGACCACAGAGGCCAAGAGAGAAAGGAAATAGGAAAAACAGTGTAAATACCTGGGTGACTAATGACTTTGTACCGCTTAGCTGGCTTTTCTGAGCAGTTAATGCGGAGTCCCTTCTAGGGGAAACACCCTGAAAAAATTTCAGGACCCTGCGCGGCATCGAAGGGGCAGACCCATGGGTGTTTACTGCTGGCGGTTCCTTGGTCGGTTTTGTTCACCGACTACGGGGCAGAAAGATGCTCTGCCGGTTCCTCCAAGCGATCGACTCTATTTGCATGCGTGGTGCAGACATTTTGCCGAGCGCCGAGGTTCCCAGGCCTCCGATTGTAAAGGATTGTAAGGCCACCCCCTTCCCTCGTTCACATGGATAGCGCCTAAGAGGATTTAGAATCAAGTGGGCACATTTGCACGGCCTTGTTCTGAAGAGGCAGCTGGAGCGCGGGTCGGCCGGCCTGGCGCAGCCAACCGCGGGTCCCGGGGGACTGCATTGTCCTCCGAGGGGCCGCCACGGGGGCTCCATTGTGAGCGGAGCAGGCCTTTTTCTCCTGCCCTCTGTCTCCCCCGGGCCTCCTCCCCCACCCCGCACGCAGACTTTTCTCTCAAGCTGCCCGGATCCCCCTGCTGCCGCATTTCCAATGCAGAGAGGAGCGGGCAGGGCTCCGGGCTGGCCATCTGCACGCGGAGATTGACAGCGGCCCCGGAAGGTCAGTGCCTCAACGATTTCTGTCTGAACAGCAGGCCACCCAGGCCTCCCGAGCAAAACAGGGACATCTGCTCCCCTTAATTTAGAACACTGGTTCCAATTTCACCGGAGCCCCTTGCTAAACGCCGCGCTCCGGCTCCGGGGGAGGGGCCGAGCAGACGCGCCGCCCGCCCCCAGGTCCCCCGCTCCCCCGCTCCCCGGCTCCCCCACTCCCCGGGCCGCGCAGCTGAGTCGGGCGGGAGCGGGGGGGGGGGGTCACCCACGTGATCCGCCTGACGTCGTGCGGGGGAAGGGGGAGGGGCGCGCTGGTCTCCCCCCCCCCCCCCGCCCTCCGGTGCCCGCGACGCCCGATTCGTCCCGGGTCTGCGGAGGCGCGGGCTGCGGCGCCCGGGGAATGGGGCCGTGGGCGGCCGGGGGGCGGCGATCCGGCTCCGCTAGGAAGGTCGTGCAGCCCCGCTGCCCCGGTCCTCCGGCAGCCGGAGCTCGGGCTGCCTCAGCCTGGCTGGGAGGAACACGTGAAGGGGCAGGAAAGTTTACTGCACCCGGAGTGAGGAGCCCAGCTCCGCCCTTTCTGGTGCAGGGCTCTGGGCCCGCAGCTTGAAAGCCAGCGGTCAGAGGGTCCCAAATCCCGCGTGGGCAGTTGACATAGAAACTCAGCCTGCTTTTGCTGGTTCATAGTGGGTGAAAGAATGAGAGACTTGTATTCCTGACTGTCCGTCACTAAATCCTCAGCTCCGTGAACGCGAGACCCGGCATCTTAGGCATCATTGCATCTTCGGTTCCTAACACAAATGTTTGGAAACTAAATTAGCACGTGAAGTGGAGGTGGACATGTGAGCACGGAGTAGAACTGTCATCTTTATATGGCAGAAAACGTGGTGGAGAATGAACGTGCGTACACAGCTCGGTATTAGATAATTACTTCCCTCCCTTCTTCCTTTTGCTCCTTTCAATGTGCCTGGGCATTCCAGATAGCAGGCGATGGGCTAGCGATGGGAACAAACACAACTCAGCTCCTCCGACGTGGCCACTTTGGGAGGGGTACTGCTGTATGCAAGTCAACAGCTAACCCGGACTCTGGGTGTTAAGTGCAATAGTGGGGTGCCTCTATCTAGCCTCCAGAGAGAGCAGGAGGTCTAAGAAGAGTGAAGGGGGACTAGAAGCTTCCTGGGAGGGGGCCCTCCACCCACACAAGTCCCTCCGCATGGATTTCCCCACTGACCCTGTTTACCTCCTGCTCATTCTTCAGGCCTGAGGTGAAATGTCACTTCCTAAGATCTTCCAGAAGATCATCCTGGTAAGCGGTCCCGTGGCCCAAGCGCCCGCCTCATGCTGAGCACAGCTGGACACAATTTACCGTCTCTGGTCAACTCTAAGCTTCTTGGGGCAGAAACTGGCCTTCTGTTCATGGATAGAGTCTCGATATCCAGAACAGTGCCTGCCCCGCCATGGGCGCTAAATATCTGGTGAAAGTCATCAGACTTTCTTAGGGAGAAACCCATTCCCACATTTTCTGTTGCAGAGGCCAGACCGTGCATAGCACGTGGGAACAGAAATGCCCTTTTAGAATGTACTATTTTGTAGAGTTCGGCAGCGCGGTGATTTCAAACTGTCTTCTGCAGAATCAGTGTGAGGTTGGTGCTCCTCAAAAAAACCCACCATCGTTGAGACAAGTTTGGGGAAGACAGGAGCTCGCAGCGCCTGCGGTGTGTGCGCCTGCGCGGAGTCCTAACGCAGATGGCTTGTTTTTCAGGAGCCTTAGTAGCATTTTGCAGCTGGGGGATATGGATGAAACTAAATGGTAACTTTGCTGCGCCATTCCCCACCCCCCAACTCCAGGCCCTGGGAGGTGGAAGGAGCTGCTGTGGGGAGAACTCCACAAGATCAATTTGTCTGCCTGAAGGTTAGCTCCTTCCACCTGGTTTCTTTGTTAACACTTTGGACAATTGTTCCCGGTGTTTCGACAGCACGGAGAGAATGAAGGATGTGGATAGAGAGGTGTGGGGGGCATCATGCCTTCTGAACTGGATGGCGGCTCTACCTACCACATCTTCACATCTTTGCTGTGTGATTTCGAGGCAGTCCTTTGCCTCTCTGTACCTTAGACACTTTGTGACTAGGAATAGTGGTATCTAACTTACGATGTTGTTAAGGCTTCGAAGAGCTCTCATGTGTATATAGAATTTTCCTGATGGATATAAATTTAACTGCTAATGATTAATTAAAAATTAAATATACGACCTCTAATAGGTTAATTGAACTAATTAAGTCTCCTGTCGGTGGAGCAGGATCACAGAGGACCATGGCCTAAGGGAGGAATTTTTCTCCTCTTGCTGCTTAGCTCAAGTGAAGTCTCCTGAGCATTCATCGTTACTTTTCCAGCTAGGATTCTAATTCTTTAACAGCATTTGCCGAGCTCTCCCTCTAAGTACATTTAAATTGTGATGTCATTATACTCTCTTCTCAAAAAGAAGAGTGGACCAGCTGTGTATCAAGATTCAGAAGTTTTGCCTATAATCAATTTTCCAGGGCTGACTCAGTAGCCAGGTGCTAAGTTCCTTAGCAACAGGCTTATGATCCAGAAGTCCCTATTATTTTAAACAATAGAGATCTGCTTACAATGAAAACGTGAATAGGATCCTGTCTCGTTTGTTGTAACTTAATTTGACCATGAAAAAATCAATACTGGATTCTCAGAGAAGAAAAAAAAAAAAAAAATCCAGGGCCTGTATGTTAGACCACAGTGTGAAAATTCACAGTTTTAAAATTGCACTTAAATTCTCCAGCAAAAAAGAAAGCTGCTTCAAATTACGTACTATGCAGTGACTAACTGAACATAATAGAAAGAAAGAAGAAAGGAAAAGGAAAGGAAAGGAAAGAAAGCTGCTTCTAGAAGTCTAAAGGTACTCTGAAAGTGAGTGTAGAAATGATTTCTTACCTGTGTGTATAATATCAACACTTTTACTCCTTCAAGTCTTTGTTTTCTATGTAGAACATTAACTTAGGTTTGCTAGTCGAGATGTTTGGAGTGAATCTGTTTTCAGATGTAATCTTCGATGCACTCTTGAAAGCTTTATACTTTGAAACAGGGAGCAAAGGCCATATTTTTTAAATGTTGCCTCTGTTCATGGATAGAGTCCCCATGCCTAGAATGGTGCTTGGCCTACATATCCTGACATCACTTAAGTCTTCAAGGGGATCACAACTTAGAGATCAGAAACTTGCTCAAGATCAAAAGATTCTCTCTAAAAAAGAGGCTTTAAAAGCAACATCTAGCTTGAGATCTGAAGTACGCACTGGTCGCTTCTGGGGTTCCGCTTCTCACCTTTGGGGATCCCCTGCCCATTCCTCCAGCCATTGATTCGGGCTCTGGGCAGCCTCCAGGGGGTGCAGCCTGCCAGGGGCTTGCCCCAGGGCCAGCCTCACGCCTCTGCTGGAATATCTCATCTGCCCTGGAGATTTTCTGACCCACATGGGGTGCATTGCATTGATGAAGCCTGAAACACAGGGGAGTGCATTTTGGGGGCAAACTTTGACCTACAAAGCATAAGCCCTAATGGATCAATGTTTTCCTTTTTCCCCCTGCGTCACCCCCCACCCCCCCAGGGATGGGCAGCCCCGAGATGTCTTTCCTACAACTCAGGCAGGACAGAAGGAGCCAGCAGCCACTCGCCAGGAGCCGTGACTCATCCTCGTGTTGGGTTTTCCGTCCTTCTCTATTCTCCTCCTCCCTCCTCTTCTTGGGATCACACTCTGCAATACAGTATTTGCGCTCCGGCCTTTGTCCGAGGCTGCTGTCTGGGAGCCCCGGGCGAAGTTATTTGGGCATGACTCTTTACCAAAGGGAGTGATAGTGTCTAAATGTCTTCGCACACCGGTCCCCCCCTCCCCCGACCCCCGATCCCAGACCTCTCCTCACTCTGAACGTCTCCGTCCAGTTATTTTGTGAGCCGGTTCATGGCATCGCCTCACTCCTTCCTCTCGACATGGCATGGCGGTGCTTAGTGGGAGTGAGGAATCCTGGATGCCTCTGCTTCGGCCACGGGGGGGACCCAGGGGGAGTTTTGCCATCTGCGTCTGGCAACTGGTCAGCAGCGTTGGCCCTGCATTTTCATCTGCTAACTTTAACCTGGCTCTGTTTAATTTTTCCAATCTGTATTTTTAACTTCCTCCCGAGTTTCTCATTTGTTCATTTTATCTTGGTCTATTTATGGATTCAAAGAGTATAAATAAGCAGAGATTAGTGTGAGTAGTCCTTTAAAAAAAAAACTCATATGACCCGCATGTCCCAAAGTCACGTATCAGACTCTTACCATATGACAAAGCTTTGAAAATAAGAAAATCATTTTTTTATAAGTAGCACTGGAAAAACTTTATTGTCTTCATTTGGAAACCATTTATTGCATTTGTTTAATCACTAATAAGCCTCTAGATTCATAATCTCCATGCTAGGGACCTGCCATATTGGTACAGATTTTATGGATGCTGTGCTCAGGGGCGTGCCTGGACATCACAGCCGAAGGGAGAGACCCAGTTTTGCATCTTACCCCTCCATTATGAAGTGGAAAACCTGATGAGTGCATTGGAGTTCTGGAAACAGCATGTTCCACACCTGGGAAAACTGCTTCAACCAGAATACCATTCCAAGGTCAATGGGCTTTGAGAAAGGACCAGAAAAAGGAAAGGTTCTGCATCAGGTCTGGGTTGTGGTCCTACCCCTCGGGCCATTTAAGCCAAGTGGGCTTCTGGTAGCAGAGGTATCCATTCTGGGAACAGAGGCCATGTGGAGTTATTGGCAAGCCCCAGTGGCAAAGTCACAATGTAGACCTCCAGGATTCTGGAGCCCAGCTGTACCGTTAGCAGAAGAGGGCACTACAGCTTTCTGGCAATGGCTCTTACACATGCTCTGGGGAAGCTGTAGAGAGGAGAGCTCCTAACCATGGGGCACTACTCGCCATGTGGCCAAACCAACCCATCCCAACTGGGTTCTGTCAGAACCACCACCTCATATCAATGGCGTAGGCCAAGGAACAATTAATTCACTGTAAGATTGGATGGGTGCTTCTGGAATGAAGCACAAGAAGGACTAGGGGACACAGCCAAGCTACACAGGGGCTCTGTGTCATCTACTGTTACTGGACCAGCACCTCGCCATTAGCTCGCACCTCCGACCATATGGAGGACCCTTTATGTTCAGTTGATTGAAGAGGAAGGGTCTCAAGTTTGCTGGATGGGCCAGATCTGTAAACAACGGTTGCACCACGGCCCCATTCAAGGGTGGCCTTGAACAACAGTAGAATGGGGAAGGTTCAGGTGGAGTCATCTACAAAGTCATCTACTTTGTGTTGAAAGAGAAGTGGCCTGAGGTTAGACTCACAGGCTATAGCAAATGGCTTGACCGATGGACAGGGGCCAGAAGGAGAAAATGAGCAGATTAGCAACCAGGGGATCTGGAGTAGACATTGCACGGACCTGTGAGAGGACGTACTATGGGAAGATCCCTGTATTGCCTGACAGCGCTCCCAAGAGGGAGGCACTAAGCATGCAGGGAGACAAAATGGCTGACCAGTTCATGGCACCCAGTCTCTGTTATCAGCCACTTCTAGGATTGGCACAACAAACACATGAGAGCCATGGTGGCAAGGGTCGAGGTTATGCCTGGGCCCACTAGCCTGGACTTTTACTTACCCAAGTTTTTCTAGCTCACGCTGCTGCCAAATGGCTAACATTCCATTAGCACAGAGCGATACCGAGTTCCCAATATAGCACCATCCCTTAAGGAGACCAACCTGACACTCTGGCAGGCTGCCCACATTGGCCCTCTTCCAACATGGAAGAAGTAGCAATTCATTTGAACATTGAATGGACACATATTCTGGATATGTGGATTTTATATTTCCTGCTCTTAGGCCTCAGGTATCCTCACGACCCAAAGCTTAAATGGTGTTAAATCCACAGTCATAGAATCTGATATAACTTCACTTCGGACCAAAGAACACATTTTTTTTTTTTTCAGCAGAAGAGTTGCTGGAATGAGCACATGACTCCAATGTCCTGTGTCATACTATACATCTAGAAGCTGCCAACCAGCCAGAGCATAGCATAGACAGACCTGTTGAAAGGTTATCTGATGTGCCAGCTCAAAGGCCATACTTCTTCAAGTGGAGACTCATTCTTCAGGATCCAGAGGAGACCTTAAATCAAGGACCTTTAAATGCCACTGTGTTCACAATGCACAAGATGCTGGAGTCCCAGAACCAAGGAGTGGAGGCAGACGTGGTCCAACTGACCGTTGCTCCTGGTGGCCTACTTGAAGAATTTGGGCTTTTCATCCTCACGAAATTGAGCTCTGTGAATTTTGAGGTCGTGGTTCCTAAAGCGGGGAGGGGAGGGGAATTTATGACAGAAAACCCGGTGATTGCCTCTGTGAAATGTAAGTGTGGTTGGTTCAATTCCAGCTCCTTGCACCAACAGGCAAGAAGTCGCCATCTTGGGTGGGATCATTGAACCTGGGCATCAGGAAAAGGCAGGAAGATACTGTTATGTACAGGGAAGAGAGGAATAACGTAGAACATAGGTGACCTATTTAGGTACCTCTTGGTTTCCCTAGTCCGAGTTTGAAGGATAAGAGACCACAGCCTGAGAGGAGCATGACGGCTAGTGGCTCAGACCCCTCAGGGATGAGGGATCGGTCTCGTAGCCAGGAAGACCACCAAAGCTCAGCAGAGATGCCTGTCGAGAGTGAAGAAGATATCGAGCAGATAACAGGAGGGAGAAGATGAATATCATTTATCATCCTGAAAGCAGCTGCAGCGTCCAGATCTGTAACTGGTCCCACTAACCTTCCTCTATTAGGTTCCCACTAGGAACAGAAGCTCACTGGTATCTTGGAGGAGCTTTCTCTAGAACCTCTAAGAAGAGGAAGATCCAAGTGCTATAAGGGGTGGACTGTCATGGATACTTTGATGCACCGTCTAATTCCTATTCGAGAAGATTCCTATTCAGGAACGAAGATCTCATTCCCCAGCTGCTGTGAGTTCTGTGAGAAGATGGCCCTTAGCTCTTAGCCTGGGGGGTTTGCCTGAAGTAAGGGAGACTGCCCGGTCATCACACCGCCTCCCAGGGACAACCTGTATTAAATGCCCCTCGTCCCCTAATTTGGGACAGCTTTAAAAGGCTACTCCCAGTGCAGAGCTCCATGTGGGTTGGCTGATGCTTTCACTGAGACAGCACTGAGTCTCAACTTCTCCCTCTGTTAATCCGGCTTTCCCCGCCCCCTTCCCAGTTGATTCCAATAGCACCCCTTAATAAATAGCTTCCTGGGAACATACCCAGTACAATTTGGGTTATTACCAGATGAAATAGTTTGTGTTCAGAGGCTGGGGAGCCCTGTGGATAAAGAAACTTCAGTTATAAAAAGTGGTCGATTTTGTTAACACCACACTATAATTATGAGTCTCTTGCCCGTTGCCAGTTGATCTTGATCAAATATACATGTACGTAGAAAAGTGTACTCTTTGTGAGAATTCCTGAGTACATTCAGTCTGGGCCTATCTCACTTCAGATGCCAGATTTCCAACTCTGATTTCAATTCCCTATTTGGATTTTAGCCATTTTGTACGAGAGAATGCATTTCCCCAGAGCTAAGTAGTTGCAGACATTCCTCAGAGTTTTGATACGTGGTCAGAAACTTGAGGAGAATCCGCGGATTCATATATTCATCTCCAGGATCCTAAGGGTCGGTGCCTCCTTTGCAGGCCTGGCTTGTTTTTCAGCTCAATCCGTGCTTGAAGCCGGACCCCGCTGATAAAGCAAACGTTTAATAATTCAGATATCTGCTGAGCTTCGCATTCCACGGGCAACTGTAGAAACTTAAAAGCATGATTCATTTTTATGAAACTCTCTTGAGTTTTTTCTCAAATTATGATCTTCTATTCACCCAAGAGTAGCTCTCTAAACCCTGTGGAAGTTTGGGGGAGCTCAGGGCAGATCAGGAAAGAGGGATCCTTTGACGTCAAAGCACCTGGACAAACCATCAAAGCAGATTTTTCTTTGGCCCATCTTGTTGCATCAGCAAGGAAGTTCCACCTTGGGAGACTTGGGAAAAAGAACGAGGTAGTTCCTCTGAGTTTTGTCAGGAGCAAAAGTTATCGATCAGAGGAAGCAGTTCAGAAAGCCTCTTTAACAAGTTTGCCCAACTGGGGCGACTGGGTGGCTCAGTCGTTAGGTGCCTTGGGCTCAGGTCATAATCCCAGGGTCCTGGGATCGAGCCCCGCTTTGGGCTCCCTGCGCTGTGGGAGGCCTGCTTCTCCCTCTCCTACCCCCCATGTTTGTGTTCCCTCTCTCACTGTCTCTCTCACTCTCTCTGTCAAATAAATAAAATCTTAAAAAATAAAGTTTGCCCAACTTAGCACTCTGTGCTAAATAGGATAACCTCCCTCCCAACACACACACACAACTTTTCTGTACAGTCAATATACTGAGGGTCAGGAGGGGACAAGTATAAAGAAACTGTATGCATGATCATTTGCTGACACTCCTCATGCGATTAGCCTGAATGGCCACGTTCACAGGCAAACTCTTCTAATAAATGATACAATGGAAGTTGGGCATGCATGCCTCCTTTTTTGACTTAAGTAAAGAACTGACAACTTTCCCCCTTTTTGTATGATCCGTCTGAGGCAAGCGGACTAGGTTTTCCATTTGCTATCACACATGGGCTAATCCACCGTGTGATGTTGACATTGCTGGTGGCCACAGGTGGGTCATGCCTCCCCTTCCCTCCCCTTCTTCCGACCAGCCCCAGCTCTGCTCTTCGTGGTTTGGATGATCCTGGCAGCTCTACAAGTCTCCGGTTAGAAGGAGGGTAAGCACAAGCCCCCTCATGCTTCACAGCTTGGAAGCTCGGGCACATGAGGGCCAGTAGGGGTGAGGGTCACAGAGCGTGGAAGCAGCAGGTGGATGCAGCAGGAGGATGCAGGGAGAGCCAGGCAGCTGGGGTGAGCGATGTAGCCCGGGACTGTGAGAGCCCGAGTCAGAGCCCACATCTTTCGGCCCCACGTGCTTTCCCAGTTAGGTTACGCCATCTCCCACACATGGACTTGCCAATTCATTTAGCCAGCACCGGGGCAGCGGGTTTATGAGAATATTGAGCCCAGCCCTCCCATTTGCCTCATCAATATGCATTTCGATGTCAAAATACTTGCAGCACTACTTTTCCTCTTCCTTTCAAAACCACCTGCACTTTCCCCTGGACTTTTCCATGGAAGGGGCTGCTGTTGAAAATAATAGCATATTTTTCTAGTGCTGGTGACTTGGTCCTTTTCAGCTCTGACAGGCCATCTGATGGGCCCTCTCCGCCCTGGGCTTCCCCCTCACCTCATGCCAGTTGTAGCTCCTCCTATGTCCGCCGTGTAATAAGGTGGCGCGCTGCCCGCCACTCCCCCCCCCCCTTGAAGTTTCGGACTGGAGTTGCAGACCTTCCCCTGCCATACTCAGATCCAAAAGCATCTTCCTCAGTTTCTTCAGGTCTGCTGTGCACTCAAATCTAGACTAACTCCCTGATGAACACTCTATGTAAGCTCCACACCATCAGGGACATGGTCCTTCTTTATCACCACCATTTCCCTGGCCGCAAGAACAGTGCCGGTTCAAGGGCGCCCCTCAGATGGTCTTTGCTGAGCAAGCGAGGACTGACAGGCGCTGAGTGGGGCTCTGAGCACGCGACTGGCAGAGAGATTGCCTCGCAGGGGATCGGAGCCGGGGGTGCCGGGAAATGAAGATACTGCTGTGCAAATAGATCATTTCAGTACGTCTTTAAGTGCTGTGAGTGAGGGGTGGAGATCAGGGAAAGGACCCAGAGGTGACGTCTGTGTAGAATCCTGAGGACAGTAGGAATTTACCAATCCGTCTAAGCTCTTCCAGCTAACAATGGGGCCATTTGCCATCTGCTCCCCTTCCAACCCTTATCTTTTTAATCTAAGTTCTCCTTGCTCCCCAGCCAGCCAGCCCTTCTGTTCCAGGGAACTAATCTACTTTCTGTAACCCCCAAGGACTGGCTGGATACTGTCCGACCACTTTCGTCCACGATAGCCTTTCTCCGTGAATATATATATGTTCATTATATCCAAAAGGTCTTCCTCAAACTCAAGGACTCTAGGCAGCTTTCCCTAATGAATTCTCTTCTGCTCCCTTTATTTCCCTCCTACCCAGAGCTTAAGCTTTTAGCTTGTATAGTCCGATTCTAAGAACTCAGATAAGTCACACTGGCGCTGGGCATGATTTGGATGTCTATAGATAAAAAATCAGTCAAAAGGTGTCAGGATTTTCCTCAGGTACTTTTACAAAGGCAGGAAATGTAGTGCTTGCTGTTTTGGATCTCAATGTGGAAGCTAGCCCAGTAGAAAGGGCCCACCGCCTTTGCCCAGAGACTCTTAGTGTCCTCAGGTCAAGACTTAGTTCTCTCTATAAATCTAGTACTGTTTATAGATTGGTATATTTGGGGAGAAATTTGGAGGGGAAGTGTGTTAAAATGGGTTTTATAACCACTATCAAATTTTTATATTTGACTCCCAACTGGGTTATAGATTCTTTAGGAATTTTCCATCTTTGTATCCATATAGAACAGTAATTAAGGAAATAAAATTATAATAATAACTTGATAATTGTGTATAGTACTTTACAGTTCATATCTAAAGGAAATGTCACCTTCTCTCAACAGCTGTCCTCTATCTCCAGGAGAGTTGCCCCCCTCTCCCCTTCTTTGGGGCTCTAGCAGCTCTCGCGAGACCTCTAGTGTGATGCCCTCCATGAGTTACCCTCATTTATGTTCAGTGCCTGATTCCTCTGCAGAGAGATTTCTTTAAGAGTGGGGAACTTGGCTTTTCCAGTTGCACGCTTCTATGGTCCGGCTCCTGATAAAACTCAATACGCTATAAATACACCTAATAGGTAAATAAGTGAATGAATGGATACCGAATAAATAAACGTTATTTCTGCATTAAGGGTTTGATCAAGACTTCTGCATTAAGTCTTCGGTGGTGATCGAATAAAGAAAAATAAGAGCAGATGAATCTCACTGATGACAGTGGAAAACATATTTGTGGGGAGAGTTTGGAGCCGTCGGTGAAATGAAGTCTCTAAATTTTCCCAAGAGTTCTTTTATTCCCAGAACAGATAACGATGAGTTAGTGGTGCCCATTTGCACCCTCACGTCTGCAGAGCTGGGAAACTGATTTAATTAAGTCCTGTCTTTCCCTAAGAGTTAGAAGAGAAACAGTGTTCCGAGAGTTGGAGAAAAAAAAAATCATAGAACAAATAGTTATCATGTAAATTATGGAGATTAGGCGCTTCTCGAGTATTTTCTCCTTCATGATTAAATGTTAATCTCTGAGTTATGCACTGTAATAATAGATCCAACTGAAAAAGTGTTTTTGGCCCTAATGCATAAAATATGTGCATGCAATTTGAAGACTGAAAAATGGCACATTCTTGGGATGGGGGAGATGAAGCACTGTCTGAAAGTCCCTGCCACTCTGGGGAAACAGATCGTGATTATCTAGAAGGTTAGTTGATTTTAAATACCGTTTGCCAAACTATTCAATAAAATATGAATACTTATTATGGCAATCCATATCACATGTTATATATCCTATTTCGGGGCGACGTGCACCTTAAAGAAACAGTCGCTAACTAGGTAATGTCAAACATTATAAAATGAGTGGAAATGGAGAATGAAGTTCCCCTTTTCCTATTGGTTGCTCTGCAGGACTTTCACCTCTAGGAAAAGACTAAAACTATAAACAACTCTTAGTATCCATGGCAACGTGCATAAGAAGGTAATTATTTTTTCTTTACATTTTTAAATTTGAGAGTTTAATGGCGTATTATGTGCATTGCCTCAGGCCCACAATTCCTGCAGTTGGTCATTAAGTATCAGGAAATGCCCTCTCTCCCAGTCATTATTGCTTAAATAAAATGCCACTTACAAGCCTGGCGAACAAAAGAGCTACAGTGTCTGTGTCAGGCATACCTTGACTATTGTGGTGATTTGGCAAAGAGTGCAAGGAACCTAGCACCTGACCCAGGATCCAGGCTTGTGTCCCCGGAGCAGCGATCACAAGGAAGCCTTTTCACTTATGGTTAATGAGACTTACGAAACAGCTCCGTCCTTCAGGTGAACACACCAGAAGAAAGGCCCCAAACCCATGTTCTCGAATGGTCCACCGGCTGCCGCTGCCGTAGGAATGCTTCGGGAGCCAAGGGTTCTGGGTAAGTCCCGCATGCATTAATTTCCTCCTATTGTGGAGAACAATTCTCTGAAGTCCCACTTTGGAATTTTCGGGTTTGTATGGCTTAGTTTTTTTAAGGAAGACCCATTCACATGGAATCCAGTGATTGCGAAGGTGTAAAGGAAGAATTTGCTTACAAAGTCTATCTGAGGTATATTTTACACAGGCAGAGTGATTGACTCGTAAGCCGGAAAATTCAGTCCAAGTTAAAACCAAAACTCCTTTCCCTGGCTACAGAGGCTCCTTTTCCTCTGCCTCCCCCCACCCCCCAACACCTGGGTGGCTTGCCCCAGACCAACCTCAAGGCTTTGCTTTGCCTGCAGAGGGAACGTCAGTAAACCTGTCCCCAGATGACTCCTGCAAACAAAAGGAAAAAATCTGTGCTAAAAACTCAAGCTAATCTAGGAAGTTCTAAATTTAGATCGGATTTTTCTTCTAAGACTTTGTTTGTAAATCAGTTTTGGGAACCTGGAAGAAACATTTCCCATGGAAACGTTTTAATAAACGTGACTATGCAAATTGAACCCCTACTGGAGGTGAAATATTACACGTTAGCAAAAACATCTTTTATCAGTTGTATTTTCTCGATCTTTCCGAGCTACATAATGGATTAAATGGGCTTTTGTGGGCTGGTGTAGGAGGTAGACCGCCACGCGCAATGGCGCCTGTGGGAAATCAGTCCCCACTCAAGAAGCTGACGGAGAAACTCTCCTCCTGCTGCCAAAACTTCGCAGAGAAGCGAGAATTCCCTCTGCGGCTTCTAAGATGCCACACAGAAGAAAGAAGGGAAAAACTTTTTTACTGTAAGGGACATTCATAAATTTGGTGTTTGTATTTTAGGAGCTGCCGGCACTTAATTTAGAAAGTATTACAACTGTGTTAGGCAGAAGGTGAACTTGCCAGAGTTTAGACCAGGAAGTTGAATAAGGAAACATAAACAGTAAAGCAAAATATAGAACCAAGATTTGAACAGAGATAGACACTGGAACTAAGAACTTCATAGCAGAGCTATGAGCAAGACCAGTGTTCTGGTGCCAAACAAGGAAATGCAAAAATTTCTTGACCAGAAAAAGTAAAGAAATTTGAGAGCAGCAAAGCAAAGGATCGTGATGCTGATCGTGCGAACTTTCTTTTCTTCTTTTGTTCTTGTCTGGGTTGATTCTAAGAGTTAGTAAGTCCTGAGCAGTCTAAGCTATCTCAAGGTCGTGTGTCCATCCCACTGTGCCCCAGGCTCCACATCCTAGCTACTCGCCTCACCCCACGAAAAGCTGGGAGCAGCAAAGTCCCTCATTCTAGACAACTCCCCAATTGTTCTTGCTCCCAAATGGCAAGACAGAGAAATAATTTTTTTTTCGGTCAGCATGAGGGGTGAGGTGGGATGTGGGAAGGGGAGATGGCCAAAGACAGAGCCATGATCCATGAGGAAGAACAGGAATCATTAGTTTAAGGGATTGTCAGGGGCGAGGGTCCTTTTGGAAGAGAGAAAGAGAGGATACCATGATTCCTGGGGAAAGGAATTAAAGTAGTGGGCCAGGAGGAAGGCAGAGGAGTGCTGTGTGAGATGCATGAAATGATGTTTGGAATCTTCCAGAAAAAAACAACAACCCACAAACAAAAATGTATGTGATGAGATCAGATGTCTTAGAGTACCAAGGGGGGAGCAGAAGGTAAATTCCTAAGCAAGAACAGCTGTCGTGGGACTCACCAAGAACCCTACAGATTGCCAAAATTGGGAGTCTCTGCCCTATTTACCTAATACCCAACGCGCCGGGAAGTCTCCCATGCTCCTCAAGCTCCTCAGGAGGGATCTGAGTTTCTGTTCTCCTCCCCATCCAGTTTGGGCGCCTTTGGGGAATCTGTGTTTCCATGTCCAACTCCACCTGTGACCCCAAAGAACCACACCAGCTGGGGTGGGGGCTAAACTCCTTATGCTTTTGGGGAATTGGAGAGGGATTCAAACACCGTGCTTTTTGTCATCACACGTGTCCTGTCATTTGTTGCGGGTGCAGTTTGTACCAGTTGCCACCACTGGAACAAAATGGCAGATGATAGAGATTTTTCCAAGCTCTTTGGAAAGTGTTTCTCCGCATCAGTTAAGAAAAGGGCCATGCCAGTGTTATTTTCCCTGCACCAAAACAAAAACATGGCTGTCTGTAAAGATGCTGTTGGAAGAGTAGGGAAGCTAGAAGTCTTATGGTTGGGCTAGATTGAAAGCATAAATGAAATTACATGAACAATGAATCTTGTAACACTGAAAAAATAAAATAAGAGTATTTTGGGGGAAAAAAATAAATTATATCAATGGTAGGAGACTTTTCCTGCTCCTTGAGACCTGGAATTTGGAGCATCTGTAGGAGTGGTTCCAGTCTCATTTTTCAACCCTTGTTATGGAAGCTTAACACTTTCAAATATGTTAATTTCAGAAAAAACTGCTTCTTGCTACTTAGTTCCAATAATCTCTTCCTGGATGAATTAAGTGAAGAGGAATAGGAAAGTCAATTTAAAAAATAGATTCGTTGCAATCTAATGAGATGGTTGGAAGTCTGACTTGGTGAGAAGCCCTACACTGGGATGTCTGCCAGGGCAGCCGTGCCCTTGTGGCCCCAGGAACTTCTCGGCCCCATGATGTTTGGAAAAGGTCGTTTGGACAGCACAGATCATAAAAAATATATCAGTCTCCTAAATGTTCAGCCCAGAAAGTTCACGCTCAGGTTAACACCCTACTTGTCATCGGGATCAGAAGATTTCTCAGTTGGTTTTTTGACGCTCTAGCTCATTTCAAAGCAGGCTCTGAGTTGGGTAAGAGGGATTATGGAGGCTATCCTGTTGGTTATTTCTGCAACTTCATTGTGTTTATTCATGGATATCTTCAGAGAAAATCATTTGTAGAAACTTCACTGATTTGCATACATTGGAGGAAGATCTTTCTGGAATCGCCAAGTGTCTGGATTTTGAGACAATTTGAAGCACACGTGAAGTTTGATTGTTTTAAGTAGTTCCACTTGACGGTTAGACTTCCTGAAGCAAGTTATTGAGGGAGTGCTTCAACAAGGTAATATAAATGATTTGTCTTCGTACATCCACGATTTAGTTGTATTCCACACGTGCCCTTAGACTAGGCTGGGTTGCAGTCCCTTGGCCTCCAAGAATCACAGATCGTCAGGAGGTGGAGAGGGATGGAGAGCTCATTGAGGCCAAGGGCACGCTTTTTACTATCTAAAAGGCCAGGTAGTAAATATTTCAGGCTTCGCGGGCCATCTGGTCTCCATCATAACTATTCAGCTGCGTCTGTGGCATGAAAACAGTCGTCGATGATGCAGAAATGAAGGATTGTGGCCGGGTTCACACGACTTTATTACAAAAACAGGCTACACTCAGGATTTGGCTGGTGGGTTTTAGTTTGTCAGCCCCTGATCTAATCCAACTTCCTCATTTACAGATAAGGAAAAAGGAAGCTGAGAAGATTGGGAATTCCCCAGAGTCACTTGATGGTTAGTGGCAAAGCCAGATCCCAAAGCTAGAAATTCAATCTAGAATCCAGCTCTGTTTCTGCCGTGACACACTAGTTCTGTCTCACTCATGAGGCTGCTCTTGTCTGCAAGATGACATAGGTTTGAGTCAGAAAACCTTGTTGGAGGAAATTATGCTCTTGTGAGAATTCAATTATTTAATAAAAAGCACTTTGAAGAAAAGATTTTTATAGGGGACTGTCACTAATTATTGACATTACTCCCAGGGCCAGTGTTTTGTTTAAAGATGGCACCAGGAGAGTGACAAATTGAAAGATTGTTATTATGTCATAGGTCTCATTTTAACATTTTTCACTAGAGTTGGTTGGAATAAGACTAGCAAACTAAGGTTTCCAATTTACTAAAGAACCATCAGCGCCCAGAGCAGAAGTCATTACCATTGGATTCAGGGGGTTAATGAATCCCTGAAATTCATACAGAAGTGCCTGTGCATGTACTTTTTTCCCCTCAGGACAGGGTGCACAGTTTTCCTCAGAGGGATTTTTGACCCCTCAAAAAAGTTACAGGATTCCAGGTGATGGAAGATTCTCGTCCCTCCAGGCTGCCTGAACAGTCTGTCTGAAGAGGGAATGAAGAACCTCCAACCAACCAAGTCCCTTTCTCACGTGTGCCCTCAGTGATGGGCGTTCCAGAAGGTAGGTAGCTGGCCACCAAGAGGGCCCAGAGGAGAAGGGGAAAGTAGTCATGATTTGGTTAACACAGATGGATACAGTGGATAATTGTGAGACAAAATTTCGGCTTCAGAGGGTCAGAGGCAGTGATGCTCAAGGTCAATGGGCAGTATCCTTGCAGTTTAGGTTATCAGCTGGCTCCGAACAAGACTCCAGTCGACGACTAGGTACATGAGGTGAAATTCAACTCCCAGAAGCTAACACGTGGCCTTCCCTCCTGACAATATGGTGGACTGAGTTGACTCAGCCACCCCTTCTCCTCCAGACACAGACTCCTCTATTTCCCTAGAGGAAATAGAATGGGGAAAAAAAATTGTGTTATTGTATTTTTAATACAAGTTGAATTCAAAAGAAAGAAATGGAAAAACTCACGTGCCCAAAGCAAACAGTGAACTAAAATCAGAATGGTTAGCTTCGGTCAAAGCAACAGTAACCCAGGAGGGGAAAAGTCAGACTTGTCATTCCCATGCATGGATAAGAAACAGGGCCTTTGACTCGTGAGAAGAGGCAGAACTCTTGAAGCGCTGTTGGTTTGTGAGACGGGGCTCAAGAAAACCCCTTCCTGTCGCCCAGATAGGTATTATGGAAGCTTTCTGCCCAGCCCAGTGCTCCAGGTAGGAGAAAATGTCTACAACGAATAAAATTAAAAGCCAACCTTGCACTTCATGCTGTGGGGGTGGGGAGAGAGGGGGAATCTGAATTTATATTACACGCATGGATCGGGACTCCCTGCCTGAGGAAAAAATGCTCCAAACTGAAGAGTGCTTGATGTCTAGCAGAAACCTGCCCACAATCAGGGCAGACACCTCAACGCCCATGGCTCACCGACTCCCACACAAATGTGCCCTCTACTATGGATTAGCTTCTACCAGAAGATTTCACCTACACGCGCACAGCTGAATGGCCACGGCAGAAACAAAAACCACAGAGACTGAGCAATCTGGTAGAGACTACAAAATACACATTTTAAAATTATAGAATAAGGCATAGAAACCACTAGGAAAGAATACGTTAAAAACAGCAATAACAAAGGCTCACAAAAGCTCCTCAGAGAAATTATAGGAATGAGAATGACAGCCGTTAGTCACGGATCTGTAAAACAACAGTTCTTGTACCTGAGGCGCACTCCCCTGAACTGGAAGGCAGATCTGAGGGAATGACTTGGAGTGCTACACAGAAAGTTCGAGACGTGGAATCCATTTTGACTAAGTGCACGGAAGCCAAAGACAGCTCAGGCAAACTAGGGCTTTGCCAACAAGACCAACTCCAGCCGCCCCACTTCCCAGGTTCCCATCCTGCTGGGGGCTCTGGTTCCTCTCAAGCCTTGTCAGAATGGCTTCAGGAGGGAGGTGAGCCTGAGTCTGAAAATCAAGGGCCTTGGGAGCCCTTGGTGTGCAAAGCTTGGGAAAGGGGGGCCGTCTTCCTGACAGGTCTGACGTACCTACCTGTCCCCTCAGGACTGCTCTGTCCTAAGGTCAGCTCTTGCCTTGAGAGAAAAAGAGGGAAGCGTCCACCTGCCCTCCAGTTTCTTCCCAGGCCTGGAATCTGCTAGCTGAGGAGAGCCTTGCCAGGGCTGGCAGAGAGCTGTCAAGGGTGCCTTTCTTTTTTTTTTTTTTTTTTAAGATTTTATTTATTTATTTGAGAGACAGAGAAAGTGAGAGAGAGCATGAGAGGAGAGAGAAGGTTAGAGGCAGAAGCAGACTCCCTGTGGAGCTGGGAGCCCGATGTGGGACTCAATCCCGAAACTCAAGGATCATGACGTGAGCCGGAGGCAGTTGCTCAACCAATTGAGCCACCCAGGCGCCCTCAAGGGTGCCTTTCTAAAGGCCACACTGATCACTACTTCACTGAGTAAGGACTGGACCCCAGGAGGAGGGGACATATCACAAGGCCTGTGGGAGACTTTGTCAGGAGCCTTGGAGAAAGCGGCCTTCTCCCCTGAGGAGAATATGTAACAAAACAATGAAGAGCAGGATCACGAGCAGACTCCCTCTATAAAGTCCCCGGCCAGCAGTGAGTCCCTGATCTCTGACTCCTTACTGGCCTGGTCTCTGAAAACTGACTGCTGCCTCCTCCACGTCTGCCTGACCCTCTCTAGTCCACACCTCAGTAAACCGTAACCCGCATTCTCCTGCCTGCCCCTCCCAGGCCTGGTACCCAGGACACACACACTTCCCACGACCTCGGCCTCAATCTAGCCCCCAGCGCTGACTGGGCCAGAGCCCATGGATGGCCGAGATCCTGAACAACAGGAGCTTTCCAGAAGGCAAACCCTCCCTTGCCTTCTCTGTTCCTAGGAATCAATGCTTTTTCTGAGAACTTTCTGACACGTAGGAGAGCATCAGGAAAAAACACGCTTGCCACAGGGGGGCCTGGAACAATTTGATTTGGAAGCTGGAGATAAATTTTCACAGGCCCCTTCCTCAGGGGAACCCCAGAGAGCCGCGGTTATTAGCATTTTCCTGTGATTTGGATAGCACACGCTAATGGCCAAAGAAAATAAGACCATTAGCACCGTAATGATGGGGCAGCCTCTCGGCAGACAGGACGCCCATTGACTTCAGAGGGACCTGGGCCCCAAGTGACATTCAAATGCCCTCTGTCTCCTTTCCTTGCTCATCATGTGCCCATCCCGAAGCTGAATCAGCAGTGTGAGCCAATTCTGGGACAAAATGAAGACCTTTGTTATCTTAAATTACTTGTACCATCTAACTCCCGATATAAAGCAAGATGTCTCTTAATAAAATCACCTTGATTTCCATAAGCGTGTAGTACATCATCACAGTGCTGATTTTATTAGCCCACTAGACCCTCAGAGAGTGTTAAAAAACTGGCAGAAAGGATTGTCCATTTAGGAGGGAAAGCTGAGTGTCCAGCTTTCTACCAGAAACTAAGATCTTGATTCTGGAGATCTGAACATTGATTCATTTTAAATGATACCTCAAGACCAAATTTGTAGTCAAGATATCCTCTGCTATAACCCAAAATCAAATCCCAAAGAACCACTCCCCTACCCCCGATAGGTTACTTCTAGCAAATTTATTATGAGAATAAAATATTTTCAAGTCAGCTTTTGCTCCTTTGTTAAAAGTCACAAGCAGGAAGATACCTTTCGATGTCCTTTGCACTCTTCCTCCTAAAGCAGACCCCCACACATTCTGGATCTGGGCCGCAGTTTTGAGGTGTGTGTATATATGACATGTTTCCTGGAGTCTTCTAGTACCGGCATAGCCAGGGGCCCCGGGGTGATCAGGAAGGTGGGTGGGATGGAAGGAACACAAATGCCCTCTCTGTTGAGTGCCCACCTCGGAGGCAGACACTGGCAGCGAGGTAGGGCTGAGTTCCATTTCTGCCATTAATCGGCTGTGTGACTTTGGACATATCACTAAACCTTCCTGTGCCCTGGTCTTCTCATCTGTAAATTGGAAATGTTAAGCGCCTGTCTCATACAGTTGTTTCAAGGATCGCTGTGTAATCCCCATACAGCACTATGCTACTTACTAGCTATGCAAACACACCCAAGAGAGGAATCCCTTCTAAATTCCATAGGCAGGAGAAATCCTTTTAAGGCCCTTTGGCCGCTGGGGAAGATCGAGACATTTCCAAGAGGATTTGAGCATTCTTCGATGAAAGAACGTGTTTTGATGAAACTAGAAGACTTCAGAAGACTGAAGTTGCAGAGCAGGGACAGTTCAGGTGGAGCTAAATGCAGGCTCTCCTGGCAAATGAAGGTAGGATTAGCACCCAGCTCCCAGGGTTACTGGAGAATGACATAAAATAGCCTTTGTGAAAGTGATTAGCACAGTGCTCGGCACAAGGGAGACACTCAAGATGTGTTGGCTGTGCGGGGGCCTCGGGCTCCTGCTCACGGTGACTTCTCGAATGCTCAGCCGACCCCATCGCGGATGTGGTTTTCGCTGGTGAGGAATCAAGGAACCTGAGCCATTACAAGAGACTTTTATAGTATGTGCTGGAACCAGGGCTGGTGTCAGGCCATGGGGCTCCGTGGCCAATGCTTTCTACAGTATACCTTTCTGTGCCTCGTCTTGGTATTTTGAGAGTGTGAGGGCCTCCTAACCTGCTCACAAGAGTTGGCCCCCTTAGAAGGCAGTAGTTTTGCAGTGTTTCCTCCCAGCCAGCGAGGTGGCCAGCGCCCCCCCCTCCCCCAAGTGACTCTTACCCCCACCGATCCTGCGGTGCTGTGCTGGCGGGCTTATAGATAAGGCAATCATTGATGAGGAAGAATGTTCCAAGATCCTACCATGTGTTGGTGCTCCAAACCCCCAGCCCCTTAAAGCCTCCCATGACTGGACAGGGAAATCAACTGCCCCGCAAAATGTTTTAAACCCAAATTAGTGGGCTGGTCATGATTTCACAACCAAACCCCATCCCACCCCTACCCTCCAACAGTCCTTCTGTAACACTGTTGATTCAGCTTTTACCTATGGAAGGTTTTTTCTCCTTTCTTTCACTTGCTGCTAATCTGTGGAATTCCTTAGCTCCTATTCGTTCCTGCGAGGGATCGCGGTGACCCGTGGCAGGGCGTTTCTCACTTAAAATGACCCAAAGACCTGACGAGCAATATGATCTTTCTTGGTTTTGAAACATACGAACAAACTGAAACCAACAAACTGACCTTAAGGCATAGAAGGCACGAAAGTTCCCAAAACTATAATCTATACTCAATCTGCCTTTGGATCCGGGAATTGCAAGGAATTAGATGCTGGTGACCATCAAGTTGTGGTTGATTCTGCAGGTGGATTAGTGGCTGAGAGGCATCGCACTGTACTGTCCAATTTATAGAGGACTTGCGTGTGCACTATTTCAGGTGTTTCGACCCAAACCGTGTGAAGTCGGTAGAGCATTTTAAGGTAAGCACACAGAACCTCTGAGAGGTGAGACCCCGTGTCCCAGATTACAGAGCTCAGCGAATGTGCTGACTTGGGGCCCCGTGTCCAGCCTGCTGCACTGGCCCCCCCACTCCCCACCCTGGTCTCCCTACCAGTACAGCTCAACCTGGGTCCAGGCGGCCCCCAGGATGAGTGCTGGGGGTTTCTGGGAAGATTATTAGAATGTGATCATTGGAACTGCTCTTTGGGATTTAATTGTTTGGAAGGTATTCAGCGCTGTGTTTCCAAACACAGAGGGAGAACTCTGGAGTCCGCTTTCCCCGATAACGATGTTGCCTCCATTTTGGAGAGTGAGGTGATATTTACACCCTCCGGGTTTTGTTACTTGATTCCAGACACGATCTGGGATTGGCGTGAAAGGTTTCAGTTTCTCTAATAAGTACAGTAGCATATTGGAAAGAAAACGAGATGATGGAGGTGAATGAAAAGGAGACAGGCAGGCCTTCTGGGCGCCATCTTCATCCCCATTTAGCCAGTGACCAGTGGGGAGGTGTCCCTGGGCTAAGCTCTGTCTGCCCGTTAGGCACCGTCCTCTTGACTGGGTTGCCAAATGAGCTCTCTGACCTCAGAGGCTGTTTCTTTTAGCGGCTGCGAAGGTGTTTTCCTGACTTGAGTTAATGTCCACGGAGGCTTGTTGGAAAGCGAGCCTATGGGGGAGGCCGCGAGTAGAGACGGGGCTGCTGGGAGCAAAGGGCCAGGGAAGCAGGGGAAGGCTGGACCCGTGTATGGCCCCATGAAGCATGAAAGCCTCCCCAGCTGCGGGGGTAGAAAATTCCCAGGTGAAAAGCTAGCTTTTTTTTTTTTTTTTTTTTTTAACTCTTTAACCAGAGGGGATGCCCTGCCAGGCCTCGGGTCTCCTCCCTCTTGGGTGGGTTTCCCTGTAAATGCTGCTGAGGGTTCCACACCATAAAGCTGTGGGGAAGAAGCCAGAAGAGAGGAGGCCCCCTGAGCATGAAAGGGGGGGCAGGGATCGAGCCCACATTACAACATTCAGAGGAGCACAGGAACTCGGGCCTAACCTCTGAAGGAATGTACACTTTCCCTTTGGACAATTAAATAGCTTTCTGACTGGTTTTCAGGCTCCCACACTTGCCCTTCTATGGTCTGCCCTCCAACAGCGGCCCGAGAGATTCCTTTGGCACAGATCCTATCCCTCCGCTGCTCCCAGCTGGGGTGACTAGCCCCTCCCTGGCCCTGCCCCTCTTCTGGCCTCTCCTCCTACCTCTCTCCTCTCATGGGCTCCAGCCCCAAGGCCTCCTAATCAGCCACGCCCACTCCCCCTTCAGGCTTCTGTACTAGCTGTGTCCTGTGCTGGGAATGCTCTTCCCCCAGAAATTAATACCCTCCACACCTTCAAATCTTGCATCAGATTTTCCCTTCCTAATGCACACTGCACCCTGCCCCCCAGCCCTCCCTGTCTCCTTACCCTGCCATTTTTCCATAGCACCATTCATTTTTCAGCCCGCAATTCACCAATTGGCTGTATTTGCTATGTGACTTCTCCCACTGGAATATAAACTTCCCCGGGGGCAGGAACATCTTTATCTCACCGACCTGTCCCTAGTGCCCACATAGTGCCTGGTGCATACTGAGCCATGAGATGTTCTTGGTTGGGTCAGTGGATCCAGAAGTGATGATGACCCTCGGTTCCAGACTGTGGCTGCTCCAAGGTACCCACATTCCGATTATGTTGGGAACTACAAATGCCCACGTCAGCATCCAGGCTTCTGGAGGAGGGGCTGGAAATGCTAGGCAGGGAATCTGGCTCCTGCCCAAGAGCTGAGAGGGTTCTCATTCTAGCCAAGAGCTGCAGCAGAGACCTAGTCCTCTGGCCTTCGGACATGAGGTGTGGCGGGGGCCTCTGGGAGAGGAGACAACCAACCAGCAGCCTACGACGGGGGCAGCAAGACTCACTCGAAACCCCTCCACTGCCTGGGGAAGGTGACCTCAAAACTTTCAGGCCTCGTCAGGATTGGCCCTAGCTCTCTGCAGGGTTGTGCCAGGTTACCGGTTTTAAGGCTATCTAGGAAATGATTAAGACCAGTACCTGTTACATAATTCGCAGGGACAAGCCCAAAATGAAGATGTGGGGCTGCTGGTTTGAAATGTATTAAGAATTTCAAGGCATGTCTCAGGAAAATGGGGACACACAGGCTGGCGATGGGTGGTAGTGACCCCTTCAGCTTCAGCCCGGAGCCCCCACCTGAGGACACCTGCTGCCTCCATTCTGAGTTTGTTCCCAAACAGGATTGGGCCTCATCCACCAGTCTCGGAGCCGCCTATTGGCCTTGGTGGGGGAACTGGGGAGCTCACGGATCCCTTTCAGTGGAAGCCTGATAAGGAGACTGGCCCCTAAGCCTGTCCTCTCCCCCCTGCCCCCCAGAGCTCAGTGATGGCCTCTTCTACTCGATAGCATTAGCAGCCCACTGCCGTACTCTCCAAGATGGACGTCAACCGGCGGGCTCTGCCCTCAGGAATACAGACTTGCCCCAAGAGGCCACCTCTGAAGACCAAGCTTGGGACCTGTAGACTTTGCCTGTGAGTCCACCTAGAAACATGGTCACAGGACTTGCAACTCAGCATGGTGTCCTGGTCATGGAACTTTGTTCTAGTCCTTTTCTAACAGATCATGAACCTAAGGGCCCTCCTTCCTAAGGTCTGAGGCCCAAGAACCTCCAGAGGACAGCCTCCTGGTATTTTTTTTTTCTTTCAAGAAAAGTTTTGGTTAGCAAAAAAGATAAAAATAATTAGAAAAAATAAAATGTATGAAGAATTTCAAGATGGCGACAGCAGAGCATTAAACCACGTGCAGGGTCCTTCTGAGGACTTACAGTGCTGATGCCATTTCACAGATCTCCCGGCCAGAAAATTCCCCACAACGAATGCAGACCATTTGTGCCTGAGATGGGTAGCATGTTTCTCCCTGAGGGAAGTAGCCCGAGGCTGTAGTGGGTGAGGGTTCTAGAGACTGTATCTGTGCAACTAGCTGAAGGACCTGATGTTGTGTTGCGGGATGGGGGTGCGACGAGGGGTGGCAGAATGAGGTGACATCAAAGGTGGCATCTGGGGCAGACTGGGTTGATGTCCATGGGAAATGAGCAGCCAAGACTCTGGGTGTTCTTCATTCAGAAAAGTGGTCGGTGATTAAGGTAAGTAAGGAGACGAGCAATGCGGTTGTGGCTTATTGGGCTGGGAAGCACTGGGCTCTTTCGACACAAATCAGCTGAGAGGTTACATTACTAACGACATTTAAGTAGGCCTCCCTGGGTAACAGATACTGGGGGGGGGGGACTACCACCACCTTCCATTTGGATGGCACTTTACAGTTTAAAAAGTGCTTTGATACGCATAATGGTTTCCTCGGATTCTCTCAATAAGTCTACTAGGTTAGCAGATTATTATTTTCCCCAGACAGGTGGATGGACTAGTCCAAGTTCACAGAGTCAATAAGGGCCACAGAGGGCATGAGAACTCAGCTCTGCCGCCTTGGAGTCTAACACTTTTGTCCCTTCCCTCCACGATGCTTCCGGGAAGCCACTGGTGGCGGCGGCCATCTTTCCAGAGCTCATGGCCTGAGACAGACGGACAAAAGCTGCCCAGGGCAGCACAAGCATATGGCAACATGCTGACTAACTGCCTCCGACATACGACCATCCCGCCAGTACAGGGAAAGCAACCGTGAGCTCCTAGGGCTGCAGAGGGTTAGCTCTGCTCCCTGGAAAAATGTAGATTTTCAGAGGGATTGGATGTCTCTCTCATGCAAACACTGCCTGAACTGCTTTTTGGGGTCAGCCGATGAATGTGAACTACAGATTAAGTAATGAATGAATACAAGGAGGTTGTCCTGAGTGAGGATGCATTTTGAAACGGCCCATTAACCTCTTACCAGAAGGATTCCTTCCTTCGAAGCATGTTGGTGGTTTCCTGCCCTAAAAGGTGCGCAGACGGTTTGCCAAATCCCATTATTATGCACAGCTAACTGCTTCGCAAAAACTGGTTACCTGCGGTTGCGCAGTCAGTGGATTTGATTTAAATACCTCAAACATTAATGTTTTCTCTAAAAATTAACAAGTGCAATTAGCCCGTATTAAATGAAACAATTTCGAGGAGTTTTTTTTTTTTTAAACTGAAGCTCCATTTGAGTCACACAAATAAGAAAAATGCAGCTAAAAATCATTTCCATTTTAGACCAGGCACATGTTAAAAACAGCTGAACTTATTTTTCCCTCTTCACATTCTGCAAAACTCACTCCCAGGTTTACTCTCTATGCCAGGTTTCAGAGCTGAGCAAATTTTTATGGTCTAGTTATAAACCCTAGAAAAACAAGGTTTATAGGAAATGTTGACACAACCTAACTAAAGTGGTACGAGCTGACACCTCTATATTTTCAATTTGGGGATTTCTACTGGGAAAATATAAACGCTAATTCAGCAAAGGAAGCCAAGTATAATAAAAATGTTGTAGTCTTCCTGTTCACCCTGTGAAGTTCTACTTCAAAAGATGCCAATGCAACGTGGAGGTGAGTTAGAATTAGTATAAAGCCCAGTATGTAGGACACCTGCAAATAGCTCAGCCTCCCGGCTCCTATAAACTTTGCCTGGGAATGCATGACCTCACCGTGAGTCATGGCTGCCCACTGCAGCCTGGTCGGAGAGGCCGTAGAAGCTTCCAGGTCTTTACGCAAAAGGCGTCTACTATCCTTGAGCTGCGCACCTTCCCATCTACCATCAGTGGAGACAAGAGCAGGTTTTTCACAGACCAGGAGAGCGAGCCTCTGAAACAGAGAGAGACCAACATGCAAAAAGTTGAGCAAAGATGCACGGTGGACGTTGATTTTTGAATGAGGTGGGCTCAGACCGGAGTCAGTAGCGCACCAGGGGAACCCAGGTGTGAGGGCACGCCGAAACATCAGGACAAAGAGCCAACGACAGTTCTGATTTCCCCCATCCCTCTAAACAGCCCAGATGAGACACACATGTGTTCCATATTTAGGCTTGGATTTTTTTTTTTTTTTTTCCTTCTGAAACAGGAGGAGATGGGAGAAGGGGTGAAGTTTGACTCAGGTCCAGAGATAAAGACTGACATACACAAATGGACCATAATAGGGGGCAAAGCGAGTTAAGCTGAAGTAAATGTTTGAAAATCCTCAGCTAGGTAGACTAAACAGTATTGGCCCAGGAGCCAAAAGACCCAGCTGTCCCTCCCGGCGCTCCCACCAGGGAAACGCGACTCCGGGCAGCCTGCACAGCCTCCCTGGTGTCTCTGTTTTGTCATCTGTAAAATGGAGGCCAGCCTCCATTACGCGACGGTGGTGGTGATGAGTGAGTAATGTGCCTGGAAGTGCTTTGTGAATTTTAAACTGCAAGATGAATGGGAGTATTATGTCGCGTTGATTGCATTTCTGTTTCGGGAAACCGTGTCCGGAAAGTGGAAATATTTTGAATCGAGGGACAAATCCATCAGGATAAAGGGGGAAAAAAAACCCTTCCTAACATATTTGTAATTGCTTTTAGTTCATCCTAGAACTGATTTGGAGGGCCACTTACTGCTGACATCTTTGCTTTCGTGTTAAGTCTAATAGTCTACTAAAAAGGCCATTTGGGTCACACCCCAATTACCATCGCATATGTCTAAACTCCACTGGCTCACGAGGGACCACTAAGTTACATATCTTCATGAACAGAAAGTATTTTGGATGATGATTTTTTTCCTCCCAGGTTTCTAAGCCTGCATTTGGCAGCATTTTCCCTGAGTGTTTTCAAAAGCTTTCACAAGATATCCTCACAGCACTGGCAAAAAAATAGGAAGCATACTTTAAAGGCTAATGCTTAACTTCTGCAGACCCTGATTTTTTTTTCAGGTTGAAAAGGAAGACAGTGAGTTTCTGGATGTACCTGTCAAGACTAAATGATTGTTCATTTCCTGTGAATTGGGAATAACGTAATAACATGCAGCTGGGGAGCTAGGCTGCGTTTCTTGCTTTTTCCTCTTCCAGAAGCTGGGTCCCTTACCAGCTGGGAAATATTACTGTATGAACGTGCTGAAAATCTGAAGGGAAATGAAAAGAACAACAACATTCTAGATGTCAGCAATCAGTTTGATGGTCTTACCTGTACCAACCTGAGAGGATTTTAAGAACAAAGGTTTGCAAAAATTAACTTAATTTAAAATGAGCTCTTAGGAGAAGAAGGAGGAGGAGAAGGAGAAGGGGAAGGGGATAGGGAGGGAGAAAGGGAAGAGGTAGTAGGGGAAGAGGAAGAGGGAGAAGAGAATAGGAAGGGGAAGGGGGAGGAGAATGGGGAAGGGGAGGGGAAGGAAGAAGAGGAGGAAGGATTTACAAAGTCACAAAAATCTTGCTCTAGAATTGAGCTGATTAGAATTAACCCTGCCTCAATTATGCATGCCAATGACTGGGTAAGTTTGAGAGAAACAATTTAAAATAATAAGTATTTTCACCCAAGAGAAACGGATTAGTGGAATCAAAGTATGCATGTCTTGCTAATGCAGTCATTACCTGGAACAAAAACAAAACAAAAACAAAAAAACCCTCCAAATTCAATGGAGTTTAAAATTGGAATTCAGCAAAATGTAATCTCAGGCACTTATTTTAAATGCACACTTATATCTTTTAGGATAATAAATTTTGTTCCGTATTCCATTAGCCATTGCACTATACATTGTGATTATATCAGATATTAGATGCTGAGAGATGGAGCCAACGTTTCACTTCAGGCGGCTCCTGTTCCAACTCATCATCACGATTAATTAAAGAAAGAGGAAGGGGGATGAGAGCAGAAGAGATGGCTGTATGAGTCAGATGGCTGGCTTTTCCTGGGGAGGTGAGGAATGCAAGGAGAGAGAGGCCAAGGCAGAAGGAAAGTCTCTACCAGTGGAAATCTTACAGCATCACTGCACCCAGACTTATGTTGGAAGAAAAGAAATGTGGGGCCTTCGGAGAATGTGAGGGGGCTTGCCACCCTGGATCACCATATACGTGTGGTTCTCAATATTGGCTAGCCATCAGAATTACTGGGAGAAGTTTCAAAAATAGAAACAACTGGGTCCCCTCCGGTCCTGGGATAAAGCTTGTGCGTGATATCGGTATGTTTAAAAAAAAAAAAATGTATGTTTTTAAAAAACCCAAACCTATAATTGATTCTGAATGCTGAGCCAGGGTTGAAAACCAGGGAGTAGGTGATAGTTGGAAGAACCCCAAATGGTGACTTTGACAATACTGCACCTTATCTAAGTCTCTGTCATTATTTGAATCCGAAAAGAGTTGCATGTCCTGCCATAGAGGAGACTGACGTTAGATGATGATGACAATAATAAAAATTACCAGACACTCCTGGAGCTCCTTGGGGACTCTTCCCCTTGGCCTGGCCTGACAGCTGATTTTGCATCATGCCTGGGGCAGGAGGGAAGGTCCTCTGCTCTCAGATGATTTTATGCTCCTGTAGCCAAGAAGGAAGAATTCAGCAGTCACACACTTAGCTTCCACGTTGACAGCAATTGAACCAAGAAGCTTTGTGTTTTGTTTTTTTCCTTAAAGAGTTGGCTGACATCCAGCATGCAGGAGAGATTTTTGGGTTTCCATGGTCCACAAGTCCTTTTCTGAAGTGAACACATTGTGTCTCCCATGTCTGTGTCGTTGCTTCCCGGGATTCAAGAGAGAAGAGAGAGGAGACAACGACTCAGGGGGATAGCGAGCAGCAGGTGGCCCCTGGCAGGCCCCGTGGAGCAAGCAGCTGGGCTGGGATCCTGCCTGCCAGCTCCTTTCACATCACGAGAAGCAAGGGCTCCCCAGGTGAAGGATGGGAGAAGACACTAAGAAATTTTCCCGTCATCTTTGGGTTGATTTCCCTGCCGCCTGAGTGAGAGCAAGCTTTCAGTAACCTTGAAACCTCTCTTGATCCAGCTACGCTGATGGGAAGAAAGCCTGATCCCAGCATCTGTGTCTGATGGATGTTAGAGCTGGAGGTCACCCTTCCTGTGGAAGACTGTTTGGGAACGGACTTGGGGACAAAAACATTACAAAGCATGATGATGGGAGCTCTGTTTTTGCTGATCTGATTTACCTACTGAACAAAATTACTTCTTGTTTTATGTTAGCATAAACAAAACTGGCTAGATCAGATCATTGTTTGAAGATGTGTGATGCTATGGTAGCTACCGCTGGGGCCAAAGAACAGTGTTCAGGTACACCGACTCCCCCCCTCCCCAGATAATAGCTCACACATCCATAACTTGTACTTAGAGGTTCACCTCACCACATAAAAATACATTCATAAAAGAGTATGATTCAGGCTTTTACAAATTAGTAGACCATTCATTGGGCCATATTTTCTATGTGTCTGAATGTATAAAAGGTCGGTGATGTTTTAGTTATGTTGAAATCACATCTGATTGCACAATAGCCTATGGAGAAACCTATTTTTGAGAGTAACGAAAAGGAATATCATATACAGTTGAGTATATGAAACTTAGCTAACATTTCTTTAAAACAAGATTTTATTTATTTGAGAGAGAGTGAGAGAGTGAGTGCACAAGCACAAGAATGGGAAGAGGGGCAGAGGGAGAGGGAGAAGCAGACTCTCCACTGAGCAGGACCCTGGGATCATGACCGGAGTTGAAGACAAGTGCTTAATGCCTAACTGACTGAGCCACCCAGGCAGCCCTTAGCTAAACTTTTAAACCAAGTATAAGTGGACAAGGGGACAAGAATTACAAATGGGTTTCACCTGAGCCTTGAGGGGCAGCTGGCTGAAGTGGTCTCTCGGAGAAAGCTGGTCTGGCCACAGCAAACAAGTGTGTCAGATCGATTAGTGATGTCTGCCGCGGAAGAAGGACTGGGTCCTGGCGCCACTTGTTTGCCATCTCTGCCATGGGATGAAAGGGGAAATACTGAGATATGTAGCCAGTCTTCGTTATGCATGAAGACTGTGAAAATGTGTGAAGAATTCCCCCCAATGGCACATTTTTTGCCAGAGCCAAGACTCAACTGATAATTTCAAATAGTTCTAGATTTGAGAGCATTATTAAAACTACTTAATGCCTATCTCTAGGTGTCTAAGAGAGTAAGGATTATTCATTTTTCTCATCATGTTACACGATTATGTTACAGAAATTACAGAAATTCTGGGATTAAGTCTGTCATCATTATGGTAGTGAATGTCAGTCAGAATCTTCCAATTATGTAAGCGGCTCACAAATAAGTCTTTTTCCTTGAATTCCTTCAGCACTGAAGTATGCAGCAGGCTGATTTTCATGAATTCAGTTTTCATCGCCCTCAAAGCAAATGCCATCGTCTGGTGACCATGGCGCCCACGG
This sequence comes from Nasua narica, assembly GCA_028533885.1. Taxonomy (NCBI): domain Eukaryota; kingdom Metazoa; phylum Chordata; class Mammalia; order Carnivora; family Procyonidae; genus Nasua; species Nasua narica. The sequence goes on along the minus strand of CM052807.1, from coordinate 23,270,632 downwards.
GGAAGTCCCAAGTCTGTCCTATTTTTGCGTTCCACCTTACAGTATCAGGGAAGGTGCAACTCTAACAAAGTCATTTGTTTCCGGTTAAAGATAATACCAATGGAAAAGCAAAGTGGGGTTATCCCTCTGGAGAGACTATGAGTTTAAGATGATTCATGTTGCAAAGTGATAGCTTTCTCATTGAATAAATGGCCTTTTCATCAGATTGTTTTAAATTGCAAAATTTAATTTCAGATCGAAGAAAACATCCCTCGATTATATTGCAAATAATGACATATTTATACACATCTTTAGCATGTTTTCTACTGAAGATTTATCATTTCAGATCATTTTCATTGTGTGTTTCTTAGTTGCAGACTTTTCAAATGTAAGGACACTTTTCATTATTCATTGATAGAATCCTTGAAGACATAGGTTGACAGCAAAAGGTTTGATTCTGGTTATTTCATATAGCCACGCAGGTGACTAGTCATGAAAGAACCCTCCAAGAATTTGTTTTTTGTTCCCCTACCCCTCCTCTCCCTGTTGGTAACAAATCCATTTTCTGGGACCTTGATCCGCAAATCATAGTCCCAGATTTCCTGCTGCCAGCTAACCCAGTGGGCATCTTGGTGCCTTCTCCAAACCAATGTGAGCCCAACCAGAAGTTCCTTTTAACTCATGCTCTTCTCCTTTTCCTCATGAGTGTTTCAAGCTACAGCGTTTTTTTAGGGTGTAGAGGTGAGAGCGGAGTTTGCTTTAATTATGAAAGGAGGAAGCAGGACAAGATTTCCCTGAATTCTTACCTTGTCCTTTTAACGGGGCACATTATCTCTTCTGTCTCCATATATCATTCATCTTTGGGGATTTCTGGGGACTGAATGCGGAAGCCACAGTGGGTCCTGCCTGAAGCCAAAAGGGAAACGTAGCACTCCTCCTTTGGGAGGGGGGTCACTGTTTCTGAGATAGTTGTGTTCACCAAAATGGAAATTTTCTCCGAAATTATATATATGCAGAGTCTCCAGGAGAATATGTGTAGCGCATAATTTGTTTTTAGTGGCTAACACAATAGACAACCCCCCCAAAATTGCCTTTATTTCATATGTAGGTATTTCAAGCTGAGTGAGCAAAAGGGCTCATTTACCTTAATTTCAGCATTTGACAGAAACTTCTTCTAGAGTTTGTGTCATGACCCCAGTTGCCAGTTCCCTCTCCACTCTCCCTTATTACCGGCTACGCGCCTGGTGAAAAGGTTTCATTTACCAGACTCCCTTGTAGGTGGCGAGGGCAGGGGGCCACTGAGATAGAAACCTATGTTGTTGGGTGGAACTTTATCAAACTGGCCTGGCTGTTGGATCCCTCCAGCAGGAAGTTTCTCCTTTCATCCTCTATCAGTGGATTGTTGAGTCCTTCAAACTCATCTTAGCTCAGGGCGCCTGGGGGGCTCGGTCAGTTAAGCTTAAGCGTCTGCTCTAGGCTCAGGTCATGATCCCAGGATCTGGGATTGGCTCCTGGCTCAGTGGGGAGCCGGCTTCTCCCTCTCCCCTCTGCTCATGCTTGCTATCTTTCTATCTCAAATAAATAAATAAAATATTTTTAAAAATTTGAAAAACAAAAAACACTGGTCTTAGTTCGTGTTCTTAGGATTGCGAGGCTTACCCTTGCAGTGAGTAGTTTGATAAAGGTCATTAGGAAATGGAGAAGGACACAGTCTGGTCATGTTAACGCAGCAGCATATGAAACAAAAATGCAAAGATGCCGGTGAGGATCTTACCACTTAAATCTAATGGCAAACACATTGCCTTGGAAAAAATTAGGTATGATAAATCCAAGTGAGACGGTTATCTGCATTAACAAGGATAGATTTGTTATTTTAATTAGACAACTTTAAGGACTGGGGCGCCTGAGTGGCGCAGTGGGTTAAGCGACTGACTCATGGTTTCGGCACAGGTCGTGATCTCAGGGTCATGAGATCGAGCCCCACGTCGGGCTCTGTGCTCAGCACAGAGTCTGCTTGAGACTGTCTCTCCCCCTGCCTCTTCCCCTGCACTCTATCTCTATTTCTCAAATAAATAAGTAAATCTTAAAAAAAAGAAAAAGAAAAGAAAAGAAAACATTAAGTACCAATACTTACCTGCAATATTGTCAGGTGTCGAGAGGAAAATCATGAGCAGGAAGAAATGGTCCAAGACCTTCTGGAGTTGTCAATCTAATGGGGAAGACAGAGTAAAAATAGGCAACCAGAGTAAAAATAGGCTGTGAAGGGGACAGCCACGTGGAGTAGGCACTGGCTAACTTCAGGGGACATTTTTCACATAGAGTACAATATAAATACTGCTAGCCCCACTGCTAGCCTGTCCAGCCCTTGAGGTGAGTTTTCTGGAGCATGCTAAGTAAGTAGTGATAGAGGACGTCCTGTGCCGTGGGAGCACAGAGCCCAGCACCCAGCCCAGCTCAAGGGCAACCAAGATGGTTTCTTGGATTAAATGGCATTACACCGGAGACTTCAAGATCAGCATGAGCTAGCCAGGCCAAGAGGAAGAAGAGTTGTCCAGGTAAGAAGAACAGCGTATGCAAAGGCCGGGATAAGAGGTGGAGGTAGCAAGGTAACCAAGGAATAAATATAAGGGATGATCCAGAATAAATATAAGAGATGATCCTTCTGGCCCTCTGGAAGGCTTCTCTTTCTCGCTTGTACAGATCCCCATCAGCTGCACTCACCCTTGGTGGACTGTGAAGAAGAAGGAACTCCTCACCTCCCACCCCTGTTTTCGAAAGGTCTCCGCAACATTTCGCCATATCGTACAGTGGTTCAAACCCTCCAGGAAGATTCCCTGCCTCCAGACAGATGGGTCCCAATAGTGGGCTCTCGTTCCTGCCACCTGTTCGACTTTATCAAATGTCAAGCATTTTGATTCAGAGAAACTAAATCAATCCAATTGTGACATTTCTCTGTTCAGGTCTTTCAAGGCTTTGGGGATTAAACGAGAGAACAAAAGACTTTGGGGGTTCAAGTTCAAAGTTCTTAGCGTGGCTTACAGGGTATAGTCATCTCCCACAGGGCAAGGCCATTGCTATCTTGTCACTTAGCATTTGGCGCAACGGTTGGACAGAGTAGCATTGTGGAATAAACAGACAGATGAATGAATGGTCAGGCAACCTTGCTCTGCCCACAGTGTCGCCCTTTAGACGACTCCAAAAAGGAGTGGTCTGGCTTCGAGGCAGGGCAAGCCCCCATCGAGCGAGTGTTTTCACAAGAGAGAACCGCCCCGTTACACCTTGCTGACCGTTCACTTCTCTGTCGTGCCCTTCCCTGGCATCCCGGGGCACTGGCTCTCCAGTCACAACCAACCAAGGGACATCATGTTAATATCCCTGCAACTTGACACTTCTCAGAATTTTGGTTTATTATCCTAAAGAGAAAATCGCAGGAATCTGAAAGCTGTCTGCCCAGGAATATTTGCTGCAGCATTGTTTATCGTAGTGAAAAATCGGAATGACCCAAATGTCCATTAATGGAGGGCCGGTCCCATAAATGATGGAATAGAACACACAGCGGAATACGAAAGCAACCTTAAAATGGAAGGAGGAGAGTCCATTGTATTTATTCAAACCTGAGACACCGTCAGTTTTCAGACGCATGATTATTTTATGATACTAAGAAAAATAAATGCTGTCAATTAAAAGACACAGTGCTTTCTTGTTACCTAGAATTTTTATTTTATACTTATTAGCACTTTCCGACTTAGGCCTATTTTTATATATTACTCTTATGCATGCATGAAAGAAAAATATAAGCATAATAAATTAATATGTGTCTGGGGGTTCCTGGGTGACTCAGTTGGTTAAGCGTCTGCCCTCAGCTCAGGTAGTGATCTCAGGGTCCTGGGATCAAGTCCCACATCAATCTCCCTGCTCAGCAGGGAACCTGCTTCTCCCTCTCCCTCTGCAATGGCCCCTGCTGACGGGCTCTCTCTCTCTCTCTCAAATGAATTTTAAAAATCTTAAAAAAAATTAATATATTTCTGAAACTTCTTCATATTTAGATTCCAGAGCTTCTGAATGCTTCTTAACTCAGAGTTGTCAATGGCCATTTATTTCTCAATATCCTTAAGAGTGTCTGGATGCTGAGTTTCTTAAGAATGCCTGGAAGAGAGAAAGCCATGGGCTCCTCAGCGGGCTTTGCCGTTATGTAGCATTGGGCCAATTTTGGACTTGTGCTGGGGGAATATTGATAAACCACTTCAGCTTTACTTTCAGCAAGACTCCTGCCCTCCTCCCTCAATACTGTGAGTCCCGAGGGTTAAAAGGAAACTCACCTCTTACTCACGGATTTTCTCCTACGCCATTAACACCCGTTCTGTAGGTTTTGGTATTTCCGTGAATGTACCTGCAAGGCTGCTCCGTAGCCAGCCACCCAGTGTGTTCATCAAATGTAGCCCCATTCCAGGAATGCAAAATGTCTTTTTAAAAAGGCATTTCAGGGATGCCTGGGTGGCTCAGTCGGTTAATTAAGCATCCGACTCTTGATTTCAGCTCAGGTCATGCTCTCAGGGTCGCGGGATCAAGCCTGGAATCAAGCCCTGCCTCACGCTCCCTGCTCAGCTCCGAGTCTCTTGAGATTATCTTCTTCCCTCCCTCGGCCCCTCCCCCAGCTGGCACACGCGCACTCTCCAAATCAATCGATCGATCAGTCAAATCTTTAAGAAAAAGGCATCTTAGAGTCAATGAAATATTTTATATGTCCAAAACATGTTGAGAAGTGACAAAATGCAGAGTAAGTAAACGTACATAGTACATATACATGTATGTACATCTATTTGTATTGCTATGAAACTAACGGAAGGGATGTTAAATATAAGCATGAGGGATTTTTATCCAAATATCAATAGTCTCCTCTAAGTAGTGCATTTAAGATGATTTTATTTTCTTCTTTGTATTTTTCTGTATACTTAGCACTTCTTTTTACCGTAAACATACAGCATATTTCCAAAAGTAACTTATTTGTTAAGATCATATTTATAGAAAATTGCCTCACATGTATGCATTTCTACATAAAATTTAATTCTATATCTATTGATAGATAAAATCTATCTATTGATAGGTTTTAGGAGGTCTGCAAGGCCCCTAAGATTAGACCCATTCCTTTTACTTGCCTATCACATTTCGCATAAAATCTGAACTCCTCCCCGAGACCTCACACTTCGCCCCCTGCCTACAACGCTGATGTGACCCCCTCCGACTCTTCTGGTCCCTCTCTCCACGAATCACACGCACCCCCTAGTCCTTGAACACACAGCCCCCTGGTCCCCTGTGGCTCCCTCTGACACTTAGCTACATGCTTAGTGAATGAGGCTATGCTGACTCTTTGATCTAAAACAAACTCCCCCTAATTCTTCATCACCTCGCTCTGTTTTGTTTTCTTCGGAGTATGAATTACTGTCTGAGAACCACCTCAGTCACAGGTTTGTTGTCTTCTTTATAGTCTGCCTTTTGCCACTAGAATGTAACCTCCCTGCAAGCAGGATCCCTGGTGGCCACAGGACCTTGAATGGTCAGTGCATGTGGGTCAGTTCCTTTGAAAAGCAGGTACGGAGATTTACCTGAGAACAAAGGGGAGGGAGGAGGCAGGGAGAAACTTTAGACCCCAGTGCAGGTCTGATGCCAATGAAAGGAGAAAGGAATGAATGAAGGTCAGAGTAGAAGACTCCCAGGCCTCAGTACAGCTCTAAGAAAGTTTTGACCAGGTCTATGGAAGTCCCTTTGAGGACTCTTGCCTCTTGCAGGAATGGGCTGCCTTCTCCTCTGCGTTGTGCTCTCTCACTGACCAGCACTGGTAGCAGCTCTGGGGATGATGACCTGGGTGTGAACGTGGCGGGGAGCCAGAAGGGAGGCCTCCTCCCAGCCAGAGATCCAAGCAGCTGATTCCCAGGGCTGGCTGGAGCCTGGAACAAAGCACAGTCTTTGCATAGATGTGTTTTAAAAAATGAATGAATGGCAAGTTTTCACAAGTAGTCTACAACTCAGAAGAAATTAGAACTCCTGCTCGAAAACTTTTCCCAGAATAACTTACATACTCATACCACATAATTTTTATTCCCATAGAATAAAAATTCTTATACTGAAGTGGGTGATGGTATTCTGTCTTCAGTCCTGTTGGCAGCTGATTCAAGAAACATCTTCACAAAACTCATCGTCTTTTTTACTTTCAAAGTCAGTTGGAAGAGTTATCGCTGTATTACTCAGTGCCTTCTTTATGAAGACCCGCGGAGAAAAAAGTCCCTCTAGTATCAATACCAGGAAGAGTTGTGCTTTACTTGGGCAATTGGTTTGTGTATTTTACTAATTAAACAAGTAAGTAAATTAATTAAGTGATTAAGCAATTGACAATATGATAGGAGTTCTCTCTTTTTGAATGCGTGCCTGAAACTTGGACCTGAACTTGTAGCCCATTTTCTGCAAATGCATAGGAACTCCTATAAATATTTATGTATGTTATTTTAATAAATGTTGATTTTGGATCAACCTTACTTGTGGGTTAATCTTATTTTTCCTACCCTAAATCTCTTTCCCCATGTTCACCCCTTACTCATTTTTACTTTCTTTTCTTGTATTGCATTCCTTTCTATAGGGTACATTGTGTTTTGAAATGCGGTAAGGTATACATACATTGGTGGTGGTTTTGTTGTTTAATGCTGAGGATGACAACTCCAGTCTTCAGCCTTACATCCGCCCCACACTCCTCTCCCACTCCGCCCTGATGATCACCATTTGCTTCTTGATCTTCCACTAGAGTCTTTGCCACATTTTATCACTGATGTTTGCTTGGGAATCTTGCCTACTTTGAAGAAGAGTGTTTTTATGTAGCCTATTAATTTAGCCATTTCAAAAAAGGGAAATCACTATTAATTACCAACTGTCATGTTCAACCAAACCTTCTCCCTTATTCCCTCTCCCTTACCCACCCCAGCTAATTGTGGGAGACTTTCACCATCCACTTCATTTGCTTCCAAGTGGCTCATAATTTTTATGGGTATGAACTCTTCAACATCGGAAAGAAAAATAATAAAGATAGATGAAAGTCTACAGGTGGGTTAGCCTCTAAAAGGCTTTAGTCTTGTCCTCTCAACCATCATTATAATGATTTTTAGATTTTTTTTTTTTTTGAGAGAGAGAGAGAGAGAGAGAATCTTAAGCAGGCTCCATACTCAGTGCAGAGCCCAACCCGGGGCTAGATCTCACGACCCTGAGATCATGACCTGAGCTGAAATTAAGAGTCAGATGCTCAAATGCCTGAGCTACCCAGGTGCCCCTATAATGGAGCTTTAGACTATTACCTAAGATGTGTGTATACAATAGAGAGTAGAAAGACAGAAAGAAAGAAAGAAAGAAAGAAAGAAAGAAAGAAAGAAAGAACTTTTTTTAGTCTAGAGCTGAGAATAGAGAATCATATTATGGACAAAATATCCCCCAACTCTGATGTCTTATTTATACTAAATCAATAAAGACAACCAAATATGAAAGCAAACCAAAAAAGCAAGAATACCTCTATTGAAAATGGAATGAGTTCCCTTACTAAACAGCTAAATCTCTTTATTACAAGAGTAAATGCATTTGACCGCTGCAACTTTAAGGGAGAATTAAGACAATCTGATATGTGGACCATTCGAGATTCATGTGAAATCAAGAGAAGGAGCAGACATCTTATTTAGTATGATTGATGGCTCCTGCTGTGATGAGCAAGTGTGAAAAACATATGGCGCCTGGTTTTCTGTGTTTTGGCTGCCAGATGGTGCCTAACCCCGCCCCACCCCTGAACCTTCCTTTACTCCCACCCATGCCAACCCCTGCTGTATCCTGAACCCTCTCCCTAGTCATCCCCGGTCACTGTAATTGAGCACTCCCACAGAAGTGGGGGAGGGGGACAGTGCTGTGGGAGGCTCAGGTATGAAGTACAGATGTCTGTTTTGCATATTACCGAGCAAAATTAAAAGCTTAAATTAGGCTGATTTGTTTCCTAGGATATATGTTGACAGCATCTAAATGTCACATACCCGTCTCCCTTATTTGAAGCTCATCTTTCTATCTTCATTGCTAAGACAATTCCTAGAACATAATAGGCACGTCATAAATGTTTGCTGTATGAATGAATGAATAAATAAATGAATGAATATAAGATCAACAAAAAAAGGAAATGAAGTGAATTTGGCATAATCTGGTCTCTGTAAATCCAGGCTTCTTCCCAGTATTCTTGAGTCATATGTGTTATAGGCTGCTATAGAATTTGCTGGAGAGTCACATCAACCTTCTCGTTTTATTATTCAGGAATTATATATACCATTTTCCCTTCTGGGAGAGCGGTGACATCACTGGCTTCACTCCAACCTTCCTGGACTGATCCTCTTTTTCAAAAAGATACCCCCCCCAGTGGAATCGGGGGCACATTTTTAATCATTTTTCAGTACTCAGATTATAATTCATCTGGTTTTTACAGACCAAGCTCTCTTCAGGCTACATACTTTTTTACTGGGAATCAAATCCTCTCTTTTTTATATATAAATGTGTGTTTTTACTATGAAAGTAATGTAATCACATTACCAAGAAATCTAGAAAATAGGGACGAAGGGAGAAAAAAAACAATCACTCCTGAGACTAACTCTCTAATACAACCCCTATGAGGATTTTGGTAAGTTTCCTTACAATACTTTTCCCTATACATTTGTTTTTACAGAATCTCATATAGTTGCATTCAGTATACATACAATTATATTCCCTGATTTTTCTAGCCAGTTGGGAAAGGGGAAACAACACTAACGATTTAGCAGAGAGAATTTAATATAAGAAATTAGTTAAACAGGTATTGGAACACTGAAGACACAGAAAGGAGACTCTGAAATAAAACAGACATGGTAAGTGCAGGAAGCAGTTACTACCCCCAGGGCTGGAGGAACAAAGGGAAGGAAGGGGTCAGGGTAATCAGAACCTAGAAGCTTGGGGGAGGAGCTGCAAAACTGGGACCCAGACCTCTGGGAGGGTACCCCACCTAGGGCTAGGCTGATAGTTCTGAGAAGACAGGTGATGGACTTGGGTAAGCAGTTGGAACTGGTGAAATCAACTGCCACTGTCCATGGCGGGGTAACTGACGGCACCTAGGGAAGAGTCTTAACATTTTCTTCCTGCCCTTCTCCCCCGATCCCGCCTTCGAGTCCCCTCCAGCGCCCCCTGTTGGTGGGATCTAATAAGGAACCAGCGGGCAAATTTGAAATGCAGTTTGCAAAGTTCCTTGTCGCTCTAGCACCACAGAGCCCCGGGAGTTCCAAGATGGGGGGCCAACAGCTTAGTAACCAACCCCTACCTTTTAAGCTTTGTTTTGGGGGTTACTACACGGCCTCTGTTTTAAATGGCCGTACCGTATTTCCGAGAGCAGTTTACCTCGTTTACTTGACCATTTCCTTATTGTTAAACGTTCCACTTTTATGGCCAAGATTTTGCTTTGGAAAGTCAAGATGCAATGGAAATTGTGCATTTGGTTTTCCCTTCTCTCAGGATAAATTCTCCAAAGACTAATACTCTTTGTGTCCCAGGACAGATGAACACAGCATGACGCTTAGAACACACTGACAAATGCTTTTCAAACCAGCTGTTTCAGCGTGAGCTGCCCCCTCCGTGATACCCAAATACAGCTCACAGTACTGTGGTAAAGTGACCCCACCCACAGACAATACGGTACCCCCGTGCCATTCAAGACATCGCCTTAGCTCCTCCAACTTCATGTCCTCATTGCCTAAACCAATAAACGCACACTTTCTCTTTGTAGCTTACAGGAGTAATGATCTGTGTTAACACTCCTGCTAACATCCAAGGCTAGTATATGGTGATTTGATCTGCAAACTCTTTGGTATGGTTCAAAAGCCATCTTCTTGATTTAGGCAACTCCGTTGAAGAAGCTTCTTTTTCTCTTCTCTCTTCACCTTTAATTGTTCTTTGAGCTCATGCACCCCAGGAGCTCAGCTTCCCCACACAAGAGCAGGAACTAATCGGAGGAGTCCTACCCAAGCCTTGACTCCAGCTTTCCCAAAGCCATGGGAGTAAGGGGTGGAAGCTGGGATCCATCCAACGGTGAGCTCGAACATAAAGTATAAAGAGCTTGAGGTAAATACAAGACTCTCGACAGACTATATGCAAAAGCCACCTTACCGTTTCCAAAGCATTGTGAGTCTTTATGACAACTGTATACATTAACCACACAACGCTGTATGGCTCGATTCCATATCTTTCTAATTGTTCTTTGTATGAATAAATTCACAAGCCAAAAAAAGCCTTTTAGGGCTCATCATTTCGAATCAGAAGATGTTATATATAAACACAAAAACAAGCTATAGATCTACACACATGCCACTGTGCATCTACACACCAATTTGTACATACATTTGTAAATTCGTATTCACAAGCTCTTCCTTGGAGAGCTAGATTCTGATAATGGATGACCATTTCCACTTCCTTTAATTAACTTTAATAAGACAGATTTCATGTAGCAGTTTGTTCTATTAAATCTAAGTCGTCTCCTCTCGGCTCCCAAATTTATGACCCCTCTTTTCAGCACACCTCCTACTTATCAAAACCAGGAAAATGATGGCACATTTTTCGCAGTGACTCAGGGTGCGCTGTAAAGATATTTTCTTTGTTCTATCTCTTGGCCTCGCAAGGTCCATGGAAGTCGGTTGGGTGCTTTGCTTTTCTCTCCGGGAGCAGCCTCAACGTGGCCCATGGACCTTCCTCAGTGGGAGATGTGTGACAGGGTATGGGGTACAACTGTCACGATTTTATAGTCATTCCCAATTTACATGTTATTCAGCAGCAGAGCCAGAGAGCGGAGAGAGGAGACCACGTTTGTGAGAGGAGACCATGTTTGTGGCCAGCATCAGGTTTCAGGGCTGGTGACCCTACCCCTTAAAGGTAAATAAATAGAAGCAACATTTGGAGCCAATTTTGAGGGACAGTCACCATTCTGCAAATACGTGGTTGAGAGGACAAACAGGTCGTGGGAGAAAACAGAAGTTAATTCACAGGCAAGCCCCTGGAAAGGCCTGGAAAATGGGGCTGATGCAAAGGCAGGATGCTTGGGAGGTGAGCTGGGAGGAAGGAGAGGCAAAGCAGGGGCGACAGAAGAATTTCGGAGAGAGGTCACACTGTTCCTCTGTTGACAAAGGACTCATTCTAGTGACATGCTTTGTTGTCAAAAACACTGTTATCAGAAGTAAGAAGTGACATAAGGAACCTAAGAAGGTTCTTTGGGATGACACCACAGAGAGGATTATTAAGAAAAAAAATTCTACTGTGCTTAGGAAAATACAATTGAATGAGCTGAGATGCGCTGAGTGTTTGTATAGTAAATATAATGGGAGCTTTGGCTGTTATCGTTAGCAGCAACATCACATGGGCCAGATGAGGGAAAGGCCGGAGGAAGGGGAAAGGTTCAGAGGGAGGACAGAGGATGGACAGCGGGAGGAAAGGCGTCCAAGTACGCATCTGTCTTAGGTCTCATGGGGTTCCAGGCCACAGGGTAAGTTGATAAGAAAGCCGGCCAAATATGTACAAGTTCTGAAAATAGGGTTGGCAGGGGGCCCAGGCAGCCCTGAGCTGGTCCTCCTCCCGGATCTCTGGAAGAAGTGGGTCAGAGCCTACCGACCTTTGCAAATCACCTACTCCGGTCATACTCAAAAGATAATCAATCCGCTGGCTTTCTACAGTTTCACCCATTCCATCAGCCAGCCCCTCCTTCCTGCTGCCTCCAGTCCTTCTAGTTTGGGATACACACTTTTGTTCCATGATCGAAGAGAAAACATCCTAAAATGTTAATCAGCGTAGTAGCATCTTGCCTAAAACTTAGGTTCGCTGGGTGTAATTTTTTTTTAAAAGATTTTATTTATTCATTTATTAGGAAAGAGAGAGAGTGAGAGAGAGCATGAGAAGGGAGAAGGTCAGAGTGAGACGCGGACTCCCCATGGAGCTGGGAGCCCGATGTGGGACTCGATCCCGGGACTCCGGGATCATGACCTGAGCCGAAGGCAGTTGCCCAACCAACTGCGCCACCCAGGCGCCCTCGCTGGGTGTAATTAATCCATCAGTAGCTGTAACCCGTTCTTACCGGAACCTCAGTGGAGGGGTAAAAAGCCTGGGCTTTGGCGACAAACAGATGTGGATATAATTCCCAGGTCTGCCAGTTGCCTGCTATGTGTGACCTTGTGCAAGTTGCTCAATCTTTACGAATCTCAGTCTCCTCATCCGTAAAATGGGGGTAATACTAATACTTAACCTTCAGGATCGTTGCAAAGATTAAATCATCTATCACAAGTGATGGCATTAGCGCTTACTGCAACTCCACAAGGGGGCACAGCCCTTGCTGTTACTGTTTCTAAGGTGAGTGGTTTGGAAGGCAGCATGGTGCCGATGGGAAGGAGGTAAGGACAGGAATAAAGACCCTGGACTGCCACCAGGTTGGCCTGCGCAACTTCTGCTTTGCACAACCGCATCCTACGATGGGAAACAAATTTAGGTCCTTCACCTCTGTGGTGCCCACCAGTATTGCTCATGTATCTGATGAGCAAAATTTCATTTAATTTTTTTTTAATTTAGGCATTTATTTTAGAGAGGGAGAAGGGAGGGGGGAGCAGAGGGAAAAGGAGAGAGAAACTCGAAGCACACTTCACGCTGAGCATGCAGAACCCAGTGTGGGGCTCGATCTCATGACCCTGAGATCACAACCTGAGCCAAAACCAAGAGTGGGAGGCTTCACTAAGCTCCCCCTCCCCGGGGGGGGGGGGGGGGGCGGGGAGCGGGCAGAGCACAGTTTCATTTTAAAGGAGTTTTGTCGGTTGAGGTGTGGAGGCCTGGTGAAGGGCCTGCTCTTTTCACTCTCAAACTTCAAAAGGTCTATTTTTCTGAAGACACTACTCATTCCGATTATTCAGTGGTGTAAATACCGCCCCTCAGGGGACCTTCAAGTCCTCTGCGAACCTCTGCCCTGGAAGGCCTGTTCCCACACCACGCTGCTGGCTCTGGTCCCAAAGGCACCCACATCCTTCGTGTGTGCGTTCCCGGGGCTACATCCTGACACGCTTGCCTCGGTCCCTCTTGCGGGCCACTTCCCTTCCCCAGCTGCTCCTGATTGTCTCGGGTCGTGGCCCGAGCCCTGTTTCCTGCTCTTTTGACCTGTGGCCCGATACGGTTTCCATCACGCTAACCTCTAGCTTCCTTCCTTCGCTCCATTTATCCCTTGTCCCGCTCTCACGTGGCTTCACAGTGTCTCCCAGCCAGGCGACCCCTCCCTCGCCTGGTACGGGCTCCCAGGCGGAGCACCTTGCCTTCTGCGGTCACTGCGCCTTCAGGAACGGAGCCCAGACCCACATCTCCTCTTACCCTGCAAGAAATGAGTTTTGAGCCCCTTTCAAGAATTGGCTGACTCGAAGACTTCAGAATTCGGCCATCACTGAGAACCAAAATATGGATCGCGGAGCTAGAAAGGCCACGTGTGCTCGAGAACTGATTTTCTCCAGGTGTGCCCGTGGTGTGCCCCAGACCTCCCTCGTGTAATAACTAGAGAACAGTGACACATCGTAGAGCTTCGCGTGTGCAGCCGTCAACCCAATACTGGGAGAGAAAATAATGATAACTGACCGATTGGGAAAGGACAACATAAAGATGAGGTTAATGACTTTCTATCCGGTGATGTGGTATCCAAGCCAGGCACTGTACAATGGCTTTCCGGGCCCCCATCCATATCCCAGCATATGCAGTATTTTCTGAACATGTCTGCTTTTGCTGATGTAAAAAAGTGCAGCCTGAATGTTAAGTGCTTGTCCAAGGTTACGGCTTGTAAATATTGGAGATGGAATTTGAACCGAGGTCATCTAGCTCCAAATTTCACGCTTTCGACTCCTGCATTGTGCTACCCCTCGGAAGAACCATTTCATTCAAACATCTCCGCAAGAGTCATTATTTTTATCAATTTGCTTGCTTTATGCAACTCTACAAGGTGGGTGTGAGTTTATTGGATGGGTAGGGCTGCCTTACTCAAGGTGGTTACTTACTGTTTTCAAATGCTAAACGGATGAAGCCTTAAGGAACCAGAAACAAAAGGAAGTGAGCTTTTTTTTTAAATCAATTAACCCAGGCTAGGTACTTGCAAGTGGAGAAACAGTGGATATTATGTCAAATGTTTGATAGTTCAGGGTCCTAACCTCTTATCCATGTTTGGGCAGCTAGACATAGAAAAGCCTAGAATTATCTGTTCCTGGCTTACCAGAACCTTCAATTACCGGATTTTTTTTTTCTTTACGTGGTCTTTTCACAAAGAACTCACTATCAACAAAATACTCTGAGACCCAGGCTGCTGGTTTGTTTGTTTACTTACTTATTTTTAGAGCAACTTCTAGTAGCTGTCTCGAGTTCATGTAATTTGGCCCAGGTTCCCCCATCTGAATGGTCTTTGGCATGGGGACTATTTGGTCCTCCATTTTGTCCTTTGGACAACATTCACCAAGTGAGGCAAGCAGACAGGAAGGCTTGGTGGGTTCCCAAAAGCGTTGGCTCTGAGAAAGGGTCGGTAATACTGTATTCCCTGAAGTTTCTGGTTGAATACAACCTTACTGTTGATCAAAATTTATTTCATTTTATCAGTATAATTGATGAGAAAAATATTTGGTGTACTTATCAAATGTTAGAGGGCCCAGGTTGCCATGGGTTGTCCCCTTTGTGAGACTTTCATAATAGTGGAGCGAACACACAGCTTAGGAGCACTGGGCTAAACAGTGCGTAAGGTCAGTTGAATTCTACCACCTGTTAGTGTAAGACTGGCTGAGCTGGGTGATAGGAATGAACCAGAACTATGTCAGATGACGGGCACCTGGGTGGCTCAGTTGCTTAAGCATCTGCCTTCGGCTCAGGGTCATGATCTCGGGTCCTGGGATCGAGCCCGGAGTTGTGCTCCCTGCTCAGTGGGAAGCCTGCTTCATCTTCTCCCACTGCCCCCTCCTCCTTGCTCATGCTTTCTCTTTCTCTCTCAAATAAATACATAAAATCTTTAAAAAAAAAAAAAAAGAAAGCTATGTAAGATGCAACTTATGGATGAGGACGGCATAGGTGACGACAACCTAAAGCCAACTAATGAGCTACAACACCATGGGATTCATAGAAATGTTCTCACTCAGAAATGGCAGATCCTTGGCAATGCCCTGCCATTCCCTTTGCCCAGGTCCACGGTCAACCACAGTACTCTTTCCGCTGGGCCCGGAATTAGCCTTAAGTAATAATAACACCTATAACAATATCTATCTCCTTCCCTTGCGTTTCCTTCTTGAATGGGACAGAAAGGAGTGGAGTCGCAGCTACCAAGCTAGGAATAGCCATCAGGCCATGCCTGCAAACACAAGCATAAACTGTCACGTGTCAGTGATGGAGAAGATCGAGAATGTTTGTGGGGTAAGACTGTTTCCAAGAATCCAAGATCTCATGCTATGCACTTAAAAAATTGTTGTGGCTTCATTTGCATACTTCCGGAACTTTATCGTTAGTAGGAAATCATTGCATCCCTCACAACTCATCCCAATCAGGTGGTTAAGACACCTCCACTGAGAACAGCTGCTCCGGAGGCTTCAGCTCCAAAGACTGTTCCAGACCAGGGTGAAAGGACGAGCTAAGTGAGTACAACCACCTTGACACACGGAGAAGTAACCGAGCCGATCCAAAGCAAACTGTTCCCTTCCCTCCATGTTCCTGAGCAGCTATGTATTTTCTCCCTACACTTAGATGCTTACAATTCTTGGTTACCAAGTCAGTTATGACAAGTAAGAGCCAACACTTTGGCTTTCTCGTTTATAGACACCCTTCCCCACCCCCTCACAAAAAAGTATGAGTAAGGCAGGTGTGGCTGTCCTTCCTGGCAGCTTTCCGTGTTCTTACCCTATGCCAGGCTTGGCGACATCTCAGCACTTCCCTACCCTCTCCAGAAGAAACTTCATTCCACGAGGCTCAGTGAAAAAGTGGCATACTTCACTGGCTTTCTTGAGGCTTGGTGTCTGCCTTATTTCCATGGCCTAGCACAGAGCCTGGCACACAGCAGGTGCTCAGCAAAGATGTTCAAACAAGTGGATTACTTGATGAATGAGAAATCAGTGAAGCTCCCACTGCACATCTTTGCTCCCCTTCCAGAGCTTTTCTTCAGTTGCAGGTGGCCTCAGCTTGCTCCCCATCCTTCCCCTTCCAAGATCCAAGCCAGCCTTTCCTGCTTCCAGAAACTTCCCTCTTCTTCCCACCATCCAACCCAACCTTTCCCAGGTGAGCTGTAGGCTCTGTCCCACCCTGCTGGCCCCACATCCGCCACCTCACTCTGCAAAGGGTCCCCTTTAAGGATCCTCCTTCCTTCGAAGGCCCCCAAAAAATTGTAAACACCAAAGAACTTCCCTCCCGCAAATAAAATTTTCCCGTCATTCATGTATTTGTCATTTTTCCTTCTCCCTAAAAGGAGTAATCTCTTTAAAGGCAAAGGATCGTGCCTTTTACTTGTAATTCAAGTGGTTCACGGGGGTCTGTGTGTTGGGGGAGGGCGACTATTACTATCAAACCCTGCATAGGGAGAGCTCTTTCAATACTCTGTGATTCTCAGAACAACCCTGAAAACACCACCTTAGAAATACTGATACTGTTTATAAATACAAGTGTGTTGGCAATTAGAGGGAATTAATTTCCGACCTTATTTCCCAGGAGACAGAAGGTCTCTTCAAAGAAGTGGATCTTACGGATTTAAAGAAAACATGGGTTTGCCTTTCTTAAGATCATAATCGAATCAGCATAAACACATTGATTTAGGTAGACGTTGTGAAGTCTCCCCAATTCTGTCCAGGTACATGCAAAGACAAATACAAAATTCCCATTTTGTCAGTTTTTATTCTTTCCTCTGACCTCGTCCAAGCCCTCCCCACCCTTGAGTCCTTCCCTGCCCCCACCCCCATACATTATATCTACATATAATCTACATACACACACACACACACACACACACACACACACACGCAGAAACGGGGAAGGTGCGTTAAAGTTGTCAGAGAATTTAACGCAAAGTTGTATGATTTATGATTGAAAAATCTCTTTTTCTATAACGATTTTCTACTTAAAAAGCCAATTCCAATAGCTCAGCTCCTTTTCAAGTGCACTTTGTGTGGTAATGTTGCCTATCTCCATTCCATTCCTTGGAACTTAATTTTTATTTGATTTTATTGACGCTGCTTGATTGGAATGTGTATCGCTTGAGCCCCCACGGAGAACTGAGCAGGTGTGAGTAAAGCAAAACATCTTTTGTTAATAGAACTACACCCTGGGAGTTCATAGAGATGCTGTAATTTCGATTGCTTTTATGAAAATTTTGTAAATTCCCATGTTGTGAATTTCAAACAGAGCTTGGGAGATGAACGGTCTTTAATACAAGCCAAAGATACGGTTATTTCTACGACCGAAAGAAATGTTCTGCTTTCTTTTTGCCAAAAAGAGAAATTCAGGTATTTAACTAGAATGCTTAAACTGTAGAAAATCATATTAACTTTGAGTTTGGCTCTCATCGCTAAAATGGAAATCTTACTGGGATCACCCTACAGAAGGGTGACTTTGGGTTTCCTGAGTCATTTTTGAAGCATGAAGGATCAAACACCCCACCTTCATTTGGGTCCAGAA
The DNA here is from genome assembly GCA_028533885.1 of Nasua narica. Lineage (NCBI taxonomy): Eukaryota > Metazoa > Chordata > Mammalia > Carnivora > Procyonidae > Nasua > Nasua narica. The sequence goes on along the minus strand of CM052807.1, from coordinate 23,252,929 downwards.
TGACTTTTCAACAGCGTTGCCCATTTCCAGCCTAAGTCCTATCTGATTTAGGAACCACGGGAATGGGGACTGCTTCCCCAAACCTCTCAGCTTAAGAGGGTGATGTATTAATTCTCTGCATCCAGGCCTCTTGGATCAGCTGCCACAGAGAGTCAAGGGGTGAGGCTAAGTCCAACCTTCTTCCTGGTTTGGGGCCAGACACATATGGTGTTGCACTCTCCCAAGCTGGAAGGAAAGACGTAAGCTTGGTATATTACAAAATTGCATGTGTCATTAGAAAAAGATGTCAGAACGCTTTATTTAAAACTTTGTTTTCTCAGGTTGTATTGCCCAAGTGTATCTTGGCATGGACAGCTTAGCTTCAAAAAGTCCAAGATGTATAAAGAGTTTCACATAGCTGAAGCTATTATATTTGGTTCTTTGCCACTAACACCTTTCCCCCCTTCATTCTTGCGGAGGAGCGAAGTGATAACTGAATTTCTACTAAAAATGTCATTCTCTTCTCCTCGCATCCGCAGGGTCTCTTCTCGACAGGATCATTTATCTGCTCCAACAAGACAAATGGAGAGTTCATCACAGTGTGGGACTTCGGGGGATTTCTTGGAGAAGGCCTTTGGAATCAAAGCTTTCACCGTTCCGGGACAGCTTTCAGGAGAATGATCTAGCCGTCTGCCCCCGGTAAACTTGCCAAATTGCTCGGACTTGGCTAGAAACCACAGGTGCTTGAAGGCCTTTCTTTCCCCTGTAGAGCCATAGAGTATCACTTGACAGGAGCTAAGCATATTCCTGTGATGTGTCTGTGAGTTTTTCAGGCTGAGGATAAACTCCTGCAAAGGACCTGTTTCAAATGACATCCTCGCATCCACTTAGTCCCGCTAAAACAAAGGTCACCTATGGAGAAACAGATGTGCCTTTTTTAAACATATGCCCTCATGGTTTCATATGCTACTTGACAACTGGCTGGAGAAGAAACAAGGGCTCTGATTATTTTTTCTCCAAGCTTCGCCCTCAGGCTCTTATGGGGCACGGTTACTCTTAAGTGCAAAGATTCCCATAGACTTGAGGACACAATCATACGGCCTACAAACTTCTCTGGAAATACCATCCCTATGTCTAGTGTTCCAGGAAGTTCCCGGGCCTTGCCAGTTACCTCAGCGCAAAGAAACCAAACTGGGCTGGATTGAGTGTAGTCACTTCTGTCCCCAGAAGCTTGCTTCCTTGCCAAGCTACGTTACCTCAGCCGTTCAGAGTTACCACAAGCAATGCTGGAATTTCATTTTGGTCTCCTTGGCCACGGCGCGTCTGAACATTGGCTAGTCCTGAATGTATTTCACTCCTGTACTGCCCATTATGGTGTCCCACCACACTTTCCACTCCAGACAAGCCATCGGGAGGGAGAACCAGGGCCCTGGGAAGTTCAATGATGAGTGTGCTGAGCGTCTGGGAAAGAATCAGGGAGCTAGGACTCCCTGATAGCTAGAACTAGAAAGGACGTTCGCATGGGACAAAAAGGCCAAGATGGCGGCTGGCTCCAGCTTCTATCCAGGAAAAGAAGAGATGAGTTATGATTCCTCTTTTCTCTGGTATCTCAAATATAGGACACAGCCCACCTAACCACCCAGAGCCTATGCTAGTGAGAGCTGATATTCTTCAGCTGTGGAGCTCATGACTGTAAAAATGCTGGATTGAAATGTTTTAAAGTAACACGGTCCACAGATTCACATTTATGCCTAATTATCATGCAGTAAAGTAATGATTACGTGTGCTGGGGACGTTGCAATTGTAAGGAGGGTTTTTGTTGTGTTGTGTTGTGTTGTGTTTTAATACTATGCCTTATTTGTGGATGCTCAGTCTTCATAGTCCTGGAAAATAATTGGATCCTTGTTCTCATTTATCATCCAGACACCCACATGTCTAGATAATAAAACCTAAACCCAGTAGTTCTCCAATATTAATCTACAGAAGAATGTTCAAGTTTTCTAGTATTGGTTAAAATGCAGATTCTTGGGCCTCACCACCAGAAGCTCAGACTTTCTGGGTCACAGCCAGGCACCATCCCTGGTGACTCAAGAATCACCTCCAATATATCTGAGTCCCCGTCTTTTCTGTTACATCCTCTATCTTTCTCATTTGCCTTATCCTTTCATGATATTGAGCTGAAATTGGCAAACTGCATGTTTTTACTTTGTTACATTATTATTATTTATATATACCTCAATATTTCTTTTGGAAAATGCCTTCCAGAATCTAAGGTGGGATTTCAGAGTCTCTTTTCCCTGAGCGAAGGCTCTACGGACTCCTGGGTCTTCCTCCACTTCCTAGATGATGGGAATAGGGACCTCTCACTCCCGGGGCTTAGCAAGTAGTTCCTAGAGAAGGGGCTCCCTGGGGTGGGACGGGAATAGGGTCACTGTGGGGGCTCAGCTTCCAGATGGCTGTTCTCTAAGCTGTTTCTTTGCCTTGGGTCAATTAATTCTTTTTTCCCCAAGAATTCCTGGGTTTGTCCCACTGCTTTGATTTCCACTGTACCCACCTGTTTCTTGGGATCAAGGTTTCCTTTCTCCTCTGGCTCCTAAGCCTTGGGATCAACCATAAATACCCTCCTACTCTCCAACTCTTGAAGCAAGCCACAATCCTTTAATCCTTTTGAAGTTGGAAACAGCTGGAAATAGGCTGGGGGTAAAAAGGGCAAACGGAGACCCACGGATATTAAGTCCAAAGTGTCCCGGAGCACTTTGCTCCTTCAGGCTCCTCGTCACGTCCCTGGAGCTGAGAGGCCCAGATGCTGCCCTGCAAGCTCCTTGTTCTTCCGGAAGCCCCGCAACCCCAGTCCCAGGGCTCATCACCCTCAACATTGCTTCTCTCCCTGGGCCACAATCCCTCTTCCTATTCCAGTTCATTTATTCATTTCATGCTCTCCCCGCCCCAGCTCTCCAGGAGAGAAAGACGTCAGGACAATGCAAATGACAGATTTCAGGATTCCCAAAGAACCCCAGAAAAATCTCTTTACGTTCTAGAGAAACCAGCCAACCATTCTTCCGGGAGCTTTTTTTTTTTTTTTTTTTAACCAAAAGAAGGCTGCACTGTCTTCCTCTCAGGAGCCAGGGCTGGTATGAAAGCGGGAAAAGCTCAGGATTGTCGGGGCTGGCATCTGTAAGGAACGACAGGGGGCAGGTGGCAGCACCCCAGTGCGCTGGACCTGGGAAGCTGTGCTCTTTGCCCAGCATGCTCTCCTTTCCTTCCTGCTTCAGATAACAAAACACTTCCTCACGTTTGCTCCCTCCTCATTCTCATCTCTGCCCGAGCAAGGGGGGGCCTGGTCTGCCTAATTCAGAGCTCACTGCAAGCCCGAAGGCTCTGAATGTGGCCAGGCAGCAGCAAAGGCAACCTTTGGAAAGGCTGTACGGCCTCCCCAGAGGGGAAAGCCTGGGCTCAAATCCCAAATTTAGCCCTTACATGACGCCGGGCAAGTCATTTAACCATTCTGTGCCTCAGTTTCCTCTTCTGTAAAAGTGGGGTCGTAAAAATCTACCTTATATTACTGGGAGAATGAGGTGGGTTAATCTGCAAAAAGCATTTAGAAGTTGCTGGAACGTGTTAGATGTTGTCTCAATAGTAGCTTGCCTCCATCAGCCTCACGTCTGTGTTTCTCAGTTCCCTCCCAGGACCCCACCACTTGAATTCAAATCGATCCCAAAGCTCTCTTTCAGATCCTCAAAAGCAGCATGTAAATTTCTTAACACCATTTTGGCCATATTAGATAAGCAAATTGACTCGTGTGCAATTGATCAATAGGGAATGAGGTCCTCAGGACCAGGAAATTGCATGGGTTGGTGATCTTTCTCTGGGCAAAAGGCACTATTAGAGCAGCAATAGAACCCTCACTTCCAGCAGGAAAGGAAAAAGAAAACATCTTGATTACCACACCAGCACTAGGGAACTATAAATGAGATTTTTAGGAAAATAAACATCGCTGGTCTCCAGGGCGCTGTCCCTGGAGACATGAAGACCCACCTGAGTGACTGTCATCTTGGGGAAGATAGCAGAGCCTTGGGCCACCTTCGGCGGCCCACAGCCTCCCCCACCTGCTCTGTGGCTGCCCAGCCAGCTCTGCTCTAATGGAAACATTCCCAGCACTGCCCCTGGTTTTTTGCTGTGGCATATTCTAGACTCCCTGAGAGCTGCCTAACTAGGCTCTTGAGGTTATTGTTCCAAGAACCAATTTTTGTTTTTATACTGCTCCGGTTACAAAGTTGCATAGTTTCGAGTAGCCTGCTCCAACCTTATTTCTTCAGAACCTCAGTTACTGAACACACCATTTGGCACACCATAATTTTTGTTAGGAAGCAATTAACACGTTAGAGCAGAAACAACTGTGTTGTTATCATTACCTTGAAGACACATTTCAACACTTGATTTCAATGTGTCTACATTATCTTTATAAACGGATTTCAAGTCCTTACTTTATGCCTTGAAATTACCGAAAGGAAATTTAGATGGTCATTGGCCTGGAAATGAGATGATGTTCTGGTACCTTTCACCCTGGGCAGCACGGATTCCATGTTGACTAGTTTCTAAGATCAGCTGGAAGCATCTCAACTTCAGTTTCTGAGCTGCATGGTGATCGTATGTTTATGGAAGTGTTTTTATTTTACTTTTGTGTCCTCTTTGTTCCTTGTCCTAGTTTCTCTCTCTCCCTCTCTCCTTCCTTCTTTCTTTCTTTGTTGTTCTTGGGGAGGAGGGCTGACTTTGCTAAAGCCTGTTTCTTAGTGGCCATTTTGTTTTCAGTGTTGTCAGTATGATACATCATGCTAAGAGAATATTTTATAGTCTTTGAAAAAGAAATGGAGAAAGATACGCCATGTTAATGATATGAACTTGGAGGGGCGCCTGGGTGGCTCAGTTGATTAAGCGACTGCCTTCACCTCAGGTCATAATCCTGGAGTCCCAGGGTCGAGTCCCGCATGGGGCTCTCAGCTCCACAGGGAGTCTGCTTCTCCCTCTGACCTCCCCTCTCATGCTCTCTCTCACTCTTTCTCTCAAATAAATAAATAAAATCTTAAAAAAAAGATATGAACTTGGAGAGATCTGTCAATATTCACACATCGGGCCTCCATTACCTTATGTGATGTGAGTCATTTGGTCACAATGATGATAGCATATCAGAAAAACTTAGCTGGGGTTCATACAGAATACACCTCTTGCTACAAAATATATTCAGATGAAATCCTTGCTATCACATTTATGGAAAGCTTATTTTCTTTATATACATCATTTAATTTAAAAATGATGATAATATCTAACAAAAGAGTCACCAATGCTGTTTTAATACTATGTGCCAAGTATTATTCTTTCAGCTATATTAACTTATTTTTATACTTATATTTATATTTATATATATAAATATTGGTGTATATTATATATTATTTATATATTATTTATATAAATGTATAAAATATTTTATGGTATATAGATATATAAACATGTATATATATTTATAATAAACATTTTATATTATATTATAAATAAATATATATTCTATATTAAGACATAAATATATTTATATTTATGTTATATTTATATTTCAGTCATATTAACTCATTCTTATTTCAGTGATATTAACTTGTTTAATCCTCAAATTGCCCCCTGGAAGATAAAGACCCTTACTGTGCTTATTTTTCGGGAAAGGAAGCTGAGGCACAGAAAGGCTAACATGCCTAAGGTCATAGAGAAGTGGTACGTGGTAAAGCCAACATTGGAAGCTAGAAAACTGGACTCAGGAGCCTATGGAATACACATCCCTGGCCCTCACCACCACGATCCTGCCATAGTGAGGAAAGAACTATCATCTCCATTATATAGTTAAAGAAACTGAGGCCTGGAAAGATAAAGTACCTTGTCCAAGGTCATAGATGTTCAGTAGTCGAACAGAAATTTGAACTAAAAACATGAGTACTTGGCCATTTTGGTCTTTCCTGAATTTCTACACTTCTCTGTTATCTCAGACGCCTATAACTACGTTAGATCCCCTTGTCTCTTGAACATTTTTGAGACTTCAGGTGGAAAGACCTCAGTGCTCCTCATGTACTACTTTCAAATTTGCGTATTTATCACTTATTTCTAAAGTGTGTGTGGAAATAAGAATATCTGGTTTAAACAGGAAGTCTTTTAGTAAAAGACATCAGTTTAAAAGAACTCTCAAAAAAGTTCTCAAATGTATCAATCCTTTTTTTTTTGTTTTTTTCCCATTTAAAAAGCCTCCTGAATGAAGTTGGCAGAAGACTGGTTGGACCTGGTAGCTTTGAGATTCCTTCCAATTTCTCTTTAAAATTCCCTTGAAGATAAACAACAAGATTGAGATTAGAAACTAAACTATGCAAAAGGCCAGCCTGATTCTCCACTACCAGCATCATTCCAAGGGTTGTGAGGAAGAGCACATTTTTTTGGATCGAAACTCACTCTGCAGTCAAAACCAGAATAGGACTGATGCTCCCCAAGGAGACCGAACAAGCTTCTGACTCACCACTCTGTTGCTGTGATACACCAGCTTGGCACTCACAAATAAAAGACACATTCTCCGACTTCTGAACTAGGAAAAACCACACTTCTGCCTCCCACCTACCAATGTCTCCTTTTTATTTTCATCAACTTCTTCAGCCATTCATCGATGACCAGAGTGGCGGCAGAAGGTGGGGTGGGGACAAAGGATGGGATGAATGAGAGAACCAACTTAGCAGCTCCCACTGGAAGAAACCATTTTCAGATAAAGGGGCATGATTTTCGGAGAAGAAAAGGGGATAGGGTTAAGCTGAGAAAACCTGACTGGAGTCCAGGAGATCTGCCCTAGATGAATACTAGACTTTATAAATTGAACTGGGTTCCATGCATTAATTGTGTTCTCCAACCTAGGTAGGAGAGAGGTGTTTGACAGTGTTCGGACCCGTTACCTTGGCAATGCATCCTTCCTCAGGGTCTGTGGGCTGAACCCTTCTCCAGAGTTGATAGGAACTGCCTCCTGTGGAAGTACAGGGAAGATAAGGCCCTTTCCCCAGAGACGATGTTCCTCCAGTGACCGGCAGTGTGCAAAGGACCAAAGCCTTGTTCAAGGTGGGTCAGTGCTGAGCACTGTTCATATTCCATAGCTCCCGATGGGCTCAAGTTGAGTCTAGACCTCAGCTAAAACCATGGATTCACCTTGCTTCTTCCTCAGCCCAGCGTGGGTCCCTCCCCTCCTTGTAGGTTTGCCCTGCAGGGACTCTTACTAAATCATTGTACCGCAATCCCCCTCTCAGGCTCTGCTTCTAGGGACACAAAGCCTCAGACGATCTACTAAGCTAATCAATAGCAATTCTAGGTACACTGAATATCTTATAAATAAAGGTAATGCAAAAACCCTTCCAGGGGTAGTTTTCTTCTTGTTTTATAGACTTCAAATTCACTTCCAAAAATTACAGAGCCAGCGTATTCAGTGGCCCTTGAGATGTATTGTGAAATTATTTTTTTATAAGGCTTGTCCCAATCGTCCTACCTCCAGCACTGTTTGAGGGCAGAAGTGGCAACCAAGGAGTCAGAACTAGAAACCAACAGTATTCCAGACTCTTAAGGTTATCTTCCTGTAGCTGTTATTTCTGTATCTTGGATTGCTAATGAGGTTGAACATTTCCCCATATTTGTTTACTCGTGGTAGATCTTTCTTAGGTAAATTTCAAATCTGAGAAGAAAATTCCCTGCCAGGTTTCCAAAAGTTTTGACACCATGAGATTAATGTCATTGTGTGTGAGGGCTTTTTCAGTTTCATGTAAGACAATTCCAAGTTTAGAAACTGGGCAAAATCATGATGACTGTTTTTCCTGTGTAGAAAGGTTAAAGTAAAGCAGATGTGAAACTAGCCTCAAATCCCTTTTCTCACACGGTATTTTTTGTCAGGGATGTTAACTCTTGAACCTACACACAAACGAATATGGAATACATAATTTAATAGTCATTAAAATTATGTTTCATGTCATTTTATTAATAAAAACAAACATACTAAGTATCGCAAGCATGATTGTGATAAATGACCTCATTGTCCTTCCTCTCTCAGCTTCCATGGCAAACTCCTTGTTTTCCTTGTTCTATGTAACCCCTTTTCTTCTCTTCAAGTGCCCTGACTGTGGATGTTCCCCCAAATTTCTCACCTTTATTGTTCCCCCGTTATTTCCTTGGCAATTTATTTATAGTGTGAAACTATCTGTGGTGATTGTTTTTTCCAGATCTTTCCATTACACTCGTGAGTGTGAAATGCATCAGGGTTCTCCACAAATACTCTCACACTGATAGAGAACTTCACAGTGACGACACACTCTTATTGGAAAGTGCTGCTCACTAGGAAAGGTCACAGAGATCAAATGGATGTTTCTACACAATTCCCATGTCATCACTTGCCCACTGACCTGGTTTATCAGGACAGCTTGTTCTCCACAGTTTCCATGCTTCTGATGATGGGAGTAAAACAGAAGTTGTTGGACAAATTCGGCCCAAGACTATGTTTCTAACCTATGTTAAGACTTTAAATTACCACTTGCCAATATCTAAAAACTGGGAGATTCTGTATTCAACTTCTAGCTTCTCTTAAAAAAAAAAAAGATAATATTGATTCAAAATTCATACATGAGAAGAGTCTATAAAAGCCTCTTAATGGCTCCCCCTTTAAATGAGGAATATACCTCTGGCTTACCACAGTCCACATGGCTCCCCATTGTCTTAAACCTCATATTTCTTTGCCTTTTTTTCTGATACCTTCTCTCCCTCCTTCTGTTTCTTTCTTTCTTTCTTTAATTTCTTTTTTTTTTAAGATTTATTTATTTATTTGAGAAAGAGAGCAGGAGGAGGGGAAAGGAAGAGGGAGAGAGAGAGAGAGAAGCAGACTCCCCGCTAAGCGCAGAGCCCGATGTGGGGTTGATCTCGAAACCCTGAGATCAGGACCTGAAAACATGACCTGAGCTGAAATCATGAGTCAAGTCGGACCCTTAACTGACTGAGCCACCCAGGCACTCCCCCCTTCCCTTCTATACATTTTTTTCCCCTGCCTGAGATTCTGTCCCTGCAAGTTCCTGTCAACTTACCCCTCTGTGCAGCACACCCTATTCAGTTTTAGAATCCTATTTGGTGTCAACCCTTCTGTATAGCTTTTCCTGACTGCCCACCAGCACCACTACCTAGTTAACCATTAACTCCTCTCTCCTTACTCTCTGTGACAGGAACACCCAGGGGTATTTATCTATTAATACTGGGCAACCAATGTATATCAAGAAACTAGCGCCAACAGACCCTCTGCAAGGGGCTGCCCATAGAAAATCAAGTCAAATATGGTGCTGGGAAGCACGGAAAGCACAGTTTATGGAAACTGCTAGGAGAAAAGGTTGAGCACAGTGTTGTGGAGAATACAGGAAGCCTACTCCATTGGAAGCCAGATTTCTAGAGCAAGTGAGTTACTTGATCTGACATTTGAAGGACAAGGAGGAATTAGCTTAGCTAATAAGCTGAGGAAAAGTGAATTTCAGGGAAGGAAAGCATAATCTGGGAAGACACATAGGCATAAAATACACAGTGTAGACAGGGAATGGCAATCAGCTCTATATTGTCATGGATGACGGCGCACCCCCTGATGTAGCAAAAAATGAGACAAGAATAACTTTAACCTATTTCCTTTGTTTGAGACCATGGTTTCCTTTGGTTCCATGTTAAATGGGAGAATGAATTAAACATCACAACTAAAATAAATGAAAGCCATTGTATTTTAGAAAATTTAAATTTTAGCATGAGGCCTACATTTTTATTCTTAGTTGTGTGATTTTATGTTCATTTCGAACCTGCTATTGAACTTTCTTTAGAAATAAGACTTTGGAAGCAAGAACACAACATCGGCCATTTTTAACATCAAGGCTCTCATGCTACTTTGTTTTCATAGCCAAAAACATAAAAATTAAAGAAAAATGTTTTACAACTAGAGTGAATGAAAATTGGATCCGGGAAGCAAGGCCTGCTTACTTATTTTGGGTGAAATAAGAAAAGAACGTATTTTGTCCAAAAGTTTTCCAAATTATTTTCTGGAAGTTACAGCTAGATCAAATTTGACTCCCCAGATCTCCTCTTGGGGATCGTTTGGCAAATACAGTATGTTAGCGAGTACAAATTTCCTTCTAAACTTCCAAATGGAATTTTCTGCCACAATATCAGGAAAATATTACCTGAATTCATCTTGCAGGCAGACTAACTGACATCTTACATTTTTCCCTTGAAATAACTTTCAAGAATTAAGTCAGAAAAGAAGAGACCATTTTTTTAATGATTTGCTCTCCTTATAGCTGGATTTGGTTATAACTGCCTGAAGTATACTTAACACACATTAATATTAGTGTTTACCTCTTAAAATGTCAGGTTCTATAAACAAAACTCTAAATGTACTTGCCAAATATGCCAAGTACCAATGAAAATTATTACTTTTGAAAGTTTTAAGTAATTGGTAGTTTCCTTGATGTTCTAAAAATAAGGCCCCTACATTCTTCAGCCAAATATCTTTCCTTTTGATAACTAATAAACTTTAGGATAGAACATAAGAACTTTGTCATGAACATCCAAACAATGATCAAGTAAAACATAACTCTAGTACTTTTCATGGGGTCAAATGAATATTTTCATGGGGTCTCTGAAAATTTTCCATGAATTTTCCATGAAAATTTTCATGGGGTCTGTGAATAATTCTCATAGATTGCCGGGTAGAATTTTAGGTGTTTAGCAGTGAATAAATTCTCATTTTCTTTCCCTCTGTGGAATTCCTCACTATGAACCCTGTGTTGCTGGAGCAACATCAATGCACATTCCTATCAACTTTTTTTTTTTAAAGCTCATTTGTTTAGAAGAATTTTGACAGGGCTTCAAAGATGTTATTAGGTTGACTTGTAGCCCAGAAGGTTTGAGAAACAGCTTCTTCTCTTCTGTGCCATCTTGAACCACAAGTGATGCATCAACACATGATGCAGCCCAAAGTTTTGGGCGGCCAGCCATAAGATACATGAAACTAATAGTAAACAAAGACAATGATTGGATCTTCTGCAAAATTCAATGTGTGATATCATCAAGCTAGACATTCTAAAACCTGACTATAGAAAGGATAATTCTGGAAAAGTATCCAAAAATCCTCTTAGATCAACTTTGGGCAGCATTCAGAAACCATAGTTCCATGAAAATTTCTCTAGGATTGTATAGTTTGGTCCTCCAGTGATTAAAAAGGCTACTTTATATAAAGTCTTGGGGTGCCTGGGTGGCTCAGTGGGTTAAAGCCTCTGCCTTTGGCTCAGGTCATGATCTCAGGGTCCTCGGATCGAGCCCCACGTCGGGCTCTCTGCCTAGCAGGGAGCCTGCTTCCCCCTCTCTCTCTGCCTGCCTCTCTGCCTACTTGTGATCTCTCTCTCTCTGTGAAATAAATAAATAAAATCTTAAAAAAATGTATACAAAGTCTTCACAGTTATTACAGTTTTTCTTTAAATGTTTTCTGATATTATTTAATATTATATGCTGCAGAGAACTGCATTCTAATAATAGAGACTAATATAAAAAGGAGGTTTGTGTGAATTTGATTTAAATGTCATTAAAGCTGAGATCGATGCAATATGGTTCCTTTGATTCACGTTTTTAGGTATAAAGCACACCAAGGAAGTTACACCTTTGTTTGCAGTAAACCTAGCCTGGATATATAAGTGAGCCTCATTAGGTTTGTGTTCTGACTGCCATCTTCAGCTGCTTTATAGAAAAAACAATTTTTTTTAACAAGAAATATTTTCTTTCTTTCCTTTTTTTTTTTTAAAGATTTTATTTATTTATTTGACAGAGAGATTGAGATCACAAGTAGGCAGAGAGGCAGGCGGGGGTGGGGGGGCGAAGCAGGCTCCCTGCAGAGCAGAGAGCCACTGGATCCCAGGATCCTGAGATCATGACCTGAGCCAAAGGCAGAGGCTTTAGTCCCCTGAACCACCCAGGCACCCCCAACAAGGCGTATTTTCAAGACTGCCAAGATAATTTGGAAGACCAAAGTGATGTTGATAGCAGAAGATGGCTGTCCAGTCTCCCCGAACCCAATGAACAGAGTAGTCATTCTATACATAAACTTAAGTCAACAATAAAACATGTCACCCTTTAATGGAGACTTAGACAAGATTTAAAATATTTTCGTGATTCTCTGATTTTCCTGATTTGCTGTTGGAATAAATTCCATTGTCAAACAATGCTGAGATACATAAAGAGAAAAGTCATTCCCTTAGTCTCCTTACAAACTCAGCCCTTTGATGTAAATCAAGCTATCTATCCACCCTATTCTTCATACTCCTACAAACATATATATTCACATTTATGTTAACACTACAATCATGTAGTGTTTTTACTTTAAAATAGTACCATATTGCACATTTTCTTGCACCTTGCTTTATCACTTAAAGGTTTTTCGTGGATGATCCAGCCGGTCTATCCACAGACATGTAACTAACTCATTTTAAGGAATACCAAAAGCTGAGATTTTGATTCAATTTGCATTAAAATGTATTAAGATGGAGAAAGAGTTTTTAGTCATACTATATTTTCATCTAGTAACATGACATAAGTTTTCATTTATTAGGATTTTATGTCTTCCAAGAGAAAAAGTTCCTCATACAGCTATTATAAATTTTTGTTATATTTAGTTTTGTTATTGTTTTTGTTTTGTTATCATGAAAAGGTGTGTTTTATTTTCTATTTCTAGTTAACTGGTTAATGCTACTATGGTGAATTTTATTGATAGTAGTTATCTACTCCCTCTATGGTAAAGAAAAAATTATACATCCATGCTTGTTGGATATAATTTGCAATACCTTCTTAGAGATGAAGCACACTTTCTTTTCCCACTTGGGCTGGCCATATGGCTTCCTTTGGCCAATGAATGTGAGTGAACATGACATAAACATCCAAACAGAAGTTCTAAATTCAATTGTGTGATTTTACTTGGCCTCTTGAGCTTCTGCTTTTCTGGCATAAAAACGATCAGGTAAGAGCTGTTCCTTCAGCCTAGATCCTGGAATGGGAATACTTGTGAAGAAGCCAACCCACAGCCCAGAGTAGAAATAGCAGCCAACTGTCAAGAACTGTGAAAGGTCTCATATTTTACCTATTTTGAAGTTAAGATATTACCTTGCCAGTTTCATGGATACTTCCTGGGTCAGAGACAGAAACTATTACAATGAAAGCAGCATCCAAATGTCAGCATGATTGTGTTGCTTCCCTGAGTCTCCGTCCTCACGTTGGTGATGTGAAGGGGTTCAGATGGATGCCTGAATGCATAGTAAGTTGCATTACAGGAGAAGAACACTGAACTTGAAAGTCCGTCATTTCATGGCAAGCAGTTAGCAAGCTTGCTTTTTACCCGAGGTAGAAATGATCTCTTCCCTCAAGGCTGGCCACTGCAAACACCTCTAAGAAATGACTAGATTAAAAAAATGATCAGTGACTTCAAGATCCAAAAGGACATGTAGGAACATGAGACTTATGGAGCAGTGTTTCCCAACACCAACCCTCAGCCCCCAGGTAATATCAGTGAGAAATAAATGGTTGCTACTGTAGGTCTCTGGAAAATTAGGTTTGTTTTGTTGCACAGCGAAGTTAATCAAGGCAAAAAGCACAGAAAAAAATCCATTGATGTTTGTATATTTATCTTATATCCTGCTACCTTATCTAATTCTCTTACTTAGAAAAATAATTTGCTATAGTTTCTTGGGTTTTCTAGGTATAACTTCTGCATGTAAAGTGATTCCTCCCTTTTTTCGCCCAGTAATTGTATTGATTATTATTGGTTATTTTGTTTGCTTACCTTCAGTATTAGCCTAAATATCCAAAAACAGTTTTGAATAATAATGATGACAGTAAATATACCACTTATTAAGCTATTGTCTCTTAGTTCCAGACCTACCCTTTGATGCTTCACTTCTGATGCCAGAATTGGAACTCTGCAAACCATGTTTTTGCTTTGCAAGGTGGTTCCCTGTTAATCTCTGCTAATAGAGGTACTGCTGGGAGATCTCAGGCTGGAGAAGAAAGACTTGTTTCTTCCTATTTGTTTTCTGGGAGCTTCTTATTTGCTCCCCGTTCTTACGGCTGTCATCTTACCAATGCCCCTTCATCTTGGTAGCAGCAGTTCCTTCCAATAGTGGGAGGAGAATCCCATAAATGGTTTTCTAATATGTGCAGAAGTCACCTCACTGGACTCTCCCGCCCTCACTCAGAGGTACCAGAGGTCTGAGTTTCATTTCCACAAGGGTCCTTCTCCAAGATTCTAAGTTTTCATAAATCCAACCTCCTTTCTTGATCCCATTCAACCATAGGATGATAGGTTCTTTCTGTAATTGCTACCTCTGATTCAAGTTTTCTCTCTTTTTAAAATTATCTTGTAAATAATTTGACACCTAGTTAATAATTCCTTAAATATTAAGTTCTCTCTGCTAAAATAACATGTGATTTATTGCCTCCTGACTGACCCCTGATTGATAAAATAGGCAGGTATTCCTACTTATTTTCTGATTTTAATAATGATAACTGAAACCACTCACCTTTAAGCATGTGATTGCTGGGTTTTGGTTAATTGCTGCTGAATTTTATCAAATGTGTTATTATATATTGACATATTGACAAATACATTTTTCTTTAATTGTTAATGTAATGAGCTAGGTATTTTTCATAACGTTGAATCGTCTTTATATTTCTGGAATAAATAGCTAATAGCTAACACTTTTGTAGCACTTTCCATTTAAGAATTTCATATATATTGATTCACCTAGAAACCTACTTGATCATGGCTTATAATTATATTGCCAAATATGAATGCCAAATGTTTATTTAGGACTTATATTCATAGCTGAAATTGACAATACTTAGAATTGTATATCATGTATTGTTATTACTTGTTTCCTACTGCCTTATTGTCTCTATTAAACTGAAGATCCCTGAAAAAATCAATGCCTTACTGATATTTTTCTCCTATTCAGTCAATATCACACAAGACTATATCATTGATAAGTGCTACATGAATAAACACATTTAATAGATCTTAAAGTAAGTCTACTCTTTGGAAAATCAGCATTTATTCTGCAATAGATTCTAATTTTACATATTCTAAATTATAATCAATTAAAATATACAATAGATATATTTAATATTACTTCAACTAGATCTTTCAGGGCATATTTGTTCATTTCAGAACCCTGAAATTTTGTAAATTGTTGCTAATGCTCTCTCCTTAAACATGTTTTCATAGAGTTTTTAAATTTTCCAACACTTAATAGCAATAATTACTTTTGCATACTTTTGAGTAACTATGTTATGTTATGTAGATTATATCGACATTATTTCTCTTTCCAGAAGATTAAAGACAAATTAGTAAAAGATATGCATCAAAGATTCTTAATGTATGAAACCATTTTAAACAAAATGCCTTTTGTTAAGGTCAAAATTGGATTTCCATGGTTTGGGGCTTCAGGGCTTCTCCTGCTTTCCTCCTACAGATTCAAGATTTGAACTAGACATCAAAGGTTATCGTGTTGCTCCTGTAAGATCTGTAAGGTACTAGCTAAAACATTTGGCAACTATTTCTATGACAGCTTTGCTTGGGTTTTTCCCATCAAAACAACTGTTAATAACATCTTTGTGATTAAGTTTAAGGACAAGATATGTTATTTATTTGTGTCTTTTTTAAATTGCATTTTAAGGATCTTCTGCGTGCACAGCAAAATACTGGCAGACAGATAAATAAAAATGTATTCTCTGTCATTAAAGATCTTGAAATATAAGGGAGAAATCATATTCAGACTCAAATTTTATATA
Organism: Nasua narica; assembly: GCA_028533885.1. Classification (NCBI taxonomy): domain Eukaryota; kingdom Metazoa; phylum Chordata; class Mammalia; order Carnivora; family Procyonidae; genus Nasua; species Nasua narica. Next base: position 23,237,050 of record CM052807.1, on the reverse strand, counting down.
GAAATATTAGTGTAGGACAAACTTTTTTTCAATCTCAATAGCAATAGAAAGAAAACCTATCAAAATTGGAGGAGCACAAAGCTGAAGTGGCAGTCTGAGGGTTTTTCCCCTATTCGTTTTTGTTGTCGTTTTAATTCTAAGTTCTAATTTTATGTGATTTGGCAGATGATTGGGCATTTATAATAATAATCCTGAAGGCTCTTTTTCTCACATTGCCATGTCATGTTTGGGTGTAGTAATATAAAAGATTATGATCAGAATTTTTTTTACCACTATTTTTGTTTTTACCTTCCCTATTTTTCTGAAGTTTATAACTCTAATTTTCATTATAAGGAATGATTAGTATGTATGTATCTTTTTACTAAAATATAGTTGTATAAAGTTTGGGCTGGATTTTTTAAAGAAAAGACTGTATTTTAGTTTATTATGTAGTCTGAAAATGACCTCAAATACCTCTTACCAGTTCAATTCAGTTTGTATACCTCAGCTTCAGCAGTGTTTGTGTGTGGGTGTGTATCATGCTCCTGATGACAAAAACCTACACAAAGTGAGAACCACAAACATGGGGAGCTATTTTGATGATATTCATCTAATCTAACACTAAATTATGTCTGAGAATTATAATTTGCTTATATTAAATACAGTCTACATTACTATCCTATATTTTTATCTCAGTTTTTACTTTCTTCTAAATATGAGATCTTTCTTCTCAAAGGTTTTCTGGAATTATGATTTAAGGACAAGGAAATAAGAAATACATATAGTTTATAGGGTGTTAAGTGACAGACATGGAAATCTACTTCAGGAAATTAAAATGGCAACTTGGAGGAATTAGTGTTTCTTTTAAATTAGGTTTATTAAGAGATATAAATTGTCTCATTCACATCAATTACATGATATTTAAAAATAGTAGAAAGTTTGTAGTTTAAAATTAACGAATGCCGATCAGAGGATAAACTATAAAACACATTATCTATTTTTAATATAATGTTAGCAGCACCTTTATTGTACTGCTTACTATACAGTTTTCTTTTTTTTTTATTTTTTGTTTGATTGCTTTTCTTAATGTTCAGTCCTTTAAAAAATGTTGATTCCATTTTCACAGATAAAAAAAAAAAAAAAAAAGAAGCACAGACCAGAGGGAGAAAAAGGATGTTGAACAAATGTTAATTGAAAATTACTTAGGACAATTTCTTGGTTTTAAAATTGAAGTTGACATCTTTGAGTTGTAAAGTTTTTTTGTTTTTTGTTTTGTTTTTTGTTTCATCTTATTTAAACTGAAATCTCTAAGATTTTTGGAAAACAACTGAAGTCAGGAGATGATCCTGAATGTGTAAAGATAAAATATGGAGAAAAGGATAAAAAGAGAAGAATGGAGAAATTTCAACAAAAGTCTTTGTTCCACAGAAACATCTTTTCTGTTTTGAAAATAAGTCTTTGCAGGTGCGTTTCCTATCTTGCTTTTTTGCTTAAGGAGGAATGTTTATCATTTTCTGAATTTACCAGCAATTGGTGTGTGCTGAGGGCTCATTTATTTCTTACAAAATGTCGCTAACCCACTCCTGTCCTCTTAAATTTAAAACAGCTGCTACCCACTGGCAGGATCTAAATCTTAACAGAGACGGAATTCCAGATTCTCTGTATGCCTGTATTACACTATTGTTAATAATACTCTCTGTCCGTCAAGGTGACAAGGGCACAATGTACGTCTATGCACATAATTTCTCTCTAAGTATATAAAAAGCTAACGCTTTTATTTTGTTAATAAAAACTCATTATTTAATTAAAAAAGAAACCTCTGATTGTTGCTGCCATTTGAAGTCTTATAATTTAGTTTTGCTTGAAGCAGCATATCGTTCAATGTTGTTTTCTTTCTCTGCAGTTATTATTTTTTAATATTAGCTATGAACTACAGTAGCTTATTTACTGAGAGAAAATAGTAGAGGGATCCAAGCTAAATGTTAAAAGGCAAAGAAAATTTGGATAAAGAAACATATTTTTAAGTTTTTAATTTATAAATTTATAATTTTATTTTTAGAATACATTTCATATTTAGAATTTGTAATCCTCTCCACATTTACTTGTAAAGAAGATAGCTCCAACTTTCTCAATGAATGCTTCATTGTTGAAAATATGAATTTTGACATAATCATTAAATATCTGGATTTTCAAAGATATACCGCTTTTTTTTTTCATTTTTTTAACTTGTTTTTACATTGTTACCTTACTGAAAAGAAATAATTTTGTTTTTTCCTCTTAGATTTTTCCTGCAGAAGAACTGTTCAATTTCTATAAAGATAGGTTCATCTGTTTTGAAAAATGCTAAAGCTTATTTTCATTTATAAGATAAATCACTGAAAGAGACAACGAAGAATTCAAAAGGTACTTCATGTTCTACCAGAGTGAAATCCAAATCACTCTTCTCCACAGTGGATTCATGGTTTCCTGAAAGATAAGATCTCATCCTGCTTAAGACTTCATCTCTGAAGAAAAGAGAACATAACTTCTCAAGGGAACTCTAGTATCATAATTCATAAAATCAAATATATCAATAAGCATAGCTCTTATTTAAAAATAGTCATCCAAGTCTCTGGAAACTAGAGTCTAATGTATTGATGTTAAATTGTAATATGCTATAATAATATAAATACGTAAAAGAGAACAAATAGTTGTTTAATTATTAAGAGTTTTCATTCTAATGAATAAAATTAAAATGCCAGTAATCCTTAATTAATACATTTACAATCCCTTCCTTAGTGATGAGAATTAACTTTGCAATTTAATTTGACACTTCACGGTGTGAAAAAGAAAGATAAAAAATAAGCCTCTTGGGAAAGGGAGGAAAATTTCTAGTCTCTAACCAGCCAATCCAATTTAATCAGCTCACTCTCTCTCCACCCCTCTCATTCTTTCTCTTCCCTCCTCCCACTCACCGAAATCATTAGTGTTTCCACCTCAAGACTTTCCCAGTTCTCTTTTTTTTTTTTTTTTTTTAATAAACAGAACTAACTTTAAAGATTTGTGGTTTGGATTTCATTTCATCTTGAAGTGTTTGCCTGGATTTGTTTCCAGTCAGTATGGTAGTCCAGAATCTTAAAAAGATTGGAAAAAATATATAGCCTCTATTAAAGATGATACATGATATAAAACGCATGAACCAAATATGGCAAAAATTTCCAAATGTTTAATACTTTCTTACAGTGCCCAGCTTAAAAAAATGTATTGAAAATCTATAATCCATGATGGCATGAGACCCCAGATTCAGTCCCCACCTAGAGAAGTTCACAATTTAGTATGAGAATCAGACAGGCAAACAAATACATTTCAATATTAGATGGCAAATTCTTATATAAAGAATTTCATGGTGTTGTGAGGAAAAATATGAAGGCTTCCTAGAGGAGGTGACACCTGATCCAAGGCAGAACAGAAGGATAAGCAGAAGGTGGGAAATTTATCACTGGCAGAGAGAAGTCCATGTGCAAAGAAAGTGAGTAATGGGGAAGTGGGGGATATGAATATATAAAGTTGTCTGAAGGACAGAATCGATGGTGACAGAGGAAGTTGAGGAGAAAGAGATGAATTGGAGCCAACCTACAAAAGCCTTTGTATGTCCGGTAGGCTAAGGACTTTAAGCAGATAAACTGATTAATGACATAATCAGTTTAAGATGCTAAGAGGTCAGGCTCTCTGAAAAATTGTCACAGAAGCCCTGAGATTTGCATCCAGCAATTTATATAGGGAATAATTTTAGGAACAGTACCTGTAAGAGAGTAAAAGGAAAGAGGGCCGGGAAGACGGGAAGTTGGGCCTCAGTGCAGATGCGTTAGAGGCTGCAGTTGATCCCACGGAGCCACGGTGACTATTCAGAGTTGTCTTACCTTGAAGCCAAGGCCTCCACTGAGAATCACTGAATGTAAACTCACCCCAGGGATGAGGGATAGCCTTGGGCAAGGCTGATTCCTGCAGATGAGATCAATTCCTGGAGAGGGACACAGCTGTGAGCCATCACCAACCAACATGTCCAGAAGCTGGAACAAATGTCTTTATCCGGAGGAAGGATCTGAGCAATGCATCACAGAATCCACTACAGAGAGAGGCTTTATGTTTTTTTGCTGTTGTTGGTGGTGGCAGTGGTTTATTTTTTTTTAGCTTAAACTGACGAGAGTGAGAAGGATGGTCTTGAGTGAGGAAAGGTTAGTTAGGAAGAGTTCAGATGGGATTTTGTGAAAAAAAGATAATATCAGAGATGACGCCAAAGGTACTATGGTAATTCAGTTGGGGAAAGATAGTTGTTGCATAAATGGTGCTGGAACAACCTGAAACGAAAGCAAAAATGAACTATTGGAAGTTCATCAAGATAAAAATCTGCACAGCAAAGAAACAATCAACAGAACTAAAAGGCAACCTATGGAATGGGAGAAGATATTTGCAAACGACATATCTGACAAAGGGTTAGTATCCAAAAGCTATAAAGAACTTTTCAAACTCACTACCTAAAAAACAAGCAATCCAGTTAAGAAATGGGCCAAAGGCATGAATAGACACTTTTCCAAAGAAGACACCCGGATGACTAACAGACACATGAAAAGATGCTCAACATCACTCATCACCAGGAAAATACAAATCAAAACCATGATGAGATACTATCTCATACCTATTGGAATGGCTAAAATTAACAACAGAAGAAACAATAGGTGTTGGCGAGGATGTGGAGAAAGGGGAAACCTCTAGCACTGTTTTTGGGAATGCAAACTAAGTGCAGCCACTCTGGAGAACAGTATGGAGGTTCCTCAAGCCTGGTGGTGGGTATTGAGGAGGGCACATATTGCATGAAGCACCGGGTGTGGTGCATGAACAATTAATCTTATAACACTGAAAAGAATAAAATATATGTATTTGGGAAAAAAAATTTTAAAAATACAACTACTCTATGATTCAGCAATTGTAGTACTAGGTATTTACCCAAAGGATACAAGCACAGTGATTCAAAGGTATGTATACACCCCAATGCTTATAGCAACATTATCTACAATAGCCAAACTATGGACAGAGCCCAAATATCCATCAACTGATGAATGGATATATACATTGATATATACATATGTGTACACACACACACACACACACACACACACACACACACAGGAATATTACTTGGCCATCAAAAAAGAAAAGAAATCTTGCCATCTGCAATGCTTTGGATGGAGCTGGAGATTTTATGTTAAGCGAAACAAGTCAGTCAGAGAAAGACAAATACCATATGACCTCACTCATATATGGAATTTAAGAAACAAAACAAATGAACATATGGGAAAGGAGAAAAGAAAAAAAGAGAGAGGGAAACAAACCATAAGAAACCTATAGAGAACAAACTGAAGGTTGATGGAGGATGGAGGGTGGGGGATGGGCCTAATGGGTGATGGGTATTAAGGAGGGCACTTGTGATGAGCACTTGGTGTTGTATGTAAATGATGAATCGCTGAATTCTAGTCCAGAAACTAACATTGCATTGTATGTTAACTAAAATCTAAATAATAATAAAGAAACTGGTCTACTTTACATGACAAGAGTAGTATAATATTTCAAATTTAAAAAGAAGTAATATATGCTTTAGAAGTAATATATGAAAGGAAAACTCAAAGCAACTTAGTATAAAATGGATGTCTCTTTTCCTGCATTTTTTTGGTGTGTATATAAGTAAAAATGTAGTTAGGAGCCCATTTAATTGGATAGATATGTCAGGAATGAAAGTTCTAAAGTGAAAAAAATTATTTTTACTTCTATAAATAAGAAGATACTGACAGCAAGGAAAATCTCTAACTAGGAATATATTTGACATTTTTCTCAACTGTAAGAGTCAGAAAACACAAACATCTCTCTGAGTTTCACCATCTATACCTGGGGTTCTTCAGGTATCATCCTAAATTTCTACTGACATCACTTCTCTGATTTGTATTCACTCTAAAGGGTGGCTTTGTAATCAGATAATAATTAGAGCATGAGAACTTATATATGACAATAAAGTATTGTTTAAATATAAAGTATTTTCCTGCACATATATCAGCTTTTGTCACATCTTCCATTTTGTTCCATGAGATTTGAGTCATAAGAACCAACATGTGTCTTTAGTTCTTCTAGATTAAATCCAATCTGATTTAGCTTCTGTACTAGAGAAGTTGAAAATAGTTTCTTTCTATCTATCTATCTATCTATCCATCCATCCATCCATCCATCCATCCATCCATCTAATCTATCTCTTTGTCTTCCTGGCCCTTATTCCCTCTCTTAGGGTTGTACACAAACCCAAAAACAATGGGGAAGAGCCTCAGATCTTCAGTGCCTGGTGGCTGCCACTTCTGGTCATCTTGGCCCAAGGATTTCTGTCATCCACTCACGGATATGAAGCCTCATGCCTCTGGATCACATTTGGCCTCAGAAGCATCTATATAGAATCCTGGGCTGAGGTCTGGCTTCCCTGGCACACATACTGTTAAGTGAGCCCCTGACAGAATGTACAACTGGTGTGAATCCCCTCTCAAGAACCCCATCCCCAGGCCCCAACTGTCTATCTTCCACCTTTGTAGTTGTTCTCCAAGTATGGATCCTGGATCACCAGGGCACCTGAGGACTGTTTTTCATTTCATTTTATTTTTTTAAAGATTTTATTTATTTATTTGAGAGAGAGAGAGATCACAAGTAGGCAGAGAGGCAGGCAGAGAGAGAGGGGGAAGCAGGCTCCTTGCTGAGCAGAGAGCCTGATGCGGGTACTCATCACAGGACGCTGAGATCATGACCTGAGCCAAAGGCAGAGGCTTTAACCTACTGAGCCACCCAGGCACCCCTATTTTTCATTTTAGAGTTTGTCAGGCAACTCTGATGTGTAACCAGGGTTGAGAATCACTGTTAGAGGAGATTTAAGAACATGATGATGACAGACATGTTGAGACTATTCATAATATAAATACATTTTAAGTATTTAAATGGTTACAATCCAGTACAAGTAGGTTTTAAGGGAATTTAGAAGAGAAATCAATAGATCCATCTCTTCAGTAGCTGAGAAAAGCTTCCTTGAAAAAGTGGGATTTGAGGAGTACTAACTGCAGAATATTCTGGACCTTCTCCTTCCCTCATGCTGGGGGAATTACTGGAACTAGGCTGCCATCTTGGACTGTGAGGTGACTGGGAACGTATATAGAAAGAGCCTGACACTTGACATGGGCAAACTGGCCCTGGATCACCTATATTCAGAGTCTTTACACATGAAATCTCGTTTAAGCCTGTTATCTTGGGGTTTTTCTGTCTTTTGTAACCAAGGTCAATAGCTGTACCTACTACATGTCTAAACAAGAAAATCTCACCAAAATAACAGACTGATGAATTACTCATATTCTATATAACCTCAGAGTTTGTTGTGAGTTTAATGTGAAAGTGACTGTGACTACCCTTCGTGGTATAGAACAAAACGCAAACCTGATAATTAAGATATGCACTTCCCTTCTCCCATGTGTCACAAAAGAACTGTGAGTCCTGGGAAAGAAAGTTGTATGCTGTTTAAGTGTGTATTCTGTGAGTCAATCAACACAAAAGTCACACATGCCAGGCCATACTGTAAACCCGATTGTGTATTTTGCATTTCAATTTCTCTTAGACATTTTTCTCTTTTGTTTACACACCAAATAGCAATATGGTATTGGAAAATCCCTAATGCACAACAATATTTCTTGTCTAGAAGAAAGATATATAAAAATTGTGAAAACTCCATTTATAAAGGAAAGTGTGACTATTGACGATTATTAATTCACTTACAGCATTACCAAACTTCGGGGCAAAGCTGTTCATTTTTAGGTTTTATGATCCTTCTTAAGCTAGAGACTTAAGTGATCAAGTCCTTCACTTTCAAGATCCGTCATAAACTCAAGTGCCTTTAGGGGCCAAGTGGGTAGGTTAAATAGTCCCCAGGTGGGGTTATGGGAAAATGGGGAACATATGTGCCTCCAAACCAGGCAGCTCCACTCCAATGATGAATGCCTTGGGTGAGTCCGCGGCCAACATCATTGGAGCTTCTGACTTTTTGGAAGAAGTCATGCTTGCTTTTAAAATGTGTTGTCTCCTGATAGTCAAGTCAAAAATGTAAAAACACAAATTAAAGAACTCAGTGAGCTGAATAGCATTTCCAGTTTAAAGTCTAAATGTGGGGTTGCTGGGTGGCTCAGTGGGTTAAAGCCTCTGCCTTCAGCTCAGGTCATGATCTCAGGGTCCTGGGATCGAACCCCACGTTGGGCTCTCTGCTCAGCAGGGAGCCTGCTTCCCCCTCTCTCTCTCTGTCTCCCTGCCTACCTGTGATCTCTCTCCTCTGTCAAATAAATAAATTAAATCTTAAAAAAAAAATACTCTTTAAAGTCTAACACAACTGGATCTGTGTTTTCCAAATCAATTTAAAAAAAATTATTTTGATTTGGCCTTAGTATAACTGCTTTAATTGGTTAAAAATTGTGTGAGCCCAACAGAAAGGGTAAATAATAAATGACAATTTGTCAAGTGGAGAAGAGACATGCTGAATTAATTGCCCAGGGGGGCTGTCACATACCTTTAACGCCAGATAGAACTTAACTCAGACAAAACTCAGAGGAAGCTGTGACTTCATTTTCCCAGGCCAGTGAGATCTTGGCGATAACCACAAATTTTGGTAATAACAGTCCATGGCGTTTGTCTCCTAGATTGCACCTACCTGTCACTCTGTCAGGGAGATGACGTTCCTTCTTCAGCAGATTTCAAGAAGTCTGTCAAATGTTTTTTATGTGCCAGGAGCTCCTTAGGTGCTAAGGACACAAAGTTGAGTAAATCCCTGTCTTCAAACAATTCACAGCTTAATGGGGGAGAAAGAAGCACAGACAAATGTAATACAACATACTACTTGTTACTAAACTGAAGATGCCAGCAACTTGAAGATGCACTATTCATTTTTGTACCTTTAAGAAAAAGTTAATAGTTGTCAAGATTAAGGGTTTCATGGAGAGGACTCTGCTTTAGATCTAAGCTCAGTTAATGTTGGCAGTTATTAGCAGAGGTAATTAATGATAGAACTTGAACTTGAAGAAAGAGTAGGTCTTTTCTAAGAGATAAGGGAGAAAATAGATTCCAGAGAGGAAGAAAGAATACACAAAGACCCAGAGGCCTGTTTCTGGAACATTCTGCCTGCTGGTTGTGCTGTAGTAGGTGAGGTTTTTTTCCTTGAGGAATTGTAAATCTTTTTGACACTCTCTTCTTTCTCCTGCATCTTCCTCCCCTGCCCTCCAATCCCAACACACACACACACACACACACACACACACAAAGGCAGCTTGATTCTTTCAACTTTATACTCAAAAGCATGCACCTGGCCCTGTACTCAATCATGAACTTGGCTCCTGAGAGCAATGACACTAGTTACTTGTCTTCCATTTCCCTCCTCACTCCCCCATTCCACCCTCTTGTTGGGGGAAGCCTTTGTCCAACATCTTTTGTTTAAGAGGATTAATTGCCAGCTCCCAGTGCCTGTCAGTTTCTTTCAGGGAACTTTATGCAAATAAGGCTCCAGGTGGCCTGCCCCGATTTCCCAGAGTTCCCCCAGGGTAACACTCTATTAGGACATTCACAACAAATAACATTTATTGAGCCCAGTAAAGGCTCAGAGAAGTTACTGGACTTGCACAAAACTACCCAGTTAATAACAGAGCTGACCCTGATCAGTGTTTTGCTATGATATGCTGCATAGTCATTCAAAATATTTTTTCTCCTTAAGGATTTTTCTTCTCAATGTTATTTCTATTAATACAGTGCCCCCTTTAAAAAAAAAACAACTAGCATCTTGAGTAAGAAACCTAACCAGTCTTTAAATTTGAGTTCATCTATCCGTTCATTCCTCCTTCCACACATAGTTCCTGAGTCCCAACTTAGGGTATTCAGCTACAAGTAGAGGATTTGAGGTTGAACAAGATCAACATCGTCCTACTCTCACAGAGCTTACAGTCTAACAGAGAAGGAAATTAAAATAATTTTCAAGGCCAAGAGCAAAGGTAGCATAAGGAAAGCTTCGCAGAGGGGTTCCTGCTAAAAAGAGACCAAAAGGATGGGGAGAATTAGCTAAATAAAGGGATGGGGGGGAAGAGCTGATAAAATGACGTAAGAAATACTTTGCAAACTCAGTGCCAGCAGACCTGTAAAAGATTATGTGGTTCTTAATCACACATCCCTCCCTAGCTCTTCAATCTTTATCTCAGTTCTTCCTTCTATGAAGCTCCTTATCTCTGCTCCCTTCTCAGAATGACCTCTCTTTAATTCTGTATAACTCTTGGCTTCTGGATGCTTACTATACTGTTATTAGTACACTTTTGCACTTGTGCTGAAGACAGGAACCTTTCTGGATGCAAGAACGACCTGATTATTTGTCTTGATTGCCTGAAAAGGGACCTCTCAGACCAGATCCTGGAGCTGAGACAGATGCAACGGAATTACAGAGTGGGATTTGGTTTCTCTTGGTCTTGATTCTGAAGAAAGAAATATGTGTAGAAATCAGGCAAGGGGTGGTTGTAATAGTGTTTTTCACACTTTTTTGATTGGGACCCATAGGAAGAACTACATTAGGATAGCAACAAGTGTGTGTGTGTATTCTGAAACAGCAGTTTCCTCCAATTTATGCTTTGGAAAAAATTACCCTTATTACATGTGATACAATCTGACATTTTATATTTTGGATTCTGATGAGCGTTTCTCAGGGTGGCAATCTATTAATGGTTAAAATCAACTTAGTGGGTTATGATGAGCACTTTAAACAATGAAGTAGGAGTATCCACGCAAAGACAGGTTGAGAAATAGTGAAGAAGATACCCATGGTATCAGTCTTTGGGAGCTAGAATTTATATATCTTGGACCTTCTGAGTCTCTGTTTCTTACATTGTTATATGAAACTTCACACAAATCAGTGGTTATGGCTGCAGATTCTGGAGTATGGATTCAAATCTTGACTTTGCTACTTAGAGGCCACATGATGTGAGATACTTAGCATTGGGAACCATGCTAGTCTTGTGTGTCAAATGGAGATAAAGGCTGCATTTATCTCATCCAGTTGCAAGGATTAATGAGATAATACAAGGCTGGGTAAGTATAAACACCCAGTAAATAATAGCCATTATATTTTCGCCTTTTATTTTTCCCTAGTAGTAGAGTTAAATTTTTCTCAGTTTGCAGTGTAGGACCAAGGGAAGAGTTCTGAAGTAGAGTGCTCTGGGGGCTAGCTTGCTTAGGGGCAGCAGCTATCAAAGTGAAAGAACCACCACTGGAAACTGAAACCTCAAGGGCTGGAGTGGAGGTCCTTAGTCCCTCTGGTGCTAACCAGTGAATGTCAGGGTTTTATTTTCTTAAAGTAAGAAGTTCTTCTTAGAGTTCCTCTCTCTAATATCAACACACTTTTGACCCTAACTCCTGGCTACTTATTTAGATCAGATTCCAGTTCGTCACAGGAACTTGACTGAATCTGAATGTGTACATTCCCACAAATTTTTACTTGACATTCCCTGAAGTTCCTTTTAGTTTGGGTACCCTTTCTGCTTATCAATCTTTTCTTGGCCACAGTACTTCTTCCCTGCATCTACCAATATAGGAAGTGTTTGTTTTTGTTTTAAATCTTGGGGTAGCAAGGGAAAAAAATACTGAATAAGAAGGGGGGAAAAAGAAGACATCTTGTTAAACCATCTCATAGAAGCAAATGTCTTCTACGTTAAAAACGTTTAATGAACTTGATGTATACTTTTTAACCATTTCCACTCCAAAAAATGAGGGATGAATTTACTTGTGAAACACTCCCATAGGTATATTTAGAATCTCAAAAGAGAAATACGACTTTTGGCATGATATACAGAAAACATTTTATAAGTATGTTAACAATGAAATGTACAATTTAAAGTTTTCTTAAAATCGCTGTTTTGCAAAGAAAAATATAAATATCATTATTTTAAAAATATGTAGCATTTTAAAAAGTGCTAACTTTCTGTAACTCTGCTCCATAAATACTTTACTCTTGAAATTATTCACACATTTCTTAATCATTTGATAACAAAGATCTTGTTAATATTATATTAACATAAATGTACAAATATTACCCAAATCAGAAACTTTTCAAAACTTTAGATTTTTCCTGAATAGTACACCTATTTTTAACCAGCTTACATGTCAAGAGTTAAAGATTAATGTTCTCCTGCAATCGCTCGTTCCTATGAAAATACTACAATATTTTCAATGAGAGTGTAAACAAACCATTGTTCCAGGTTTTATTTACACTGGAGCTGTCGGACAAAATCCCATGCCTGATCTAACAATTTGTCGTGATTCCAAATACGTTTTTTCTTTCTTTCTTTCTTTTGTTCTTTCTTTCTAAAGATTTACTTATTTATTTATTTGACAGAAAGGAGAGAGATCACAAGCAGGCAGAGAGAGAAGGGGAAGCAGGCTCCCCGCTGAGCAGAGAGCCCAATGAGGGGCTCATCCCAGGACCCCAAGATCATGACCCCGGCCAAAGGCAGAGGCCTCAACCCACTGAGCCCCCCAAGGCGCGTCTCCAAATACGTTTTTGAAAGAGATCCTTGCCATCTTCAATACTTCCTCCTTAGGGTCTATTTCCAAGGCCTGTTTTTCCTATTATTTTTTTCCCCCCAAGACTGATTTCTGTGAGCCACTTTTATCCAAAACATTTATTTTTTTTCCTGCTTCTGAGAGTAATGTAGGAATCCTGTAAGCCAGAAATAATCTAATATATTGGTGTTAGTTCCTCGAGCCTTCATTTTCCCTTCTACTGAGCCATCTTTTAACAGCAGAACTCGACGTTGGTAAGAGCTTAAAGAGCAGAGACCCAGAGCACAGGAAGGTATGATCACGTGAGTGGGAGGTGATGGAAAGTTCACACTGGCCAAGAAGTGTACATACTTGTTTACACATACCAACGTTTGTTAAGTTTAATAGAGGCGAACAGTAGCCCGTAGGTAGCTTGACTAAGCCCAAACGGGAAATCCAGTAGGAAGTAGACACTAAAATTTCCTAAGCGGCGCCGGGGCAGGGCGGGGCACCAGGCGCCAGCTGGAGAACCGAGCGGGAGCCGGAAGGGAGGACTCGAGGGGACGGGTCTAGCCGGCGTGGGCGGGGCAGAGCCGAGGCAGGTCCGGTTGGGGTAGAGCCGGGGGCGGAGCCGAGGGCGGGGCCGGGTGGGAGCGCGGACCCGTAGGAGAGCAACTCCTCCCTCCCGAGGACTCCCAGGCACCTGGTGGGGAGCAAACGGTTGTTAACACACGTGGAGAACTTTTAATGAACACGTGAGGGAAGGGAGGCAATGTCTGCGGAAAATCTACCTCACAACGCTGGCGTCCGACTCCAGCCCCCTAGGCCACAGCCTGTTTGCTGCGCTCCCGAGGGTGGCAGAGGTGGTGGGGGAGGGGATGTGTGTCTACGCCCCCTTCCATTAGTGCCCCCTGCCCCGGTCACAGGCTTTCGGCGAAGATCTCTCCAGCAGTCCCCGCCCTAGAAGGCGGCCACGCAGGCCGTGTGCGCCTGCGCCTAGCGCCTCACGGCGGGGGGGGGCGGGGCCGCCCAGGAAAGGGGCGTCTCTCCCGCCATCGCGCACGGGGCGGAGCCGTGGGGGTGGTGCGGCCCGGCGCCCAGAGGCCTGACCTCCCTGAACGCCGGGTCCCGTGACGTCACCTCGCCGTGACGCGCACGCTGTAGGAAAACTGTAAGTTTCTGAGGATTCCTGCAGCTCCCTGGGCCTGCGGGGCTCGCCCTGCTGCTCGCATTCCCGGTGTCGGTGGTGGCTGCGGGCGTTTGATTCTTGGGCGATGGGGGAGCCGCCGAACGTGGTGAAGGGACAGGTGCCCGCCCAGAGCGGGAGCGCGCCCTCTGGGGCGGGCGGGACCGCGAGTGCGAGGAGGCGAGGCCGCGCCCCGCGGGGCAGGCCCGCACTTCTCCCCTGGGGCCGAGAGAGCTCCAGGGTCCGCTGAGCGAGGACAGGGAAGGAACGGGGAAAGTCCAAATGGGAGCGACCCCTTTTCCCCCCTTCGTTTATGAAGTGGCTTAGTTTCCCCCTCAGCCCTGCAGTTTGACTTGTGAAATCTGGAATGGAGGGTTTCTTCAGACATTCTACATCTAGGCTTTCTTTGGGATCCTGCAATTGACCAGATTGCTGAGGACAAGTTGTAAAGATAACCACCTGCTGCCTCAGTTTCCTTTTTGTGTAAAATGGAGGTGACGCAGCCTCTGGCCTAATTGTCATTTGCACAGAACCGGGAACATTGTGAGAGCATATGAGGTAACACAAGCATTTAAACTTGCTAGGTGAGAGCTTAGAAAGACAATCGTTATTCTGAGAATGTGCTGGCCAATGGCCATTTAACCAAGGTCTTGTAGGTAGGGATCTTTTTCACAGTTTGCCTCCTCAACCCCCTCGCATCCATCCCCACATCTGATTATGGACAACACTTGAGTCTGATAGGCGATATGAATGAACTGTTGTCATTGAACTTAGTGGAACAGGGATCAAGAAGTGACTGGTGTCCTTATCACAGTGTTCTTGACAAGTATGAAGTCCCCTTGGCTGGGTTTTTCAGAGAAAGGTTTTTATCATATTGGAACTAGTACATTATACTCAACACGGATACACTGAGTTTTAGGGGTTGTTGCTGTGTGGACTTGGAATATCCCATCCTCATATCTGATTTTGAATGATTTGGCTTGCCAAGGGTTAGTACATTACTGAGGAGTGAGTACTATAATACTTCTCAAATTTAGAAATAAGTATTTGTTAGGAACTTTGATGGGAAAACTGTTGTACACATCTCAGAGAGTAGTTATTCCAGAGATTGAGAGGTCACATTTCTGTAAATTCAGTTTATCCTCCTTTGAGAAGCCTTAGAATTAGAAAGCAGCGATGCTAATTTTGGTTCTACCAGTTAACAGCTTTGTGTCCAAAGACAAGTCACCCAAATTTGGGATTTTCTTTTTCGGTCTAAAATGGGAGATGATGGTGTATTTGCTGTTGCTTTTTCAAGGATCAAATGAGATCAGAAGTGTAAGAACAAAAGGCTAAGTATGGTCTTGTTATTAAGAAATTCCCATAGGTCCCCTAGCCTGGATAAGAGGTATGTTTATTCGGAAGTCAGGTTCTGAGTCAGAACCAGAAATAGAGCAGCAAACAAGATAGTCCCCAACCTGGTGGAGCTCATTTTCCAGAGTGACTAGGCTACAAAGATTAAGTACATAATATTATTTCAGATAGTGACTAAGTGCGGTGAGGTAAAGGATGATAAAGGATGATAAGGGAATGAGAGTAGGGGAACAAGGTAGGTTGTTTTAGATATGGTCTGTAAGGGAAGGCCTTCCAAAAAAGGTGACAGTTGAATCATCTGAAGTGAGAGGAAGAACCTGAGGTAAGAACATTTCAGGCAAGGATCATAAGAGCAGTAAGCACTTAAGTGGAGTTTACTAGTATGTGAGGCAGTCTTCGAAACACTAAATTTTTACACTGACCTTATGCGGGAAGTACTAATATCTACATTTGTATAGAAGAAGAAACTGACACACAGGCAGCTTTGCTGAAGGTTGTACAACTAAAATGTGATAGAGACAGTAGTTGAATTTGGGCATTCTGGCTTCATAGTCTGTGCTCCAGATGACAGTCTGGTAGAACAGGAGCAATAAAGGAGCAGTGGTCTGAGGGGGAAGCTAGCCTGAGGTGGCCAAGCAAAGCAAGGTGAATGTTTAGATCACAGCAAGGGAGAGGGAAAGTGGTAGCAGATGATGTTAGAGAACCAGGCCGGTTTATGGAGGCTGTGGTGAAGTAAAGATGTGATTCTAAGTGTGATAGAAAACCACCAGAAGGTTTATATCAAGGAAATAGCATTTGGTTTTACTTTTATTGGTTGCAGAATTAACTCGAAGGTCATGGAGTGGAGGAGGGTGTCAAAAGTGGCTCTACCCCAGAGGGGAGCTGCTGGTGTCTTGGCCTTGGGGAAGCAGTTGCAGAGATGATAGTAAGTGGTCGAATTCATGATAAATTTTTGAGGGTAGAGCTACTGGTGTGGATTTACTAACCTGGAGTGTGAGGAAAAGGAAAAGTCATGACTTCTTAGGTTTTAGGCTGGAACACCTGGGAGAACAGTAGTGCTCTTGACTGAGCAGGTGGAAAGGGGTTTGGTGAGAAAATCATGAATTCTGTTTTGGACAAGTCTTAGATGCCTTGCAGACATAGTAACTAATACTAGAGCTAGTAGTGATAGTAAGCACTTTGTAGGCATAAACCGTACTGGGCAGGGTTTTAAGCACTTTTACGTGTATTAATTAACTTAATCCTTACAACAGTTGTATGTGCTAGGGACCATTATAGTCCCCATTTTGCAAATGAGAACACAGAGACACAGAGAGGCCAAAAGTGACTTGCCTAAAATCACCCAGCTTGAGAGTGATGGAGCCAGGATTCAAAACCCAGCAGTCTGGGTTCGGAGTCCTCACAGTCAGTGTCTGTAACTACCTGTAAGTCAACTTGTTGAGGAGGCAGTTGGATATATGAATCTGGAACTCAGAGGAATGGTCAGAGCTGGAGACTCATATTTATATTTCTGAAGACAAAGCCTGCTTTTGTTCCTCACCTAAGCCGTGGTTAGCAGTGGAGGAAAAGAACATGGGCAGTTGGGCTGTGCTGACTGGACTTTAATTACTTTGATTCAGTTCACTCAGCCAATATCCAATATCCCCCTTCCCTGAAGTTCTGTGAAGGCGAGGTCTGTATCTTTTTTACTTCTCTGTCTCTAGTTCCTAATCCAGTGCCTGCCATGTAGTAGCTGTTAAGGATGACTTTATATGTGTGGGACATTTGATTAAGTTTTGGGAGTTGAGGGATGAATAATACATAGCACTCTCCTTCGAGGAGCAGTTTGAGGAAAAACCTGTGGGAATAAAACCAGAGTGTACCAAATGCATAAATGCATGCTAATCATTTTATTCTGACCTCTGCAGCCCCCTCTGCCCTATATACTGAAGGGATGGGGCATGAAGGGGTCAAAGGAGCAAAAGAATGCCTAAGCAATTGCACAGTGAATTTGAGGCTCCCCAAGAGTCCTCTTCAAGAAAAGAATTACTCATAATCTTGCATATTTTACTATATTTGCATTAGCTTTGTTTGGCAATGATATAATTTTTACCAAATGAAATAAATTCTGATATTTTAGTATCATTGTGGAGTGATGAGTTTTTCCAGTTCTATTACCTCAGTGTCGACAGGATTTACTAGTGAAATAAGGGAGTTGGCTTGAAATGTTGCAGCTTGCATAATACAGGGTGATGGAGGGGCCGTGTGAGGTATTTAGGCAGGTTTCCACTGGTTTAAGTGTATCACGCCAAAGTTCCACATGTTGGAATAAGTTTCACTTTCTCTGCTGATCATCTTTTTAACATCGAGGTATGTTTTTTGTTGTTGTTGTGGAAAGGGGATATGGTGGTATATGTCATAGGTGGAGTCATAGATTACATCTCCTATCTGGAACATTGTAGAACATGGAAACTAGAACAATATGCACAAAAATTTGTGTCTTATTTCTGTACATCTTTTTAAGGGTATACTGTAATGCCAGTACATTTGTCCTAATTTTATTACTTCCTAATGTATTTCAAATTTGAACCATTAAAAAAATTTATAGAATTATACCGTTGTAGATTTTGTGATTAATTTCAGAGCTTTTTCTTACAATATCTAAAATTATATCTTGTTTAGCTTTTTTAGCGTTCAGTGGGATAGTTGATACAAATAACCAAGTCCACCCTCACTCTAAATGGGAACACTCCACAAGAGAAACGTGGAAATGTGCCATTTCATTTTGTAGTTCACAGAACCTTAAGTCTGCTACCATGGCTTCCCTAAATTTAGTGGGGTTGAAATGGATTAGTATTTCTTTATCCTATAGTTGCAGCTAGCTTTCCCAGGAATATCAGATATGCATATATGGTATAAAGTATCTTGAAGGGGCTGCTGATTGCTCAGGCTTTGTCATTTTTTTTTAAGTTCAGGCTTAGTGAGGGCAGGCTGATGGTTGTTTAATTGTGCTAGAAAGCTCCCAGCAGGGCGGGCATAATGGTAAGTCTTCCTGTTTCAAAACAGGAGCCCCTCTTTCTAACAGTGACCATCCGAGATAACTTATAAAATCCAAATTCTTTTAAAAATCTATGTTTACATAAGCAAATTTAGAAACTACTAGTTAATAATACAAATATAAATGTCTGGAAATTGTTTCTTACAGAAAATTATTTGTCTTGCCCACTTATAACATATAGTGGGCACTAAATATTTTGTAATATTTAAACTTCTCATAGTTTCTCTTAGTTCTGTTATTACCTTCAATTCATATATGTGTGTGTGTATATGTGTACATATATGTGTATATATGTATATATACATGTTATAACATGTATATATACACACACTATGTATACACACACAGTGTATTTGCAATAATAGCTGAATACTACTAGTTTGTGTACTTTAGTTTAGCATTGTAAATGTTTAAATATGTTTATTTATGTATTAAGATTTTATTTATTTATTTGACAGAGAGAGAGAGATCACAAGTAGGCAGAGAGGCAGGCAGGGAGAGAGGGGGAAGCAGGCTCCCTGCTGAGCAGAGAGCCCCATGTGGGGCTCGATCCCAGGACCCTGAGATCTTGACCTGAGCTGATGGCAGAGGCTTTACCCACTGAGCCACCCAGGTGCCCCATTATATTTAAATAACGTAAACAGTTAAGTGTCACTTAAATTTGATTCATTTGATACATGGTTACTTAGAAATTAAGATCTTGAGGTTTGATTTTTTTTTTCCCCCACATAGTTACTATTAATTACTAAGGCTGAGTGGAGACTAAGCTTTAGTGACAGATTAACCAAATTATTATCCCAAAAGAACATGCAAGAAGAAAATTCTTAGAGAGGTTTAAGCAAAAACAACATGGTGATGGAAAGGATAAGTTAACCATAACTCCCTACCAGAGCTATAATTCTTAAATATTACTATCCTATAGACAGCATTTTTTAAGGCTTAATTAATCTTTAATATAAAATTCACTTTTTTCTCTGTTTACATTCTTTTTTTCTCTTTCTCTCTCTCTCTCTCTTTTTTTTTTTTAAACATATAATGTATTATTTGCCCCAGGGGTACAGGTCTGTGAATCATCAGGCTTACATATTTCACAGCACTCACCATAGTACATACCCTCCCCAATGTTCATAACCCAGCCACCCTATCCCTACCCCCTGGACCCCAGAAGCCCTCAGTTTGTTTCAAGTCACTCTGGAGACATTGGGTAAATGTCTAGAGACATTTTTTTGGTTATTACAACTATGTGTGAGGGCATTGTATGTATCATGTAGTTGGTGGAGGCCAAGAATGTTCCTTAATATCCTACAAGGCACAGGACAACCCAACAATAAAAAATTATCCTGTTCAGTATGTCAGTACTGCTGATATTGAGCTATATGTAACTTTTTTCTTTCTTCCTTACTATTTTTTGGATTTTTTTTTTATGCTTTAAAGGTTGAGGCAGTAGTTGTAAGTGGCAAACACCTGACTTTAACAAAAGATTGTGTTGAACCTCTTTCAGTTTATTGGAGAGCTGAGCCACTTTGGTTCATTTATTGCAAGGAAAGATAATTTTTGGAGCTAACAGCCTTGAATTTTTTTGGTTGCCAATATCTCTTGAGTTTTTGGTTTGTGTTTAGCTATGAATATTTTTTCTTTGTAAAATTAATTTAATTTGGGCATTATACAATCCTGGGTTGTAACAGGTTTGCTAGTGTGAATCTCCTTCATATATTGAATTAACTCTCTCACAGTTACATGGTTGTTTATATATTTAAGAAGTCCTTTCACATTAATTTTTATATGTGATTTTCATGACCACCCATGAAATGTGTAGGGTATGCATTATCCTCACTACTTGCCAGATGGGGAAACAGACTTAGATCAAAATGATTTGCTGTATATATTATAGCAAGTTAGGGACAAAAGAAAATCTAGGACTCTTGAGAGATTTTGAGGCTTAGTACATTTTTAAAGTTACTGGTTGACTCATTTGATCTTCCTGACTGTCTTATGAAAACTGGGAACTTACTTAAAGTCACCCAACTCATAATGTAGTTTTGACTATTTTCACTGACCTATGCTGCCTCTCCGGATATTCTCTAATAAACAAATTTGAGAGTTTCTGGATAAATTCACCAAGTCCATCCTTAACCTAACTAAGTAGGTCTCCTGACACTGTAAGGGTGGAAAAGGTCTCCATCATTTTTGGGTCTTAGTCTGGGCCTAAGTAGTAAACTGATATAAGACAGATTAGCAGTAGAAAACCATACAAACTTTATTAGACTTATACAGGGGAACCTTCATTAAAGACCCAAAGAAGTAACCAGAACAAGAAGCTTTCATACATTTTAGACAAAGAAACAATACATTTGTGAAGAATTGACAAGACCCAGACGAGTCTGGGCTACGGATAGTAAATGGTGAAGAAGTAAGGAGGAAGATAAGGATTAGTTTAATAAGATTTCTTTGTACAGGTTTCTCAGCTCCCAGTTGCATATCTCTGGTGATAAGAATGTCTTCCTCCTGGTACAAGGGAGGATACCTTTCACAGGGGATTTTATCTTTTACTTTCAGGACAAAAAAAAGGAGAGTCAGAGTGTCCTTGCACCTGCTGTTTCTTAAGTACCTTTGATTCAAAATAATCAGAATGTCACAATGGCATATTTGAGGGCGATATTCTGATTTCCTACAATACGTAGTCTGATGTTCACGTTGTCACCTGAACAGTTGGTAATTCAGTGTTTGTACTGTGATTGGAGTTGAGTGGAATCTTTACTGAGTTTTGATAAAGCTTAAGGTAGTGCTACTTGCTATGTAGAATTTATTTTTTGAGCACACATAGGTCCAAAAGCAGTGTGAAGAGATGGCTCTCAGCTGTATTTGAGTACATGGGGGCGAAGTAACCTACTTGGTATGATTCACTTGGCCATTCTGATAGAGGGATTTAGATTTAGAATAGGACTCCCATTCATTCTAATTTTTAAATTAGAAACCATATTATTCTCTTTAGCCCTTGCCATCTTTTATGTCACATTTGAGGCTCTTTTACTTTCCAAAAGAATATCTACTCAAATATTTGATGAGTTACTATTTTGTTTGAAGATTATTTGATGATATTCAGTTCTTGGTGTGAGTTTCAGTAAAATTTTAATACCCAGAAGTGGGATTGCTGGGGCATATGGTAGTTTGTTTTTTTTTTTTTTTTTTTTTTTTAGGGATCTCCACACTGTTTTCCACAGTGGCTGCATCAGTTTACATTCCCAGCAATAGTGCACAAGGGTTCCCTTTTCTTATCTCCATAGCCATGCCAACAT
Source organism: Nasua narica (assembly GCA_028533885.1). Lineage (NCBI taxonomy): Eukaryota > Metazoa > Chordata > Mammalia > Carnivora > Procyonidae > Nasua > Nasua narica. Next base: position 23,215,593 of record CM052807.1, on the reverse strand, counting down.
TTGTTACCTCTTGTGTTTTTGATGATAGCCATTCTAACAGGTGTGAGGTGGTATCTCATTGTGGTTTTGCTTTGCATTTCTCTAATGATGAGTAATGACGAGCACCTTTTAGTGTTCCTGTTGGCCATCTGTAGGTCTTCTTTGGAAAAATGTTTATTTCGATCCTCTGCCCATTTTTAAAATCAGATTGTTTATTTTAATGAAGTATAGTTGACACACAATGTTAAATTCATTTCAGGTATGCAAAGATAGTGATTCCTCAAATCTCTATATTGTGCTGTGCTCATAGCAAGTGTCACCATACAAAGCTATTACAGTATCTTGACTATATTCCTCATGCTGTTCCTTTCATCCCTGGGACTTACTCATCCTGTAACTGGAAGCTTGTACCTTCCATTCCCCTTCACCCATTTTACCTATCCTCCCACCTCCTACCCTTGTGGCAAACACCAGTTCTGTATTTTTAGGTCTGTAATTGGAAATTTTAATGTTTTCTATATAATACATCCACTGGCTGGATGTGGACAATTGATAGTATGAAACTATCATGTCATATCAATGGTCTGGGATTGAGAAAGGAAGGAAAAAGACCTTTGTTAGTGCATTTATGTATTGGGCCATGAAGGATTATAATTATATTTAAAAAGTGAAGATTTTCAACTTTCCATAGAACTGAATTAGCATAAAAATATTTTTCTTACCTCCATGAAGAAAAATGCTGTATCCACGTTACCATAATATTTATAGTATTATTGAGGGGAGAGACCACCATTAAGTGTAACTGAAACAGACCTGGATTTCATACTTGCTGGGGAAGGGAGAGCTATGCTTCAGAATAGAATCCTCGAAACAGGCAGAGATATACTTAGATAGGTTTTTGAAGAAGCATGGAGTTATAGGATTGGCTTACTTTCAGTGAGACAATTTAGGGATTGGCCAACTTTAAACTTGGAGTTTAGGGACTAGCTGGCATTGAGGAACAAGGGTACGGAATCAAGGCAGTTGGTGATCGGCTGACTTTCTCAGCTGAGTGCTTAAGTGGAAATGTTGACTAGAGTTTAAGGATTGATAGATTGGGGCATATTTAAAACCGGTTCTGTGGTTAGTTGTTCCCACCTTGGAACAGAGCCAAAGAATAATCTTTTCCTTTCTTGAAACGGGAGAATAGGTATTTTTATTTTCCACTGACATTTATGTCAAACATTTATATTAGCAGTTGCGCTAACATACACTTCTGATCTTGCTTTTCTTCTGAAACTTTTAAAAAAGAAATGAGTGTTGTGAATATCATTTGTTTTCTATCTACCAGTCACAGGATTATATGTTATTTGGGAACGAGGCTGCTTCAAGGATTATTTTTATATATAGTTAAAAAGGTAATACGTTATTCATGGAAATACTTTAATGTTTTAAACACTGTAGTGAAAGCTGTTACTTTATGTCTATTTTTCTCTCTTGTGGGAGTGTGTTGTATCATGTGCCTGCCAAAAGCAGTCTTGATGGATGCTGAATTATAGATCTAAAAGTTTGTTTTTGCTGTTGTTAGAGATACATCTAGAAGTGATGACTTTTTGAAAGTTAATTAAGGATTATTCTTATCAGCATTTTAGAAGGTTAATGATTATAGTGTATGTCTTTTGTATAAGGTAGACTGAATTATTTTAGTATCTGTGAATCATTTTGCCACAATTATAGTACCACTTTTATAAAGTATTTTGGCTTAATTTTTTTTTATTTTGGTTTAATTTTTATTTTATAATGTTTTTATTCAGAATGAAAGAGCTATTTATGACTGTTTACTGGAACTCTGACGAAAAGTAGATATTTTTCTAAATTGATCTCTCACGGTAATATTTTAGTTTTAAAAATGTTTTCCTTCGAGATGCTAAAATAAATTCAGAGGGCATTCTTTATATTAGAAGTTAGAGAAGGCAAAATTAGTTTTTGGTATATTTTCTTTGTTGTATTGAAGTTTTATTAAAAATACTCTGTGTACCATATTTACATATGAAATAAGCTCATAACACTAAAAAAAAAAAAGAATGGGTAACGGGTATTGTCATGTTTATATGCAGCCCCTGTTTCCTTCCTTAACCTACAGCTTGTGCTATACCTCTCTGCCTTCTAGAAGAGTATTAACCAGTGATAAAGCTACATTTATGATTTGGATAAAGTATTTTTATGTGAAAATGTGCAGTCTAATTCTTGTATTTATTCACAGTCCAAATTTCTGACCTGCTATGATAGTTAACTTTAAGAGCTTAATCTCAACTCAGTACTAAAATCAATACAGTTTATGAAGCGCTATTGTTTAATTACTAAATGATACTCAAACATTTTTATCCTCGACATTTAAATTTTATAAATTTATACTAAATAGGTACTTAGATTTTCTAGGAAAAAGATGTCTTCAATGCCTGAATATGGTTACTGAGATTACTTATGTGCTATTATTTATGTGTATGAAATAATGGATTTGGAATGTGGTTTTCCTCTGTGCATATGCAGTAAATATTTGGGCTTTTACTGCCCAGTGATATGATCAAAAAAAAAGAATCCTGAGTTAAATGATCTTCTGTATTCTGTAGTAAAACGGAAAAAAACCATTATCTGCTAATATAATGGTTGTAAAATGGTATCTCATAGTTTTATTTTGCATTTCTTTGATTACCAGTGAGGCTGGGTTTCTCTTCATGTACTTGTTTTCCATATAGGTTTCACCGTTAGTTGTCAGATTTAGCAAATAAAAATATAGGACAACCTGTTAAATTTGAATATTGGATAAACAAATAAATTTTGAGTATAAGCATATACCCTTGCATTAGTAGGGATATACTTACATTAAATTTTTTTATTGCTTATCTTTAATTCAAATTTAATGGGGTATGCTATATTTTATCTTTACCTTCTATAAATTGCTGCTGTCTCTTACCAAATTTTTAATTGTATTTCCTGTCTTCTTGTTATCTTAAAGAGTTCTTGGCATACACTGGATATTAAGTGGTTTTTTTTTTTTGAAGTTGCAAACATATTTTTCTAGTTTTCTGTCTAGCTGTTGACTTTATAATTTTTTTGTTGAATAATAAGTCCTTAATTTTGATGGAGTCAATTCTTTCAGTTCCATCAGAATTTTCCCATACTGCTTATACTTTTGAGATCTTAAGAAATCTTTTATCACTCCAAGATCACAGATATATCATCCTCCTTTTTATTTCATTAGCTTCATAGTTTTACCTTTCACATTTAGATCTTTAATACATTTGGTGTTTATTTTAAGAGAAAAGTACTAGGAAATGAAACGAGAGAGGTGGAGAGAGCAGATTGCTTGGAGATTGTAGGCCCTTGCGAGGACTTTGGTTTTTATGCTCTGCGAAAGAGGAAGCCAGTGGAGGTTTTAAACCTGAAATCTGAAATATGCTTTTAAAAAAAATTTCTGATGATTCTTGAGAATAGATTGTGTGAGGTATGGCAGAGACAGTTGTTACTTCTTCCTCGGTATCTAGGATATCCTTTTCTCTGTCCGTATCTGAATTTCTCTTAGAGACTGTATTTTCCAACTTCCCCTGACTATAGGAGATTGTCTACGTGATTAGGTTTGGGCCAGTTAAATGTGAGCAAAAGTGGTATGTGCAACTTCTGGGTTATCTTCTTAAAGATCAGGTGCTAGTCCTGTTCCTCTCTCTGTGCCCCCCATCCCCCCCCCCCCCCCCCCCGCTAGAAAGTAACAACAGCTAGAATGACATCTGCCTTGACCCCAGAGGTAGCCATCCCTGGTCAGCCTAGGTCCCCAGATGACCTTGTGGGACAGAACCAACTACTACTCATTCTCCCCCAAGCGGTGGCCCATCTCTGTACTGTTTCCAGGAAGAGGATAAACTTTTTTGTTTGAGCCACCATATTTGTCATCATTTTATCACAGCAGCTCTCCCAGTACCCAATTTAGTGACAAAATTGGTACCTGCAGTGGGGTGTTGCCATAATAAATAGCTAAAATGCATGGCACTGTCTGAGTGGTTGGCCAGCAGACAGTAGGCGCCGTGTTAGAGGCTGGGACCCTTGTTTGCTATGGCAGAACACTTGCTGAAGCTGTCACCTCTGAGAACTTGGAAGGGCATCGTTGTGCTTGTCTAGTTTGTACCTCCAGGGGAGTGGTTAGAAAGACTGCTAATGTGAGACAGCTCACATGAGTTGATTAGCTGCTTTAGCAAGGAACTGCAGGAGGGTGTCAAGTAAGAGAACAATTAGCTAGTTTGCACTTAGAGTTGGGAGGGGGTATAAACTTGCTAATGAAGTTCTGTACGCCCATGACCTATGCTTCGCATTGACTGAAAGGACAGTAATGTGGGGTGTTGCAGGGCTAGAAAAAGTAGTTTCTTTTTCCCAAACAGCAAGAGGTTAGATTTGTTTTTAGGAACATTTGTCAGGTTTTCTTGGCCTGAGAAAAGTAGAAACCAGGCTAGGCAAGGATCATATGAAGGCTTTATCTTCCCACCTGAACCAGTCACTTAAACTAGGTAAAGCTCCAGCTACAAATATGAAATCTCCGTTCCCCAGGACAACAAAGGTTTAGTTCTTACTTATGACACGTCTATGGCTCTGTCCCACCATCCTCTACCATTCTAAGCCGAAGGAATAGGCTTTTTGGGGACATTACTGTTCTGTTTCAGAGGGAAGGGAGACATGCGGAACCAGCTGCTTGGAAGTGGCATGTGTTACTTTTGTTCATATTTTATTGGCCAAAGCTAATTGAGTGGCTGAGCCTGAAATCATTCAAGCAGAAAGAACATTTTAGGTCACATGGCTTGTCCCGGTGTGAATTGCGTGTGTGGTGGTATAATCATCCTGCCCTGTGAATCAGATACTCTCAAGTTCGCCAACCTGAAATCAAGGGAGAGAGGGATGCATCTGCCTCAGAGGTCAGCTGATAATAGAATTCTGTTGAATTGACAAGCTTAGCATCTACTGTCAGACTAAATTTTGAGTATGGTTACTTTCATATGGCACTGGCCGAAGCCAAAGAGACCTACAGAGGTTTTGAGAAGATTACATTGCCAAAGATGCCAAAATCTGTAATGGTTTGCCATTTTTTGACAACTAAAGCAATCTTTGACCCCCAAACATGTACCCCCAGGAAATAGGCTATTAGTTCTTTCCTGCCTCTATGGAGCACATACTCTCCTATTTTCATTTCATATATTGCTAGAAAGGATAACAGAGGAAAGTATCTTCCAGAGACAAAGCCGGGCTCTAACAGACAAATGGACAAGAGAGTCTGTCCCCTCCCTACAGGCCCCCCACCCTCACCCCCGCCCCAGCACAGAACCTAAGTTTAACCAAGGACCTTGCTTCCCTGGTAGAGTGGGGACTCTTTGCCATTCTTGTCCAGCAGTATTTCATCATTGGTAAGAAGAGTATTTGCCATTCTTTTCAGAATGAAAGACTTAATTGCATTAATCTTGTTTGTATTCCATTGTATATTGGGTGTAATGGTGGTGGTAGAGAGCAAAGTTACTTGTCTTTTAGTTTGTAGGTCACTGGACAGGGACAGAAACACAGTGGTATCTGTCGAAGAGGTCGTGTATCACCCAGAGACCTTAGACTTTGAGCTGAATCCAATAACTAAATAGATGGGACTTCAGGTTATCCCTTTAGAAAAGGAGAGGAATGTTTCAGAGTGGGAACAAGGATGTGCTCCCACCTCTGATATTTTGCTGCCACATAGCTCCGATTTCTTAGGCTCCTTGTAGCCAGAGGAGACCACATATTTAAGTTTTGGCCAGCGGATGGGAGTGGAAGTGATGTATGCACATCCACATTTGTATTACAAATCTGTCTGTCATATTCCTTTTGCCCCGTCCCCATGGATGAGCTGTGGGTAAGCTGGCTTCCATCATACTGACAAGTGCAGTGCCCAGGGGAGTGGCAGGACAGGAGAGAAGGAACCTCAGTCCCCACGACTACTACATGAGAGAGAAGTGAACTCCTCTTTCATTTGTGTCACCACATTCCTGGTCTTGTTATAGCAGTTTAGCCTATATCTTGATTAATATAGATGGCGATGATGAAAGTAGGAAACAAACCTGGAAAATTTGATTTGGAATTGTTCTTAATTTTTTTTTTTTTTCACTTGAAGCTTTTGTTTATATATTTTCTCTGTGAAAGTTTATCTTTCAAATTGTCTAACAAAGAGTTTAGAAATAAACTCCTTTATTTGAATATCAGTCCTGTTGTGATTTCCTTCCTATTTCATATGCATAACATATTCTTGTAAAAATGTTGTATCCCGATATTCTCATGTGCTGTCCATTTTCTTTGTTGCTATAGAGTTCTTTCATCTGTACAGTTATTGTTATATAATATTTGGTTTTTACCATTCTTGTATTACTGTTGATTCTTATGGATTGTATTGTGTCCCCTCAATTCATATGTTGAAGCCTTAATCCCCCATGTGACTATATTTGGAGATAGGGCTTTTAGGGAGGTGATTGAAGTTAAATGAGGTCATAAGAGTGATCCAGTAGGTCCAGTAGAACTGGTGTCCTTATAAGAAGAGAAAGAGACACCAGAGCTCTCTCTCTGCCACGTGAGGATACAGTGAGAAGGCAGCTGTCTGCAACTCAGGAGGGGGGTCACCAGAACTGGACTGTACAGGCACCTTGATCTGGGACTTGCAGCCTCCAGACTGTGAGAAAAATACATTTTATTCTTTAAGCCACCCACTCATGGTATTTTGTTAGGGCAGCCCAAGCTAAGACAGCCCAGGTTTTTAACTGCTACACCACGTGCAAGGGGCATTTCTCAGATCACAGTTAATAGTAAAGCAAACTGCAAAGAAGAGTCTAAAAGAGGAGAACACCAAGAATGAGTAAATGTTACTGAAGCCAAGAGATAAGCATTTTAAAATTGAGAATGTCAATATTAAATTGACAGGTCTAATAAATTCTGAATGAATTTTCAGTTAAGTCATTTGTATTTTGGAAAGAGTTTTGTGTTTGCACAAAATCCAGATTGCAGAGGTTGAGTAGCGAATCGGTGGTGGTGGTGGAAGTGGTAGAAATAATGAGTTTAAGCCCTTTTTTCAAGACACTTGGCTGTGAAAGGGAAGGCACCACTAGGACAGTGGCAAGAGAGAGACATCACATCTGGGGAGTACGTTAAATTCGTTTGTTCATTTGTTTTATACGGTGAGAGCTTGAAGTATTTATGTACAGTGGGGGGAAAGTCAGAAAGGATAAGTGGGAGATTTAGAAGAGGAAGGTGGGTAAATGATGGCATCAGATCCCTTAGGAGGTGGGATGGCTTGAGTTCTGGAGCCCTGGTTGAAGGTTAGCTTTGGGGAGGATGAGGGACATCCTTCCTCTACTTTCTCAGGAAGGAGGTGAGAGTGTGGTTGTCGATCAGCAGGGGTGGAGGAAACTGAAGGATTCTGACCTAATAACCTCTCTTTTGGTTCTGTGAAGGTAATGTCATTGGCTGAGTAGAGGGAAGAATAGGAAGCTTGAAGAAGGTGATGGAAGTTTGGAATTGATTCTGTGAGATGTGAGAGAGGGAGTTGATTGGGAGCCCACAAAGAGACTGATGGGCAGCAGCAAGCAAGGGCCCTGTCGAGATGGGAGACCATGCATTTGCTGGCTGAGTCTGTGGTCCACTGAGTTGGGGCTTCTGTAGTAGCGATCTCTAGTCTGGATGTGGGAGTGGAGAAGATTGGTTTAGGGAAAGGACAAGCCAGCAAAACTAAGTATAGGCAAGGGAGTGGGCAAAGCTGGATGATCAGATCCTAGGCTTATAGTGGACAGGAAGTGAAGCTTGGAGCGTGGCTGATGGATCAGGAAAAGAATAGAGAGGGCATGGAAAAACTGAACTCTTAAACAATTAAGGTCAGGTATGATTCATTCATTCATTCATTCATTCATTCATTCATTCATTCATTCATTCAATAAATATTGAGCATTTATCTTCCAAACACTGTTCTCTGTGGTGTGGCTGCTTAGATCAAAACAAGGTTCCTGCCCTACACTAGCCGACTTCTAGAGGGGAGGTAGATAAACATATATATGAAAATGTTAAAAAGAAAAATGAAGGGTAAGGGGGTAGAGAGTGATGCAGATGCTATTTTAGATAATGTAAACAAGAAAAAGCTCTTGGAAGAGATGAGCTCTGAGCTGAGACTGGAATGTGGTTAGGTTACAGCCATGGGAAGAGCTCCCCAGGGTATGCAGACAGCAATGGCAGAGCCCTGGCCTGGAACTTGTGGGAGGAGTGGCCAGGTAGCTGGGTAGCCTGAGTGAGGAGGGGAGGGGTAGTTACTGAGGGCAGTGATACTTCCGCGCTGTGGTAGGATCTGGAATTTTTTATTCAAGTGTCCTGAGAAAGCCATTGGAAGGTTTGAATCAGACAAGTGAGGTGATCTGTTTTACTTTTCCGAAGGCTCACGTTGGCTGTTCGGTGGAGTTTTGATTGGCAGTGGCAGGGAAGGAGTTGAGAGAGCTAGAAGGGTAAGAGGTGTAGCCTGTAAGTAGCAGGTTGGAGTTGCAGATTTCAGCAATTGAATCCTTCTGGGCGAAGGATCCCATTGCTGCTCTTTTAAGCAGGCACACCCACTCCACAATAGGCTTTATTTTCAGTGGATTCAGTGACCCCGACCCTTGGCTTCTGCCGCACCCTTTCCTGTTTTTAACTCTGACCCTCAGGGGCTTCATTATTCATTCTCCCATTTTGTCCTCGCTGGTCTTTCAGATGTGATGCGCCCTTGTTGTCTGCCGAGCCAAGACTTCCTGTAGACTTAGATTTATCGACCTTTTCGTCGGAGTCTGATTTTAGTCTCCGGCCAACTTCCCCGGAAGCCAGGATGTAAGACAGGTGGAAGTAGGGGAAATGGAATCCGGCAGAGCTGTGTTCTGCCCTCTTAGCGCGGTTCCCTGGCTCCCTGAAGCAAAGCCCAAGCCTCTCAGTTCACCCAGTGGAAGAGCCCCACACTGATCTTGGCTACTGCCTCCCTTGATCCCTCCGGGATCACCTCGGGTCCCCCTCTCCAGGCTCAGTCTGTGCCTCCTCAATCTGCAGGCCCCTAGCCGGCTAGGGAGCAGTATGCACACCCTCCGGTTACAAAGTGGTGTGTGGGAACACTCAGAAGTACGAGGTAGGCGTGGTACGTCTTCCCCAGTGTTAGTTTTACTAGCTGTTATTTAATTTACTAACTCTGGACAGCAAAAACGAATGTAGTTCTAATGACAAACTATCTTTCTCAACAAATTCTTTTATTGACTCTAATTAAAAATGCTAACATTTTTTAAAATAAGAAAATAGGTATATTATAGTTTAGAATAACATTCTGTGGACAAAACACAAGGCTAAGAAATGTAAAGTTTGTGTGGGCCATTTAGTGCTATGCCTTCAGTCTCCTGGAGATATTTAGTCCCTCTGCTTTGCCTTAAGGATACTTTGCTAGACCAAGTTTGAACTACTTTTAGGTGGTTGGATTTGTAATTCTGTATTTTTGTTTTTATGTTTAATGGAGCTATCATACATACATTTTTATTCACATGGGTTAGGAACTGGCTTTGATGATATAGACTTTGAGCCTTTGGGCTTCTCTGGTTAAAGGTAAAAATATGAGTATTTTCCTCTTCTACTTGGGTTTCATTTTGACAGATGTCATTAAAGTACACATTGCTGCATTATAAACAGGATTTATAGGAACCGAGTGATGGCCTCGTAAGATCAATACTCAAAACAAGGTCATCCTGGGCCACAAAATAAGTTTGACACTTTGAATTTTTTTAAAAACTAGGATATCCCTTGCATTAAAATCTGTAATGTTTCTTCTTGAGAGTTGAGGGTGGATTTTTGAGCACAAAGATAAATTTCTTTGTTTGGATGGTTTGCCATTAGGAAATTGGTTTAACACTAGGGATTTTGTATAACACTGCCAAATTATAAGGTTAATGAAGGACTTGGTCATGTTCCCTGATGCATCCTGAGCACAGCACCTGCCACATTAGCACGTAATAACTAGTTTTGAGTGAATGAATGAATCATCTGTGATAGAACTGTGGAAATAATGCTGTCTGGTTAGTGATACAGGCAGCATCAGGGTTGAATGAGGGTGCCTTCCTGGGTGTGCGGTCAACAGTATTGCCATGAATATATGACCCCTTAAATTACTAAAAATAGGAGCAGAGCTGTAAGTCGTTGGGTTTTGTTTTGTTTTGAGTCTGCCAGTTGTCGAGTATATTTAATCACATAAAAATGCCAATTCTCCAGTAAAATGGGGATAGCAACACAGACTTTGTTTATTGAGTGTAAGTAGCTGTACTAAGATTAGATGAGGTACATAGAGTGTGAGAAAATACATACATGCAAATCAGTTATCTGACAATGCACTTGTATCCAGAATTTATAAAGAACTCTTACAACCTGGTAATAAAAAGAACAACACAATGAAAAAAACGGGCAGAGCACCTGAATAAACATTTCTCCGAAGAAGACTTATAAATGGTAAATAAGGTTATGAAAAGATGCTCACCTTCATTAGTCACAGGGTTAAGCAAGTCAAAATCACAAAAGATAGCACTTCATACCAACTATTTGGTTATAATCAAAGACAGATAATAACAAGTGTTGGTAAGAATGTGGTGAAATTGGAATGAACGCTCATACATTGAAAAGGAGGCAGCCACTTTGGAAAACAGCTGAGCAGTTCTTTAGAAGGTTAAAACATAGTTAACATAGGTTACCCAACAATTCCATTCCTAGGTCTATACCCAAGAGAACTCAAAACACAGGTCCACATAAACATTTATACAGTGATGTTCATAGCAGCATTATTCCAGATAGTTAAAACAAACGTCCATCCACTGATGAACGGATAAGCAAAATGTGGTGTATTATTCACACAATCCAATGGAATATTATTTAGCATGAAAAAGGAATGAAATACTGACACATGCTACAACATGGACAAATCTCAAAACATGCTAAGAAGTCAGACACACAAATCGCTATATGTTGTATGATTCCATTTGTATGAAATGTCCAGAATTGGCTAATCTATGGGGACAGAAAGTATATTAGTGACCGGGAAGGGTTAGAGAAGGGAGATGGGGAAAGATTGCTAATGAATAGAAAGTTTTTTTTTAGGATGATGGAAATGATTTAAAAAATTGTTTGCGGTGATGGTTTTACAGCTCTGAATATACCAAAATCAGTGAATCATCTGCTGTGAAAGGGTTAATTGCATAGTATGTGAATTATATCTCAATAGAGCTTTTGAAAAAAAAGAATAAATGAGGTAATGTGTGGGAATATATTTTGAGCTACTTGAGAAGATACTGTAGTTTGACTGTGAGGCCTTTAAATAGTAGCAGGATGACTTAGATATTTTCCCTTACTTGCAGGTCTGTGATTTTTATGCCATGACCCGACTTTATAAGGCTATAACTCAGCAATATAAAATATTGAAAATGTTGAAACATTAAATGAAAACTGCTTGGCTTACTGTTTTTATTTAATAGGATTTTCTGAATCTGTTAATTAGCAATAAGTAGAGTATCATTAACGAATTAGGTTTTTGAGTCATAAAATTCTAGATCTGGAAGAAACTTTAGAAGTCATATATTCTAGGCCCCTTATTTTGTTTTATAAGTGAGAGAAATGAGTCCTATAGGGTAACTAAGGTTAACTAAGATGTCTTAGGTCACAGAGTAGTGTAAATTCTAGAACCGGATCAGTGTTCTTTCTCTTGACTACCATTGGTTTTGGTGCTGTGATGGTATTAGCACTAATAATACTAATAACAGCTATTTAAATGTTTCCCATATCCTAGGCATTCTGTTTGGTACTTTATGTATATTTTCTTGGTTACACAGATTCCCAAGTTGATTCATTTTCCCTGGTGTTAGTTTCCTATTGTTCTGTAACAAATTAAGAGAACTTCATGGCTTAAAACAACACGAACTTATTATCCTACAGTTCTGGAGGTCAGAAGCCCGGAAACGGGTGTTACCAAGTGTTGGTAGGACTGTATTCCTTCCTGGAGGTCTTAGGGGAGATCAGTTTTCTTGTCTTTTCCAGCTTTTAGAGGCTGCCCACATTCTGTGGCCTGTGGCCCTCCTTCCATCCAGAGTCAGCAGTGGTGGGTCAAGTCTCACAGGCAGTCTTTTTGGTCCTCTTACGCTTCTCTCTTTTCCCTTTAAGACCCATGTGGTTCTTGTGGGTCCAGCTGGGTATTCCAGGATAGTCTCCTTATTTTAAGGTCAGTTGATTGGCAACCTTAATTCCTGGTTGCCACGCAACATAAAGGATTCACAGGCTCCAGGAATTAGGGTACTGATATTCTTCTTTTTTTTTTTTTTTTGAAGATTTTTATTTATTTATTTAAGAGAGAGAGAGCATGAGAGGGGAGAAGGTCAGAGGGAGAAGCGGGACTCCCCGTGGAGCTGGGAGCCCGATGTGGGACTTGATCCCAGGACTCCGGGACCATGACCTGAGCCGAAGGCAGTCGCTTAATCAACTGAGCCACCCAGGCACCCAGATATGGATATTCTTGAAGGGGATTTTGTGTGCCTACCGTGCCTACTGTATTCTGTTAAGCAAAGAGTTTTAGGATCGGAGAGGTTAAGTAAGTCATTCAGAGTTGCAGCATTAGCAATGAAAACACCAATATTTTAACCCATGACTATTATTTAGCATATCTTTCATGATTACATGTTCTTTTCCACAAATGCTGTTTCATCCTAGTCTGGCAAAGTAAATAGGACGCCAAGCAGTGTTCAGATAGTAAATAGCTCTTTCTTGCTAAAGTAAAATCACATTTACTTTAATAGTATTAAGAGAGAGTATATTACTATGGTACAATTAAAAGCATGGTGGAGGAGTATATTTATTGATATGGAAACATGTTTATGACTCATCAAGAATTTCAGTTCATTAGCCCCCTCCCCCCACTCCTCTCTATTCATTAGTTCCCTTCTGTCATCAGTTCTTCCTTATCCAGTCTTAGCTGCCCCAGTTCAAATTGCTGTCCTGCAGATTCCCTTATGCCTTTGCACCTCCTTGCTCTCCCCCGTCTGGCAAAGCCAGAGGCCTGGAGGAGCCCACCTACCTGCCTGTTGGTTTCACTTCACCGATACACGCTGCAGCCTCATTTGCCTGGCAGTCTTCCCACGTGTCTCTGTTCTCTTACGCCCACAGCATACCTCCTCCGTTCTTTCAAACTTTACCCCCGACTAGTGTAACTTGCCATCTTAGCTGTTTTTCCTGGAGTGGACCACTGTTAAGCATTGCTTCCTTTCAGGAACACTCTTCTCTTGGCCTCTGGCCCAACACCCTTTCCTGCATTGCCTTTTCCCATTCTGGCTGACCCTTTTCAGTCTTGTGTGTTGGTTCTTCCACTTTTACCTGACTGCTGGAAGAGGAGCTCCCCAAGGTCTCTCATTTCTCTCACCTTGCACTTTGCGTTTTAAATATGATCTATTTGAATACATCTCCCTTACTTATTTCTCTAGTGTAGGTTTTCTCAGCCTTAACACCTAGTGACATTTTAGATGGGGTCCATTTTTGTCGGGGGCGGGGCTGTCTTATGCACCGTAGGATGTATAGCAACAGCATCTCCGGCCTCTACCCACTAGATGCCACTAGAACCCCCTCTATCCCACAAGTGGCAACCAAAAATGTGTCACACATTGCAGAGTAAGTGTCTCCTGGGGGGCAGAATCACCCCCAGGTGAGAACCATTTATCTAGCCTAAAGCTCTTGTCTGAAGATCTAAGAATAATGCCTTGCGGGCAGCTCCACTGGAATGTCTCCTAGGCATCTCATACTTAACATGACCAAAGTGGACTTTTGTTATTTTTTTCTGGTACACTCTTCCTTCAGCTTTCCTCATTTCATTTATGGCCTTGCAGGCCTTTGGAAACACTTGGCTTTTATTCTGAGTGAATTAGGGAGCTATCTGAGGGCTTGGGGCTAGGAAATCATAGTCTGATCACTGCTGAGAAGAGACTACGAATTACAAGGTTGAAGCAGGAAGACTTGCCAAGAAAATGCTGTGGTGATCCAGGTAGAAAGATGGTGTAGTAGCATGGACCAGGGTGGTAATAGAGGAGATGGTAAGAAGTGGTATCTTTGGATTAAGTCTTCAATACAGATATCCTTGGGAAGAAGAGTGCATTGTATTATCATGAGATTATCTTAGTGTGATTTGTTTTTCAGGTATTTGCTGAAAACTTGCAGGAAACAGGTTTCAGTGGATCAGAGTGAGAACAGTGTAGCCAAAGCCCAGGAACTTGGGATGTTACCTGAAAGACTTTAGGCCAGAACAGGCAGTAGAGTGAGAGTCCCCGTAGGTGGAGCAAGGAGGACATCCAACAAAGCCAGGTACACTTCACAGTCTTCCCTGGGGCAGGCCCTACCACTGTGAACCAAGTACCCAAGGCAGGGTGGATAGAACAAATGGAAGTCAGGAGATATGACTTGACTAGATAGATATGACTGGACTAGATATTGGAAGCAAGTCATCTTGGGCTATCAGCTAAAGTGAGGTGGCCATTGGCATTTGGGGTGGACATTTTTGTTGTACAAGATTGCCTTATATGTAGTGGAACACTGGGATCTCTGGTTCCTCATTGATAGCAATGTGTGCTCCCTCTTTGTGACATCTAGAATGTGCCCTTCAATTTCCAAACTCCCATGGGAGTCAGATGTGCTCAACTGCAAACCGCTTGAGCACACCCCCCTTTCTAGTTTTAAAATGGCCTGCAGTTACATCAAGTCAAAAGGCTCTGGCATGTCAAGTCCTCAAAGAAAATGCAGGTTGTTTCTAGTTTGGGGGACGTAGAAGGTATGGGAGTGAAATGTTACCAGTAGTACTTCAAAATCAGCACTGGTTTTTATTGCTGATGCACTTGTTAAATATTTTTGTGTTCTTCTATGTGCCTTAAAATATTAATTCTTATTTCTTTCATAGAGGGTGTGGGTGCTTCAGGGCCATCTCTAAACATAGTGCATAGGACACCTGTTCCAGCTGTTCTCTTCCCAGCATTGTTAGGTAAAAGAATTAAAATTTGAATTAAAAGGAATGAAGAGTTTGTATACAAATGAATTCTCTAGGGGCGCGCCTGAGTGGCTCTGGGTTGAAGCCTCTGCCTTCGGCTCAGATCATGATCTCAGGGTCCTGGGATCGAGCCCCGCATCGGGCTCTCTGCTCGGCTGTGAGCCTGCTTCCCCCTCTCCCTCTGCCTGCCTCTCTGCCTACTTGTGATCTCTCTGTCTCTGTCAAATAAATAAATGAAATCTTTAAAAACAAAAAACAAAAAATGAATTCCCTAGTTGTATTTTGGCAAAGGGAATGGGACTAGGATAGACCGAGGGAGATTAATGGCTATGTGTGAATGTTTTTGTACATCATGTCTTTATCAGGTCTAGCTGGTATCAAGAACCAAATATTTTTAAAATCACACTTAGAAAACTCAGTAGATGATAGGGTGTAGGAGCGCTTGGGTGGCTTAGTTGGTTAAGTGTCTGACTCTTGATTTTGGCTCCAGTCATTATCTCAGGGGCGTGAGAACGAGCCCCATGTCAGGCTCTGCACACAGTGGGGAGTCTTCCCTATTTCTCCTTCTCCTCCCCCCATGCTTGCACTCGCGCTCGTGCTCGCTCTCTTTCTATCTCTTGAATAAATACATAAATCTTAAAAAAGAAAATAGAATGTAACATTTATCAGATTTGTGATCACTCAGTAACTCAGTATGATAATTCAGTACTGGAGCAATGAAAAATGCACCAAAGAATTGGTCAACAGTGTGAATATATAACATTTAAGACTTATTTATGATGGTCAAATCGCATAACAGACCGGGGAAAATGCTCGTATCAAGTGTGACTAAGGGTTTATAGCTGTAAAACCTGAAGACTTAACAAGGAAAAAAATACCAAGACTTTGTACACGAATGGACAGAGAATTTTAACATATGAGTAATGCAGTTAGTAATCAAAAAGTAGGAATATGTTAATCATCACAGGTAATCAAAGAAATGCATTTTAAATCTGCCTTGAGTCACCCCTTCTATTCTCTTGAAAGTACTGGAAATTAAAATAACTCCCAGTTCTGGTGAGGTTTTAATGAAGTGGGCGCCATTCACGTTTATTTGTTTCTTGTGCTATATACTCTCAGCCACTGCCTTTCTCTGAATATGTGTGATGTTAGGTTCTTACGCCTTGTCCATATTGCATTTCCCCGCCTCTTTCTTCTGACCTCGTGTTGACTTCTCATCCCCTTTGAGAGCAGTAGTCACATGGGGGAGGCATCCCACCCCACTTAGCACTGCTGGTGAGCCATCTTTGATTTGTGTTCAGCACTCCATTGCAGTACTGGGTATACGGTTACCCCCTGCCACTTGAGTAGGGGTTCTTGAGGTTACGGGTGGTCAGCTGTCTCAGGGCCTGGCACACAGCAGTTGTTCAATAAGTGTTGAACTAAATTAATGAAATTTGATGAATGTTTTAATGAACTACAGGTATGTCAAGATAATAAAATAATGTGGTCACTGACAGTGTAATTATGAGTGTAATTTATGGCAGAATTTTATAACTGAATACAAAATGGTATGTTTAGTGTGGTTTAACCACATTTGAAAAGTAATAATCAAAAATGAAAAGTTAATGATTTTAAGTTACAGATAATAATTTCTTTATTATATAAAGATAACTTTTTAATCTTTATGAAAAAATATGTCATTTTTAAAGTCGACTGGCAGACTTATCTCCCCCTCTCCTTATCAAAGGCTGAACTCTTCTTCTTGTCTAGTTATCTGATTTAACTATCAGGAAGCAGGGTGGACCTACCCAGACTGTGGACTCAAAAGGGTAGCTGCATTTATGTGACTGTGAATTAAGTCTCTAAGCATATTTAAACTTTTACTATGCTTGGATGTATCTACCTTAAGAGGTATTTCCCTTTTTCATTTTATTTTCTAAATGATTCCATCTTACAGATATATGGTTCTTAGTATTTTATAGTTTATAAAGGCATTCATGTTATCAGTGAGAAGTTCTACAGCTTTGGATGATGTCAGATATAAATGGTAAATGACTTCTTTTACATTTTTTGAGTATCTACCATCTGTCAGTGACTGAGATACAGAGTGCCTTCAGGGAAGTCCTTGTCTGGCAGGGAAGCTAGGCAGCCACGGTCATGTGATGAACATATGGCGGTGTGCGAGGGGCGGGGGAAAGCAGTTATTTACCAAAAAAATTGGCAAGATAAGATAACTTTTTTTTTCCCAGTGAGTTGATTTTTGAGCAGGACTTTAGAAGATGAGTTAAGATTTTTGCCAAAAGGAGAAAAAAAGGAAAGCATGAACAGAAAGGGACAGGTGTGGAAGTGCGTGATGTGTGCAGGGGCCATTGAAAGACTTTAGAGAGTGATATGACATGATCATATTTGTATTTTGGAGAAAAAACTGAGCTCAGTATGGAGAATGAGTGTTTTGAGAAGACACAAGAAAAGTGTGTCTTCTCAGTCTTTTGTTTTTATTTTTGCATGCTTTCCCATACATAAGCATCCCTAGATTTTGATTGCAACATAGGTAAGACAAGTTTATATTATGCACAGTTCTGGTCAGCCAACCATACAAACTTTCTCAAATTCATAGCTGTAAAACAGAGTGTCTCTTAGAAACTTCTGGATGATAACCAGTGGATTAGAGGAATGAGATCAACTAAGAGGTCATTGTAATATTCCAGACAAGAGGTGATGGCTTAAATCAGGGCAGTAACAGAAATGGATGGGAAGGAATATATATGAGATGTTTTCCTGTGTGGACTCAGTTCTTGATGTGTGGGGGTAGGGAGAAAAAGGAATTATAGATCAGTGTTTCTCAGATTTTAATATGTACATGAATTGGTTGGGGATTTTGTTAAAAGGTAAATTCTCATTCAGCAGGCCTGGGGTGGGGCACAATCTTGTGTTTCTGAAAAGGTTCCCAGTGATGAACAACAAGCACTGTTGGTCCATGGACCAATCTTTAAGTAACAAGGGTGAGAGATCTTGAGTGTCACATTCTAGTATCCAGATGGTAATGTCATTATCTGAAATGAGGAACACAGGAGAAAAAGAAATATTGGAGCAAAATCCTTATGGGACATTCAGGTATAAAATTATAGATGCCTGGAAATTTGGATTTTTAAAGCAAGAGACAAATCAAGCCTAAAGATACATATTTGGGAATTAGCATTTTATCGATTGTAGTAAAAGACATAAAAATGAATGAAATTACCTTAGTTCCTCTAGTTCCATTCACGTTGTTGCAAATGGGAAGATTTCGTTCTTTTTTGATGGCCGAGTAATATTCCATTGTGTGTGTGTGTGTACACACACACTACATCTTTATCCATTCATCTGTTGATGGACATAAACAAGGCATTCAGAGGAAGACAAATACCATATGATTTCACTCATATGTGGAATTTAAGAAGCAAAACGGATGACCATAGGTGAAGGGAAGGAAAAATAAGAT
This sequence comes from Nasua narica, assembly GCA_028533885.1. Taxonomy (NCBI): domain Eukaryota; kingdom Metazoa; phylum Chordata; class Mammalia; order Carnivora; family Procyonidae; genus Nasua; species Nasua narica. The sequence continues at coordinate 23,197,078 of CM052807.1, read as the reverse complement.
GAAAACCGAGAGGGAGGCAAATCATAAGAGAGTCTTACCTATAGGAAATAAACTAAGGGTAGCTGGTGGGGAAATGGGCGGGGAGATGGGGTAACTGGGTGATGGACATTAAGGAGGACACATGAAGTAATGAGCACTAGGTATTGTATATAACTGATGAATCACTAAATTCTACCTCTGAAACTAATAATATAGTATATGATAATTAAATTGAATAAAAAATTTAAAAAACCAAAACAAACAAAAGAATGATGTTATCTACAAGAAAGAGATAAAGATGATATTAGAATATACACTTCTGTTTGCTAGAATTTTAATACTCTATTTAAGTTACTTTATGCAATGGGGAAGAAGTTGGATAGGTAGCCTCCTCTCTATGAACAAATTGTAGGTATAAATTCAGAAGTGGAGAAATCTTTGGAAAACTGCCTTATCTCCTGGTAGTGACCATAGGTCAGGTTAAATATTCCATGGGTCAGGTTAAAAACACACTGAAATACCTTGTTATGTAAATTCACTCATACAAACAAATATGTATTAAACATCTTCAAAATGCCAGTGCCTCTCATCTACATTTAAAATAGTAGCAAGGAAGATGTATCCCCCAAATATGGAGATTATGGGGAGGCTAAGCAAATGGATTTTAGTACAGTGGAAGAAATACTGTGGTGAGGAGTGCAGCAGGGACACGTGACTCAATGTGGGGAGGAGGAACTGTCTTCTTGAGGAAGTATCATTTAAGCTGAGACAGAAGGCTGAGGGCGACTGCCCTGGAAGAAGTCAAGGAGGGCATGACAGCAGCGACTACAAGGGAAAAAGACCTTGCAGGTTGAAGGAGGGCAGTGTGGCCAATCCAGAGAACATGCAGTGTGGAGAGTAACGATGAGGTTGGAGAGGTGAATGGAGTCCATGGCTAGGCCCACTCCCCTGGGACTTGATAGAGCGTGGAGGGAGAAAATGATTATTTTCCGAAGGAAAAAGTATTATTCCGTCCGGGTGTAATTCAAGCAATAGCTTTCTGCGTATGATTTTATAGGGTTTTATGGACTGGACCAGTAACAGAGTGACTCACAGTAACATTGTTTCTATAGGAAGAATGTTTTGAGCTTCAAAAACTGTCTTAAAAGTCAACTTCCAATTTTGTTTTTCACCATGTGGGGACTGCTTGGCTAGGCATACAGTTCTAATGCTTTTTGTTATTTGTGCTCAAATTGTACTTTCTCTAGTGTTTATCTACATGGCTACAGTGTTGATTTTCCACCCCTTGATATGAATCAAAGGTATCATTCCACAGATGCAGTTGAAATGTTTTCTTTTCTTGAACAGATTTAGAAAATATTTGGAAATAAAAATAGAAGTCTTTTTTATACATTGTTTGGTTTTCAGGGTGTTTGTTCTTTCAAGTTAAGGTTTCCCTCTGTAAACTATATTGTGGAGTATAGTGTTATATACCAAGAAAGTTTGAAAAATGAAACTGACATGAAAATTGTTATAAATAGAAAGTAGAAGATATTGGTATGATTTCACTGTGGAAGTCAAATGGAATGCAGAAGGTAAACAATATAAGGATAAAATGCCTAGCTTTTAAAAATATTTTAATAACCATGAGTTTATCACCATTATCTTCTTCATAACTAGATATTAGAAATTAAAAATCATTAGAAACACTAGATATTTTAGGGGCAGCTTGGTGGTTCAGTGGGTTAAGCCTCTGCCTTCGGCTCAGGTCATGATCTCAAGGGTCCTGGGATTGAGCCCCGCATCCGGCTCTCTGCTTAGCGGGGACCCTGCTTTCCCCTCTCTGCCTGCCTCTCTGCCTACTCGTGATCTCTCTCTCTCTGTCAGATAAATAAATAAAATCTTAAAAAAAGAAATACTAGATATTTTAAAGTAGAAAAGAGCCGTTAAGGCAGTCCCTTTATAAAATGGATCTATATGATCTTCATTTTGTTTAATAAATGAAACCTTAGTCTGAAACTCCCTGAAATTTCCATGTCTCCAATAGGCAAAGTTAATTTGATTAACACTCATCTCAGCAAAAATGTTTTTCTGTATTAGAATGCTTTCAGCTGGCAAGTAGTGGAAGACCCAACTGAAACTGAAAATGATAAATTTTATGATCTCATATAACTAGAAATTTGGTAGAAAGATGGTTTTATAGTTAGTTCATGTAGCAGCTTACTGCTGTCATTAGGCTCTCAGAATCTATTTTTCCATTCTAACATCCTGCATGAGTTAGCCTTTGTTCTCAGACTTGTCCCCTCTTGGTCTGAAGATGGCAGGCAGCTTTAGCTCCACGGTTTCTATCCTCATATCCAAGTACCCAAGATTATAAGAAAAGAAGGTATCTCTTGTCTTGACCAGCAGCAGTTCAGCTGCTATCATAAAATACTATAGACCGAGTGGCTTAAATAACAAACATTTATTTTGCACGGTTCCGGAGTTTGGGAAGTCCAAGATCAAGTTGCCTGAAGATTCTTGGTGAGGGCCTGTTTCTGGTTTGAGGACAACCACCTTTTCACTGTTTCCTCACATGGCAGAGAGAGAGCTTTCTAGTCTCTCTCGTTTTGTAAGAACACTTAACACCACTTTGGGGCTCCACCCTCAAGACCTAATGTAACCTTAATTACCTCCCAAAGGCCCCACCTTCAAATACCATCACATTGCGGATTAGGGCTTCAACCTGTGCATTTTGTGGGGGTGGGGAGCACAAATGCAGGCCATAGCATTTCTTTTGTCATTTTGTAGAGTAAAAAGAGCTTAGCAGACTTCACTACCTGAATGTATGTCATGTAACCCGTTTCTTTCTTTTTTTAAATTAACATGTAATGTATTATTTGCTTCAGGGGTGCAGATCTGTGAATCATCAGACTTACATATTTCACAGCGCTCACCATAGCACGTACCCTCCCCAGTGTCCATAACCCAGCCATCCTATCCCTCCCTCCCCTCCCTCCAGCAACCCTCAGTTTGTTTCATGAGATTAAGAGTCTCTTATGGTTTGTCTCCCTCCTGATTGCATCTTGTTTCATTTTTTCCTTCCCTACCCCCCAGCACCCCACCCTGCCTGTGAAATTCCTCATATCAGAGAGATCATATGATAGTTGTCTTTCTCTGATTGACTTATTTTGCTCAGCATAATACCCTCTAATTCCATCCATGTCATTGCAAATGCCAAGATTTCATTTCTTTTGATCTGCATAGTATTCCATTGTGTATATATACCACATCTTCTTTATCCATTCATCTGCTGATGGACATCTAGGTTCTTTCCATAGTTTGGCTACTGTGGACATTGCTGCTATAAACATTCGTGTGCATGTGACCCTTTGGATCACCACATATGTATCTTGAGGGTAAATACTCAGTAGTGTGATTGCTGGGTTGTTGGGTAGCTCTGTTTTCAACTTTTTGAGGAACCTCCATACTGTTTTCCAGAGTGGCTGCACCAGCTTGCGTTCCCACCAACAGTGTAGGAGGGTTCCCTTTTCTCTGCATCCTCGCCAACCTCTGTTGTTTCCTGACTTGTTAATTTTAGCCATTCTGACTGGTGTGAGGTGGTGTCCTACTGTCATATAGCCAATTTCTAAACCGGTCCAGGGCAAAGGATATAGAAGTCCTGTGATTGGCTTAGACTAGTCAAGATTCATGGCCCTCCAACCCTCCCAGAGAAGAACTAAATCCGGATTCTGTTTGCCAGGAAGGAGAGTGGACTGGGAAGGCAGCCACTGATGCCTGTCTTAACCTCCCAAGGCCACTTCCCCTGCCTGGGCTCTGAATCACTTTCTTCCTTTTGGAGGACTTTTTTCTGTTAATTTTTTTTTTTAATCACCTCTTTGTTCTCTTCAGGCTATGTTGAAAGAAGAGTCTACATGTGCTCTCTCTTATAGTGTATTCCTTAATTCTTCTGTAATTGGGATTCTGCTCCTCCTACAAAATAACCTTTCCCTTTTGTCATCATCAGTGCCTACTTGATTGCCTGATTCTTTGCCCGTCTGGCACTAATGTCTGGCAAGACCAGTGGTTCTGCAGGTTTAGCAAACACGAGAATCATCTAGAGGGTGATTAAAATTGCAGATTGCAGGGCTCTATCCCTAGAGTTTCTAATTCAGTAAGTCTGAGCCAAGGCTTGTAGATTTGAGCTCATTTTTTGGGTATTACTGATTTTACTGACTACTACTTTCTTCCTGTGTTTCAGAACTCCAAAATTACCTTTCAAACCTGCCCTTCTTATTCTTCCTATCTTCTGTTTTATTAATGAATACCAGTGTCCTTTTTCTCAAGTAAGGAACTGGAGCTCGCCTTGTTTTTGTTTATTCTTCCTTATCCCCATATACGGTCAATTCATGTTTCGTCTCTACCCCTCAAGTGCATCATTTTGTCACCATCTCTATTGTCTCTGCTTGAGTTTGAGCACTTATTTCTTTTCACTTATGCTACTAGAATGATCTCTAACGTGCTCGTCCTATTTTCATTTCAGATTTTCTCTTATTTATACTTCATACTGTTGCAGACTGATTTTTTTTAATGTAAATCTTATCACATTATTCCTGAGCTCAGAATTCTTTGGGCTTCTGCACCTTCCAGATATAATCCAGTCTCCATCCCATGCAAGCAAAGAGCTTTGGATTGAGTGTCTATCCATCTGTCTACGTTCTTTTCTCTCCTCTTCTCCTTTACTGTATTTCAATACTGAACTTGTCTCAATTCTGAGTTCTCTTGGGTTTTTGAGCCTTTGCATGTTTTTTCCTTGTCTGAAACACTTCTCTTTCCCCCTTGACTGCTTTGGTAGGTCCTGCTTATCTTCTAAGACTTAGCTTAGGGATGCCTCTGCTATTGTCTCCCTTCCCTGATACCTTTTCTTTTCTATTCCAGGGAATTAGGTGTTCCTTTTCTGTGCAACCATATAGGTATATAAAGGGTACCCATTTGGCGCTTAATCACTATTCAGTCTTGCAGGTTTATTGGGTGTTTGCTACCTCTAGACTATAATTTAAGGACAAAGATTATACTTTTTTCATCTGTTTCCTAATGTAGCACCTAACATGATAAGAAACGCTTGGCAAGTGACGGAAAGTTAAGGACCATTTTTAGTGATAAAAACTGGTTGTAAAAATCTGATCTGAAGAATTTAGGACTGGGGAACAAATAGGGTGACAAGAAGCATCTTAAAATTTCATTGGATTTGTTCAAGATTCTGGTAAAATTCGTGGTTCTTATAGTTTGTGACTGAGTAGGGATAGGGATTGTTGATTGATTATAGAAAACATTTAAGTGATGTTCCCATTAGGTTGCCTTTTTCATTTCCTTGAGAGTTTGGATGAAATCTGGAAATAGGACTGCTGTTAAGAGTTCTTTGGCCCATTAGGAACTCTGTCCAGTAGGATGAGCACAACTGATTCCAAAATTTTCTGATATATATATTTACATATATATACACACATACGTATTAGATGTGCATATGTATATATTTTATATATATTATATGTATGTGTGTATATATATACTCCCTATTTATTTCATTGCTTTTTGAGAAATTTATGCAAACTTAAAGAGTTATGTTTATTTATATTATTATAAAACTGCTATCTCTGTGATATATTTTATTTTTAATATTTTAAAGGTTAGCTTATTTACCCACTGTTTTTGAAAATACATGTCCGCCATAAATTTCATAGTGGTTTTGTACTCCAAGCCTGCATTATCTGTGTGGTAGGTATCAATCACATGTGGCTATTTAAATTTGAATTAAAACTTGTTTGAATAAAATTAATAATTCTGTTCCCAAATCATGCTAGCCACATTTCAGGTCCTCAATAATTGTACTAGACAGGACAGATATAAGATTGAAACAGTGGCTTTGAATTATGTTTTAGACCAGATGAGCTTAGCAGAGATATATACAGAACATTCCATCCCCAAATACCGGGATATATATTCAAGTGCACATGGAACATTCTCCAGGATAGAGCACGTGTTAGGCCACAAAATAAGCCTCAACTTTAAGAAGACTGAAATCATATTAAGCATTTTTTTTCTAACTGCAGAAGTATAAAATTAGAAATTACAGGAAGAAAACTGGAAAAAACCCCACAAACACATGGAAGCTGAACAGCATGTTCTAAACAATTTGTGCGTCAATGAAGAAATCAAAGATGAATTTAAAAAATGCATGTAGACAAATGAAAATGGAAACGCAACAGTGCAAAATCTTTGGGACCCACCAAAAGCTGTTCTAAGAACAAAGTTTATAGTAATAAAGTCCTAGATCAATAAACAAGGAAAATCTCAAATAAGCAATCTAATCTTACACTTAAGGGGACTGAAAAAACGAAGCCCCAAATTAGTAGAAGGAAGGAAATAAAGATCAGAACAGAAATAAATGAAATAGAGACTAAAAAAGAAATAGAACCATGAAATCAAGAGCTGGTTCTCTGAAAAGATCAATAAAATTGACAAACCTTTAGCCAGACTTGTCAAGAAAAAAAAGAGAGGACTCAAACAAAATTAGAAATGAAAGAGGAGAAATAACTGACACCATATAAGGGTCATGACATGACACCGTATAAAGGTCATGACATCATGAAATATAAAGGATCGTAAGAGACTACTAGGAAAAATTATATGCCAACAGATTAGATAACATAGAAGAAATGGATGAATACCTAGAAACATATAATCTTCCAAAACTGAATCAGGAAGAAATAGAAAATTTGAACAGATTGATTACTAGTAATGAATTGAGTTGGTAATCAAAAATGTATCAACAAACAAAAGTTCAGGACCAGGTGGATTCACAGGTGAGTTCTACCAAACATTTAAAGAAAAGTTAATACTGATTCTTCTTAAACTATTTCAAGAAATAGAAGAAGAAGGAAAACTTCCAAATTAATTTTATGAGGCCAGCCATTACCCTAATGCCAAAACCAGACAAAGACACTACAAATAAAGAAAACTACAGGCCAGTAATCCCTGATGACGATAGATGCAAAAATCCTCAACAAAATCTTAAACCAAGTTCAATAATATATTAAAAGGATTATTCACAATGATGATACGGGATTTATTCCAAGGATGCAGGGAGGGTTCAGTATCTGCAAATCATTCAACATGATTCATCACATTGACAAGACAAAGGGTAAAAACCACATGATCATCTCAGTAGAACATTTGACAACATTCAACATCCCTTCATGATAAAAACTCCACAAAGAGAGGTTTAGAAGAAACATACCTCAACATAGTGGACACTATATATGACAAACCCACAGCTAACGTTATCTCAGTTGCAAAAACTGAAAGCATTTCCTGTAAGATCAGGAAAAAGACAAGGATGTCTACGTTCACCACTTTCATTCAACATATAGTGGAAATCCTAGCTGCAGCAATCAGACAAGAAAAAGAAATAAAAGGCATCCAAATTAGTAAGTAAAAGCAACTGGAAGTAAAACACATCAGTTGCAGATGACATGATACTATATATAGAAAACCCCAAAAAACTGTTAGAACTGAGAAAAGAATTCAGTAAAGTTTCACAATACGAATTAATATACAAAAATCTGTTGCATTTCTATACGCTAATAACAAACTAGCACAAAAAGATATTAAGAAAACAATCCAATTTAAAATTGCAGCAAAAATAAAAAGACACCTAGGAATAAATTTAACCAAAGAGATGAAAGACCTATATTCTGAAAACTGAAGACACTGATAAAAGAAATTGAAGATGACTCAAACAAATGGAAGAGTATACCATAGTCTTGGATTGGAAGAATTGATATTGTTAAAATGTTTATAGTACCCAAACAATCTACAGATTTGATGCAGTTCCTGTCAAAATACCAGCAGTGCTTTTTGCAGACTAAGAACAAATAATTATAAAATTTCCACCTCATATAATTACAAATTTTTTTTCTTCATTATGTACTGCTGATATTTTTAGTCATTTTTTTTTTTTTGAGATTCCTTAAGTACTAAGTAATACACTAGTAAGTACTAGTAATACACTAGTAGTATATAATGGTGATTAAGACAGACAGTGAACACATAAATAAACTACCCCCCAAAAATCTAAAATTTGTGTAGAACTACTGAAGACCTCAAATAGCCACAAAAAAAAAAAAAAAGAAAGAAAAAAAGAAAATTGAGAAAGAAGAACAAAGCTAGAAATATCAAAAACCCAGATTTCAGGGCGCCTAGGTGACTCAGACGGTTAAGGGTCTGCCTTCAGCTCAGGGTCCTGGGATCCAGCCCCAAGTAATGCTCCCTGCCCAGCGGGAAGTCTGCCCCTCCCCACTGCTCCTGCTCTATCTGTCTCTCAAATAAATAATAAATAAAATCTTTAAAAAAAAAGGAAAATACTAAAGAAGAGAAAATACATTTACAGTACTGTATTTATTGAAAAAAAATCCACATTAAATGGACTTGTGCAGCTCAAGCCATGTTGTTCAAGAGTTAACTATCACTGTATTTTTAAAAAATATAATCTGATGATCTCTCCTTTTTGCTTGGGTTAATATGTTCACATTTAATATTATTGATATGGTTGGATTTACATCTGCCCTTTTGCTTTTTTTTTTTTTCGGCCTCATGCTTTTTTATTAATTCTTTTGAATTCTTTTAAATTTAAGTGAATTCTTTTAAATTAAGTGAATATCTTTCAGTGTGATATTTTGAGTCCCTTAATCATTTTTAAATTGTACATCTTGAGTTATTTTCTTAATGTTTGTTCTAGGTCTTAAAATATACATTTTAACTTAGAAGAATCTACTTCTCAGTTTTACTTAAATTCAGGCCAAATAAACTTTTCTCCCATATGGCTCCATTTTTCTCTTTCCCCACTTTTTGATACCATTATTATATGTATTATATCTATGTGTTGTAGAAACCCCACCATATATTGTTATAATTTTTACTTTATATAATTTCATGTCTTTTATTTTTTATATATTTATTTATTTACTTATTTGGGAGAAAGAGCACACAAGTGAGGGGAGGAGCAGAGGGGGAGGGAAAGGGACAGGCAGACTCCCTGTTGAGAATGGTGTCTGCCAAGCTGGGCTCAATCACAGGATCCTGAGATCATGATCTGAGCAGAAGTCAGACACTTAACTGACTGAGCCACCCAAGTGCCTCTAATCTTATGTCTTTTAAAGAAGCGGAGAGAAGAAAGGAGAACAAATACGTGTTTATAGAATTAATTATATTAGCCTTTCTATTTTGCATTCTCTTCTTACATTTCTGCGGATTTGAGTTCCAACACCATAACATTTGGTGTTTTTTCGTTACCCCAATACAGCTTTCCTCTCATCTGCTTTGTGTCTGTTGTTATTGCAAATATATAAGATTTATGTTATTAGCCCCACAGTATATTTGTATGCATATTGTTTTATTGAACTACTCTCTAAATCAGTTAAGAAAGGGGAATTAACTAAGTTTTTTTGAGGTATCTCCTTACACCCGTAGAAAGCTGGCATCATTTAAGTGTGAATTTCTTCTGTTAACAGAACCAGCAGAGTAAGAGCTGTCCCTTAACTTTGATTGTGTAAACAAGATAAATTGTAATTAGAATCGAGAGAGAGAAATTTAAAGAATAGTCATGTGATCTAAATGAAAAGTCATGCTTTCTAGAGTAATACGTAAAACCTCTTCATCTGCTTTTCTTAAATTGGACTTCGAGCTAGTCATAAGCAGGGGCAACAACATTAAATATTTCTTCCATCTCCACCCAAGACTGAAGGAGTTAATTGTCTTTAGCTATTCCTGTCTTGAGTGTGCTTTTTTTTTTTTTTCCTGCAAGTGGCTTGGGTATTATCTTTGAGAATGAGGTATCAGTTGCAGCCCATCCAGAGATGGGTTACTGCTCGAGGTTTTTCAGATTTAACCACGTGTTAAATTGGCAGCTGGGTTCTCTGCACTGCATCTCATACTGCTCGACAAGATAATGGCAGAACCTAAAAGTGAAAATCCAGGCTTATTAAAACTGCTGCCATTAACAACAACAACAACAAAAGGCATCCGAATAAGAAAAATTTAAGAGAAATAATAAATTTAGTGGGACACTGTGACAGCAGGCAGAAGCTGGGACTGTCTCAGGCAGACTGACACAGTGGACATTCACTGGACATGTATTTTTTCAAAAACCTCCTAACTCCAAACTCTGGATTACTCTTGTCTCATCAAAAGGCTATGCCCTCAATATGATTCACTTGTTTGTGACTATTCAGTAATTTCTACCGCAATTATGTACGTGGAAAAGAATGTGAAGAATTCTTCCTCGTCAGTTTCATTCATTTGGCATTTTTTTTTAGAACATTTTCTATTCATCTCAAAACTTTTATTAAATTTTGCATGCCTTCACTTTTAAACTAAAGACATGTAATAAATTTCCCAAATTATTCTCCCTTAGTTTCTTTGTTATCTTAATAAAAATATACAGTAATTAAAAATGAAATTTGGGAATGAAAGGAAGGCAGTTTCTACATGTTGATTAAAAATGGGTTATTCGAATATGATTATAATAATACTTTACATTTTATTACAGAATTAACTAAAAGGATTTACGATATGTCTATGGCTCTTTACTGGAACCTTGGGAGACAGGTAAGTGACAAGTATTTTCTGCAGAGATATTTCTGAAACATTAAATAATTTGATCTCATAGGTTCCTGACAAAGTTCCTGACAAAGTAACATACCTCTTTTTCTCTTCAGTAAGACGTTAGTAGACATATCATATTTATATGAATCTTAATGGAACATTTCTCTAGGATCTGGTAAGTCATATTTTCCAGGGAGCTGAAGGTTATTTTCTGTCATATTTATAATGAAGACATTTAAAAAGACACACAAGTTTGGCACATTCCGGAACTTAAAGCACTATAAATAAATAAATTAAATAAATAAATAAATAAAATCAGTAAATTATATGTGTGTTATCTGGATTAGATCTTGCGATGGAAAAAAGACATTAGTGGAAAAGCAGGTGAAGTCCAAATAAAATGTGCAGCTTAGTTAATAGCAGTATAACAACATTAATTCCTTAGTCTTGCCAAAACCATGATTATGTAAGATGTTAAAATTGAGTGAGAGGTATACAGGAACTCCATGGTATCCTTGCAACTTTTCTATAAATCTGAAATTACTCCCCCCCAAAAATTTACTTAAAGCAGAAATAAATCAAGGCTGATTTATTTGAAAAATATAGTTTAGAAGTAGCTTTTCTCTGTAATAGTTTGAAAAAATCAGAATTGTTACCTTTTAAAAAAATCCAGATTCCATTAATAGAAATGTAAGGAAATATGGGACTATAGGTTTCATTTTTCAGTTCATAGGAGGCGTGGGATTTCAGTTTTTGGATATTGGCATGGTGTATGTGACCATCTCCTTATACCTGATTAAAGACTTGTTCTTTGATTCTTTCAAGGTGCTACTATGCTCTTTGGTAGTTTAGTACAGCACTTTGTATTAACATAAGCACTTTCCCCATGTCCCGCTTTTTTCTTTTTCTTCTCTTTACTTTAATGTACTATTGGAGGCCAAAGGCCAGTGATGGGCCTCCAGTTTGGAGTTGAGACCCTCTCAGTGTATGTTCAGTTACATCTCTGCGAGCTTCTAGGTCAAGTACAAGACACAATTGACCTATTGTTAAGGAGTATGAATAAAGATGAACATAACTCTTAAATAGCCATTTCTGTAATTGAGGTAAAATAATTGATTGCTGTCAGATGATAGAAATTCTCAGTTTCAAAAATGAACTCTAGCTGTATAACTCTTTTAAATTTCTATAAATATTAAAAGACTACAAGAATGGAACTCTGTAGTTTGCTGAAACTATTACATAACTTTTCATTAATAAAAGTAAAATAGCCATGCTGGTCTTATAAATGGTTTCCTGCTTCTGTTGCCAACTTTAATGATTTTAGTTAAACTTAAATTTCATAAAGGGAAATAGAAATATATTATACTTAAAGGATATAGACATTTAAAACAATAACAGGCCTGAGTGACTATTGCAGAATAATTATTAGGCTAAGAGATTTCTGTTTTGCTTGATGGGTATTTATTCATCAATCTCATGTTAGTAGAATTGACCTCTTTACTTCTTAGTTGTATAACATAATTTTGCCAAATCTTGGTAGGGAAGTTCAGAAAAATGGAAGACAGCTTTTTTCAGGACAAGTTTAAATTCCTTTGATCTGTAGTAGTTCAGACATAAAAAACAAGCAAAAAGCCTCTTTCATTAATCTTTTGTGATAGAAGAGCTTAAAAGTGTTGTTTTTGGAGACATACTTTATCATCCAGCTGACTGTCATTTTGTGGTCATCTAAAGTATACAGGAGAATAGCTAATATGTATTGAGCACTTTCTATGTACCAGGCACCTACAGTGATCTCATTGAATGTTCATAAATACAAAAATAGTTTGGAATCCCCTTTATAGAAGTGGTGAGGAAAGTAACAAAGGTCTCCAGCCAACCCTGAGGCTTTGGTGCAGAAAGAGCAGGTACCCACGGTGTGCAGTACCTGCTGTTTGGTTCCCAACGTTACCAGTTTCCAGGAAATCCTTAATCCATGGATGCGTGGTAGACTTCAGAGTACTTTAATTCTCCTGGGGAAAAGGGTGTCTGATCACACTGAGTGACCTAGAGCAAATTGCCGTGGGGTGACTCGCCTGGAGTACAATCTCTCGTTCCCTGTTCCAGCCTTGATCTGGCTCATTCTGTGGTTCCCTAACATGTCAGTTTTTCTCTGTCACCTGATTAACTGCTGAACACTCACTCATTGTGTGCTTCATTGAGCATAAGCCAAGAACTTTTGGCAGCTCTGGGGAACATGATCTCAGCGTGCCTCCTGGTCAGTGTTGGGCAACTAGGAGTTGTTAGTTGGGGTGAAAATTTGGATCCAGAAGCCAGGGCACACGCCAGGGGGCAGAGATGTGGTAATTGAGCAGCTGACACATGAAAGGCAGCTATCCAGACTCAGTCAATAGGGCAGGAGTCAGAAATAGAGTAGGCATGTGACTTTGAAAGGTGGTTTTTAAAGATTATGATGTGTGGCTGTGAACTTTGTACATATAAAATACAGTTAACATTTGAACAATGTGGGCTTTAGGGGTCCTGCTCCACCCCGCAGTCAAATCCACATATAACTTTTGACTCCCCTAAAACTTAACTACAAATAGCCTATTTTGACAGAAAGACTTGCTAATAATGTAAACAGTTGATTAACACATATTTTGTACATTATTATGTACTCTAACAATAAAATAAGTTGAAGAAAAGAAAATGTTATTAAGACAATTATAAGGAAAATAGATTTAGAGTATGGTACTGTATCAAAAAAATCCATGCAGGTTTTTTTTTTTTTTTTTTTTTAAGATTTTATTTACTTATTTGACAGAGAGCACAAGCAGGCCAAGGGAAAAGCAGGCTCCCCTCAGAACAAGGAGCCTGATATGGGATTCCATCCCAGGACTCTCGGATTATGACCTGAACCCAAGGCAGACACTTAACCAACTGAGCCACCCAGGTGTCCCAAAATCCATGCAGTTCAAATCCATGTTTTTAAGGGTTAACTGTAATTTTAACTGTTTTTTTTGAGAGGATAAGAGTTACTTACCAACTTATTCATCAAAGTGCTCATTACATCATACAGAAATCTCTCTGTAACTTCTCCCCATTGGTTCTAGCTATATCTTTCTGTAGCTGTAAATCTGCAGTCTTTCTTACACTTGAAAGCATAAAATATGCATAAAATTACAAAGTCTCCTGGGGCGCCTGGGTGACTTAGTTGGTTGAGCAACTGCCTTCGGCTCAGGTCATGATCCTTGAGTTACGGGATCGAGTCCCACATCGGGCTCCCAGCTCCACGGGGAGTCTGCTTCTTCCTCTAACCTTCTCTCCTCTCATGCTCTCTCTCACTTTCTCTGTCTCTCAAATAAATAAATAAAATCTTAAAAAAATAAAAAAATAAAATTCATGCCTTTAAAAAAAAAATTACAAAGTCTTCTTTGCTATCTTGTCTTCTTCATGGTCTCCAGAAGTTGGCATTCTTCAGGGCTTAGTCCTTGGCTAAGGACTTCTACATTTATTCCCTGTGTGGTCTCCTGTGACCCCTTGCTTTAAATGCCTTCTGTTCTCCCAGATTTATTCTTTTTTTCTCCCAGATTTATTCTTTACCTTTATCTTTCCTGGGAGCTCCAGGCTCATATCTATGGCTGCCTATTCAACATTTATTTGAAAGTCTAATAAACATTTCAAACTTACCATGTCTGAAATAGAACTCTTGAACTCTCCTCCCCAAATGTGTACCTGCCCTCCTTCTTCTTCATCTCGGTAAATGTTCCACACAGTTGCTGAGGCCAAAAACTAGAGGCCATCTTGAGTTTTCTCTTTCCTTCTTAACCCATCTCCAGCCCATCAATAAGGCTTATATAACCTCCTTTCAACATATGTCCTTAAACACCCCTGTATTGCCGCTACCCACTACTTCCTAATAAAATACAACCTATCATCATCATAAGTTACGTGGATGGTAGCAACAAACTTGTAACTGACCTTCCTTATCTCCTCCTTGCACCTACTGTTCTCCACACAGGAGCAAAAGTGGTTTCTTTAAAATGTTAAATAGTTCCTGTCATTTTCCCATTTATCCTCGCTCTGGATAAAACCCCAGGTCTCACCACGTTCTACCAGGCCCTGCACGTTCTGCCGGCTGACTTTATCTCCTACCATCCTCTGTCATGCTCACTTTGCTCTAGCCACTGTTGCCCTTTTGCAATTCCTTAAATTCTCCAAGTCCACTGGAATCAGCTAAGCCCGTCTTGCTGCCTACCCTACACCCTCTTTCCAAGCAGCTCATACTCCAGCCTGAGAGCAGCGGAGGTGGATTTAGAGAGAACAAACGTACATAGCCAAGGCTCTCTAGCGTATGTAGTGAGGTTACACTAGAAATTTTACAGCTTCATTATTCCAAGTTTCTGTAATGTGCATTGCTTTCAAGTGGAAGAGGACTTGGAGATTTAGAGCAACAGAAAGACATAGCTAGAATGAAGGGGAGAAGTTACAGAGAGAATTTCTGCTTAGTATAATGAGCACTATAATGAATAAGTGGGCAGCAATTCCATCTACCTGCAAATAAACTGGACTCCTTCACCGGACAGTGAGTTCCCCAGCACTGACAGCATATGTATAATTGAGGCTGAGCAGGGTGAGGCTTCACAAGTTGTGGAGGAAAAATGTGCTGGGGCGGAGGGTAGGAGAATTGATTTTTAGATCTTCCTAACTCAGATTATGTATGTTTTTAGAATTTTTTTTTTTTTCAGAGCACTCTTTCTGAATCTTCCTCAGATTTATTTTCCTGTATTTGTATTGGAAGCTTTCACCAGTAAAGGGTAAGCACCTCAAGGTGAAGTTTCCAATATTTGAAGAGAAAGAAGAGCTACTTTCAAGGTTAATTCCAGTTAGATTGATCAAGTCCCCATCTAAAGGAAATTATTTTGAGACATTTTTCTTTCTTCCATTTTTTATTTAGATTTTATTTTTATTTATTTTTATTTTTTGACATGCATTAGTACTTTATTCCTTTTTTTCCCACCAAATACGTTTATTTTATTTTTTCAGTGTTACAAGATTAATTGTTCATGCTCCACACCCAGTGCTCCATGCAATACGTGCCCTTCTCAATACCCACCACCAGGCTCGCCCAATCCCCCACTCCCTCCCCTCCAAAACCCTCAGTTTGTTGCTCAGAGTCCACAGTCTCTCATGGTTCATCGCCCCCTCCAATTTCTCCCCCATTCACACTTCTTTTCCTTCTCACAATGCCCTCCATGTTTTTCCTTATGCTCCACACGTAAGTGAAACGATAAGATAATTGACTCTCTCTTCACTCCACATAATCTCTTCCAGTCCTGTCCATGTTGTTACAAAAGTTGGGTATTCATCCTTTCTGATGGAGGCATAATATTCCATTGTATATGTACCCCAATGTTCATAGAAGCATTGGCCACAATCGCCAAACTGTGGAAAGAACCAAGATGCCCTTCAACAGGTGAATGGATAAGGAAGATAATAGATTTTATTTTGATTAAGTTTTGATCTAAAATAAGCAATACATACATACACAAATTTTCTGATAGATTTTAGTTATTAAACAGAAAGTTCACTGACAGGGCGCCTGGGTGGCTCAGTGGGTTAAAGCCTCTGCCAGGTCATGATCTCAGGGTCCTGGGATTGAGCACCGCATCGGGCTCTCTGCTCAGTGGGGAGCCTGCTACCCCCTCTCTCTGCCTGCCTCTCTGCCTACTTGTGATCTCTCTCCTCTCTGTCAAATAAAAAAACTCTTTAAAAAATAACAATAATAAACAAAAAGTTCACTGAATTGCAGGAGTAAAAAGAATAATATTTGGTAATGACTTTTTTTTTTCTTGGTGGAAATAGCCTTTTGATCAGGGTTTGCTAGAAATGGAAAATTCACCTCATATTTTCCCTTACATCAGAAGCTCTTTGAGAATTAGTGATTGTGTTTGAATGTTTCCTTGAGGGTGATACAGCCATTCCCTTATCTTCTCTTAGAAAGGCAGAAATGTGATTTTGTAGTAGAGAACTTTGTTATAAGTGCTTTTAGTTAGACCTGGATAATGCTATTCATGCAAATTCCAGTTGCTTGTAACCCCTGAACTGACTTGGAATCATTGATATAAGAAAGAGTAATTTTCAGGGTCTCTGGATACTAGAATACTTTATATTTGATTGCTTCTGGTAGCTAGGACCAAGATAATATGATAGCACGTCTAGAAGTTGCCTCCAGCCTGACACAGCTTCATGTAGCACCAGGGCCTGCCCCAACCAGCATGGTGCTTGGCAGACCAATATGAAATCAGCACTGTGGTGAATATACTGTTCTACCCAAGGAAGGCCTGAACTCCTTACCATGTTTTCACCTTGAATCCCGTATCGTTTCTCTATCTTCTCTGGATTTCTGACTTTGCTGCCTCCTTTCCCATTATACCTATCTCTGTCCTTTAGATTTGATTCCTGGTTGCTTCTTCCTTCTTCCTGGTTACTATGTTGACTTTACCCAGACAAAACTACTACTCTGATTCAAAACATACAGTTTGGATTATCTTTTGTATTGATATTCCTGTCTTGACTTGAGCCAGGGATTCTCCTAGGAGGAGAGACTGACAGTAGTATCTCCTCAACTGTAGAGGTAACATGAGTATTACATATGCGTCACGGTTCTTGACCTCTTGCACCTTAGCAATTAAGATTAATTTTTGTATCTGGCCTTAGCAGAAGACTAATATATCCACATTCCTTTTAAAACTAATAATGAAGTACTAAAGAAAGAAAAGGAAGAGGCAGTTCTTAAATGTAATACACTTTTCTGTCAAACTCATCTACTTAGGACAGATCCAAGAATCACGGATGAGAAAAAAGAGGGTTTTAAGCTACATATTGATGATGTTTGAAAATTCAGACCTTAAAAATGTATCAGGTTCATTTAGAGCATCTTTATTTACTATTTTTTCCTCTTAATTGCAAACACATAAATAACACTGCATTCTAAATGCTTTATCTGTTTTAGTTAACTTAATCCTCATAGCAATCCTGTAAATTATATACTATTATAACCTCCATTTAACAGGTGAGGAAACTATCTCGGACAGGTTACATCATTGCCCATAGTTACATGGCTGGTTTTGTCAGAGCTGGGATTCAAGTTCAAGTGTATAATCACTTTTTATATTGATCTGTGAATTCTCTAACTCAAAACTCCAAGAAGCCCGGTTAAGTGGTTTTTCAGACCAAGCAGCTTAGAAGTTTCAAATTTGAAAGAAAACATAATGACCTAAGATTCCCAATTCTTAGGATTCCCAGTTCCTTTTAATAATTCGTTTTAATAAGATGATTACTCAAGAACACAAATACATATATGTGCAGTGGGGTTCTATTACTATTTTATCATAGAAAAATAGTTATTATAGCAATGTAATTGAAAAAATACAGAACTTCAATAATGGAAGAAATAGATAAACTAGGGCACTGCTTTTCAAACTTTAATGTATATATGAATCACATGGAGATCTTATTAAAAGATAAGAGATTTTGAGTAAGTTTTTGAGATTTTGATTAAGTCTTGGCGGGGTGGGGGAAGATTTTACATTTCTAACAAGTTCCCAGGTAATGCTGATACTGATCCATGGACCCTACTCTGAGTAGCAAGGAATTTCAGTACCTTCATTTGAAGGTACTGATAAGGATGATAAGGGTCATGTTTTTAAAGACCATTCAGTGATTCTAAGTTATTGTTATAATGTAATTAGAAGAAAATTCAAAAATGAAATTTGCACTGTTATTCAATTTGACTTAAAAAAGATATAAACTGGGTTTATGACAGCCTGCCCTTGGAGGAAACATTTGCTTTCTGCCACTCACATGTCTGTCTTCAATCTCCCCAAAAACATCTGCTCATTTTTTTTCTCAGTAAATATATAAACTATTTAATGGTTTAATATATAAACTATTTAAATCAGTAAAAATAAATATATAAATTATTTAATGGCTTCAGTCAAGGCATCTACCAACATGAATAGTAAAGGGCAAATATTTTTAAGAAAAAAGGTAGTGAAATAAATACTTTTTTATGCATAATTGTGGTTTGGAGTAGGGAATCCTACTTTTTAATATTTATTGATTTACTACCTTTTAAGCATAACTTTATTGAGAAGCAAAATCTGTGCTTTTTCTGTATTAAATTCTAAAGTGTGTGTGTGCGTGTGTGTGTGTGTGTATAAAATAAGCACCCTTTACACTGCTCCTCCTTTTTTAGTAAGGTATGCCAAGCAGGTTTTTAAAGGGAGACCGGTTTTCCTTTCAACCTTTAAAGTTCAGTAACCCGAATCTAAAAGTAAAGTATCTTTCATTATGGAGCAGGGAAGAAAGTAAAAAGGAGGTAAGATAGGAAAGTCTGATACATTTAAAATCTCATTCTTCTGGAGAGGAGGGTGTTCAGCACAGAAAGAATTCCTAAAATCTGCATAGGGGTGTTCTTGAGGATTTGGCTGAACACCACACTGCATTCAGTTTGAAACCCCAAGAAGCTGGTAATTTGTAAGGAATGAAAACTTACCAGTTCTTCATAAGAATGAGCTCCAGAATAAAGGTTCCTCTACACAAGTTCTAAAAGAGCTTAAAACCAAGCCTCAAAGAATCATGTTAATCCACAAGTAACTTAACTGTCTGGCAGAAATTTAACACTCTATAAAGTAATACAAAAAGATCTAGCAACATAAAATTCACAGTATATTGTATTCAGTTAAGCATTACTTGATAAACAAAGAAGCAAGAGAAAAATCTCAGAACCAGATGATAAAAATAGACCCTAAAATGGCAGAGATGGTACAATTAGCAGACAAGTACATTGAAGCAGCTATTGTAAATATGACCCATATAAATAAACATGATGAGAGGTGCTATATAAAATACAAAAAAGAAAAAAAAATTGGAATATCCAGAGGTTTAAAAATGCAGTAACTAGGTGAGATTAAGTGCAGATTGGATCTTTTGGAAGAAGAGGTCAGTGAACTTGAAAACAGTGAGAATTCATCCACAAGGATAGAGAGAAAAAAGATTGAAAAAGATGAAAGCAACTTGGTGCTCTAAAAAATAAATACCATGAGTCTAACATAAGTTTAAGTGGAGTCTCAGAATTTTGGGGGGAGGGCAAGAGAGAAAGAAAAATTTAAATAAATAATGGCTGAAATTTTGCCCAATTTGAAGTAAACTCTAAACCTACAGATTCAAAAATTAAACAGACTCCAGGCAAGATACATACACCCCAAGGCACATCATAAGAAAATTGCTGAAAATCAGTGATAAAGAAAAAATTTTAAAAGCTGTCAGAGGGAAAAAAATACATTGCATACAAAGGAATAAAGTTAAGAATTTAGACAGCAGACTTATCAGTAATCACGTTAAATGTAAATGATGTACTCTAGAAGGCAGAGATTGTCAGATTGAATAAAAAAGTAAGAGTAAACTCTGTGCTGTTGTCAAGAAGCTCTTGAAATAGATTAGAAAAAGTTTGGAAAAATATATACAATGTAAATCCTATGTAAAAGAAAACTGGAGTGGCTACATTAATATCAAAGTGGGCTTCAGAACAAGTGATGTTAATAAGGTTAAAAAAGGACACTCATAATGATGAATGGATCAATTCTTCAAGAAGAAATAATAACTTTAAATGCAACCAATATGCTACATTGTCAAAATATATGAAGCAGAAACCAATAGAGCTGAAAGAATACTTTGAGAAATCTATTATAATTAGACATTTCAACATTGATAAAAGTAATTGATGGGATAAGTACAAAGAATATCAGAGAGGATATAGATGTGTGTATAACACTGTAATTTGATTGTAATTTGTTTGGTATTTATAAAACATTTCACTCAAGAATAGCAGAGTATATATTCTTTTCAAGTACATGTGGAACATTCATCAACATAGACCACCATATGCTAATATATAAAACAAGTCTCATTAACTTTAAAATAATGGAAGTTATACATAGTGTGTTCTCTGACCCAACAATTAAGTTAGAAATAAATATCAGAAAGATATCTGAAAAATCCTCAATATTTGTAATTACAGCAAATGCTTCTAACACATTGGTAAAAACAAAACAGGGAAATTAAAAGTTGTCTTGAAGTGAGGAGGGGGGCAAGATGGCGGAGAAGTAAGAGATCCTGCAGCAACCGGTCCCCAAAAGTGAGCTGGAAATCTACCAGAACACGCTGAACACCCATGAAATCAACCTGAGGAGAAAGATTTCTAACCCCGGGATCTCTCTGAGAGCAGAAGACAGCAGTGGAG
>CM052807.1:23085939-23175697 GCA_028533885.1 Nasua narica | reverse complement strand
AACATGGACAGGACTAGAAGAGATTATGCGGAGTGAAATAAGTCAAGCGGAGAGAGGCAATTATCTTATGGTCTCACTTACGTGTGGTGTATAAAGAAAATCATGGAGGGCATCGTGAGAAGGAAGGGAAGGGCGAATGGGGGGAAATCGGAGGGGCTGATGAACCAGGAGAGACTGTGGACTCTGAGCAACAAACTGAGGGTTTTGGAGGGGAGGGGGTGGGGGGGTGAGCCTGGTGGTGGGTATCGAGAGGGGCACGTACTGCATGGAGCACTGGGTGTGGTGCATGAACAATCAATCTTGTAACACTGAAAAATTAAAATAAACAAATTTGGGGAGAAAAAAAAAAGAAGGAATATTATGAACATCTAGAAATAAGTTTGACAACATTGGTGAAACAGATAAATTCCTTGGAAGACACACATTACTGAAAATGACTCCAGAAGAAATAAAATTAGAGTAGTACCATATCTTAAAGAAGTTATATCCTTAGTTAAAACCCTCTCTATACAAAGCAAACCAGAAACAAAAATGAAAAGAATTCCAGTCCCATACATGTTTTAACTGATGAATTCTATCAAACATTTTTTTAAAGATTTTATTTATTTATTTGACAGAGAGAGAGAGATTACAAGTAGGCAGAGAGGCAGGCAGAGAGAGGGGGAAGCAGGCTTCCCGCTGAGCAGAGAGCCCGTTGCGGGGCTCCATCCCAGGACCCTGAGATCATGACCTGAGCCGAAGGGAGAGGCTTTAACCCACTGAGCCACCCAGGCGCCCCTACATCAAATATTTAAAGGAGAAATAATTCAGAAAATGGAGAAAGAAGGAACACTTCTCAACTCATTTTAGGACATCAGTATTACGTTGATACCAATCAAGATACAGACATTACAGGAAAACTATGGACAAATATCCTTCATGAACAGACATGAAAGGTTTTTAAAAATTAGCAAATCAAATCCAGCAGTATAAAAAAAAATGGTTTTATCCTGGGTGTACAAGCTTGATTTAACAGAAAATCCCTTAGCATAAGTCATCACTTCAACAGGAAAAATGGGAAAAAAGCTCTATGGTCTTATGAATAGTTGCAGAGAAAGCAATGGACTAAATTCAAGAGCCATTCATAAAAGGAATCTCTTGGGAAACTAAAAACAGAAGGGAACTTTCTCAACTTGAGAAAAGATATCTGCATATAATCTCTAGCTAAAATCTCATTAGCTAAAATCTCATGAATGTCACAAGTTAGAATGCTTTCCCCCTAAGATAAGAAATAAGGCAAGGATGCCTACTTCCCTCCTTATGTCTGTCTAACACTGTGATGGAGACCCCAGCCAGTGTAATAGGCAATAAAAAGAAAGAAATGCCTACAGATTGGCAAAGTAGAAATAAAACATTTTATTTGCACATAACATGATCACATATAGAGAAAATGTTCAGAAATCTCTCAAAAGCCACTAGAATTTGTAATTGAATTTAGCAAGATTGCAGGACACAAGGTAGATAGATATACAAATACTAACAATGAAAAACTAGAAATTGAAATTTTAAATTTGTATGGAAATACAAAGGACCTAGAAAAGTTTAAAAAAACAATTGACAGGGACGCCTGGATGGCTCAGTTGGTTAAGCAGCTGCCTTCGGCTCAGGTCATAATCCCAGCGTCCTGGGATCGAGTCCCACATCTGGCTCCTTGCTCAGCAGGGAGTCTGCTCCTCTCTCTGCCTCTGCCTGCTTCTCTGCCTGCTTGTGTTCTCTCTCTGTCAAATAAATAAATAAATAAAATCTTTAAAAAAAACAATTGACAGAGAAGAATAGTATTGGAAGTTTCAAACTTCCTCTACTTTTTAAAAAATTTATCTATTTGAGAGAGAAAGCAGGCTTGTGAGCAGGGGGAGGGGCAGAGGGGGTGGGAGAGAATCTCACGGAGATTCCCTCCTGAGTGCAGATCCTGATACAGGGCTCGATCTCATGATCCTGAGATCATGACCTTAACCAAAATCAAGAGTCAGATGCTCAACTGATCAAGCCACCTAGGTGCCCCAAGACTTCCTCTACATTTTAAAGCTTCCTCTTTAAAGCCACAGTGATCAAAGCAGTGTTAGTCTAAAGTAGACATATATCAATGGAATAGAATAGAGAATCCAGAAACAGACATAATTATGGGCAATTGATTTTTGATAATTATGCCAAGGTAATTAAATGGAGAAACGATTGTCTTTTCGACATATGGTACTAGAACACCTGGATATCCAAATGTTTTTTAAAAAAATTAACCTCAACCCTTGCCTCTTCATATAGAAAAATATCTTGAAAAGAATCATGGATCTAAATACAAAAGACTGAAACTATAAAACTTTAAGAAAAAAAATCACAGAAAATATTCGTGAACTCGGGATAGGAAAAGATATCTTAGGACACAAAAAGCATGAACCATAAAAGAAAAATTGGCAAATGGGACTCCATCAAAATTTAAAACTTCTATTCTTTGAAAGATATCATTAAGAAAATGAAAAGGTAGTCTTTAAACAGAGGGAACATATGCACAATATATATACCTGACAAATGACTTGTGACCAGAATATATAAAGAACTTTTACAACCATTAATAATAAGACAACCCAGTTAAAAAAATATGCACAAGAAAATAATGAATGGATAGTGCAGCACAGGAAAAGAGATTCAATATCATTAAACCTCAGAAAAAAAGCAAATCAGTACAATAAGATACCACTATATATTTGTCAGAATAGCTGAAGTTAAAAATTTAAAAAGAGATGGGCGCCTGGGTGGCTCAGTGGGTTAAAGCCTCTGCCTTCAGCTCAGCTCATGATCTCAGAGTCCTGGGATCAAGCCCCACATCGGGCTCTCTGCTCAGCAGGGACCCTGCTTCCTCCTTTCTCTCTCTGCCTGCCTCTCTGCCTACTTGTGATCTCTCTCTCTCAAATAAATAAATAAAATCTTTAAAAAAAAAATTTAAAAAGAGAAAGTGTTAGCTGAGATATAGACCAGTTGGACTTTCATATATTTTGCCATGGGGAAAGTGAAATGATAAAACTATTTTAGAAAACAGTTTGGTAGTATTACAAAGGTAAACATTATTGCCATAAGATGCAACAACTTTACTCATAAATATTTAGCCCAAAGAAATGAAAGTCAATTTACACACACACACCTGTACATGAATGTTCATAGCAGCTTTATTCATAATAGCTGCAAGCTAGGACCATCAACTAGTGACTAGATAAACACATTGTGGTATATCCGTGCACTGGAATACTACTTGGCAATAAAAGGGGCTAAAGAACTGATACAGCATGAATGACTCTCAGAAACATTATGCTGAGTAAAATAAGCCAGACACAGAAGAATCCAGAATCTATGATTCCATTTATTGCCTTGGATTAGTACATTGAAATGTTAGTAAAGGCAAATTTAATCTATAGTATAATAAGTAGACAAGTTGTTACCTGCAGCTGAGAGTTCAGTGTAATTGACCTGGTTTGGGAGAAAACTTTTGGCATGATAAGTATGTTCTCGTGGTAATTATATGAACACATATATGTTTTAATATATGTTTGTAAAATGCATTGAAATATACATGAAAATGCACATATTTTACTATACTTTATACTATAGGTGTATAACCTATACTTTAGTAATGTTTTATTTTTTAAGATTATATGAGAGAGAGAGAGTACCAGCAAGAGGAGGGATAGAAGGGAAGGGAGAGGAGGAGGGAAAGAATACAGCAGATTCTGTGCTGAGTGTGGAGCCCTTTGCCGGGTTTGATCTCGTGACCCTGCAATCATGACCTGAGCTGAAACCAAGAGTCGGATGCTTAAGTGACTGAGCCACCCAGGCACCCCTAGTGATATTATTTTTAAAAATGTTCCACAAGGGGCGCCTGGGTGGCTCAGTGGGTTAAAGCCTCTGTCTTCCGCTCTGGTCATGATCTCGGGGTCCTGGGATTGAGCCCTGCATCGGGCTCTCTGCTCAGTGGGGAGCCTGCTTACCTCCCTCTCTCTGCCTGCCTCTCTGCCTACTTGTAACCTCTCTCTCTCTCTCTGTCAAATAAATAAATAAATAAATAATCTTAAAGAAAATTTAAAAAATTAAAAAGAACATTCCACAAATGTTGAAAGTTATTTAACTAGCAAAAGATTAAGTCTGTCTAAAAGTAGAAGACCTCTGTGTAAGACTGAAACTGAGTCAACCTGAAAAATCCATTTAGATAAATCCATTTAGATAAATAGAAACAGTAACACATGAATTAAATATCCTTAAACAAGGAAAGAGAATACATGAATTCTCAGTATACTTTCTAGCCTGTGATTTGATATATTGGAATAGGAACCTAGTATCCTTAAAATTCACTGATATACTTTTCTGTCTTCTTAAATTGATATTTGGTAGTGTCCTTGGCAATAAGATGAATCCAGCTAAAATGAAGTGGTTACATAAAATTCATTCTGGGTTTTGTTTTATTATTCTTTTGCATTTTTCTAATCAAAATGTATGCATAATACTCCAGTATCTCTTAGAATCTATTCTTCCTTTTAGAAACAGAACCTCTAGATTTTACCTGAGCGTATATATGGCTGCCCAACTAGAAACTACATTGCTCTGCTTCTCTTGCAGCAGGGTGTGGCTAATAGTTGAACGGTGATTGTCTAAGGTTACCTCCTTCATAACAAGCCACATGTCCTAGACTGTCACTTTTCCCTTTCTGCTTGGCTGGGATGTTATATCCGGTGTAGCAGCCGTCTTAGGTACAGAACTGGAGGTCACGTAAAAGATGATAGAGCCAGTGTAGGTCCTTTCCTTGCCACCTCGTATTGTAACATGAAAAAGAAGAGTTTCTAACTTGAGCTACTGTATTTTTTTAATCTCTTTTTTTCAAAGATTTATTTTAGAGAGTGAGCACAAGCAGGAGGGGCAGTGGGAGAGGGAGAGAGATTTTCAAGCAGACTCTGTGCTGAGTGCAGAGCCGCCCCACACAGGGCTCAATTTCATGTGACCCCGAGATCACAACCTGAGCTGAAACCAAGAGTTGGACACTTAACTGACTGTGCTACCCAGGCGCTCCTGAATCTCTTTGTTAGAGCAGAAAGTTTCTACGCTAATCCAAAGGAAAGCTTTTAAGAATTCTGTTTTTCTCTGTGTACTTTTTGGACATATCCAATATATTTTAGGGTATAGTCTCAATTAAAATAATTATTTAGGAGAGTGTCTCTCAAAGCTCAAGTTAGTTTTAAACTTTACATACTAATTATTAATAAATTGATATATAGGTTTTCTTCAACTTACAGTGGGGTTATGTCCTGATAAACCCATTGTACATTGAAAATATCTTAAGTTAACAATGCATTTAATACATCTAAACTACCAGACATCATAGCTAGCCCAACCTACCTTAAACATGCATAATACTTACATTATTAGCCTGCTGGGCAAAATCCTCTAACACAAAGACTGTGTTATAATACAGTGTTGAATATCTCATGTAATATATCGAGTGCTCTATTGAAAGTGAAAAACGGAATGGTTATATGTGTACAGCACGGTTTTAAGTCTACTGCTTGTTTACCCTCATGATTGTGTGGCTGACGGGGAGCTACCCCTGCTCAGCATCATGAGAGTTCAGTGTTACTAGTTTTTCAGTGTTATATTGTTAACCTGGGAAGAGTAAAAATTCAATATTTGAAGTACAGTTTCAACTAGAATTATTTATCTATTATGTTGTCAACTTTTTAATAATTTTCTTGTCTAGTCTGTCAAAGGCCTAAAGATATAAATCATTAATTTATTAATTTTTCCTTATAATATTTATATCAGTTTTTGGTATGGAGTGTATGTTAATGTATTATTTATTGTATGTTAATGTATTATTTGCTGTCAACATCTCAATTGATAATTATACCTTTTGTCAGAATAATATGACTTTCTTCCTAATTTTTGCCATGTGCTTTGTGTTTTAGCTAACATGATATTGCTACCTTAGTTTATATTTCCCTATATGCCTTTATACTTATTATAGTCTTTCTTTGTCATGTCTTTGAGATAGTTCCTAAAAGTAGAGCATAGCTAGATTTCATTTTTTTTTTGAAGGAAATCTTTTTTTTTTTAAGATTTATTTATTTATTTATTTGACACAGAGAGAGAGAGAGAGAGAGAGAGAGACTGAGATCACAAGTAGGCAGAGAGAGAGAGAGAGGGAGGGAAGCAGGCTCCCTGCTGAGCAGAGAGCCCGATGCGGGGCTTGATCCTAGGAGCTTGGGATTATGACCTGAGCCGACGGCAGAGGCTTTAACCCACTGAGCCACCCAGGCGCCCCTAGATTTCATTTTTTAACCTAGTGAGAACCTTTGTCTTTTAAGGATATTTTAAATCATTTATATTTATTGTCAAAATTGATCTGATTGGTTTTACTTCATTGATCTTGTTTGAAACTTTCTGTTTTAAATTCTTTTTTGTTTCCATTGTGTTTTGGACTTCTTGCTATTTGATTTAAAGTTTTATCTTCATTTAATTTGACTGTAATTTTTTTCAACTTATGGGAACATTCCCAGTTATTTACTGGTCAGTTTGTTTTCTAAAATGTCCCTGTCATTACTACATCAAGTAACACAGGGCATGGCACTCACATTCTCATTAATGTTTGCTTAGTGGAAGAAGCTGTCCTCTCACTGCTTTGAGTCTCTGGTAGGCTCTTAGCCTCTCTCGAATGCTCCTTGTCATGTGATGACCTCAAGAGGGTACCAGTTCCATTCCTTTTCTTTAATAAAGGAGTTTGTATATGGGGCTTTCCTATTTTTTTCACATTATATTTAATGACTGTTAGATAATTATGTGGCTGGACTACCAAGATGTAGGAAGTGAGGTGAGGCTGAGAACAGCCTCTCCGGGATTGCAGGTTATGGTGAAGTTCTTGCCAAGAGACTCATCTTCGTGTGGTATGTGGAAAGCAAAAGGGCTGAGGAGGCAGGAAAGCCTTTTTTTCCCCAGCTTTGGTTCTCTGTTTTTCTTTGTGACCATGGCAAAACACTCAGCTTTTCTGGGCCTCAGGCTAGATGTATGAAGTGGGGAAGATGCCTCTCTGAGATCCTTTCTAACTTTAAAATTCCATGACTGACCAGGGCCCCAAGGATAACAAAGAAGTTTCCCTTTGACAGCATTTTTATTTTTAATTTCATCAAGCAAAGAAGTCAGCTTAATTTCTTCCTGCAGAGTCAAGAGGAATAAATCACTTATCTTACTACTTTGAGTGAGTAGAGTTAGAAGAAGAGATCATATATGACTTGTTTATATTCTGACCTAATATTAGGTAAGTGACACATGCTGTGCTGGAGGCCCCAGTTATAACACCTGGAAGTAGTCTGTTCATAGAATGACTTAGAGGACTGTGAAATCACTCCTTTTCCCTGAGAAAATGGAGAAAGATATTTATCTAGATTATCAGAAGGTGATTCTAGGATGTGTGCTTGTCTTGAGATTGAGGATGCTGGGAGGTGGGCCCACTCTGTGATAATGGTCAGACATCAGACTCAAGGTCACATTGAAGGTCTTCCATTGATGAGCTCCTGAGTGGTCGAAAGGCTGCTAGCACTGAATTCATGTTTCACAACATCAGCGAGAGGATGCTGCCCAAGCTGGCTTTTTGTCATAAGCTGAGCTGGACATGGTCACAAGCAGGGTGGGCAGATAGAATTTTGAAATAATGAACAGGTCACAATGGTGAGAGAGCGAGGAAACAGCACTGACCGAATAGAATCTGTAGAGCAGTCAAAGGGCAACTCTTTTCGAAGAAGGGCTTTGTTCTGACTCGATTCTGGAGGATGAGCCAATGACAGAGGCTTCATCCAGGGCAGCCTGGAAAAGATCATGTAGCAGACATTGGTTGCTTCTCTTCTCTGTAGTCCTCACTTTGAGGAGTTTCATTTCCCTCTCTACCAAGAGCTTCTAGGGGAAAAAAAGAGATTGTTTCATTTCAGAAATGCATTTTATTCTGGTAAATAAAGACAGGTCATCAATAAATCCCAAGTAAAATTCAGTATAAGTTAGAAGCTTGGATAAAAAAATGAAGGTGATAGGCTTTTGTGAAGTGGTATGGTAGGCCCTCCTAGGGATGCAGAGGTCAACGTTCAGTGGCCTCTGTCCTTAAGAACTTTACTTGAGTAAGGCAGATAGATAAATGGCTAATACTTTTTTTTTCTTGGTAGAGGAAGACCTTTGTTACTGGTAGTAACAACCTGAA
The DNA here is from genome assembly GCA_028533885.1 of Nasua narica. Lineage (NCBI taxonomy): Eukaryota > Metazoa > Chordata > Mammalia > Carnivora > Procyonidae > Nasua > Nasua narica. The sequence goes on along the minus strand of CM052807.1, from coordinate 23,167,443 downwards.
TTCTAGACTCTTCTGTGGGACTCAGGATTCCTCTTTTCTTCATCCTGTACATAGAGGGGTACTGTATGTCATTACGCAGAAGGTTATTCACCTTCTGCTGGATTACCTGGGGAAAGAGTTGCAAAACACAGCTTCTTCACAAAGGAATTGATGTCATGGCCATGGGCTCTCAAGGTTAAATTGCTAATACTATGTTCTGTTGTTTTTATAGGACATCTCTATGCAAGGCTCTGTGCTAGATGTTGAGACTACAAGATTAGATAGAATCCCTGTTCTCAAGACATTTATAGTCCAGAAGGAGATGAGTAAATGGATAAGTAGAGTCCAGGGCACATGGAGACATACCCAAGGGAATAAATCATTAGAATGCACAGGTGCTAATGATGCAGGGAACTTTATTTGCATGTGTTCTAATAGAACTAAACAGTCTCAAAGAACCTATTTCTTCAATGGTTGTAGTGAGCTGTGCTTGAAGTCCTGTTTTTTAGCTATACATTTCTGATGTTAAGGGTAATATTAACAGCCAAGAACTTGACAATGTTTTATTCTGTGTTAGGCACAGTTCTGGTGTTTTACGTATAACCAGTTAAGTAATCCTTACAGTCATCCTATAAGGTAGGTATTAATATTAACCTAGAAACTGAGGGACAGAGCAGTTGAGTAACTTGACTGATGATAATTAGCATGCAGTAGATCTAGGCATTGTTTCCAAAGTTGGTCTTCTTAACTACTGGGTGAAGTTAAGCTGTGTAAAATTAAGAGAGTTCACTACCAGGGGAACCATTGTACATTTTTGTAGATCCAACAGCTTAATATTAATGAGTCCACAGCTGAGCCTCTAGGAGAGAAAAAAACGTCAATACATGTGCTTCTTATTTTCTAGAAATAAAGCTATATATTGTAATTATTATTGGAACTGCCCTGTAGCAGGTACAAATTATAACTAGAATATCTTATTTGAAATTATAGGAAGATACCTTTTGATCAAATACTGTTCCCCATTAATTTACAGAAAGGGGCTTTCTTGAATTTTGAATGTATCTAAAGAGATTGCACAGCCTCCCCTAATCACTGAATCCCACAGCTCTTTGAGGTGGAGATTTCCTCTTAAGCCCAGTGTCTCCTGGACAAGGAAGAGGCTACTTTCTTTATTGCTCATCCATTGAAATGTTGGTCTCTTTTTTACAGCACTGGAGGCCTATAATTTATAAGCTGGATTTGTAAATTGAAGGGGCCCAGGCTGGCTGGGTCTGTGGTGCATGTGGCTTACCTCCGTGCCTGAACCATAGGAGGCCTGCTATTTGCTGCACTGAGGTGGTTAATAAGAGCTTTTGTGACCTGGTTTGCCCACAGTTTGTGGGCTCAAACCTAGATGATTGGAAGGAAAAAAGAATGGGATGAAAAAGTCAAAGTTATGGTTGCAAACTAGAAGGAAAGTTAGAATTTTAAAATCAGCATCGATACAGCACAGACAAGAATTAGAAGTTAGGAAGAGCCCAAGAGGAAAGATTTTTAATTAGAGCAGCACTCAAAACACTTGAGATTGTTATGATGATTTTAAATAGGCAACCCTTTGGCTTTGAAAAGAATCAAGGACTTGACTTTCTGTCTGTAGTTTATTAAATGTAAACACAGAAAATGTAAAGGGAAAAGGCAATCTTTTTATGTAAAACTGTTTAGATTTATGGCTTCCTGGACTTTGAAAGACTCCTTGCCCCTTGATTAAATACATTGAGTTGTTCTAAAACTTAATAAATATATTTTTTATGCACCAGCAGGTATTTTTAATATAGCAATTAGGAATATCATTAGGAAGACTACTGAAAGCAGTATGTAACATAAAAACTTAAATGGTATTCCTAAAGAAAATGAGGTTTCAGACATCGTTTGGATACATTACCTAAAAAATAGAAGTAAACTTTCCATGTACTGCTGAAATTAACTATAGGAATGAAGAAACTTATTAAGATAAGATTTTGTGTAAAGGTATTTTCTATTTTGCTTTTTTAAAAGTTAATTTTATTACATCAAAGTTCCCTTTGACCACCACCCTCCCATCCTCCCAGAGGTCATCATTTTGTCATTCATTCATCCAAAAGGTTTTTTTGAATATTCACATGCATATGTTTGTATGCATAGAGTGGATATTAATGTTTTGCATAGATTTTAAAAAACAACTCATAGAATATATTGTTTGTGTGTTCATTTTAAATACGGTCATCTGTTATGTTTTGTTTTTAATTCTTCAAAAATGTTACTAATCACAGCTGACATTTATTGAGTAGTTACTATGTGCTAGACAAGATATTTAGCATTTTCACATAATTTGATAATCTTTATAATAAGCTTTAGAGGTGAGTAAAAATAGTTGGTTTTACATGAATACATTTTCGCTTTTATTATACCTCACATTTACATTAAATTACTAATGCTGGTAGTTTATCATTCTTTAATAAGACTTCAAAAATAAACGTGTGGAATGATCTGTAAAAGTTGGTAAGAATATAACTTTTAGCTCTGCTAGTTTTGTTACTCTTGGGCAGTCAGCCTTTCACTACCAGGTGCCCGGAAGGGGTGTCTTTGCCAAGCCATAAGTCCTGGAATGGGAGGGGAACTCCTGCTCACGTTTTAGGAATGAAGAGGTAATTTGTGTCGTATTTGACTCATTCTCATTGAAGAACAAGACAACCCCAGACATTCCTCACTAGTTAATAGTTTTAAAAGTCCTTGCCAGTGATGATGTTCTTACGTGGGGCAACACTTACAGGTTATAAGACTTAGGGGGAAGGAGGTTTGTTTTTGGAAGATGCCTCTCCCTGTGCCCTTAGTCATTCTGGTATGAGGAAACAGAGAGAGGCTGCTGCAGGGGGAGCTTGGACGATTTTTTTTTTTTTTTAATGGGATTTGGTAGAAAGGGAGTGATGATAGTGGATTGAAAGGGAAAAAAAGGTTGAGTTTATTATGACTTCCCGGATTTTGGAGTCTGGAGGAAATTTTCAAAATTTCATGACAAAATAAATTGCTTTTAATTAATGAGATATCTTTTTAGAAAGGTTTAAATCTCAGCTCTGCTGTTTAGCTGGGTGATCTTGAAAAACCACTTTACGCTGTTTCAGTCAAATGATAACATCCACTTTCTAAAGTCCTAGGGTTGAAATTATATAAAATGTTTTATACATGGGAAGTACTATACAAATGTGCAAATATTAGGTGATATTCTTACTATTTTTATTATCATCACTCTTGTCAAGGCTGTCTGCAGTTAGCCTCTCTTAACTATGTTGCCTCTGTACTGAAGATTTAACCTCCTTGTTGCTTCTATTCTTATTACTCATAAGAGAGTGCTATTTTAGGGTGCTCTTATTTTTCAAATAGAAGAAGCGGCCTTACTGCTGAATCATTTAACAAATATCGAAGGCCTAATATGTATCAGTCAGCATTTCTTTAGGCCCACTTAAAGAACCAAAAAGACCATTGACAGTAACTCAGGGAGAGGAGATATGCTGAAGGTCCCACTAATCATCATTTCATTGTCATTATACATTCGCGTTCGTAGACATTTTTGATCTTTTGTCTTCAAGATAAAAGTAAGCAAATATAAATTAACATCTGTGTATTTTAAAAAACTGTAGTGCGACACTATTTGAAAAAACAATCAAATTATCTTGCTGTGGTTTCTTTTTGGTTATAATCCTTAAATTATTCCGAGATCCCAAATAACATTCAATAGGGATATGAGGCATTTATGTTGATCAGAACAAGACGTGGGTGAACGGTGGTTAAGAAGGGCTAAAAGTAAGCTCTTGTTTCCAGATGGGACCGTAGCTGCACTGAGTTTCCATTTGGTGCCCTTCAGGGTCCTCATTTAATGGGGAACTGATCTTTGTGTGAAAACCCCCTCAGTCGTCTGGTTTCTTATTCAGAATTTGTTTATTATTTTGCTCCCTGTCATTCCCCTACTGCTTCTCCTAACATAAAGGTTAACATAAACTCAAGAGTCCATGGAAAGAACAAGCAGTGTTAGCTTACTGAACAGTTATCAGATTGCCTCTGTGGGAACCATATCAGTTGTTGAAGGCAACTAGGAAGTTTGCAATTTAAATCTCATTTACCTTTTGACTGATGTGCCATTTATTCTACAAAAACAGTACTGGTATAGGTTGTTTCCTGAAGAAGATACGTGTACTTTGGAGGAGACCCTTTGCTGAGGAAAAAAAATATCCTTTGGTTTTATTGTTACTCTTCTGGAGAGTTCTAAAAAGCTAACCCTTTTGACTTTTACTGGTGGTTTGCTTTGTCATCTCTGTTTACTTCCATTTGTTTCTTAACCTACTCTTTGTGGCAAGCCACCTCTATCCTGAAGTTATACCAATGAAAAAAGTTAAATCTTATTTCAAAGTGATGTGTGAAATTCAAATCCATATTTTAAGCTTAGTCCATTGGAAATACCACTTTTTTCTTTCTTTATTTTGCTGCCCCACCCTCGCTCTCACTGTCTGAGAACTATGGATAGGATTTTTTTGTTTGTTTTTAATTAATCTCTTTTAAACTCACCTGTATATAGAAACTGAGGATTTCCCCTTTTCTTTTTCTTTTAAGATTTTATTTATTTATTCATGAGAGACAGAGAGGCAGAGGCAGAGGGAGAAGCAGGCTCCCCACTGAGCAGGGAGCCTGATGCGGGGCTCGATCCCAGGACCCTGGGATCATGACCTGAGCCGAAGGCAGATGCTTAACCATCTGAGCCACTCAGGTGCCCTCCCCTTTTCTGAAAGGCAGTTGTGATAAGAGTAGCTTTTTTTCTTGAGAGCCCAAGCCAGAGGTCTCTAGAGTAGGATCGCACATTTGCTTTTTCAGACTAGAAGCAAGAAATATTTTAATTTGCCTTGATTCCAACTAAACTGTTTTTTAATAGAATTTAAAATTAGTTGACTTCTCTGAGCTTCTGGTTTAAAATGCTGAAGAACTTCTACATAGAGCAGATAAAGGATGGAGTAAGAATTTCTGATTCAGTTGCGTATTATTTATTGTGGAAAGAATGTTTTCCCTACAGACTGACTAGGAACAAGATGTTTAAACATAAGCCAGGGTGGAGACCGAGTTGTTTGGTCAGCTTCAGAGGAGCCACGTTTCCCTACTTGTGATGCGTCTGCCAACTATTCTGTCCCCCCACCCTCGCCTGATTCTTCAAGTTTCTTTGGAATTTTTACTTAAGGCTCTGTTGGATAAGGCGCTGATGCAGTGCATACGTGGCAATTAGAAAGGCTAAAGGCGGTTTTCTGGAGCAACATGATTTTATCATGTCATGAATTTTGGCTGGGCTGTGAGTGTGTGTGCGCCTATGCGTGTGTGTGTGTGTGTGTGTTTGTATGTGTGTTTATATAAAATGGCTTCTTTCCTTTTTCCCAGTCCCCCTCTGCTGTTGGTCTGTGAATTCACATAGCTGGATGGCTGCAGGAGTCCCATTTATCACAAGCAGTAGGAGGGGGTGTGGAGATATGAAAGGGTTACTGTTCACATTTCCTGTGTAATTCCCTCTGATCTTACTGAGCTGTAATTTCTTTCTTGATGTTAAACATTCCCAGGCTCCTATAACCTTCTAGCCTACTTGCTCAGGCCAAGTTTGTCCCAGGTGATCATGTAGGCGAACCTCCTGTTTTTAAAGGCTAGAACTCTCTCCTTCCTTCGTGAGATAGGCTACATGCTCATTCCTTTGCAATCCCAGAAGAAATCCCTGAGATTTAATACAAGAACAGAGTATAACCTACTAATTTTAAAAATCAAATTTAGCAGCTAAGTGTGTTGTCCAGTTAACTGTGTAGTTTTTAAAATCTCCTGATTCCTGGTTTAGTGAATTTCTAGTTAAATGAAAGCCCATCTATAAAAGATTGCATTCTTCCTCCTCAACACACTTGAAAAATGGGTTCTGATTCCAAAAGAGTAAAATTTGACTCTACCGTGTTACTTTCTGCTCGCTTAATTGCTAGATCATTTTAAGTTGCCTCACATACAAAGCTGCTTAACTGAAACTGCCACATTTCTGCTTCAGTTCAGTTCAGAAGGTTGTAGTTGAGCATAGGGGGCTACCGGTACTTATAATTTTCTCCTTTTTCTCTGGTTTTAAAAGTATATAGCAGCTCATTTTTATGCCACAATTTTTTAAATACACATTTCTGTGGTTGCCAAAAGGTTTTCTATTTTTTCCTCTCCCCGTAAGTTTTAGAAGAAAATGCTATGCTCCTGCGAATCCTAAGACTATGTCAGCAGCTGCTGGTGAATCAATAGGGGCAGGGGGTCCCTGGGCCAGCACTGCCCTCATTGTTCGGTAAGGAGTGTTTCTTTAGACACGGCTCTGCATCACTTTGCTTGTGTTGCTTATAGCACATCTCTGTGTCTTCATTCAACTACTTGGGAACCTTAGGGTTTGGGGACAGACAGAAATGAAACAATGTCTCTTTGAAGGAGTTTCTAGGATAATTTAAGCTTGTTTAGGCTGAAGTAAACTATTTGCATTACTTAAAACAGTGAGATAAAATACTCTTTATTTTAACCATGTGTAATACGGTTTTACATGGAGGTGGAGAGATGAATTTTTAGATTGATTCTGTTTGGATTTGCCTTAGAGAGCCAATATGAATGGTTGATATTTCTTATTCACCTTCAGTTCACCTACGCCATAAACAGAGCCTGCCGTGCTGTAGGCTTTCAGTAATGGTTTGTTGGACAAGTGAATCAAGCTGTCAGATTGCTTCTGTAGATTCTTACTTGTTCCGTATGTGCATTATTATGTATCTGTCTAATAACGTTTTACTCACCATTTGTGTTAGTCTCTAATGATAGATCTTGTTCGAAGTCCTTTATTATTAAACAATTCTCTGAAAGCGTTCTGTGCCCAAGTCCATAAAAATGCTGTATTCCTGGCTGGTCTAACCATGCCACTGCTGTGTCAGAGAAAACAATGAGATTGAATCATAAGTTACTTAAATTATAGATAGTCTATTAACATTTCCTAAAACAGATAAGCCTGTTCACTATTCTCATAATGGAAAAACATTTATATTTTCTCCCAAGGCCTCTCTATTTCTAAGACCATCATAAAGCACTGAATAGTAATGTCAGTCATCAACAGATACTTACTAAATAAGATGTGCCACCTGAAGTCTTTTAGACTTTTCAATGAATACATACACTAGTCAAGTTAAACAGCGACTTATGGTCCATTAAATGTGGGGATGTGCTAAGTGAGTGGCCTGAACAAGAATCATGTAGCTTAGTGGAGGGAAAAATTGTTTTGACCTCAACTAGAGAGTGGTGCGAGACTTCACAGAGGAAGCGTGAGTTGGGTATTAGACAAATAGTTGGGTTTTCGATATAAAGGAGTGAGGCTATTTTACATTTATAAATACTGGTCATAGTTATCACACTTCCTGTTCCCAATAGCAGTGAAGAAACACCACCACCAACAAAGTTTAAGTATATGAGGGAGCCTTTTCTCCATTGGTGATTTATTTATTCCTTATTTTTTTTAGTGAAGTGCAATTTCAGAATAGCTTCCACTAAGGACATACAAATCTGTTAGTTACCATAAGGATTCACTTCAGTAAGAAGTCCTCCAAAATTAAAATTTCGGTGGGAAAACTGGATATATATTGCAAAGTTACCATTCATGATTATACTTTGGTAATAAAGGCTCCATCCAATCTCAATGTCAAGTTTTTAACAGACTTCACTGCTGATTTATACCTTGATTTGAAGTCTAACATATAAGGAGATAGATCCAAATTTACTGTTTTTTGTTGCACAGATATAGGTAGCGATAGTAACTTATAGATCCAAATTTACTGGGGTTTTTTGTTGCACAGATATAGGTAGCTATAGTAACTATAAAAATACAACCTCACAGAAATTTTTTATTAACCTCTTAAACATTCTTCTACAATAAAGCAATTACTAAAATAAAATCCCAAACAAATCCAGTTTTGTGAAGCAAATTAAAATATGGCTAGAATTTACATTGAGACCCTTTGATTGTATTTACTTGTTAAAGGCAGACACTTTGGTGCATTTAATTTTAGAGCCAAACTTTTATCTCTAGTTTTATTCTTTTATTTCATAAACAGTCAAAGGAAAAACAATACAACCAAGAAATGAAACCAGTTTCTTTTATATAGTAAAGTTAGGATCTTAACCCAGTCCACTGACTTTACTGTTTGGTCTTTTGACCTGTAGCATACTTATGTGACCGTATGCATATTTCTACATAGCCTCATTTGTTCGCCTGTTGCTGCCAGTGTGGTGATGAATGGAAACTAAAACCAGTACTTATTTCCCACACTGCACTTTTGCCTCAGTCTTTCAAGATATCACTAGGTGATCCATGATGAAAGAGTTGAGTGGTCAGCTCATTTTATGAAAGGTGGGAGCATCTCAGTGAATACTAATATTTTATTTAAGCTAGTATTTCCCAATTGTATTCGACTTTGGAAATGCCCACTGCTTGCCTGCCTGCCTGCCTGCTTGCCTTCCTTTCCTCCCTCCCTCCTTCCTTTTAGCTTCCTTTTTTTCTTCTTTAAGAATACCTGTTAAAATCTCCCGTAGAACAAGTTTCAAGAATCATTACTATGAAGTTTATACACCCAGAGACACACACACACACATACACGCACATACACACCCAATTTAGGTCTGTTGCTTATGTCCATTTTTCTCTTAATCTCCATCTTTTCTAAAAGGGTGTAGGATGGGATATAGAAGGAAAACGAGGAACGTTTAAGTCTTGCTAGCTATTCTAATATCGTGTGAGTAGGAAAGAGACTCCTTTATAAAACAAGATTTAAGATTGGAGTGAGGATTTCAAGAGTTTTTAACTCTGCATTTTATATAGCTCTGAACAAACAGGAGTTGACCAAGCATAACAGAAGTTATCTCTGGGGAGAGGAGTAGGGTAGATGGGAGGTAAAATGGGGCTTACACTTTTTACTATACATATTTCTGTTTTGTTTGAATTTTTTAATTAGTGTAATTTTTTAAAATTTTAAATTCCTTAAAAATAAGGAATGATGTAAAAGACCTTACTAGTTCAGGGAAACTACTTTATAAAAGAATTGCTTACTCTAAGCTTTTGTAAGTAGTAGCCTCTTTGGTGTTTTCAAACTCACTTTGTTTAAAAAAATACCAAAAATTGTAAGCTTTTTTTTTTTTTCCAGAAACAAGATTATATGAAGTAAAGTAAATCTGTTAGATGAAGTTAATATACCTTGCCCTTGCTACCCGTTTCGTTCAACTGTTGCTATAATTCACTATGTCATCATTCTCTATTTTTGTGCTAAATGAGGCACTGTGTCTTATTTGTCTCTGTATCTTTAGTGCCTAACTCTGCATCATGCCTAGTACTTAGTAAGCATTTGATAAGTGTGGATGTGGGTGTTTGTTGGGGGAGACTTAATTTCATAATTATTCCTAGGAGAATGCATTAGTGCTTGTCACTTTCAAATCTTAAGAGGAGTAGACTCTTTTGAAAACATGCTTAAGATATACTCTATTTTGTTTTTGTATTGTATCTGTCTTCCTTCAGAAAGAATTTAAGATAGTATTCATTAGTACACATAATATAAAATATAAAATAATATTTTAAATAAATGAGTAAAATAACAAAGTTGGAGGACTTTGTTACTTCCCAGACCAACACTGTATAACCAACACAGTATATCATTGGCATAATGATAAACATACAGATCAATAGAGTGGAATTGAGAGTCCAAGAATAAACCCTTACATTTTTGGTCCATTGATTTTTTTTCTTTTTTATTCTTTTTACAAAGCTGCTAAAGACTATTCAGTACACAAAGGGTCATCTTTTAAACACATGGTTATGGAAAAACTGGATATCCATATACAAAAAAGTGTGACTTCCTCACAAAAATCAACCATACAAAAAATTAGCTCAAAATTAATTATGGACCTAAATGTAAGAGCTAAAACTATAAAATGTCTGATAGAAAGCATAGAAGAAACTTCATGACCTTGGATTTGGCAAAGAGTTATTAGATATAACACCAAAAGCATGAGAAAAAAATGGATAAATTTGATTTCATTAAAATTACACTTTTGTGCCTCAAAAGACAGTGTTAAAAAACTGGAAAGAAAAGCCACAGAAAAAATATTTACAAACCATGTCTGGTCATACCAAGAATGGTATCCAGAACATGTAAAGAACCAACAGGTGAATGATGAGAAGACAAACAACCCAATTAAAAAATAAGTAAAAGAATTGAACAGGCATAGGGGCACCTGGGTGGCTCAGTCATTCAGCATCTGCCTTCAGCTCAGGTCATGATCCCAGGGTCCTGGGGTCGAGCCCTGCATCGGGCTCCCTGCTCACCTGGAAGCCTGCTTCTCTCTCCCCCATTCCCCCTGCCTGTGTTCCCTCTCTCCCTGTCTCTCTCTCTGTCAGATAAATAAATAAAATCTTAAAAAAAAGAACTGAACAGGCATTTCATCAAAAAAGACACACATGACTAATAAGTACCTGCGCTCATCATCATTAGTTATTAGGAAAACCCACAATAAAACCACAGTGAGATACTACTCCCTACCCACTATGAGTCCTGTTGTCAAAAGACACATAATATTCCCTGTCTAGGATGTGAGGAAATAGGAACATGCATACATTGTTGGTGGGAATATAGAATGGTACACCCACCTTGGAAGACAGTTTGACCATTACTTTAAAAATTAAACCAACATGGGGTACCTGGGTGGCTCAGTCTTAAGCATCTGCCTTCTGCTCAGGGCATGATCCCAGGGTCCTGAAATCGAGCCCCACATTGGGCTCCCTGCTCGGCAGGAAGCCTGCTTCTCCCTCTCTCACTCCCTGTGCTTGTGTTCCCTCTCTCACTGTGTCTTTTTCTGTCAAATAAATAAGTAAAATCTTGGATGTGTCTATGTATAGGGAGAGATTTATTTTAAGGAATTAGCTCATGTAACTGTGGAGGTTTGGCGGGTCCAAAATGTGATAGAGGAGCTTGACAGGCTGAGGACTCAAGAAATAGTTGCAGTTTGAGTCCAAAGCTAGTCTACTAGAAAACTAGGAAGAGCTGATGTTGCATATGAAGTCTGAAGGCAATCTTCTGGGGAATTTCCTTTTGGTTTGAGAGGTTAGCCTTTTGTTCTATTCAGGCCTTCCACTAATTGGATGAGACCCACCCACAATATGGAGGCCAATCTGCTTTCCTCAAAGTCCACCAATTTAAATGTAAATTTCATGCAAAAACACTCTTCCAGAATAATGCTTGACCAAATATCTGGGCATTGTGCCCAATCAAGCTGATGCGTAAAATTAACTACCACACCATAAAACCCAGCAATTCTACTTCTCAGAATCTACCCAAGAGAAATGAAAACATGTATCCACCCAAAGACTTGTTTGCAATTGTTTATAGTGCCTTTTTTCGTCATAGACAAAAATGAGAAACAATTCAAATGCCCATCAACTAATAAATGGATAACCAAATATGGTATGCCTATACATTAGAATACTCTTCAGCAATTGAAAAATGAAAATACTGATATATGCTATAATATGGATGAACTTCAAAAATATTATGCTAAGTGAAAGATGCCAAATTCAAATGACTAAAAATTGTAAGATTTCACTTGTATGAAATATCTAGATAGAGCCAATGAGAGGAGTTTTGGGGGTGGCAGCAGGGATTACTGCATATGGACTTAGGCGGATGTTGAAGAGTGAAGGGAATGGTTTGAAATTGGATTTTGGCGATAATTATACACCTCTGTAAACTGACTAAAACATTGAACTCTACACTCAAAACAGGTGAATTTTATGGTATATAAATTGTACCTCAGTATTGTAAAAATAATAGCGGTGATAAAAATGGGACAAATGGACCAAGGGCAGGACACAAAATGCATCTCATAAAAGCCCGAGGGCAGTCACAAATTTTGCTCTAAATTTTCTAAAGAGACCATTCTAAGATGAGATGTTTTTACTAGTATTCACAAGATCAACATTTATCAGCATTTTAGGAGAAACTTAATTATAATTCAAAGAAAAATGTATCCTTTTATTCATAGTGCAGCATGTTCCACTCTGCCCTCAAGAGCATCCTTGTAGTAAATAACTGAAGATGCTTCTCTAGAAACTGTTCTCTAGAGCTTTTTCTTAAAGCTCCCTTCAATACAGTCTAGTGGCTTAATATCAAAGGCACTTCACTGAATGCAGTAATGCTGGGTGAATAGGAAGGAGAGTGGTAAAAGGACAAAGCCAGGAATGCTGCTCTGTGGTGGTATCTTAGTCCAGACATGCAGTTTTAGAATAATGAATGGATATACCAAATAGATATGCAGCAGTCCCGCAGAAGCTTTTCCGTAAAAACTGAGTAATGGTTAAGTTTAGCATTTTACTCCCTGGCAAGTACCTGGAGTGTAGTAATTCTCAGTTACAGGTTAGATATGGAGCCATTTGCTTTAACAGCTAGATTGGGAGTACGGTTGGCATCCTCTTAGGAATGTTGGGGAGCCTGAGGAGGAAAAGTATCAGAATAGACTGTCTACCGTCTATGAATAGGGGTAGTCTGAAGAAACATGTGCTGATGGGTTAGGATTCTTCCTGAGAAATCATTTTGGCTGTTCTCCAGTGCTTAGACCAAGAGATCATTCAGGCTCTGAAGACAGTATAACATGGCCATAGATACTAAACTTAGAATAGTATGGTTTTCATTATAGATTTTCAAAAGTGATACATGGGCATTGTAAAGCATTTCTAACAATTCAATTCATATATGAAGTATAGACTACATAGAATAAAAAAATTAGTCTCCTTTTCTCTATTCCCTTCTTATTTTCCTATTAATGTATATTTAAATTATTTCCAGGTTTTTGTTTTGTTTTGTTTTTTTAGGTTTTTATTTATTTATTTGAGAGAGAGAGACAGAACATGAGAGGTGAGAAGATCAGAGGGAGAAGCAGACTCCCCGTAGAGCTGGGAGCCTGACGTGGGACTCGATCCCAGGACTCTGGGATCATGACCTGAGCCGAAGGCAGTTGCTTAACCAAATGAGCCACCCGGGCGCCCAAATTATTTCCAGTTTTTAGCTGTTACAATGCTGTGGTAAACATACTGGCATAGGGCACTCCTGCATTTAAATAAAAGATTTGAGTGTACACGTACATACTTACACAATTACATATACATATATGTGTGTATATGTGTCTATATGGGTGTGTGTGTATATGCATATATTGTCATTTTAGTAACACCTATTACCTGTTCTGTACTTCATAATTTATTTTGATATACCAGTATTTCTTTATTTTATACTTTAAAATCATTGCTTTAGACTACTACCAGTATTAGATTTTATATTTATAATTCTGGTTTTGCTCTAATCATGAGAAAGTATCTAAATAACTATTTGTTAAATTAACTAAAGGACTACCTGAGCATGAATCTTTTGGCTTGATTATATATGTACAGTAGTTTATTTAGTAAGAAGAAAATGTTAATTGCAATAACTTAGTTGAAGTTTACATTTGGAAAATTGTTTGTTTTATAATATCCCTGAGATTGTTGGCTTTCTTATCTTTTTTTTTTTTTTAAGATTTATTTATTTGTTTGTTTGACAGAGAAAGAGAGATCACAAGTAGGCAAAGAGGCAGGCGGGGGGGGGCGGGGTGGTGAAGCCGGCTCTCTGCTGAGCAGAAAGCCCAGTGCGGGGCTCTATCCGAGGACCCTGAGATCCTGACCTGAGTCGAAGGCAGAGGCTTTAACCCACTGAGCCACCCACGTGCCCCAGGCTTTCTTATCTTTAAGGAATAATTTTACCTTGTAGTTATCTTCGTACATTACTTCTGAATAATATCAGGTTTTGGCTTTTGCTTCTAGTTGGGTTGTAGAAGGTGGTGGCAGGACTTATGGCCCCTGTAACAACTTAAATAGATTATAAAAATCATTGTTGCAGTGAGTTATTACATAATAAATTGCCCCAACACTTAAGTGATTTAAAATAGTAATTGTTTTATATAGCTTATGATTCTGTGGATTGGCAGTTAAGGATCTTAGCTGGGTGATTTTTCTGTTCCATGTTGCATTGAATGAGATCACTGGATAGTATTTAGCTGGTGGGTGAATTGCTTTAGAGGATCTAAGATATCTTTACATATGTATATGGTAATTCCACCTGGGCAGAGGTGGAATTCTGGCTTCATATGACCTTTCTAAAAGCATGGTAGTCTCAGAGTAGTCAGACTTCTAACATTTGAGACATTTTATACCAGAAGTAAACTGATTAGATTGAAGAGATCATTTCCTCACTCTACCTACTAGTAGCAAAGATGGGTCCTCAATGGGAAAAAATAATATCCACTACATTTTTATGTTTGTCACATTCACAGTATTAAGAATACACTAAAAAGTTATATGAGATGTAAAAAGTAAAAAATCAATCCAAGGAAGAAGAAAAAATAGACATAGATCCATCAATGTCACTAAAAGTAAGAGTTATCAAACAAGGATTTTATCAGTTATAAATATATTAAAGGAAATAAAGGAAGTGGTTAAAAATGGAGGAAAAGACAAAGAATAGCAACAGAAAGTTGAGATCTATAAAAAAACCTCTAGATCTAAAAGATATAATATCTGAAGTTAAGATTTAATTTTAATATTAAAGTAGGCACAACAGGGGCGCCTGGGTGGCTCAGTGGGTTAAAGCCTCTGCCTTCGGCTCAGGTCATGATCTCAGGGTCCTGGGATCGAGCCCCACATCGGGCTCTCTGCTCAGCGGAGAGCCTGCTTCCTCCTCTCTCTCTGCCTGCCTCTCTGCCTACTTGTGATCTCTCTCCCTCTGTCAAATAAATAAATAAAATCTTTAAAAAAAAAAAAGTAGGCACAACAAAAAAAAACAACTAGAATTAGTAATCTCAAGGAGAGTTCAATGGGAAAGTGTACAAGCTAAAGGGTAAAAAAAAGTGTACAAGCTAAAGGGTAAAAAAAGAATGTAAAGAACAAGTTAGGATAAGAGATATATGGACTGAATCATTTAATCTAATATACTTATAATTGGAGTCATAGGAGGAGAGAAGAAGCAAAAACAGTGTTTGAAAAGATGATGAGATTTTCCAAGCTGATGAAAGATGGCAATCCACAAAGTCAAGCAATATGAGAATTTATTGGATCCTAGGCAAGATTAATGTAAAGAAAACCACACATAGGTACAACATAATGAAACTTGAAGAAACCAGATTGAAAATCTTGAAATAACGCAAGGAAAGAAAGCACAGTAACTTCAAAAGAGCAATGATAAGATTTATGGCAGACCATTCTATAGAAATTTTTAAAATTAGAACACAGTGGAATGACATCTTTAAAGTTTTAAGTGCAGAAAGGAAAAATATTGCCAACCTAAAACTTTATGCCCAGTAAAAATATTTTTTAAATGAAGGCAAAATAAAGATATTTTTAGACAAAAGATGGGAGACTTTATTACAGGTAGCACCATAGTACAATAATGCTAAAGGAAGATACTCAGTCTGAAGAAAAATGATCCCAGTTGGGACCATAGAACTTTAGGAAAAAAAATAAAAAGTATAAATATGTGAGTAAATATAAAATATTTTTGCCTATTTAAAGCAATAACAGTGTCTTTCAGGCTTAAAACATATGTAGAAATAAATTAAAACAATAGAACAAAGGGCAGAAGGGTGTCAATGGAGTAAGATCAATATCTTTTTCTTGTATAGGAAATGGTAAAAGTCAAGTGTAGTAACCGAAGGAAGTATTTGTAATGTATAAGATAATTGCTTTAAAAAAGTACAAAGGGGGGCACCTGGGTGGCTCAGTTGGTTGAGTAACTGCCTTCGGCTCAGGTCATGATCCTTGAGTTCCGGGATTGAGTCCCACATAACATCAGACTCCCAGCTCCACGGGGAGTCTGCTTCTTCCTCTAACCTTCTCTCCTCTCATGCTCTCTCTCACTTTCTCTGTCTCTCAAATAAATAAATAAAATCTTTAAAAAAAAAAAGTACAAAAGTGTTTGAACAAAAAGCTAACAGAAACAAAATTAAAATTTATGTAGAACCACAAAGGCCCGGAAGAGTGAAAGCAGTCTTGAAAAAGAAAAGCAAAGCTGAAGGTATCACAATTCCAGACTTCAAGTTAGATTACAAAGGTATCATTATCTAGACTGTATGGTAATGGCACAAAAATAAACACATAGATAAATGGAACAGAATATAAAACCCAGAAATAAACCCACAACTGTATGGTCAGTCTTTAACAAAGCAGGAAAGAATATCCAATGGGAAAAAGATAATTTCTTCAACAAATAGTGTTCAGAAAAGTGGTCAGCTACATGCAAAAGAATGAAACTGGACCATTTTCTTACACCACAAACAAAAATAAATTCAAAATAGGGGAAAGACCTGAAAATGAGATCTGAAACTATAAAATCCTAGAAGAGAGCACAGGCATTAATGTCTCCATTGGCTGTGGAACACTTTTCAGACATGTCTCCTAAAGCAAGGGAAATAGAAACAAAAATTAACTAATTTTTAAATTTACTAATTTTTTAAAATTAAAATTAATTAATTTTAAATTACTTTTAAAAGTAATTAAAATTAACTTTTTTATTTTGACTATGTCAAAATAAAAAGCTTCTGCACAGTGAAGAAAACAATCAATAAAACTAAAAGGCAACCCACTGAATGGGAAAAGGTATTCACAAATGACGTAACTGATAAAGAGTATCCAAAATATATAAAGGACTTACACAACTCAACACCCAGAAAACAAGTAATCCAAATAAAAAATGGGCAGAAGACAATGTCTTCTCCAAAGAAGACATCCAGATGGCCAAGAGAAACATGAAAAGATGCTCAACATAACTCACTATCAAATGCACGTCCGAACTACCCTGAAATATCAACTCAAACTGGCCATAATGACTAAAATCAAAAACATAAAAAAATAACACATGTTAGCAAGACTGTGTAGAAAAAGAAACCCTTGTGTACTGTTGGTGAGAAAGCAAACAGGTGTAGCCATTGCAGAAAACTATGTTGTATACCTGAATCCACCATAACACTATATGTTAACTATATTGAGATTTTAAAACTAACAGGAGAAAAAAAATTATTAATTAAAAAAAGAGAAAAGATTAGATGGAATGAATAGAAAACTAATAAGAAAGTGTTTTACATATCAGTAGCTGATTACAAGTAAATAGGTTTAGTCCTCCAACCAAAAGCCAAAAAGTTTTGAACTACATTTAAAAAAAGACTCAACTATATTAACTATATTTAGTTTGCACAAGACATATATTCATAAAAGAATATGGGAAGAAAAATTACCTTGCACAAATAATAAAAGTAATATCAGACAAAGTAGACCTTAAGGCAAGGAGTATTATGAAAGGCAAGGGAAGAATTTTATGATGATAAAAGGGTCAATTCAATAGGAAAACAGAACACTTCTAAATTTATATGTTCCTAACAACTCCAAAAATATGTAAAGCTAAAATTGACAGGACAAAGAGGAGAAGTAGTGATTTCAGCATCATATTTGGAGAATTTAATAGCTTTCTTTGAACTACTGATACAGTAAGCACTGATACATAAAAATCAGTAAGGTTACAGCGTATTTAAGAATACTACTAACCAACTTGACCGATTACTGTTTATAGTACATTATTTTCAACTACTGCAGAATACATATCTTGTTAACGTGTACAAGGAACTTTTACCAAAATAGAGCATCTGCTGAACCAAAAAAGCACGTGTCAACAAATTAAAAGGATTAAAATCATATATTTTCTGTAGTGAAATTAAACTAGAAATAAAGATTTTTTTTTTAAAGCCTCAATATTTTGGAAAATAAGCAGCACATATTTAAATAACCCACTGGTCAAAGAAATATAACGACAATTAGTATATAAACTGTGAGACTCAGTTAAAGTGGTACTTCGAATTCTATAGCTTTAAATGCATATGTTTAAAAGGTTGAAAGGCAGTGATCTAAATTTTCATTTCAAAAACCTAGGAAAAGAAATGCAGTTACATTCAATAAACTGAAATTAAGGAAATAACGATGAAAGAAGGTATTCTATAGAGAAGATAAATAAACTCAATGTTGTTTCTTTGGAAATATTAGTAAGTAAACCCCTACTAAGAAAAAAAGAGAAAGCTCAAATTAACCATATAGGTATAAAAAGAAAACTAGAGATCTGAGAAATACCTAAGGGATAAAAAATACTATGAACAAAATTATGTTAATACATGTGACAACTTACATGAAATGGACAAATTCTTTAAAAAATAAAACTCACCAAAATGACACCAAAAAAGTAAAAATTCTGAATAGCGTTGTATCTTTTGACGTCATTGGCTCCATAATTAGAAATCTCCCCATCTCTAATAGTGTTCTTCAACTAAATTAGGTCTCAGTATTAGGCCTTTGTTGAATGTTTTTAGAAAATTTAAAACAGTGGTAGCTGACAAGTTCTATACTAAACTCACTTTCCCTGATCAAGACCTGATCTGAGACCTAGAGTCAGATACTTAAATGACTGAGCCACCCAGGTACCCCAACTTGTCTCTTTTTTTCTTTGTTCCTTTGTTTTGTTTCTTAAATTCTACCTATGAGTGAAATCATGTGGTATTTGTCTTTTTCTCACTGACTTATTTCACTTAGCGATAACCTCTAGATCCATCCAATGGCAACATTTCATTTTTTACATCTGAGTAATATTCCAGGGTGTGTGTGTGTGTGTGTGTGTGTGTGTGTGTGTGTGTGTGTGTGTGTGTAGGACATCATCTTTATCCATTCATCTATCGATGGATCTATATTTTTTAAATTTTTTAAGATTTTATTTATTTATGAAAGAGCAAGAAAGCGAGCATGAGTAGGGCAGGAAGCAGCGAGAGAGGGAGAAGCAGATTCCCTGCCGAGAAAGGAGCCCAACATGGGGCTTGATCACAGGACTCTGAGATCATGACCTGAGCTGAAGGCAGACGTTTAACCGACTGAGCCACTCAGGGACACCTCGATGGATCTAATTTTAGATTTAAAGGACAGTCGATGTGTTCCTTTGCTGTCCACTGTCAATTCAGTGTTTAATGTGCCACCTTTGTGCATCAGTTCCTTCTCCTCTCTTACACTGCCTCCCCTTTCTAAATCTTGGTATTGGTTGATTTACAGGATATTGCTCCAACTTCCTTAATTGTGTCAGCATCAGATCTAGAACTATCCTCTCCACCCTACATTATGTGATTTATAATCTGCTCTTAATTCATGTTTTTGAGTTTCTGATACTCAGAACTCATTATTTTTTAACTTGCTCAGCTCTGTCAACCAGAAGCATTCTTTTCCTTACTCCTCTGGCCATTTTTTTCCTCAAATTCTTAAATTCAAATATTCCTTCATTCATATACTGCCTCTATTTTTATCCTTCCTCCCCTCCCTCTTTCAACCTCTGTATGTCAATAGATGATCTTGCCATTGGATCTTAACTACCTCAATTTTACCCCCTTACACACAATAATTTTTCTTTATATTTATTACCCATCCTTTCCTTCACTTCTAATCATAGAGAAGGAACTGTTTCCCCTCTTTAACATGGCTAACTCTACTGGCGTTCTTGTTCCCTTTTTCTCTTGTATTTGCCACTCTCCCTTTCCATGTCTTTCTTCTACTAGCATTAAAAACGAAAACAAAAACAAAAACGGTAACAACAGCAAAAATCCTTGTTAAAGATTCACCTTCATTTTCAAACTATGCCAGCCTTCTTAGAAGAATAAAATTTGCTAGTTAATTTCACTTCTCCTTTCTCTTCAGTCCTTACTAGAAGTTTTTTCTTTCTTGTATTGCCTTCCTGAAATTTCTTTCTAAGGTCATCAATGACTGTTAAGTTTTAATTTTCCTTCTGTCCTTAAAAGGTAAGGCAGGGCTCTCCCTCCTTTTTCTCTTCTTCCTTAATTTCAGTGATGGACATCTTTTGTGGAAATGCCCCTTCTCAAATAAATACACCTTTTAGGAGATAAGCAAACTGTTTTATTGACTTGCTGTAGCAAGAGAGACCACACGGGTGATTCTGAAGTGTTGCCTCCTCCTTTGAGGAAATGAGTTTAGGGTTTTTGCTGATTATAGGTTGAACTCTGAAATTCAGGTCAGGTATTAGAAGTAAGGCAAGTCTTTGGATTGGCTGGTTTTTTTAAGGTAATAGTTGATATACACGATATATGGTTGTGATTGAAAAGAAAGGCCCGTTGAGGCCCAAGACACTGGGCATTTGTAACTATAACTGAATGGTGGTAGTTGTTCCATTTCTTAGTCATGCATAAGTGATGGAGTAGTTATTCTGGTTCTCATTTTCAAGCACATCTTCAGTGAAGTTTTAACTTTTTACTTCCATTACAATTGCCCTGGTTTCTTATTTTGACTATGACAGTAGCAAAACAGGTCTCACTGCCTTGGGGATCTTTTCATAGTAACTCGTATTCCAAAACCAGAGCCTCATTCCAAAAATACAAATTCAAACATGTTTTCTACCAAAAAACCACTGATGGCCCCTTTTATGTATAAAATAAAAGCCCATATACTGAATGCAGTATTCAACTCCCTTTACAATATGACCCGAACTCCAAATTCTAGTCCTTATCTATCTGTTGGCCTATCAGTCCCCTTCTTTTCCTCCCTCTCTCCTCCCCTCCACCCCCATTCTCACTTATCTCTTCTCTTCCTTCCCCCCAAGCTATACTCATATTATGGAAGTATAGTGACTTATTTCACACTGTACATTTTAACCCATATGCCTAAAATAATTTTTGTTTCTTAGAATGTCGTTCTGATTATTACCTTTAGAGTATGTTAGTTTGCTAGGACTGCAAAACAAAAAGCTACAGACTGGATGACTTAACAGAAATTTTTTTTGCTGTTTTAGAAGCTAGACATCCAAGATTAAGGTGCCCACAGGTTTGATTTCTTCTGACGCTTTTCTCTTGGCTTGCAGACGAGCGTCTTCTTGCTGTGTTCTTACATGGTGTTTCTACTGTGTATGCACATCCCTGGTGGATCTCTGTGTGCCCGAATCTCTTCTTATAAGACACCAGTCAGATTGTATTAGGACCTACTTTAACAGCCTGATTTTAACTTAATTACCTTTCTAAGGGCCCTATCTTCAGATAAGTCATGTTCTGAGGTACTAGAGATTAAGGAGTTACTACATGAACTTCAGAGGGCTACAGTTCAGTCCATTAACACAACCTTCCCACATATTCCCTGTGGTAATTAACCCTCTCCACAATCCCATATACCTCGTACCACTTGTATGCTTATTATTATCTGCGTTGATATGGAGCTGTTCATGTTTGTCTCCTTCTGTAGTGTGTGGTTTGAGGACAGGAGCTATGTCTTATGCAACTTCATCTTTCTCTGCTCTCCATGATACTAGAACTGAAGAGCGTTTGATTATTGGCTAAATGAAAGAATTCAGTGTGAATCAGGCTTGAATATCTAATCATATATTTTTCAGTATTTTGAGGAGATTGACATAAAAATATATGAAGGGGGGGCATCTGGGTGACTCAGTGGGTTAAAGCCTCTGCCTTCGGCTCAGGTCATGATCTCAGGGTTCTGGGATCGAGCCCCGCCTCTCCCTGCCTGCCTCTCTGCCTATCTGTGATCTCTCTCTGTCAAATAAATAAATAAAATCTTAAAAAATAATATATATACGAAGGGAATGTATTATATCTCCTATTTTAGAAGTCTTTGGGCATAGCTTGAGATTTTTTTCTTACGTTCTTAAATAATACATATTAAAAGTAATGCCAGTTTTATAGGACTTCATATAACTCTTCTATGGTCTTTAAGGTATAATCATATAATTGGCTTCTATAAGCTCCTTATCAATTCTTTCAATTTCATTACTTCCATTACATTTTTTTCAGACAAAGATGAATGCCTGTTTCATCCAATACTGAAAATTTGAAGTTTAGAAGACATTTGCCAAGTCAAATCACTTCAAGTAAGTCTGCTCATATCCATTTTAATGCCAGCTTAAGATTGACTTAACATGTAAAGAATTAAGCCCAGTACCTCTGACACTTTCTCAACTCTCATATTTCTCAGAATAGCTTGGAGTCACCTTATGTATTGCATCATTGGTCTTGGAAAATAGTAGAGAGATGATTTCTTAGTAAATTTTATATGCTTATTAAAAATGTAATGTTTAGACTCTTGGTATTATTTTTAAAATGTGATTAACACCTCAGAATCCTCCTTTATTTTGCATTAAGTCTAGTCATCAAGTCCTGACTATGTGCCAAACTTACTATTTTTAAACGTGGTTTTTTTCCATTATAGCTAATACTATGTTTTTCAGTTTTTGAAGGCTTTGTATAGCTTTTCTAAATGATTTATATGTTTGTGATTATTTGAGGGATATACTTAGTAATGAACTAGTAGTTGAACCTTAAATATTTACTTATTCAGAAACAGCTTTGAAAGGTCATCTTAACCACCTTCAACTAATATAATTGTCTCTAATGATCTTCTCTCTCCACTCACTCTTCCTACATCCTGTATTCCACTGCTAGATGGATCGGCATATAGAACTGCAATATTTTTAAAACACTTTGATGGCTCCCCATTCACCATTGGATAAAACCCATATTCTATTGCCTGGTATTCAAAGCCCTCCACCCAGCTCCTAAAAATATCCTTCATTTTAGCCAACTGGACTCTTTCCTCTTCTCTGAATTCTCATCATTTTTCATGCCTCCGTGGCTTGATGTGTACTGTATTTCTTGATGTTTTTTCTGTTATGTTCTCTCCTCCGCCCTCACTCTGTCCTCTGCTTGTTGAAATCTTGTGCGAACCCCGAGGGCTCAGCGCAGGTGCACGCTCATCCATGGAGCTTTCCCTGATTGCTCCACTGAACCACTGGCTCTCTCTGCTGACTTTATCCAATATTTTGTTTTTATCACTGTCATAGCACATTTTACCAGGCAGCTTTATTATTTGTGTTTACTTATCTCACATCTTGGGTTGTAAGGACTATAGAATGAAACTTCTTGTCTGAGTAATTTTGGTCTTTCCCAGCATTCGACATAGCCTCAATAGTGCTCAGTAAATACTTGCTTAATAAATTAATAATGTGCCTGAATTTTTTTTTCATTGTCCTCTCTGTCTTTCATCCTTGTAGTCACATATGGTCCATATTCATGGCAAGTTTTCATTCCTGAAACACACTCCTGGCAAGCCTCCACACTGCCATCTTATCCTAGGAAAATACTAACCATAGTGTAATTAACAAGATACAGTCGGCTCTTAATCTATGAAATAAACTGGATTCCCAAAGTTCATATCTAATTCTGTTGTTTGGAATGCAGAAGACATTTTCCTACAAAAACAATGTTATAAATAGTGGTTCGGTTCTCAGCAAGTCCTCCCAAGACTGTTTAACTCATAACTACCAGTGCTACTTGCAGTACCGGAAGTCATCAAGCGTGACACTGTTTTGTAGAGAAATTCTAGCTCTGATTGTGGAATCACATTTCCCTTGCCCTAGAAGCAGAACAGTACCTTTCTGGCCAGCAATAGGAAAGCCTGAGCTGGACCTCTGGCAGTGGCTTGGTATATTGGATGCTCTCCTGCCAGTAGTTTTTGGTTTTCAGTATTTGCATAAGAGACATTTACTGTAGGTTATTGATACTCTTATGTCTTCTAAATTGAGGGCAAGGGAACACTTGCTCTTCTGGTCCTCCTCTCAATAGATGAAGATAGTAATCAGCTATCCTGATTCTATCTTGAGTCTTCAGCTGCTTTATCAATGGGTGAGTCACTTTAAGTCAGGTATTGACAAATTAGAACTGTTTTACTACTTCTTCCTTTCTCTTGTTCTGTGAACTTATGAGAAATATATAAATATGGAAAATACTTCTATCTATAGGAGAAACGTGTTTATTAGGCATCAACCAACCCTGTGTTTGACATCATATCAGGTTTTATGGACAAGTGATTCTCATTTCTGCATGGAAATACTGATGCTTCCCATGAAAACTCATCAGTGTGTGCATAAACAACCCTGAAGGTTGATAACTTATGTTGTCAGGCTATAAGAATACGCATCATAAATTTTAGAGACTTTAATTTGCTTAGTCATCATAAGCTTTGAGCACATGAGTGAATGTCTGCTTTATGTTTAATGCTTTCAGAGGTGCCAGGGGCTAGGGAATGAGAACCAAAGATATCATGAAAAGTTTACTTTCCCTCCAGGAGCCAGAAATACAGGGAGTGAAGTATGAAAAAAAAACACAGTACAAACAGTGTGTTATTAATTGCCATAAAGTACTTCATGAAGGTAACAATGCTTTTGGGGTTATCAGAATGGCAATATTATTATGATTCACAATGGTTGTAAAGGTGGTGGTGGGATTTTAGTTAATCTTAGAGGAATGGTAAAGATTTAAATTTAAATAAAGAACTAGGAGAGGAAATGACATTCCAGGTTGGATGAATAGCATGAATGAAGAACTAGAGATAGAAACAAACAAATCAGCATTACTGGCTGGAACAAAAGGTTTGTTCATGTTGGGTGAAATAATAGGTGGGAAAATTACACCAGTGGTTCAACACTGGCAGTGAATAAAAGTCATCGAGAGATATTTTTAAAAATACAAGTCCCTGGATCTTACCCCAGAACTAATAAATAGAATTTCTGGGACACAAGGTGTAAACTTGTTTATCTTTCAAAGCTCCCCTAGCGGTTGAGAACCACTCCATTAGAAGGATGGGCCAAATTTAATAGAGCCATGAATGCCTTGCTGAGGAGTTGGGCCTTTGTGTCTCAAGCAGTGGGAAGCCCTCAGAGGTTTCTGAGCCGGGTGACATGATGGAATTCATGTTTGCCAAGATAAATGATTCACCAACTGCATGTGAATGGAAGAGAAATAAGAAACAGCTTGAATTAGAGCAGTGGTGGCAGGGAAAACAGAAAAGGTCACATTTTTAAGGGTACTTAGATGAGTGGGAGTTGGCGATGTCAGCCTTGACCTCCGCATGATTTGTTTTATAAACTGATTATACAACTTCACCCTCATTAATTTGATCTCTTCTCTCTTACAACCTGGCAACTTAAACAGTAATTTCAGCCAGTTTGCATTTAATGGAAGGAGACCATTGTCTGCTCATGTACACATCTAACTCGTAATAGTAAGTGAAGTTTTGTGGATGAGGAATACGACCTTTAACATAATCATTATAAAGCATTTAATAACCACCCACGTATGCAATAACACAACCCCAGTTCTGCAGGATTGTGCCAAGAGCTGAAGTCACAAATATAAGACAGCCATTGGCACATAATTCCCTAGCATTAAGTTGAAATTTGAAGAAATGTTCTAAATCATGTTATGCATCTTAATATTTTTAGCATTAGATTTACTAATTACTTAATTTTTGTGGTAGTAGGCCTGTGAATACCCCCTGACATGAGCAGCCCTGAGCTTATGCTTCTCGCCTGCCCACATCCACAATTAGTGTAACCCCTTGCTTCTTATTCAGGCCCATCCCCTGCTAGTGTTGGTCATGCATGCCCCTGCCTCGTCCTCATCCAAGTGAGCCAGCAGACCAGAGGTATAAAGGAGTCAGCATTGAAGTCCTTCCGTGGCAACGACAAGCCCCATGATCCTGGGGACTGTCACTCCTGGCTGCTGTGGGACATGACAGCTGTTAGGATAACCTGCATTCGGAGTCTCAAACAATGCCCTGAGTTGGAAGCATTTCATACCTCTTTGATATGTTTTGAATATTTTGCGTTTGGAAACAATGAGCCATATTTATTATATGGCGGAGAATAAGTTCAAGGCGTGATGTTTTGATGTGACCTGTCCTCTTTAAGAAAAGACTCCCAACATCATGGTTTTTGTGTTTTGTTTTGTTTTGTTTTGTTTTGTTTTAAACCACTCTCTTGGCTGTTCTGTGACAACAACCTCTCCTGTGGTCTTTGCCTGTGACAATGAATTTATCGTGTCATCAGTGTCTTGAGTTACTTTTCTATGGCTACTTAGGTTTTCACTAATCATTCAAATGTTTAACCAGAGAATAGGTGGTCTGCTTAGATCTAAGGGATCTTGTTGGAGGAAGCCAGGGAAGGGAATGGACATTGGCTGAGTGCCCACTCTGTGCCATGGTGTTTGCGCGTATTTTATAATTTTAACTCCCCTTTACAAGTGAGAAGCTTCTGATTTACAGAGGCTTGAATGGTTTATCTCACATCAGAATCTCAGGGCAGTTTTGATTGCAGGTCTGGCTATCCTAATGGCTCAGCAGCGGGATCTTCCAAATCTGCTTGCCTTATTTGTGGGACAGGTCACGGAATTCAGCGTCAGGAACTGTGTGTGCAAGCTTCTCCCTCCATCACAAACAATGCTGAACAAGTTACTTAAGGCTCTCAACTTCAGTTTCTTCATCTGCCATAAGGAGATAAAACCGGCTTCACTGACCCTTTGAGGTGTTGTGAGAAATTTAAGTTAGTGACTTTCAGTATGACTTTACAGGTTTGGAAAGGAAGATTGGGATATTTTTAATTCAAGCAAAAAATAAACTTAAAAAACCCAAACTATTAAATGAGATGAACTTGGACGAATTTTGTGGTATTTCACTTCTTGACGCACTCTACAGACTTTCCAAAATAATGTTTGTCGATTTTGCAGGCCCCGAACACCAAAGTGTGCCAAATTGCATCACTGACTTTAATATCTCAATGTAGCAGAGAGAGTCCTGGCAACTTGTCAGGTACTTATCTTCTCTTAGCAGCAATCAGTAGTTTCTATACCGCATCAAATAGGTCTGAGCTCCGGTAGATCCTGAAGGCAGGTTCATAGCCAGTGAGGACTCAGAAGATTCTCAGGCTACCACATAGTAATAGACTTATTGGACTAGAGTGGATGTTCACATGATCAGAACAATTCTTTATATTTTGGAAAAAAAAATTTTTTTATACAAGCCTGAGTATTAAAGTCACATTTTATAAAACTGATTTCACAGAACTTCTTTTCAAAAATGTTTCCAGATTTCTGGACAGCTTTCATAGGTTATAGGATGGTGACTACTTAAAGGCAACTATGAGCTATTACAACCCACTTATCACTTCTTTCAAGTGTACATTTAAGAGATAAGAAATTTAGGGAACTCATTAAGGGATAAGTACAGTGCTATGAATGAAATGGCCGGGAGCCTGAGAAGTACCAAGGTCATGTCCTAGACTTACCCAAAACCAGTACCCAGTAAAGCTCTAAAGTCTTATACATCAGACTAACAAAGACAAGAAAGGAAGGAAGGGAGGGAGGGAAGGAAAGGAAAGCCTTCGGAAGACCAGCTGACAAAATAGAGGAGTAGCATCAGACTCCAGACCCAGATCCAGAGGGGTGCACCCATTCTGCCCTGGATTCAGAAATGTGGAGGACTCTTCCGCATCTGCCACACTCTGTATCTCAAAGAGGGTTCCCTAGTCCTGGGGTGCTGACTTCCCCATGGAGTCTCATGCACCTTCGCTGTATGAGGCATCTCACGCACCTGCATCCTGGGTCTGGTGGCTAGGTGACCCCACTTAGGGTCTGGTCAAGGGGAGTGAAAGGAAGAGTGGACACAGAAAGTCAAGCAAACATGCAAAGCAGAGATTGTGGTCAGATTTGGTCCGCAGGTGTGCCATGTTTGCCCAGTGTTTGTTTTAAACATGAATTTGATGTTAACTAGTGTTATTTTAACTAGTTACCAATTTAACTTGTTGTTAACTGATTTAATGTACAAATGCACATTTCTGGGTCATTGTGCAATCTGGAGACCTGGTAACTTTAGTCCTATCTTTCCGTGTGACAGTAATCCGCTGGAAGAGAAAAGCAGCCAGATGGGAGGCTCTGCTAGATGGGAGGCTGTGCTTTCCCATTCTCATGGCCCCACTCCTGGCTATTGATTTTCTTTACATAGAATTAAGAGAAAGTTAAATGGTACTAATTCTGGCATCTATATGAAAATTGGAAATAGGATGGTATATTTCAGTGTAAGTGAAAGACAGTGTGTTAGTTTCCTAGGGCTGTCATGACAAAGTACCATCAACTGGATAGCTGTAATCAACAGAAATGTTTCCTCTCACTGCTCTAGAGGCCAGAAATCTGCAGTCGAGGTGTTGGCAGGGCCATCCTCCCTCAGAGACCTCGAGGAGCTCCTACCTGCCTGTTCTAACTTCTGGTAGCCCCAGACATTCCTTAGGTCATGGCAACATAACCCCAATCTCCACCCGCCCCCTTGTCTCATGGATGCCTTTCCTCTGTGTCCAGGTTTTCCTCTTCTTCTAAGGACAGCAGTCATATTGCATTGGGACCCACCCTAAGCCAGTATAACATCATATTAACCTAATTACATCTACAAAGACCCTATTTCCATATAAGGTTACAGAAGGTCACAGGTCTTAAGGGGTTAATTCACAGGGGTTAAGACTTCAACATAACATTTTCTGGGACAAAATTCAACCCGTAATAGGATGGCATATTTCTTTGGACGGTGCCGAGTAATAGTTTAAGAAGAGAGATCCTTGACACAGAGTGTCCATGTTCCTATTTACAACTTACTTTCTTTGTGCTCTTGGATAGGCTGCTTACTCGTCTCGCTGTCTCCATGCTCTCATCTATAAAGTGAAGATAATTGTACCTACCTCATAGGGTTGAAATGAGGACAGAATAATTTAATGTGTGGAAATCATTTAGAACAGTGCATGGCACATACTAAGTACTCAATAAACTGAACTGTTATTATCATTAATTATTATTAGTTCTTATTCAAACACAATTTATTTGCATACAAAGAGTATCAGTGCCAGAAATCTGTTATTTATGATGGCACTAAAAAACAAACCGTGGATGAAAAAGGAAGAGTAGACAGAAATGATGCATGAAAAAAAATACTTGAACCAATCAAAATGAGAAACGAGAGACACTAGAATTTTAAAAGGATTTACTTTTTAATGCAGATAAAGGAATGCAGTACATTAAAAATCTTTAGCTTCTTCCTTCTTTGAGATTATCTGCCTGGCCTCTAAATGTGCTTGAAACCAATAAAGACCCAGGCAAGATCTTCAAACGCAGAAGCTTAGACATTGACCATTGGATTGGCGAGCACATGACCTATACATAATAAGAGGAAAGTTACTCCAGGGAGAGCGTCCAAGAGACACATGACTTTTAAGCATTCCTACCTATCTCCTTGGAAGCATGTTATTACTGTCTACCTCCTTCCCACAAATACTTGGGTTGAAAATATCCTTGTTTCCAGTCTCTGGGTCAGAGATTGAGGCTAAATAATTTTTTGAATGTAAACCAAAGTTTTCCTCCTAAAGGAATGAATATTTTGAGATCTATTATTTTCTTTTTCCACATAGCCTTTATGTAAGATAACCATGCAACTTGAGTTTTATTAAAAACTGAAAGCTCTGATAGAGAAGGTTTTAAGAAATGATAAGACTTTTTGAAGTACCTGGAAGAAAATTATTCTGTCGGTCAGTGGGTATAAAGTATGTAATTATACAGAGTATATATTCCTCATTCTCAAAGATACTGTTACCCCGAAAACATGAGAATACTCAAATAAAAGAGACGTAAGTGTATGTTATTTATGATTGTGATTTTATTTTAATAAAAAGTTAGGCTATTTAATTTCTGGCAAAGAAGTAGTGTTTTATAGTTCAAGTGTTAGTAATTTGGAAAATTTTGATTAAATGATGAATTCATCAGGACTCCTTTGGTTGCAAGTGAAAGAAAGCCAGCTCGAGCCAGCTTATGAAAATAAAGAGAACTTAATTGTTTATATAACTATGGTTTCCAGAGGTGCATCTGGCTTCAGGCATGGTTGCAGCCAGGAACTCAGATGATCTCATCTGGACCCTTTTTCAGCTCTGCTGGTTTCTTTATTCATCATTATGCAGACAGGCAGCAGTAAAATGACCACCAGCAGCTTGAGACTCTTGTCTTCCTGGTTTAGCAATACCAACAGGAAGAGAACTTGTCGGGCCACCCCTCCAGCTCTCAGCCTCAGAGAAGATACGGAACAACTCTGGCCACATGTGCGAGGACTAATCACTGTGGCCCAGGGAATGGAGTATTCTGGTGGACCAGCCCAGGGTATGTTTACCAGTGCTGCAGCAGAGGTGCATTGTCCAGTGGCTGATGCCCCCTCCCCCCGCCTCCCAGGATCTCAGGGAGTGAGGGAGAGAAGAAGGGATATGGGAATGTGTGTTGAGCGGACCAAAACTGTAGTAAATTCAACCATTACAAATGGTGTGTGTGAACTAACTTAGAAACTGTACTTCTGCTCTTAAGATGGCATATAAAGAACTTTCTGCCTTCTCCCATTAAAATATCTACCCAAAAGAAAAGAAACAGGAAATAAAAATTCCAGCTCTTCCTTTGATAAGAAGTGGATGACATCAGTAATTCTCATAAATGCGAACACAGAAAGTGTTCGATACCATGGCCTAGTAGAGAAGGTGAAACTGTAATTATTGTCTTTGAAAATGTGAGAAGATTTAACACAGAAAATAGTCTTTTTAAAAAAAGAGAATTAACAAGAAAATTAAAAAACAGGAAATAACTCTCAAAAATTAGAAATCTGAAGGCTGAAAAAAACTCACTGAGCTATCGGAAGATAAATTTGAGTGGGAAATCATTAGCCACGCCACCCCGCAGGTCCAATAGCAGCCCACCGATGCAAGAGAAAATGGGAGAGAATCATCCAAGAAATAATGTAAGACCATTTTCTAGAACAGACGGAAAGATAAGCCTGAAAGTTTCCAGAGAAGAAAAAAAAATTGTCACATGGAGAGCGTTTTGAATAAAAACAAACAAGAGGCATCAGTGCTGCTATGGAAACTTTTAAATTCATGAAATACATTTTTTTTTTAAGATATATTTATTTATTTGAGACAGAGAGAGCACTGGAGGAGAGGGAGAGAGAATCGCAAGCAGACCCCCTCCCCTCACCAAGATCATGACCTGAGCCGAAATCATGCATCAGTTGCTTAACTAACTGAGCCACCCAGGCATCCTGTGAAGTATATTTTTTAGGGGTAGTTTTTATTATAACAAAAGCATGTCTTCCTTTTCCTGAAAGTTGTTGTCAAATATCTCTAAATAGTTTCCTTAAATGGTTTTTAAAGGATATTTTACTTATAACTTTCCATCATTTAGACTTACTGACATTTTTGTATAATCTGAGGTATTCCTGTAAATTTTTCTTTCAGAGATGTGAGGTATGTTCATGGTACTTACTCTTGTTTTTCTTTTTTTGATTCACTAATTCACTCAAGAGTATTAGCGTGAACTTTTCTCCAGATACAACAGAGTTGGTATTTCTTGTTGTATATAGTAGTCCAACATCTATCCATAATTGTATAATCAGTCACAATTAATAAATGTGATTACGTTAGAAACCTCACTGATAATACTAGGGTATGTGATAGCAGGACTTGCAAAATATTTGCCATTTTTTCTTTGAGCCAGTATCTAGTGATTTCAAGTGACAAAGTTTGGGCTTTACTCTCTTAAAATGTTTGGCTCTTATTTTTATAAATTTTTATACATATATAAAGCTAAATAATTATGAGTAACAAAGTATCATATAGAATATTAGTTTCAATATTAGTTTCAATGAGGAAGACAAAGTCCTGAATGGAATTTTCTTCTGAAAATTAGAAGGGGCATCAAAAGTTGAAATTTAGCGGATCTATTTTTCAAATTTTAATTATTTGAAAAAATAATGTTTTTAGGATTCAGTGAATATGTGAATATTATTGTTGACTATATAACTTCTCAAATATTTTGTTATGGTATCTTTAGATTAAAAGTACTCCAAATTGCATTTTTGTTTTCAAAGTATTCTAACTTTTAGTGTGTACGTACTATAAAAGAATTGAAATTTTTAGGTGCAGTGCAGTTTTCCCTTTCTTTTTGGAGTAGTTTCTAAAGCCTAATGAAATGGAAGGTAATTGTCTTTTCCAGCTTAAAAAAAAAGTTCTATTTTATTCCTTAATGTACTATAATGAAACCAAAATAATATAGAAAAATCAAGAAATGAAAGAGTGCCAGGATTTTTCTTGCCAATATAACTTTTTAGAATTGTGCTGAGTGGCTTTTGCTATAAAACCAGACCAACTAGTTTATTATGTATTCTCTAGGTAATGACATTTTATAGAGGATTTTTGTAGTTCTTTTGGCTCTGAGGCCAGTAACTTTAAATTAGAATTATTAGAACTCGAAGGCATCCTCTTACTCACTTTCTAAGTGAGGGAACTGAAGTCCTGAGAAATCATGATTTATCCAGGGTCACACAACTAATAGAGAAGGTTAGAAGAGAATCATGGCCTCCTGGCAGTCAGTTCAGTGATTTTTGTGAAAGACTTTTTGGACTTATTCTCACCACCATCACATTATGTGCAATGCCCATAATTTATTGCATTGGACTCAGTTAACAAATTACAAATTTCTGTTTAATTTCCTAAAACTGAGGGAACATTTAAATTAGGAATATTGACAGTAACAAAAACAGGAGATGGCAAGAACTTTTGCCTAGGATAGAAGCTATCTCTTGATTAGACTCTGGTCCTGCTCCTCTCTTAAAGGAATTCCATTGTTCATTATTCTGTAGGACATAATTCTGCCTTCCAGAAGCTTCTTCCTTGTTTATTTTCCTCCAAGGTCAACTTGTGTGGACATTGGGAAATATGTCCTCCTTAGAAGTTATGTAACCAACCTACCTTCCTTCCTTCCTTCCTTCCTTCCTTCCTTCCTTCCTTCCTTCCTTTCCCTGCAGTTTTGGCTGTGTGAGCATTGTTTAAAGGATGAAAGGCTTATAGACAAGGCTTATGGGTTTTTTGTTAATGTTATTCCTTCAGAAACTTAATTGGCCCTGATCTATCTTTTTGTAACTAATTCCCTATGCTAGTAATAGAGTGATTTACATGTCCCAGTCTGGCGGAGGGAGTCATAGTTTATATATATTTCTTGTGGATGGTAAGTAATAATTCTCTCTTTCATTCTCAAAACTATCCCAGTTTGGACAATAAATTATATGGTCACTCTCACCAAAAAACACACCAAAAAATCCCAGTCTCTTTTATTTCTTTGCTTCCTTACTTCTATTCTTCCCTCTCTTATCTTTCACAGGGTGCTGTTATATGGCCATCTGAAATAGGTTTCATGGGAAGCAACATCCTTAACCTGATTTGCAGCAAACCTGACTTCCCACTGTTTACAGGAGAAAAACTAATGGCCATTTTTGCTCAAAACTTTTTGACCTTCTCTCTTACTGAAATCCAGAAACAATCAGTGTTTTTAACCCTTGGGGCCCCAAATCTCTGGGTTCTGTATTCCCTGTCACTTCTGCTATCCAATCTGTTAGTTCTTGCCTGTGTACATTCCTTGCTTATAAATTCTCAAGAAAAGCAGCAAATAATATTGTTATTCAAGTGTTCTGTTTTCCATCTCCTTTACCCTATAGTTATACCCTTCGTAGACACCATTGTGTCTTTGAAACTATCTCAGGCATTAAAAAAAAAATTTGAGATATAATTTAATACAGTAAACACACAGCTCTTAAGCATTCAGTTCAGTGAGTTTTGACAATTGTATACACCTTTAAAAACCACTGCCCCGAATAAGATATAGGACATTTCCATTACCCCAGATATATGTGCTTTTCCAGTTAATCCCCTGCTTTGCTCTCCTGGAGGCAACCACTTTTTTACTTGTATCACAGTTTCCTTTTGGCTAACAATATTTTCACTAAGTTTTTGTGACTACGTGACAGAACTGTGTTCCCATCCTTTACCCAGTTTATGTCCTGCTGCCTGGCTGCTAAGCAGTTGCCATATCTTTTAGATTTTCTGTTTGGTCTGTACCCCACTTAGAGATACCATTTTTCGATGTTAGTGAAAACCACCTGCTTTAATAAATGGACTCCAAAAGATACGATAGATTAATCCTAAGTACAGTGTATTTATCTCTACTAACCAGTGTTTTGAAGGCATTCCTTATTGAGAGGTGACCTTCTGTGATGTGGGCCTTAGAGTCCTCCAGCAGCTGGGGGAAGAGCAGGAACACCTCACGTGCTTCTGAAAAGATCAGGTCGAACCTGAGAACTGACAGTCCGCCACTTGCACGGACATCCTTCTGGGGAAGACTATTCACAAGGCCACACCTGGCGTAATGGGGCGGGAGGGAAGGTTTGGAAATGTACACCCTACATGTGAGCTCGGCAGCCGCTCCTCAGTGACAACTCCACACCGTGCACAGCGGGAAGGTAAAGTGCGGACAATGTTAATTATCTGCGTAACAGAATACCGTATTGCCTTTTTTTTTGCCTTTTGTTACTTCCTTTTCTTTGTGTTATGCTCTTTTATGCCTTTTGAACAAACATTTCAGTATTTAAAACTAAAAAAAACCCCACAATGATATTGCTATCTCTGTTCAAAGTAAAGGCAACTAACTGCTTTTTAGATTATTCTGATGAAATTAAGATTATCTCTGGACACTGAAATAATTAAGTCTTTTTAAAAATATTTTTATTGTAATTACAGTATAGTTAACATACAGTGTTATATTAATATATAATATTGTATACAATATTATATTATATATTATATTAATGTATGTTATATATTAATATAATTAAATTAATATAATTAAATTAATTATATTAATATATTATATTGTATATAATATATTATATTGTATAATGTATACAATACAGTGATTCAACAATTCTATATACATGACTCAGTGCTCATCAAGATAATGCACCCTTTAATTGCCATCACCTATTTCATCCATCCCGCCCACTCATCTGCCCTCTGGAAACCATCAGTTCTCTATAGCTACAAGTCTGTTTCTTGGTTTGTCTCTCTTTTTATTCCTTTGTTTTGTTTCTTAAATTCCACATTTGAGTGAAATCACATGGTATTTGTTTCTCTAACTGACTTTGCTTAGCATTATATTGTCTAGCTCCATCCATGTTGTTGCAAATGGCAAGATTTCATTCCCTTTGATGGCTGAATAATATTCCATTGTGTGGTGTGATATACACACACACACACACATACACATATACATATGTACCTATGTATATGTATATGTACATAGTACATATGTCACTTCTTTGTCCACTCATCTATCGAAGGACACTTGGGTTACTTCTGTAACTTGGCTCTTGTAAATAATGCTGCAATAAACATGAGGGTACATATGTCCTTTCAATTAGTGTTTTTGTATTTTTTGGGTAAATATCCAGTCGTGCAATAACTGGATTGTAGGATAGTTCTATTTTTAGTTTTTTGAGGAACCTCCATACTGTTTCCCACAGTGGCTGAACCATTTCGTATTCCCATCAACAGTGCGTGAAGGTTCCTTTTTCTCCACATCCTCACCAACATGTGTTACTTCTTATGTTTTTGATTTTAGCTATTATGACAGGTGTAAAATGATATCTCATTTGTGGTTCTGATTTGCATTTCCCCCATAATGAGTGATGTTGAGCATGTTTATATATGTCTCTTATCTACATCTGGGTATCTTCTTTGGAGAAACATCCCTTCATGTCTTATGCTCATTTTTTAATTAGGTTATTTGGATTTTGGATGTTAAATTGTGTAAGTTATTTATATATTTTGAATACTAACCCATTGTTGGATATGTCATTTGCAAATATCTTCTCCCATTTAATAGATTGTCTTTTACTTTTGTTGATTGTTTCCTTCACTGTGCAGAAGCTTTTTATTTTGATATAGTCTCAGTAGTTCATTTTTGCTTTTATTTCCCTTGCCACAAGAGAGAGACATATATAGAAAAAAATGTTGCTACAGTGATGTCAGAGGAGATAATTTAAGTCTTAAAAGATAGAGATCCCTGATATCACCATTTGTATTCACTATAGAATACAATAGAGATCTTAACAGAGATGCTAGCCAACAGAATAAGATGGGCAGAGAGTGGAGGGGGGAGACAATCATAAAAGAAAAGGTGTAGGAATGGAAAGGAAGAAAAAAACACTGTCATTATTGGCAGATTGCTGTGATTGTCTATGTAGAGAATTTCCAGAACTCTACAGCTGAATTCCTAGAATTGACTAGAGAGTTTAGCAAGGTTTTTGGATACAGAAACAGTATAGGTAACCCAATTACATTTCTATAGACTGGCAACGACAACAAAAAACCAGAGAATATAATTGTAAGAACATTTTATTCTGAAATTATTAACAACCCATGTGGCCATGCTATATTTTTTCAAAAATAAGAAATTGACATTGGTACAATAATGTTACTAAACTGCCTTTTATTCAGATTTTCCCAGTTTTTCTACTGATATCCTTTTTCTTTTTCAACTACCCAAGTCTGGGTAGCTATATCTCTTTAGTCTGCCCCGATCTGCAGCTATTCCTTGCTCTTTTCAGAACCCTGACACTTTTGAAGAGTAGTGGTGAGATCTTTGGTAGAATGGACCTCATGATTTTATCATAGCGTATAACATAACATTATTGGTAATGTTAACCTTGACCGCGTGGTTATGGTGTCTGCCAGGTTTCTCCACAGCGAAGTGACTATAGTAAATGTTATTTTAAAACTACACAATTTACAATATAGAGTTAAATATAGAACACAATGTAAATGACAATTGGGTAAATCTAACAAATAATGTCTGTGACCTTTATTGAAAAAGTTATGAACTCCTGTTGAATGTTAACTGTGATCCAATTAAATGGAGAGAAATGCTGTACTAATATATTGGGAGACTAAATGTTGCAAAGATGTTAATTCTCTTAATGCACTTAGAATCAAATTCTTAACAGATTTGGGGGGTTTTAATATTACTCTACTACTACTACTGCTATTACTACTGTTGATTATTATTGTTGTTATTATTGCTGTTATTTTGGTGATGACTAACATTATAATTTTGGACATATGTGGAAGAGGAGTGGTCCAACACACATATGAAAAAATGCTCAATATCACTTATTATCAGGGAAATGCAAATCCAAACTACAACGAGCTACTAACTACCTCAAACCTGTCAGAATGGCTAAAATCAACACAAGAAACAACAAGTGCTGGCAAGGATGTGAAGAAAAAGGAACCCTCGTGCACTGTTGGTGGGAATACAAACTGCTGCAGCCACTATGGAAAACAGTATGGGGGCTCCTCAAAAAGTAAAGATAGAACTACCCTACACTCCAGTTATTGCACTACTGGATATTTACCCAAAAAAATACAAACACACTAATTCGAAAGGATATATGCACCCATATGTTTATTGCAGCATTATTTATGATAGCCAAATTATAGAAGCATCCATCAGCAGATAAATGGTAGCTTATGTATGGAATAATCCACCATATACATATATATGGATGTGTTTTATATAATTATAAATTTTATAATTTATTTATAAATTTTATATTTATATATAACATATATAAATTTTATAATTTATAAAGATATAAAATGTTTATATATAAAATATTCCATTATATATTATATACTACAATATTTCATTGTATATATTATATATATACATACATAAAAAACATAAATACGCATATCTATGAAATATTCCACTATATACATATATAATAGAATATTATTCAGCTATTTAAAAAGTGTGAAATCTTGCCATTTGCAACAACATGGTTGGAATTGGAGAGTATAATTCTAAATGAAGTAAGAGAAAGACAAATACCACGTGATTTCACTCATATATAGAATTTAAGAAAAAACCAAATGAACAAAGGAAAGAGAGACAAAGCAAGAAATAGACTCTTGCTATAGAGAACAAACTGATGATTATCAGAGGGATGATAGGTGATAGGTGGTGGGAATTAAGGAGACCGCTTGTGATGAGTGCTGGGTGATAAATGGAATTGCTGAATCATTATATAGTACAACTGAAATTAATATAATGCTATGCTAACTATACTGGAATTAAAATAAAAACTTAATAAAAAATAAATGAAAAAGAAAGAAAAGAAAATGTCATGTGATTATGTTCACAGATGTGAAAAAAGACACTAGAAGAATTCTATAGACGATTATATTTTAAAAAGTCAATCAATAGATATTGATGTAATTTTTTTAAAAAGATGGTTAAAAATTACAAAGACAATCCTGAAGACCAAAGTGTTTTTCCTGCCTTATGTAATGATTTAATATAAAACTAATTTAAACCAGTGGAAGGATATACATGTTGGTCAGTGGGAAGAATAGAGAATACAGAAACAGATCCATTTATATACAGAACTTAGATTTATGACAAAACTGGTATTGTAGATCATTGGGGAGAGAGATGGATAGATTTTTCAGTGGCAGGTGCTCAGGCAAGAGATTACTCAGATGAAAGAATAATACTAGATTCCTATCTCACATCGTACACAAAATGGGAAATGGTTAAACTATAACTTATAAATTAATTATAAGTAAACTGGGGCACCTGGGTGTCTCAGTGGGTTAAAGCCTCTGCCTTCAGCTCAGGTCATGATCTCGGTGTATCAGGCTCTCTGCTCAGCAGGGAGCCTGCTTCTACCCCCCACTTGCCTCTCTGCCTACTTGTGATCTCTCTCTCTCTCTGTCAAATACATAAATAAATAAATAAATCTTTTTTAAAAAAAATAATTATAAGAAAACTTAATTATAACATTAGAAGCAGAACTCAGGAAAGAAGTTGAAGAAAAAAACAAAACTACTAAAGAAATGAAAACATAATTGGAAGGAGTATAAAAGAAAAGAGATGGTATAGAAAAATAGTGAAGTCCTGGAGATTAGAAATGAGAGCAGTAAGGGGTACCTGAGTGGCTCAGTTGATTAAGTGTCAGTCTCTTGATCTCAGGTTGGCTCTTGATCTCATCCACATTGGGTGTGGAGCTTACTTTAAGGAAAAAAAAAAGTAGAAATGAGAGAAGTGAGTCATGTGAAATACACATTTAAAAGGTGACGTAACACCCTTAGTTTTAAAATATTAGTGTTTACAATATGCCAGAACTGCATCATTCATTAACTTCTCTCATCCTGCTGAGTTAGGTGCCAGAAATTATAAAGTAATCCATCTATATTATAATGATCTATCTACTGACAACTCAATTGCTCAATCACTTGTAGAAAGCAAAGAATTGGAAACCACCTGACTTGCAGAGGGATTCATTATCACTTTGTCAGTTTGAGGAAGCTTATCAAAAAGGGTTAAGTAAGATTTATCAAAAGAATACTAAAACTTATTACTCTTTTGCTTACAGGTAACTTGTTGAATTCAAAAAACTTAGAAAGGGCTGTTTAGAGACATTACGAATTTTAATACACATTTTTCCAATATACAGTGAGTTTTTAGAGTAATTTTTGTCTTAACATACATCTGAAATGTATTTTTTATCAGAACCTTGCAGCTATAAATGTAGATCACTCAATTTAAGGAAAATTGTTGTCATTTAATTGACAAAGCTGGTCTTCAGTTTCAAGTTTATCTTTCAAATCAGACTTCCTCTCTGGGTAAAAGTCCAACTTGATTTTTCAGCTCAAATAAATATGTTAATATATGTCTCCATGACAACCATCACACAGCTGAATTCTAATTCTAATATAGATAAATAGATAAGGCACAGAGCCTTACTATGCGTTGCCTGGATACAGTAAGATACTGCTGCCTTCAATATTTCTTTGCTTTGTGTTCACTAAAGTCTTCCAAAGTTGAGATGATTCTTTTACAATAATAAGGGTATGGAAGATGTAAGGTCCTTAAGTAAAAATACCCTCCTTACTGCTTCATTCTACTATATATCTTAACTTATACTAATGTAGGCTCACATAGTCCATTTCTTAATAAAATATATATGTTATTTGTATGTATACATGATGGGAGATAAACAAATCCTTATTGTACTGCTTTGATTAAAGGGAGGATTTACAGGTTTGATGTCCTGGAGAGTTTTTATATTCCACGGAAATACACTAGTTGGGATTAATGAGTGGTATGCATTCCTTTTGTAAAGTGGGAAAAGTGATTGTGAAGGAGGGGAGAAGGAAATGCAAAAGAGGCTGGCTTGATACCTTATATCACGTATACTTGCAAAAGATCAATAGTAGAAAAGATGGAAGTTGGTGGTCTGGGATTTGATTGCCTTAAAACTGTGCCAATGTATCTCTTGGAAAGTCTTCATGTAGCCCCAGTGTACCTCAACTTATAGACCACTGACTGATATAGAAGACAGGCAGAGCAGATCCATCATATGTATAATTACAGACATGATAACCAAGCTAATAGCAGTAAAATAATGCTTAGAGATTAAACTTTTCTAAAATAAAAGACAACTAGCATCTGAAGATTGAGAGGGCATACTGTGTGACTGGTTTTTTATAGTGAAGTTGCTAGACTTCAGAAGTCAAGAAAGATTTTGGTTGGGGGAGCCAGG
This sequence comes from Nasua narica, assembly GCA_028533885.1. Taxonomy (NCBI): domain Eukaryota; kingdom Metazoa; phylum Chordata; class Mammalia; order Carnivora; family Procyonidae; genus Nasua; species Nasua narica. Next base: position 23,126,939 of record CM052807.1, on the reverse strand, counting down.
CGAATAGGTTTGAGTTATTTATAAGTAGGGAAATTATGTTGGCTTCAGATTTCATTCAGTGCAAGATTTCATACAATCTTAAAAGATTTTCAAGAAAAGAATATGTAAGAAAGAACTGATCTATTTCTCAAGCCTTTGGGTTTTCCAAGAACTAGGAAAGAATCACAACTTTTCAGCAATTTCATTCATAGGAAGGATCTAAGACAAGATGTTTAAGAAAATCAACACATAAATATACTTGTTTTGCTGCCAGTTTGACTTTTTTTTTAAAGATTTTTAAAAATTTATTTGACAGAGAGAGAGACATCACAAATAGGCAGAGAGAGGGGGGGAAGCAGGCTCCCTGCCGAGCAGAGAGCCAGATGCGGGGCTCGATCCCAGGACCCTAAGATCATGACCTGAGCTGAAGGCAGAGGCTTTAACCCACTAAGCCACCCAGGCGCCCCTGCCAGTTTGACTTCTTAAACATAAGGAACCAATAAGTTTACATGATACCAATCTCCAAAGATTAGCTCATGATGAACTAGAATCTTGGGCATTGACTTTGCTGATAACTAGGCTCTGAGTGCTCTTATCAAAAATCTTCCCCCAAAATATTTACTTTACTTTTTTCTAGGCAAAACAAATGAAATCTGTAAAAGACCTTGTATGTTTAAGTTAGAAAAAGTCTGACTATGTTTGGGTTGGTGAGAAAATAAAAAAATATACCACCCCTGTCAATTCGGAAAAAACTACATAGTTTGTGAGCTGTGGTAAAAGAGTGTCCTACATTCCTTTTTGAAAAGCCATCTGAAGAAGTATGTTATATATATATTTTCAGTTGTAAAAAGGTTCGGTGTCTAAACTAAGTGTTCTACTGCCTATACACTCTGGTACTTCTATTCTTGACTTCAATGGTTGACAGCAACAGATAAGAAAAATGGAAGACTGCAATAAGTTTATCTGCAAGAGAGCTAACAGTGCTCTTTGCTTTTCATACTTCAGCCAGAGTGTTGGATATCCAGGCCATGAATTGGGCTCTTCGGTTTGATTGTCTGGAGGCTGCCAATTCATATTTACAGATCAGATAGACCTGCCAAATAGATGATGAAGTTTTATTAATTCTGCTTCTTCCAGGAGAAAAAAAAAAGATGGTATAGCAACTTCTTGAGAAGAAAGTACCTATGAAGGAAATAAAAATCCAGAAAAACTTAATGGATATCTAGAAGAAAAAAAATTGGAGTCATTTTTTAGCCCAAGATCAACAATTAGAAGAAAGAGCTCACTGGTGTTCTGTTTTCTACATGTGTTAGTATATATGATGAATGATGAAGAAGCATTTGATTTGAATAAGTTACCTTTACGGAGATGTGTAATCTTTTGGTCTTGCTGACACCATGGATAAGATTTCTTCAGAAAATGTAGAAAGAACTAACTAAAGAATTATTAATGAGCCTTACCAATGACTAAGTAGAATTTAGAGCTTATTTCAGTGAGAAAATGTCCTTCCTTCAGGCAGGTAGAAAAAGATCAGAAGCAGAAGAGTACAGGCTGGCCAGTGGTATTAATAATAAAAGGGAGAGGAAGAGAGGCAGATGGGGGGAAACTGGAAGAAAAAGTGGTAAAAACCAAAAGGCCTCCTAATACTGATGAGGCACAGAAAGTCAAAGAAATTACAGAAACAACATAATGAAAACACTTTAAGTGAGTAAGAAAATAATGTTTACTAATGAAGGGAAGTTGGCTCACCAGTGACCACCAATGTAGAAATGTATTGTGAAAGATGCCAAGGAAGAGGTTTATACCAGTAGCAACCTTAATGAAGCCGAAGAAAGGCCTTTAGGAAGAGGACAAATTTGACTAAGAAGAGTATATGAAGAAAGTTAAAGAAAAGCATCTGGAGAAAAGACTTAGAAAGAGAAGCCAAGAAGATAGCAAAGTGGGAGAACCCTGAGCTTATTACCCTGTTCCACATTTACAACTTGATATCATCCACTTCCAAGGCAATAAACCAGAGAGTGACCCGAAGACTGGTGGAACAAACTCCACAACTAAATATAGAGAAGGAGCTGCATCTGAAAGGTTAGGGAGGTTAGAGAGATGGAGGGAGGCTGCCTGCAGGAGGGAGGGAGCTGTATGCGTGGATAAGGCAGAGAAATGGTCACTTGAAACAAGAAGCTCACAAAGAGAAGACTAGTCCCCATAGCATTTGACTTTAAAAACCAGAGGGGCTGAATTGGAGTTTGTAAAACCAGTGGGACTTGGAACTTGGAGCTTTAAAAGTCAGTGGACTTAGTGGGTGAGCCAAGAGGATGAGTAATAGCTGGGTCTCTGCCCTTAAAGAGATAGCAGCCTACATGGAGAGGCAACATAAAAACAGCAGTTCACACAACGCCAGGGGCAAACAGGAGACAGAGCTCTCTGTTGGTTTCAGAGCCTGTTGGGGGACAGCTCTGAAAACAAGGGAGCTGGCAGGTGCCATTTTCCTCTGCCATCCACCAGCATAAACAAAGCCACCTGCAGGAGGCAGCACTGCACAGACAGTAGCTTCCTAACCTGCCAGCAGGTAAGGGTGGTTCAGTATTAGCAGATCAATCAATGTGATACTTCACATCAATAAGAGAGGATAAAAAACATATGATCATCGCAATGGATGCAGAAAAAGCATTAACAAAATACAACTTCAATTCATGGTAAAAAACCTTCAACAAAGTAGGTTTAGGGGGAACATATTTCAACATAATAAAGGTTATATATGAAAAACCCGTAGTTAACATCATCCTCAATGGGGAAAAACTTGAGCAGGAGCAAGACAAGGATGGCCACTCTCACCACCTGTATTCAACATAGTAGTGGAAGTCCTAGCCACAGCAATCAGACAGCAGAAAAAAATTAAAAGCATCCAAATTGGTAAGGAATAAATAAAACTTTCACAATTTGCAGATGACATGTTAGTATATATAGAAAACCCAAAAGACTTCACAAAAAAAAATTGCTAGAACTGATACACAAACTCAGTAAAACTGCAGGATGCAAAATCAAAGTACAGAAATCTATACACCAATAATGAAGCAGCAGAAAGAGAAATTAAGAAAACAATTGCATTTTCAGTTTCATCCAAAACAATAAGATAGCTAGGAATAGACCTAACCAAAAAGGTGAAAGAACTGTACTCTGAAAACTATAAAACATTGATGAAAGAGATTGAAGATGACACAAAGAAATGGAAAGACATTCCATGCTCGTGGAGTGAAAGAACAAATATTGTTAAAATGTCTGTACCACCCAAAGCAATCTACACACTTAATGTGATCCCTATTAAAATACCAACATTTGTCACAGAACTAGAATAAACAGTCCTAAAATTTGTATGGAATCACAAAAGACTGAAAATAGCCAAAGCAGTCTTGAAAAAGAAAAGCAAAGCTGAAGGCATAATTCCAGACTTTAAGTTATATTATCAAGCTGTAGTAATCAAAACAGTATGATCCTGAAAATAGATACCTAGATTAAAAGAACAAATAAATAAACCCACAAATAAACCCACAACTTTATGGTCAGTTAATCTCAACAAAGCAGGAAAGAATATCTAGTGGGAAAAGGACAGTCTTTTTAATAAATGGTGTTGGGAAAACTGGACAGCTACATGCAAAAAAAAAAAGACCACTTTCTTATACCATACACAAAAATAAATTCAAAGTGGATTGAAGATGTAAATATGAGGCCCCAAACCATAGAAATCCTAGAAGAGAACACAGGCAGTAAATTCTTTGACATCAGCAATTTTTTTTGACATAGCATTTTTTTCCTAGATATGTCTCCTGAGGCAAGGGAAACGAAAGGCAAAAATAAACTATTGAGACTACATCAAAATAAAAAGCTTCTGCACATTGATGGGAACAATCACCAAAAGTAAAAGGCAACCTATAGAGTGGGGGATGATATTTGCAAATGACATATTCAGTAAAGGGTTTCATATTCATTCTCATCATATTCAATAAAGTATCTAAAACATAATAAAGAACTGATACAGCTCAACACCCAAAAACCCAAATAATCCAATTAAAAATGGGCAGAAGACATGAACAGACACTTGAAAAGATGTTCATCATTACTCACCATCATGGAAATGCAAATCAAAACTACGGTGAGATACCACCTCAAATTTGTCAGAATGGTTAAAATCAACAACACAAAAACAACAGGTGTTGGCAAAGATGTGAAGGAAAAGGAACCCTTGTGCACTGTTGATGGGAATGCAAACTCATGCAGTCACTATGGAAAACAGTATGGAGGTTCATCAAAAAGTTAAAAATAGAACTAACCTATAATCCAGTAATCACGCTAGTAGGTATTTACCCAAAGAATTCAAAACACTAATTCTAAGGGGTACATGTACTTGTGTATTTATAGCAGCATTGGTTACAAGAGCCAAATTACAGAAGCCACCCAAGTGTCCACTGATAGATGAATAGATAAAGAAGACATGGAGTATATGTACAGTGGAATATTATTCAGCCATCAAAGGGAATGAAATCTTGCCATTTGTAACAACATGGATAGAAATAGTATAATGCTAAGCAAAATAAGTCAGAGAAAGATAAATACCATATGATTTTACTCATGTAGAATTTAAGATACAAAACAAATGAACAAGGGAAAAAAAGGGGGGGTGCCCAGGTGGCACAGTTGGTTAAGCATCTACCTCTTGGTTTGACTCAGATCATGATCTCAGGGTCATGAGATTGAACCCTGTGTCAGGTTCTGTGCTCAACATGGAGGCAGCTTGAGATTCTCTCTCCCTCTGCCCTTCCCACTCATGCTCTTTCTCTCTCTCAAATAAATAAATAAATAAATATTAAAGAGAGAGAGAGAAACCAAGAAACAGACTCTTAATTATAGAGAACAAATTGATGGTTACCAGTGAGGAGGAGGATGAGGGATGGGTTAAGTAGGTGATGAGGTTTAAGGAGGGCACTTGTCATGATGATGACTGGGTGATGTATGGAATTGTTGAATCACTATGTTGTACACCTGAAACTAATATGACACTATATTAACTAACTAGATTCAAAATTTTAAAAATAGAAGGAAAGGCAAGAGGGATACCTTTTAGGGTTGGTGTGGTGATGATGAGAAATTTGATCTATTCATTCTTAGGCCCTGATAAATACAGATGTGTGAAGAATCAGATAGTGAAGGTATGGAAAATGAAATTAGTGATGCCAGGAAGCAGCAGAGAATGGAGGAAAGGGAAGTGGAAGAAGTGAAACAAACAAGGTGCAATAGAAGGAAGGCCAAGTGGGAAACCTAAGAGTTTCGGATACAGGCCTGTCTTTAGCAGAGACCAAAGAACTGTGTTACATCTACTCAAAACTCAAAGCTAGCTACTACTTGCTTTATTTTTTTCGAAATGCTTTGTCATGATTATATAGGCCACAAGTCAAAAAAAGAGTTGGCTTTGGAATAGTTAACTAAGAGTCCATGCTTCAAGGATCTAGATTCTAGACAATTCTAGACAGAGGTCATCATATAGCTTTTTGAGCCATCATAGAATATACTTCAAGTGAAAGTGGATTAAAGAAATGTCCTGATCCTGTTTCCAGCATGTATGCTCTTGGACTATATCCACTTCTTTATTTTACTGCCAAGTTGTAGAGTTCTTGTACCATTTTTAGAAATTCTTATCTTACTATATAGAATATACTACTATTAAACAAAATTGCTCAGAATTTGATGTATTTAATATTTCCAAAGATAGAGTATATGATCGAGCAGCCCTAATAAGTTATGACTATTTTGAATTGAGATTATCAATAATAATCCTTGTTCCCATTTTTAATAAAATTATACAGTATTTAAGAATACATTAAATAGGGTGCCTGGGTGGTTCAGTCAGTTGGGCATCTGTCTTCTGCTTTGGTCATGATCTGAGGGTCCTGGGATTGAGCCCCTCATCAGGCTCCCTGCTCAGTGGGAAGTCTGCTGCTGCCTCTCCCTTTGCTTCTCCTCCCCGTTGTGTTCTCTGTCTCTCAAATGAATAAATAAAATCTTTTAAAAATGCATTAAACAAAAGACCTGTAGGCTCTCTATGTGGAAAACAATAAGACGTTCCTGAAAAGTTAAAGAATACCTGCATAAATGAAGAGACATGATATATTCATGGATTGGAAGACTCAATTAGAGGACAGCTATCTGCAAATTGATCTATAGATGGAACATAATCTCCACCATATTCACACAAGCTTTTTTTTGTTTGTTTTCCACACAGGCTTTTTAAATAAAATTGACAAGGTGATTCTACAAGTTATGTGGAAATATTAAAGATTAAGAATTTCTAAAACAATCATAAAATCATAGCTGGAGACCTTGACTTCACAACATAACTGTACACTACAATAACCAAAACAATGTGGTGCTGCTGCAAAGACCAACAAAAAGATAAATGCAACTGAACCAGAGAGGCAAGAATAGACCCATAGTTATTTGGTCATTTGATTCCAAACAAAGATTCAAAGCAACCCAAAAAGAGAGTTTTTCAATAAATACTGCGGGAACAACTGGATATCCATATGAAAAAAAAATCTCAATTCCTACATTCCACCAAGCACAGAAATTAGTTGAGATGGATTATATTACTAAATTTAAAAGCTACAACCATAAGGTTTTGGGGCAAAAAAAAAAAATCAGAGATTAACTTCATGTCTTTGGGCATCAAGTAATACTACTCAGCAGTAAATTGAAACAGTATTATTACCTACAACAGCATGGATGAATCTCATTATATTAGTTGAAAGAAATCTTATACTAAAGAGTACGTACAGTACAGTATTAAATTTTTATGAAGCTCTAGTACAAGCAACTCTTATGAGGGAAAAGAAGAGTGGTTTGTCTAGGGAATGGGCAGGAATTGACTGGGAAGGATTATGAAGGAATGTTCTTTGAGGTAATGGTAATGGTTTAGGTTACAGGGTATAGGCATTTGTAAAAACTGGTGGAATGTTACACTTAAGATTGGTGCATTTTATTTTATGTAAATCTTACTTCAAAAGAAAGAAAAAAAGAGCTTTTAAAACATCACAAGGAGATACTGTTTTATATCCACCAGATAGGCAAGTGTTGGCAAGGGAGTATCCTCACCTCTCTCACACTTGCTTGTGGTAGTGTAAATTGGATCAACCATATAAAACAGCTAGTCCTTATCTAATAACTCGTGTATATGCCAATGAAATGATTCCATGTTGAGTCATAGAAACTTTTATAAATGTACACAGAGAAACATATATGACAATATTCCAGAAAACTGAAAAGAACTGAAATATCCATCAATAGGAGAAGGCATAAATTTTGCTCTATTCAAACATACTATCACAGATGAATCTCATGAACATTTAAGAATATTCCCAATATGATTCCAACCAATATAATTTTATCCAAAATCTTGAAAAATTGTAAACTATGTTGAGTAAGGATACATTTCTTATAAAGGAAAGCAAAGAAAATAAACTCAGTGTATGGGAAGAAGGCATGGCAAGAAGGATTGGAATTGGAATGAAAAAGCCCATAAAGGCAACTTCAAAATTACTAGTAAGATTTTATTCCCTAAATTGACTAGTGGGAAGAGTGTTTATTATTTTTCTTTATAACTTACACATGGTAAAATATTCTTCGGTATATATTGAATATTTGATAATTTTACGAGGAACAAACTATATATTTTAAAATCTAAGAATTTTTCATTAGCAGTACTGTGCAAAATTTAACAAGTTAGCCGTTTATTCAAATGTTTATCAAATGCCTGTACACAACCAGATAGGGATGTGACATTAGTTAAGCCCTTATTGGGAGGCTACCACTTTGGTAGCTGTATCTTAAAAATGAATTTAAAAACCACTGAGATATAAAATGATGACGGTCTTATATAGGTCCAGCTTTGACCTCACTCCCCTAATGCTACTCCAGGGGACTTCTGAAGGCATACTTTTATGAATTGGAATGTCAGTTGAATTGATCATTGACCAATCATAAAGGTACCTTATAATCAGGTCATGGAGAATGTGTCCCATAATTTATTTTCTTGAAACTTAACTATGATAAAAAATTCTTAGGACACTATGGCTAACACATAGATCTTACTGTTCTTTTGTTGAATCTTAAACATGTTTGAGGTATTCATAGATTTTTCATTTCAACATTTCCTGCAAAATCCGTGAATATTTTTCATTACATCAACTTGCCAGAAAATAAAGGTTGAACTCTATAGCTCTAATGTGGTCCTGAATTTGTAGCTTAAATTAAAAGGGCTTACCCCAACCCTTTACTCTTTATAAGTATTCAAACATTCCTTTGGATGCCAAATAATAAATTCATAGTGCTACATATCCAGCAGGATGACAGTCTGGTTGCCTATATGAAGTACTTAAATATACCCAGTTGCAATTCCAAAGCCTTATTGCTTCATTTATCACAGGAAGTGCCAGAGTTCTGAAATACTTTGTAAGAAAAGCTTCTCTACTTGCATGAATTCTCATAGGAATGACCCAAGAATATTATGCCAATTCAATCCTAAGTATTGAAGTTAGAGTTCAAAATGACGTTTAATGGTATGATTTATTTTCTATCCTAAACTTTATAAGGCACAAAACAAGATCCTATCCTTCCATATTGCTTTTTATTTTTAAAGTGTCTGAGTGATGATAAAAATCTAAGCTTAAGAACTGTCAGATGATTTATGATATTTCATTTATTTTTCAAAGGATTGGGGTGTCACCAGTAAGCCTATTAGAATTGTAGGTTTAAAGTTCCTCAATTTTAAAAAAGACCAGCTGCATAAACAAGTGTGTTAGCTTTGTAATTTAATTCTATGTGATTTTTTTTTTTAATACTTCAAAGTACCAAAGGAGGCAGTTCTTCTTAGGTCATAAATACTTGTTTATGTCATTATGATCTCAAACTTTCAAGTACATTTCAAGATCTGTTTTTTAAAATATTAATATGTTTTTATTGCGTTCTTTACAACCTCAAGACATTTCTCCCTTTGTCTGCCGAAATCTGCCTTTCTTCATGGGTTTGACACCAACTAAAGTGGAATGTAGATAAACTGGAGGGAGATTACTTTAAGAAACTGGAATTCTGTAGTCATGGGTAGACAATTTAATAACTGTCTTTGAGAATGTGCTCTGAGCATCTTGAAGCTATTTTTTTATTAAGCTTTTAAGTTTGGGATAATCATAAATTCCCATGTAGTTTTAAGAAATAATAGGCACCCAGGGTAATCTTTATGCATTTTCCCCAAAAGGGTAACATCTAGAATACCATCCAGATGATACATCAATACAATTCAGGTCTTACTAAGATTCCCCTAGTTTTATTTGAACTCATTTGCATATGTATACATTTAGTTTCTATGAACTTATCACATGAGTACCTTCCTATATCTACCACAGCCAAGAAGAGGACACTTCTATCACAAGGATTCTTCAATGCCCCTTTATAACCACGCTCACCTACCCCAACTTCCCATCCCTAACCCCTGGCAACCACTAATTTGTTCTCTATTTCTATAATTTTTTCATTTCAATAATGTTATGGAATCTTAGCGTATATAATCTTTTGGGATTGACTTTTTTATTTAGCATAATTCCCTTAATATTCATCCAAATAGGGCACCTGGGTGGCTCAGTTGGTTAAACAACTGCCTTTGGCTCGGGTCATGATCCCAGAGTCCTGGGATCGAGTCCCGCATCGGGCTCCCAGCTCCACGGGGAGTCTGTTTCTCCCTCTGACCTTCTCCCCTCTCATGCTCTCTCTCACTGTCTCTATCTCAAATAAATAAATAAAATCTTTAAAAAAAAATATTCATCCAAATAATTGCAGGCATCGGTAGTTTATTTTTTATGGTTGAGTGGTATTTCCTCAAAATCTACTTTGATTTTTAGCTTTCACATATATACACATAAAATGATAGGTAATTAAAACATCAGTTGGCAAGTTTTTTAAAATGTTATAATTAACCTATTATTTAAAGTTGTAGGTAAGTTTTCAGTGTCCTTTTAGTCATTTAGACTGGATTCATAGCTGTATACTGAATATATATTTCCAGTAGGGAAAAAAAGGTAATTCTGTGTCCTACAAATAAGTTATTTTAATAAAAACTGGCATGATTGGAGAAAATATATGTGTACATATACACATACAGGAAATACTGCCATTTGTGGCAACAAATGGATAGATAAATCTGGGGAGCATTATGCTAAGTGAAATAAGCCAGAGGGAGAGAAAGACAAATGTGGAATCTAAGAGAAAAAAAAATTGAACTGATAGACAAAGTTGAAAGTAGAAAAGTGGCTGCCAAGGGTTGGGTGTCTGGGAAATAGGGAGAGGCTGGTAAAAGGGTGGAAGCTTTCAGTTGGAAAATGAATAAAGTCTGAGGATCTAATGTATATGGTGACTATGATGTATCATTCTGAAATTTACTGAGCGAGTAGAACTTAAATGTTCTTGCCCAAAAAAGGGGGGAATTACATGTATGAGGTGATGTGTTAATTGACTTGATTGGGGGGATTCTTTCACAATGTATACATGTATCAATTATTACTTTATATACTTTAAATATCTTATAGTTTTGTCAATTATACCTCAAAACTGAAAGAAACAACATTTGTGGTGATTTAAATTCTTTCCTTGAAAGAATCTTCTGGTGATTCACATGTTTTCATAAATTTTATTTATCCTACCAGATCTTTTTTCCACCACCAAGTCTTTAAGTAGCTTTTTTAAGGGCAGAACTGGTATATATCTAAGCAAGCTGTTCATCGTGCATACTCCAGAGGTAGTCACTAAGTAAATATTGAAAAAGTGCTGGACATTGCAGCTCTAATGATACTATGGGATACATTTTATTTGATCAAGGATTTTTAATAAAATTTTATACTTTTTCACAAACCTTTACTAAATAGATAAATGAAGTAACAGTGACTCCCACCTTTTCGACCTACCAAGAGAATTACTTTCTCTTACCCAATTAAACTTTATATTTATTTAATGTAGCTGAGAAGTATGGATCATAATTGATGTATTATATTTATTCCTTAGTTCAGATTTTTTAAATTATGAAAATTTCTATTTACTGGAACCATATTACTCTAAGATTTTGATATTTTTTGTAGTGATTCCCTGGGTATTTTCAATTCTAGAATATATGAAATTTTAGTCTTGATTTTTGATACGAAAGATACATTGAACACAATAGCTTCAGTTTTAATGCTATTAATTTAGAATTGGCTTAACAAAAGCAATGTTTACACAAAATTTCTTTAAGAGATACTTTAAAACTATATATATATATAGATATATAGATATATAGATATATAAATCTTTATATATATATAAAGATTTATTTATTTGAGAGAGTGAGCACGTGTGTGCTAGTGGGGGATGGGGCAGAAGGAGAGAGAGAATCTCAGGCGGACTCCCTACTGAGCATGGACTCAATTGCAGGGTTCCATTCTATGACCCTCAGATCATGAAATGAGCTGAAACCAAGAGTTGGCCCGCCTGACTGAGCTATCCAGGCACCCCTAAAATTATATATATATTATCATTTTTATCAAGAATACCCTGGGCGAAAGGATAATGTGTTTCTGTAGATCTAAGTATATTTTACAAAAGCACAACTAAAGACTTTGTTTAAACCAATGATTTTCAAAGAGGAGTCCTGTATTAGTACTAAAAGATAAAGTTCCTCTCTGCTCCCTTTATAAGATATGGTTCTCCATCCAACATGCTACCAAATCCCTGCTGAGAGTCTTTTGTTCTGAATAGGTTCTTTTCTTATTTTCAGTCTGATCAGATTTGGAAATGCCTGCTACTGTCTTCTACTATATTTTTGCCTCTTTTTCCACCTGTGTCTGTAGGAGGCTTTTTCCTGAATGGGGAGAAAATGATGTTTTGACATTACCAGATTCTTCTAGATGCATACAGGAGAACTAGAGGAATCGTGGCATTTGCTGAAGCTCAGTCTTCTTGTCTCTTCTTAGCACCCATCAGCTCTTGCCTTCCTTAACACTAATGTTCTTCATCTTTCTCTCTAGAGATTCATGCAGCCTGCTATCTGTAACCACTTTAAATATGATCTTTCCTCTTTCCTGCGCTTACAGCCTCGCTGAATCTTCTTTCCTACTCTTGCTCATGGTAAGTGTGTTCTAGAAAGGCTTTAAGTCTTTCTGTATCCAGTGTGTCCCAAGCATGGGTGGAATACAGAGTGTTCTAGGACCTTGCTTCTTCAGAAGTGCTTAGTTGAACCTAGGGAGCCTCAAGAACTATTGTGAAAGAAGACCCAGCCAGGCACACTGAATAAGAGTAAGTGTGCCTGCCATTACCTTTATTTTGGTCATGAAGACAGTTTCAAAAATCTCTTTGCATCCCTGTTGTTATCACTGCCTTTAATATGCACCATAGTTGTGTGGATATATTGTGCTGTGGCTATCAAAATTGGAAGAAGGCATGAGGTAATAGCATGGCAAATACATTATTAGATTCAGGCCTGTGGTCTGTGGTGGTTACTATGACTGCAAAAGCCCTAGCTCCTTCTATGATACCTTTGCTGTACTTAATTTTTTTCCCTTAGTTAGATCATACAGTCAGTTCATTAATTTGGGATGGGAAGCACCCTCATATCATTAACACTACCTCTTACAAGTTTGAAAATGATTCAGTATGCAGTATTAAGAAGAAAAGTGTTTTGGGGACACCTGGGTGTTTCATTTGGTTAAGCATCTGACTCTTGGTTTCAGCTGAGGTCATGATCTCAGAGTCATGGGATGGAGCCCATGTTAGGCTCCATGCTCAGTGCGGAGTCTGCTTGAGATTCTCCCTCTCCCTCTCCTTCCCCCACTGTGCTCACTCTCCCTCTCCCTGAAAAAAATAAGATAAAATCTTTTTGAGGAAAAGTGTTTTTATTACTTTCAGTAAGAGGATATGTGATGTAAGGCTAGATGTAAGGTGAAAGTGAAGAGGAGTGAGTAGAAATAAGGACTAGGAAAAGAAAATTAAAGGAAAAGTTATTTCTGACATTTATCATTCCAGGTATTAGGTTTGGACTTTGGGTTCTGTTTTTTGGAAATATAAAATGTCAGCCCAGAACCATGACTTTCTCTTTAACTAATGATTTTTGATGTACTTTGGAGTCTGATTTTTCTCTTACCAAGTAAAGATAAAGATGGCAATGATTTAGTAGCAGCTCATGGATAGTAAGTGTGAGGTGGTAATTGTTCATGACATAATAATCAGAATCAAAAGTTAAGTGTATCATTGGATTTGTAACTTTAAGTAATTCAGTAGTCATTAAGTTATATCTGTGTACATATACTTTGAGAAATCTTAGTACTTTACTGAAGTGTAAGCTTTTGTATTGTACAGTAGAATAAGGCAAATATCTTTGTGATTTTGCTTAAGATTCCAATGCTGGGTTTTTTTTTTAAGAAATGTGGATGTGGCCTTCATGATATATAAATATCACTTTCTGTTTATCTCCTAAGTTTGAAAATTCAATTATTTTTTCTAAGAATTTGAAGAAAGTCAAGTTTTATTTTCTAGACATTTTAAGACATCACATATAGTAATAAAAACATTATATAATTTGTGTGCATTGATGTAGTCCCATTTTTCAGACTTGCCTCATAAGGCCTACTTTAAAATAATCTTTAATGCATATAACTTCCCAGAGTATCAATTTCATAAATGAAGTTTCTTAATCATAACATTTATTTTGGTTATATCAAATGGTAGGATCTTTCTTCTAGAAAGTGCTTGGGCAAACTAAATTTTAGTACTAATTGTCTAAAGTAACATTTTCACATTTCACTGTGCACTCTGTATTGATTGTTTTATTTGCAGGGTGTTTTGCAATCCTTTATTTACACCCGTGAGATAAATATGAAATTAATTAGGAAACCTAGAATAGCTACATTTTTTTCCTGCTTTGCTGTCCTTAGAGTTTTTTAGAACAGATGTGTTCAAGAGCAGATCCAAACTGAGAACTTTATTCTGCATACTTTTTACCATTAGGGTAATATGAAATGGAATGATGTACACTTAAAAAGATGAGCACCCTCTTAAATACATCAGAACAGCTTGTGTTCCATTCCAACACTGGAAATTAACTAGACCTAGGATATGTGTATAGAACACTCTACTCAAAAGACTATACATTCTTTTCAATGTATATGGATCATTCTCCAGAATAGATTGTCCATTAGGCTATAAAACAAGCCTCAATGAATGTAAAAAGGATGGAAATCATACAAAGTATTTTCTCTGACCGCAGTAGAATACAATTAAAAATAAGTAACAGAAGATATTTGGGAGACACACAAATATATGGAAATTAGACAACACATTCCTAAATTGTTAGTGGGTCAAAGAAGAAATCACAAAGGAAATCAGAAAATACCTTGACGTAAATTAACCTAAAACACAACATACCAAAATTTATAGGATGCAGCTCGAGAAAGCAACATTTAGAGGGAAATATATAGCTATAAATATCTGTGTTTTTAAAAAAGATTGCAAATCAGTAACTGAACCTTCTACCTTATGAACCTAGAAAAAGAAGAGAAAACCAAAGCAAATAGAAAGAAAAAATAATTAAGGTTAAAGCATACATTTAAGAATTACAGAATAAAAGAGAAAATCAATGAAAGCAAAGGTTGGGTCTTTAAAAGATCTTAATAAAACTGACAAATCTTTAGACTGATCAAGAAACAAGAGAGAACATTCAAGTTAGTAAGATCAGCAATGAAACAGAGTACATTACTACTGATCTTACAGAAATAAAAAAGGATTATAAAGGAACACTAGAAATAATCATATGTCAAAATAATATCAGGTGACTTAGGTGAAATGGTCAAATTCCTAATAGACAAAAACTACCAAAACTAACTCAAGAAATAGAAAACCTGAACTGACAAGTGATTGAATTATAATAAAAAAGTTCCCACAGAGTAAAAAAAGCCCAAACCCAGATGGCTTCACCTATGAAGTCTATTGAAGCTATAAAGAAAAATTAATACTAATGCTTTACAAAGTCTTCTAAAAAGTAGAAGAGGAAAAATACTTTCCAATTCATTTGATTAGGCCAGTATATCCTGATGCTGAAACCAGACAAAGACAACACAAGAAGACTACAGATCAATATTCCTTATAAATACAAATGCAAAAATTGCAAACAAAATACTAACAAACCAAATATAGTAACTATAAAGAAGATTAGAAACAAAGTCCACATAGGATGATTTTATTAGAAATGCAAGATTGTTTTCAATCAATGTAATACATTAATAAATAAAGAAAAGCCATGTGAGCATCATTTAATAAACACAGAAAAAACATTTGACAAAATCCATGTTCCTTTTATGATGAAAACACTCAACAATGTAGAAATAGGTGGGAACTGCAAAAGTTCCACAGCTCACATCATACTTACCAGTGACAGACTGAAAGCTCTTCTCCTAAGATTGGGATGAACATAAGAATGTGTTCTCTTGCCACTTCTATTAAGGACATTTAGACAAGGAAAAGGGGTAAAAAAAAAAAAAAAAAGGCAAAAATGAAAAAAGCACCCAAATCAAAAAAAGAAATGAAATGTTTTGTATTTACAGATGTATGATCTTGAATATGGAAAACCTTAAGGAACCAACTGAAAAAACTTAGAATTAATAAACAAGTTTTAGCAGGGCTAAAAAATACACGAACAGTATAAAAATCAATTGTATTTATGTGCACTAGCAATGAATACTCCAAAAGTGAAATTAAGAAAACAGTTGCATTTATAATAGCATCAAAGAGAATAAATACTTAGCACTAAGTTTCACAAAAGAAATACAAGACTTACGCACTAAAGTTTAAAAACATTGTTAGACAGTAAAGACAAATAAATTGAGAGACACCTTATAGTTTTTTAATTGAAGTATAGTTGATATACAATATTATATGGATTCAGTTGTACAACGTGGTGATTTGACAATTACATACATTACGAAATGCTTACCACAATAAGCATAGTTATCATCTGTCACCATAAAAGTTCTTATAGTATTATTGGCCATATTCCCTATGCTGTACTTTTCATCCCCGTAACTTACTTATTTAACAGTTGGAAGTTTGTACCTCTTAATCGCCTTGAATTGGGACACTTAACATTGTTAAGATGGCAATACACCCAAATTGATCAACAGATTAAAAGCAATCTCTGAAAATCCCAGTTGCCATTTTTTGTAGAAGTTGATGTGCTGATCCTAAAATTCATATGGAAACGCAAGGGACTTATAATAGCCAAACCAATCTTAGAAAAGAAAACAGAGGAAGACTCACAGCTCTCAATTTCAGAACTTACTCTAGAGATACAATAAACAAGATAGGGTGGTAGTGACAAAAGACTAGACATACAGGTCAATGGAATAGCATTGAGAGTCCAGAATAAACCCTTACATCTATGACAAATTGATTTTCAACAGGAGTGTGAAGACATTTCAGGGGGGGAAAAATAGTCTTATCAGCCAGTGGTCTTGGAACAACTGGGTAGCCACAGGAAAGCAAGTGAAAGGGGATCCATATCTCACATGATATTCAAAAATTAACTCAAAATGGATCAAAGAGCTAAGACTGAAACTATATAAAACTCTGAAAGGAAAATATAGTTTGAAATCCTTATAACCTTGGATTAGGCAATCATTTCTTAGTTTGACATGAAAAGCATGAGGAATTAAAAAAAAAGTTCAAAATGAAAACTGTGCTTTAGAGGATACCGTCAAGAAAGTGAAAAGACATCTCTCAGAATGGGACAGCATCACATATCTGCTAAGGGACTTGGATTGAGAATATACAAAGTCCTCTTACAACTCAATAACAAAAAGAAACCACAATTTTAAAGTGAGCAAAGGCTTTAAATAGATATTTCTCCAAAGAAGATATACAAATTGCCCATGAGCACCCAACAAGGCGTTTCACATCATAGTGATTAGAGCCACAGTGATATACCACTTCACACCCATTAGGAGGGCCATAATTTAAAAAATGAACAAAAAAAAGATTCAGTAAGAATATGTGGAAATTGGAAACCTCCTATATTACTGATGGGAATGTAAATGGACAGCTGCTTTGGAAAAGTCTGGCTATTCCTCAGAAGATGAAGCATAGAGTTACCCTGTGACCCAGCCTATACTTGTATAGAATATACCCGTTCTATTCCTAAGTATATACCCAAGAGAAATGAATATGTACGCACAAAAACTTGTGCACAAATGTTCATAACAGCATTCTTCATAATGGCCAAAAAGTGGAAACAACCCAAATGTCTGTCAGTCAGTCGATGACTATACAAAAGTGGTATATCCATACAATGGCTTATTATCTGGCAACATAAAGGAATGAAAGTACTGATACATTCTGTAACACCAATGAACCTTGAAAACATTATGCCAAGTGAAAGAAGTCAGACACGAAAAGGCCACATATTGTATGATACCACTAACATGAAATTTTCAGAATGGGTTTAGAGAGAGAAAGTAGATTAATGATTTCCAGGGCCAAGCAGATAGGGTGACTGCTAATGGGTATGAGGTTTCTCTTTAGGGTGATGGGATATTCTGGAATTAGATGGTGTGGTGGTTGTATGATTTTGTGAATATACTATAAAACCAAATTGTGGGGGCGCCTGGGTGGCTGAGTTGTTAAGCATCTGCCTCCAGCTCAGGTCATGATCCCAGAGTCCTGGGATCGAGCCCCGCATCAGGCTCTCTGCTCAGCGGGAAGCCTGCTTCTCCCTCTCCCACTCCCCCTGCTTGTGTTCCCTCTCTTGTTGTGTCTCTCTTTAAAATCTTTAAAAAAATAATAATAATTTTTATTTTAATAAAATCTTTAAAACACACACACCAAATTGGACACTTTAAAAGGGTGACTCTTATGGCATGTGAATTTTATCACAAATATAAGTAACTAGATATTAATTGAGCTCCTCCTAGGTATTCTGTTATTGTCCAGATGTTTAGGGTACCAAATGAACACAAAGGGGTATGACCACTGCCTTCTGGAGCTTCTTGTGTATTGAGGACACCAGGCATTATCTAAGTAAAATTACAGTTGTGGTAGGTGCTCTGAGGAAAAAGGTCCAGGGTTCACTGAGGTTATTAATAGGAGTATTTGAGCCAGACTAGATCAGTCAGTTCTCCTAAGGAGTTGAGATCTGAAGGATGAAGCCAAGTTATCCAGAAGAAAAGCAGCATTACAGGGAGGGGGAAGCAGCAGGTGTAAAGACTCCAAGGACAGGGCCATGCTGTGTTCAGGAAACTGCAGGAAGGCTTGTGTGGCTGGGACACAGAAGGTGAAGGTGAAGAGTGCAGGATGAAACTGAGGAGCAGGCTGAGACGAGACCGTGCAAAACCTCACGGGCATGCTGTGACGTCCAGTGGTTTTCATTCTGGGATGGCGCATTCTAATTGATGTTTTGAAAACAGGACTGTGGCCATGTTGGTTGGAGCAGGAGCAGGAGAGGAAGCAGTTAATTAAATATTCAGTGGTCTCTGCAGAGAATGATGCAGCAGCTGGCCCCAGGTAGTTGGCAATGGAGATGAGAAGATATGGATGTATCTAAGGCCTGTTTAGGAGTTAAAACTGACGGGATTCGATAAAAACCTAGATCTAGGAAGTGAGGAAGATGTTGGACTTTCCCCCGTGAATGGGTTGGAGTGCCATTGCTAAGCCAGAGACATTCCTTCAGTGTATACTTTGCTATGAACAACTGCAAGTACTATGAAGGGATTTTCTTTTTTTTTTCTGTCAAGAAATAGCTCTTTCTTACCAAGACAGCTGCATCATATAGAAGTTTGCAATTTACTGGTAGCAAATTTGGGGGCAAAGTTTAAAAAAATGTTTGAGAAAATTAGACAAATAATTTTTATATATTTTCTAGACAGGTTTTTCTCTGGGAGTCTCTTTTGTCCTAGTCTATATCCTCAGTGTCTTATTTTAATGTACTTGGCCTTGCTGATGATCCCCAATGCTGCAGAGATCATCTGTCATTTAGGTTTCTTTAGTTTGATGTAAGTAATGGAAATAGACTCTGAAATAATTTTTTGGCAAGTAACTACCTTCCAGTGAAGAATAATTGGAATGAATTCAGTTTTAGCAATTCTTATTTCCTTGGCCAGCCAAAGTCTTAAAATGTCAGGTTCTTCAAAGATGTTTTTATTCTGCAGTTATGTAGAGCAGGAGTGTTTTATTATAATTTCTAAAAGCCACTTTGGCAATTTAAGACTACACTGAAATAAATTTTAGTCTGTACCCTAAAATTGTTTTTCAAACAACCCTTGAAGAGTTAGTTATTGGGCATTCACTCAGATTTGGAATGTCAGCACATAGAACCAACTGACAAGTAAAGACCTGGCAAAGAAAAGAGATCATACAAATGACTTGTGATTTAAGTTATACTCTGTTAAGAGAAAGGCATCTCCCTTTTCATTAGGATTTTACTGCTATTGTACAAGTAATAAGAGAAACATTATAAATATATAAAGGCCGTTGTTTATATTAAAGCTTGTGGCAAATTTAAATTAGGAGAATCAAGGGTCATTTAGAGAAAATCCTGACTTTTGCAACCCTCTTCTCAGGCATTCTCACCAATGTCTGTTCTCATCAGCCAGCATACACACAGGAGGGAGTCAAGAGTCATTGCTGCTAATTTTTCCAGGAGAACACTGAAGCTTGAATCCATTGGAATCAAGTTTCCATTTTTCTTGCTGTCAGTTTAGACTCAACCTTAGGATTAGCTCTTTACTTGTCAGCATTAACTATATTACATTGTTTTCCATATGTGCTTATTTCATTATGAGTTTTAATTTCTGAAAATTGTCATTTGTTTTTCATATGTATTTTTTCCACTGCGTGTTTTAATTTCTGAAAGTTGTCATTTGAAATGGGAACTTTAAGAAAAGAATGGGGAAATTTCTGAGGTTGGGGCATTTGTGGTTAAGAGCAGAACCCAAGGCCTGTCTTGAACTTCAGCTTCACCAAATACTAGCTGTGTGAGCTTAGATCAATTAATTAACCTCTTTGTGCCTAGTTCCTGATTTGTAATATGGTGATCATAAAATATCTATCCCAAGACAATGGTGAGAATTAAATGAATTAGCACACATTTACAATGCTTAGAACACTGTTTATGGGTCCCTGGGTGGCTCAGTTGGTTAAGCATCCGCTCTTGATTTTGGCTCAGATAATGATCTCGGGATCCTGGGATGGAGCCCCCAGTTGGGCTCCATGCTGGGTTGGGGAGTTGGCTTAAATATTCTCTCTCCCCCCTCTTCTGCCCCTCCCCTGTTTGTGCATGGTCTCTCTCTCTCTCTCTCTCTCTCTCTCTCTCAATTAAATCTCTTAAAAAAATGTTTAGAACACTAGTTGGAACATTATAAGCTCAAAATAAATGTTGGCTGTCACCACCGTTGTAACACCAATAAAATAGCTGCTCTCTAACTCCCACCTGTGAATTAAGATGTTATAATTCAGTTGTGGGTGTTGTTTTTGTTGGGTTTTGTTTGTTTTTTGGGCTTTTTTTGGTGGAGTAAGGACAAGGTTACATGGCTAGCGAGTGGTATAAACCAGGTTTATTAAAGAGTTGGTTCAGGTCAGGAGTTAATAGAGTATGGCTAACTGGCCACATTGGACCTGTTTTTATATGGCTTGCAAACTGAGGATAGTTTTTACATTTCCAAATTATTGAAAAAATCAAAAGAAGGTAATGCTTTGTGACACATGAGAATTATATAAAGTTCCAAGATCCATAAATAAAGTTTTATTGGCACATAGCCACATTTATTCAATTACATTATCTGTGGCTGCTTTCATGCTATAACAGCAGGAAGGAATAGTTGTGACAAACCTTTAGGGCCCACAAAACTGCAAATATACCTATACGGCCCTTTTACAGAAAAAATTTTCTTTTTTTTTTTTTTTTTTTAGATTTTATTTATTTATTTGAGAGACAGAGAAAGTGAGAGAGAGCATGAGAGGAGAGAAGGTTAGAGGAAGAAGCAGACTCCCCATGGAGCTGGGAGCCTGATGTGGGTCTCGATCCTAGAACCCAGGGATCATGACCTGAGCCGAAGGCAGTTGCGCAACCAACTGAGCCACCCAGGCGCCCAGAAAAAATTTTCTAATGGCTGGCTTGTGGGGGTGTTAGTTATATTGATTTGATGAATGAACTGCCTTTTATACTCTCCTGCTTTAACAAAAGATATAAGCTTGTGTAAGAAAGCATATGACTTTAATTAGTCATCCTTGTGGCTAGGAAAGTTTTGTTTTGTTTTGTTTTGTTTTTACTTGATTTAGAAAAAGTATAACCTTCCACTTCGGTTAAAATTCTGCTGAAAGTGGATAATTCATGAGTAGACTTAATTCAACTGTAGTAGATTTCATAAGTATAGACATGCCAAAAACCATACATATTAAGTGAAGAGTATTAAGATTTGGATTTCCCTCAAGAATTATCAAAATGGAAGTCTGGCTGTATGTGTGTGTGTGTGTGTGCGTGTGTGTTTAAGGATATTCGCCATCTCATTCTTGAAATAAAATGAATTCTGGGAGAATCTGCTAATAAGGTCAAATTTTCTGTGATAACATACCTTAAGACTATATAGTATTGTAATCCCATTTCAGGAGTTACTTGTGGTTATTTTTTCAAGGCTTTTGGCTTTGTGACTCAGAGCCTAATATTCATAAGATAGACAAACTCTGGAGGCTTCTGGCAATTGTGCTTAGAGAACATATGCTTTGATTTTGTCAAACTGATGGTTGAGGCAAATAACTTCTATCCTTAAGCTATTTTTAACTATGATGTGGATCTTTTTTGGTTGGCTGGTTACATAATCTTTATTTAGGATCTGTGTTGCCCTTGAATATCTATAAATCTCACAACTCCTTTTATTTAGGTTTATATCTTTCAAAGTCTGTTCATCAAATACTTCTGGAAAACTCCCCCTCCAAGGCCCTGGGGCTAATGAAAAACAAGACAAACCTGGACCCTGCCCTTGAAGAGTTTTGAGTCTGTCTGGAAAGAGACATGAAATCAGTGGAAGTCTGATCAGTTCAGTGTTGGAGAATTAAATTGTATATTAGGAAATAGACTAGTTGAACTAAAACTGTGGAAGAAGTCAGAAAATATTGCTTCTTTATGGAAATTATTTTTTGAGTTTTGTGCTGATTTTGAAAATCCATCCTTAACTACATGTCTCTTACTAAGATGAAATCATCTTAAGTTGAGCCAAAAGTATCAAAACAAGAGTTTTAAGAAATTACATCTACTGTCCCTCTTATTAATATAGGCATCTGTATTACTAATTGCTATTTGTTATAGATATTAGATGGTTGATTGGTGAACTTTGTGCATTTGAGCTTGACAAAAAATAACTCATTGATACTAATGGTCATTGTGAATTTGGAATGAGGAAAATACAGAAAGTGCAAAGAGACTATCATTTCGTTTGTTAATGTACTACTTGAAAATCAAAATATCAGGGGACCTGGGTGACTCAGTCGGTAAGATGTCAACTCCCTCAGATCATGATCTCAGGGTCCTGGGATCAAGCCCCATGTCAGACTCCATACTCAGTGGGGAGTCTACTTAAGATTCTCTATCTCCCTCTCCCTCTGCCATTCTCTGCCCCATGCACACGCATTCTCTCTCAAAAATAAATAGATAGATAAATCTTTAAAAAAAAGAAAATCAAAATACCCATTTGTCTTTCTTAAACAGATACGTGTTTTTATACTGGAATCTAGGATTCTTTCCTCTCTTTTAGGATAGTTTATTGTTTTTATTATAAAAAAGATGGTAATGTGGTTAAATATGCACTGTCTGCATGCATACACACACACACACACACACACACACACACACACACTCACTGTACAAATTAAAAAGAGAAGTTCTCCTAACCCAAAGTCCCCAGGGCAATGGCTGTTGACAGTTTGATGTTTCTGTGGGAATATACCTTTTCTTTGTGAGACAAGAGGGATCACAGTATACCTACTATTTGATAATTTGTTTCACTTAGAATTATTTCATGGTCATTTTTCCCTGCCAGTATTTATTGAGAACCACCTGTCTCTCTAGATCTACTCATCCTTCTCATTGTCCTTACTGTTGATAATGTTGTCTTCAGTAGTATATCAAACCAGGTAAAATATTCACAAGATTTACAAAAGAACTCATGATGGGAAGTCATTCTCCCTCCCAAGTGTGCCCATCTCCCAGTACTCTTCTTTCCAGAAGTAGCTGCCCTTAGCAGTTCCTTCTCCTTTGAAATCATCCTTTTATTTTTATATGCCTTTACTTAGTTAGACTAAAATTAACTCCCTGTCCAGTCATTTATAGGGAAACTGAATGCTTAGTGAATTTACAGAGCGACCAATTGATTTTGTAATATCAGTGTTGGAGATTGTATACCAAAATGAGAAAAGATTTCTCATTAGTGGTGTTTCATTTTTAGATTTCATGCAGTGTGATTGTTAGAGGATATAATCTGTAGGTGTAAAATCATTGCCAGCATTTTAGATCCTTCAACTGTAACTCAATATCCCCAGGAGAAGGCCCTGCATGCGGGTGGGAGAACACTGCCTCATGTTGTGAATACATCCCCAAGTCTTGGGGAGCCTAAGCATAAATGGCCTTGCTACTTTAATCTCAAAACTAATTGAGGGGCTTACAGCTAAACTATTGAGATACCTGTGGCTGTTTTAATCTATAACCACTTGGGTTAACTTGATTCTCTCAACTCAACGTTGGTAATGCCAGAGCCTGGGGAGTGGGGAGGAGGTAACAGTGGATTGAAGGAGGAGAGACAGACTCACCCCTTCCAGAGCCAACCTGGAGCTGAGAAGATGTTATTTATTGAGGCACGTTCCCTGTACCACTAGGTCTTTTGTCAGCTGCTAATATTAAGGTGGCTTCGTGAACCAATGTTACTTAGAAACCCCGTGCCTCTCTGATACACTCACCAGAGAACATGGCGTGATATGTGTTTGGGGAAATAGAAATGAGGCAGATTATGGGGTGCCTGGGTGGCTCAGTCGGTTAAGCCTCTGCCTTCAGCTCAGGTTGTGACCACCGGATAATAGGATCAAGCCCCATGTCAGGGTCCCTGCTCAGCGGGGAGTCTGCTTCTCCTCTCCCATTGCCCATCCCATCTCCCTGCTCATGCTCTCAATTAAAAATAAAAAATAAAATAAATCTTTAGAAATGAACCAGATCCAATCTTCAGAGTAGCTATGTTCATAGCTACTCAGGTTCATATGACCTGAGGAGCCCTAGAACAGTATTTCCTGTTTATAGGCAGTATTTAATTTTGTACAAATTATGTTCCTCAAAAAAATACACAAAAGTGTGTAATGCTGTGTAAGATATTCTATCACCAGCAAACTACTAAAACATTATAGAATTCTTTTTTAGTTTGCTTGTTTTGATTTTATTTATTTGACAGAGAGAGAGAGCACACTCAAGCAGGGGGAGCAGCTGGCAGAAGGAGAAACAAGCTCCCCACTGAGCAGGGAGCCAAATGCAGGGCTTGATCCTGAGACCCTGAGATCATGACCTAAGCCGAAGGCAGCCGTTTTACAACTAAGCCACCCAGGCATCCCCATTATCTAATTCCTTAATACATCATTTCTTTTGACACAGATATATGTCTAGTATAAATAGTGTATATTCTGTAAATATTCTTTGTTTTTTTAAAGATTTTATATATTTATCTGAGAGAGAAGGGGAGGGAGAGAGAGACAGAGAGAGCACAAGCAGTGGAAGTGGCAGGCAGAGGGAGAAGCAGCGTCCCCGCTGAGCAAGGAGCCCAATGTGGGATCATGACCTGAGCCGAAGGCAGACACTTAACCTACTGAGCCACCCGGATGTCCCTGTAAATATTATTTAATTTTTTTTTCTCACAACTGAACACATATATGCCTCACTAAAGTCCAGCATTCTTTCAATAAAGGCTAAAGATTTGCCCACATAAAACACTCTGAATGATTGCCACTTTTGCCTAAATTTATGTTGCTTGTAAAATTTATTATAGTTTTGTTGTTTAGAGAGAGATAGAGAGCACAAGTGGGGGGAGGTGGGGCATGATGAGGGGCAGAAGGAGAGAGAATCTTAAGCTGGCTCCACACTCAGTGTGGAGCCCAATGTGGGACTCGATTTCAGGACCCTGAGATCCTGACCTGAGCCAAAATCAAGAGTGAGAAGCTTAACCAACGAAGCCACCCAGGCGCCCCAAAACTTACTATTCTTAATACTAGTATAATCACATTTTCTTTTTAAAAACTGTGGTAAAAAACATATAAGATAAAATTCATCATCTTAACCACGTCTGACTATACAGTTCAGTCATGTTAAGTATATTCACATTGTTGTGCAACCAATCTCTGTAATTTTTGTCATCTTGCAAAACTGAAACTCTATACCTGTTAAACAACAAATCCCTCTCTCCCCACATCCCTCTAGCCTTTGGCAACCACCATTCTACTTTCTGTTTATATGAATTTCACCACTCTAGATATATCATTTAAGTAGAATCATGTAATATTTGTCTTTGAGACTGGCTTATTTCACTTAGCATAATGTCCTCCGGGCTCATGATGTTGTAGCAAGTGTCAAAACTTCCTTCTTTTTTAAGGCAGAATAATAGTCCATTGTATGTGTACACTGTTTTATTTATCTATTCATCAGTGGATACTTATGTTGCTTCCTGGCTATTGTGAATGGTGCTGCTGATGCACATGGGTGTGCATACGTCAAGATCTTGCTTTCATATCTTTTGGATATATACCTAGAAAGGAAATTGTTGGATCATGTGATCATTTTGTTTTTAATTTTTAGAGAAACCACCATACTGTTTTCTAAAGCAGTTGCACCATTTTTCATTCGCACCAACAGTGTGCAAAGGCTCTAATTTCTGCACATCCTCATCAACACTTGTTCTTTTCTTTTTTTTCCTTGATAGTGGCCATCCTACTGGTTGTGAAGTGACATCTCATTGGGTTTTATTTGCATTTCTTTAACGATAAGTGATATTGAGCACCTTTTCATATACTTGTGGACCATTTATATATCCTCTTTGGAGAAGTATCTCTCTAAGTCCTTTGTCCAGTTTTTAAACTGGTTATTTGTTGAGTTGTAGGAATTCTTTATATATTCTGGGTACCTACTCCCTTATCAGATAGATGATTTATGATTATTTTCTACTGTGTTGTACGCTGCTTTTTCATTCTCTTGATTGTTTACTTCAATGCACAGAAGTTCTTAATTTTGATGCAGTACAGATTATCTATTTTTACTTTTATTTCCGGTGCTTTTGCTGTCATAATAATCACATTTACTTTTCATCTTTTGAGCTCTAATAACTTTTCTAAAATAATAACTGCAAAACGCAATGAAACATTGAAATGATTATGTAACAGAGATGGCTGCCTCCATGTTGGCTGCCAGGAAATGCCATCATGCACTAGCTGGAAAAATTATTTCATCAGTTTCTATGAAAATATACATGTTTTGAGTACAAAGGGCAGTTTGGAATGTGGGTCTCTAAACTCTAAAACAATAGGTTGTGGGAACATGGTCAAATACTTAAAAATAAAAGATCAGGGAAGCACTCCTAATCATATTCTTTGAAATGGAATTCTTACATGTCTACAGTAAGCCACTGTAGAAACCCTTGCAAGAGAAAATAGTTCTCTGTTGGCCTTCTGCATTCTGATTTTCTCAAGTCTTTCCAGCGTGGTACTTCCCTAGAGTCCCCTAACACTTTTAAACAAAGACAATTAGAAAATCTTATTTTAACACTTAACTTTCAAATTTAGAGAAATGAAGATGCTATTAAAGTATTTGATTTTAGGGGCACCTGAGTGGCCTCCAACTCTCGATTTTGGCTCAGATCATGATCTGAGGGACCTGGGATGGACTTAGTGGGGAGCTGCTTGTCTCCCTCTCCCTCTGTTCACTTTCTCTGTCTCTCACAAATAAATAAATCTTAAAAAAAAAACCATATAAAGTATTTAATTTTAGTCACCTTAAGATTTAGTAGACTATTGCCATTGATGAGCAGCAAACGTTCAACCATGAGTCGGTAGTCACTGAGACTATTGAGACTATCAGCGCAGCACAGAAGGTCCTGTAAGTGTCTTTCCTGACTGCGAGAGAGTGTACGAAGAACTAGTTCTTAAATGGTTTTCTGTATCTTTTGAGATATTTAAAGAAACTGGAATTTAAGTGATGTTTTTTTCCTTTCGCATGCTATTTCTCGGTTTAAAATAATGTTGCCATTGTTCCTTTTCCCTCCCACTTCCTTTTTCTTTCTTTTGTGATTGCTATTTATTCATCTTTCCCCTGCTCTTCAGTCTCACACAGATGTTGATAGTCCTTCTTCTTGCCTAACTTCTCTTCCCACCCACCCAAACTCATCATTCACTGTCTTTGGCCCTCATCTCTCCTCCAGCAGTTGTAAGGATTAAAAGAGCCTAACAGAGTCCGCGTGGGTAATCATTCCGGTGTCAGGGCGCTCGAGGACACATGGGGCAAACATTTCCCACTTGCCAGGTCAGGCGGCTTCCTCTCCCGCCTGGAGCCCAGGCCAGCTGTTGGTAATGAGGTGGGAACCTGAACTCCCAGGAAACTCTTAAGCTTAGATGTTGCCTGTGGACGACGTTGTCCTCCAAAGACCTAAAGCAGTTTGAGTTTCAGAAATTTAAGCAGGAAAAGAAGCTGAGATATCCCCCCCACACTTTATTTTCTCTTAGGTTTAAATAAATAGTAATAGGAGCAAGTCCCTAGTTCACAGAATAGGAGAAGGATTAGACCACAGAAAACGAGTAGAGATAAACTGCTACGACTATTCCGCCCATGTAAAGTTTTTGCTTTTTAAATAAAGCTTTGTAAGAGAGCTTTTTTATGCAAAAAAGATTCCATGTATGCTTTTTAAACTTTTTAGTTAACTTTGAGTGAAAATTCAGGTTTTGCAGTGGTTATTTTGTTCTACTAGTCCTCTGATGAATCAGTTTGCTATATGAGAGGATGCAGTAATCTTATTTGGGAAGTTTTATTCATTAACAGAAGGTACCACGAAAAATTTAGCTTGGGTCACAGTGTTTAAATTAATAGTATTACAATAATAACTACCATAATTAGTTTCAGATTTGCCTTCCTTCCCAGAGGACAAGATTTTTTTTTAGTTTTCTAATGCCTATTTAAAGCATGAGAATGACAGGAAAATTAATGTCATGACCTTTATAGCCTGTTTATGGTTTTCTATGTTGTACCCTAAAGGATTTAGGGAGTAGTGTACATCTAAAATAAACTACTTAGTCCGGACAAGTAAAAATTGGGTTAATTGGGTTCACCTGATCCTCAGCTGGTAGCACCTCAGTCAAGACATCATTTCATATTAGACAAAGGAGCACTATTTTTACATTATAAAATTATCCTTTAAACTACACCTGTGCATTCTGTGGTGTCTTGCAAAGAAAAAACATTTTTAAAAGGCTTGTTTTTCAAATATGTAGGATTTTTTTCCTCCTGTTATTTTATCTGGTTTGTCTTTTTCAATTAGGAAATCACTTTGTCTTTTCATTTCATAACAAGAATGTACTGACACCAACTAATGGGCGACGGTCCATGACATTAATACCCACTTCCTTTGGGTGATACTGGGCAGCAGCATTTTCTCTCACAACTGACTCTTTTTTCCTTTCCAATCTGTCAGGGATTTTCCATAAACAATCACCTTTCTAAATCCTTGAGATGTGAAACTTAGTTTTCATTTTATTGTCAGTGTTTGTATATTTCAACAAAGAACCAGTATTTTTATATTCAACTAGAGCTGAGAAAAATATCTAGGCATGCTGAACTCTTTGAAGCGTTTGGATAGCTGACTGAAAAATTCCTGTGGCAATTTTTGCAAATAGCGCTTTAGAGGCATTTTCATATGTTGTTGGGTAAGTCGATATAATTTCTTTGAGTGACAATTTGGTAATATCCATAAAAATTTTAAATCAACCTAAGAAATTCCTTACTGTGCTTTCATCCCACAGATGGACTTACATAGGGGTAAGCATGCACACTGTAACTTTGTTTGTGAGAGCAAAAGACTGAGAAAAAACTCATTGTCAGCTAGTGGGTAGATGGTTAAGAGGTTGTAGGCCTATGCGATGAAATACTAGACAACCTTTAAAAAGAACGAAGAGGGGCCGCCTGAGTGGCTCAGTCAGTTGATCATCCAACTCTCGATTTCAGCTGAGGTCATAATCTCAGGGTCATGGGATCAAGCCCTGTGTCTGTCTGGCTCCATGCTCAGCATGGAGTCTGCTTGTCCCTCTCCCTCTGCTCCTTCCCCCCTCCCAAATAAATGAATAAATAAAATCTTTAAAAAGATGAATCTTAAAAAAAAAAAAAAGGAATGAAGAGGATCCATGAGTGCCAATACGGAGCGCTCTTGAAAATATATATAAATATATATTATTTATTTATATATATATTTATAATATATATATTATTGAAAATATATAAAAAAGTAGCACGTAAAATCTGCTCTGATTTGGGGAGAGGAGAAAGCTTATATATTAAAGACCGTTTTTGAAAGGAGACCCATATTGGTGCTAAGAGCTGTTGCCTCTGAGGAGGGAATACAGGTTTATAGAATGAGAGGGAGGCTTGTTCATTTTTGTTTTGCTTTTTCTGCGTTGGAGATAATCATTTTATGATATCAGACAAATGCCATGGGGGGGCATAGAATAACAAAAATTTAGCTGATGCTGAAAAGGTAAATCTGTAACTAGAGTGCTCCAGGGAAAAGATGAAAGTTTGAATTATTTGAGAAGAGGAAGAAAAATCACAGAATCATTTGTTAAGCGGCCGCTCACACACCCACAAGAAATAGGGATGAAGTTAGCAGGAAATAGAGCAGTGATGTGGTTTTTTTTCTTTAATTGAAACAGTCATTGTAAAGCTAATTGATGGGATTTTAATTTAATGCAGACACTGTAGAGGAGGAAGAAAAAAGCTAAAGATGGGAGCAGGGTTGAGAGAGAAATGGCCCTTCCTGGCCATGCTGCAAGCAGGTGAGGAAGGAAGAGACGCAGGAGATAGAACTAGAGTCTGTTGAAAGCACACCATTTGGTCTGTGGTGATGAAACCCAACGCCATGGTGCTTGGCAGCAGGTGAGATTTAGGAGAGAAAAAGAATGTGAGGAATCCACAATGATCTTGAAATTATACCAATTTGCCGTAAAGCTGCTTTGTTTAAAGATGATCGCGTCACTGAATGTAGACAGGAGAAGAGCAAGAATGGCGGAGATGTGATTATTTCGAAGTAATGAACTAAATCTAAACTGATGGAATCACCACCAGCCAGAATGATCCAAGGGAGTGAAATAATGAACAGCTTGACAATATGTATCTATATCATGAATGCGTAAATGACAGCATCTTTATTTTATGCATTTCTTTTACTGATGAGTGTCCTTTATTACCACGTGGTGCAATTCTTTTTCACATTGCTTTCATCTTCTTCATAATGGTAACCTCACTGGCCTAAACAACATCATTCTTTGAGCACTGAGAATCCAGGCGGGAAATTCTAAGGATGCTCTGGTTGATGTAGAAACACTCAAATATTTTCCTTACATCTGTCTCTTTTACATTTGAATAAATAAGGAATGGAAGGTTGCCTGTTTGTTAAAATTTGCCAAAACTTGAGAGTTTTTAAATCAAACTAAAGAGCACTAAGGCCTTTTAACAGAAAAGCTGCAGCATCAGCGTATTGCACTTTGAGATAATGCTGGGAATCATTGTTTCCTAGGACTTTTTATCAGTAGGTGATGACTCGTAAAACAGTGTTGATGTATCTGAAAAGCCCCAAGCCTGGTACTAGAGAAATTGAAAATGGGACTTTTCTTTTCTTTACAGTTACAAAAGATAATTTTTAAGTCATTTTAGGAGTGTTTCAGTACTTCTAAAAACACAACCAGGCAATCTGTCATGATCAAAGGAAATTTATTACCGAAAAAATTAACTTAGTCAATTATCTGTCACTTTAGGTTATGGAAAAGTATACTAATGGCAAAATTAAAAGATATTGCTTCAGATTTTAGAAATCACTATTCATGAAGAAAGTCCTCAGAATTTTAGGAATTTACTATTGCAAACTAAAAGGTTTAAACGGTATGAAAAGCACTAGGCAGAACTGTGCATGTATTGTTAAATAATTTCTTGCACTATCGTTTTTATAGGACTAGTGACTTCTATTCATTCAATAAACATTTACTAAACCTTATAATAGACCAGTCAAAGTGTGTTGGAAGATAATGGACAGAGCAATAAAAATGCCTTGAATTGGCCTGGAGGACATTGCAGAGGAAGGTAAGTAAGAATTATGTAGCAAGACAGGGGAGAGAAGGCCCTTCCATTAAGAATTGTAGAGTCCTATGAGTGAGTGGACCCCTTTGGTTGCCTTGGAGATGCAGTTCTTAATAATGTAGTGTCAATGACCCCACAGGCCAGTGTGTGAAGGCCTCATGTGCTGTGCAAAAGAGGTCGGACTTTATCTTGTGGACAACAGGGAGCCATTGAAGGACTTGAGGCTTAGGAAAAGCATGATTAGATTTGCATTAAAAAGACCATTTATGGTGGGCGCCTGGCTGACTCAGTAGATGGAGTATGGGATCCTTGATCCTTGGGGTTTTAAGTTTGAGTTTCAGATTGGGTATAGAGATTCCTTTGAGAAAAAATAAAGACCATTTGTGGACCACTGGGTAAAGATGACAGTTGGAACTCTGTTGAAACACTGGAAGATACATTTTTTGCAGAGAGAGGAAAAATAAAAGAGAGAAAACGTAGGAAGAGGGGGGAAAAAAACTGTAACTATCCAGGGAGGGCGGACATCTGAATAATAAGAGTTCAAGGGGGAAAAAGCAGAGAAAAGTAAATCAGAAAATCTCAGAAAAACAACTGAATAACCAGGGATCTGAATGTAAGAGTTTTCAGGTTGAAAAGGCCGACCAAACACTTGGCAAATGGATGAAAATATGCTGAGATAAAAAATTGTGAAATTTCTAAACATTGTTTCCATAGAGAAAAAATAAAAACAGACTGCATAAAAAGGACCACAAATAACCTTGGATTTGTTAACACCAACATTGGAAACCGAAAGATGGTGGAATAATGCCTTTGAATTTCAACCTGGAATTCTATACTTAGAAAAATGATTAAGCAGGACTTTTGTTGTTGGGAAGAGAAAAATACAGATAGCCCTTCATACTCCACCGTGGAACAACAGTAGATACTGCCTAAAACTGACCAGTCAAGAAGTAGAATCATACACATGTTATCCACAGATATAGAGATAGAAATGCCAGAAAAATCAGCTCTGAGAATTGAAAGTGCTTCTCTCTGGGGATCTAACATACAACATGGCAACTATAGTTAGTAAAACGGTGTTGTTTCCTTGAAATTTTAACATTCCTTAAATGTTCGCAGGGCATTCACGCACGTAACTATGTGAGATGATGGGATATGTTAATTACCCTGATTGTGGTAACCATTTCACAAAGTATACATATGTCACATCATCATATTATACACTCTTTGTACAGTTCTGTCAGTTATACCTCACCAAATTTAAATAAAATTAAAAATGTTTTCATTAAAAAGGAAAGAGGGAAAGAGAATTTTAGCTGTATCACAAAGAATAGTTGGAAAGATGGAAGCCAGGAGACAGGGAGACAGTTGAGGAGGCTTTTGTAATAGCAACAAGACCTGACCTAAAGCAGTAATGTGTTTGGAGCAGAGGCGATAATTTTGAAAAATACTTTCAGAGGAAGCATGAGCTACATTTAGTCTGCAGGTAGGCAAGTGGAGATACGTAGTAAGCAGAAAACATTTCACCCTGGAACCTGGGAACTAGAAATATAAATGTAGAGTTGTGCTTATAGCCAAAGGAGTTGGAAGAAATTGTATAGAAATCCTGTGGAGGGAAAAGAAATGCCTTTATTTCTCAAGATAGAACATGTTTTCCTGAATCTATTTGATTGAGACAGAAAAATGCCCTCCCCAACATCCTGCATCATTCAGTCGTACGTATAGCACGTGGTAAGGAACCCGAGTATCTATACGTACATGCACTTTATGAGGGCAAATGAATTAGATCTTACAGTTGGAAATAACAAACAGTTGTTTGCGTTTCTAAGTATGTTCTACTGTATTCCCTTTTTTTCCCTTGGAAATGCCAACCTTTTCTTTTTTTTTTTTTTTTAAAGATTTTTATTATTTGATGGAGAGAGATCACAAGTAGACAGAGAGGCAGGCAGAGGGTGGTGGGGAGGAAGCAGGCTCCCTGCCAAGCAGAGAGCCCGATGCGGGGCTCAATCCCAGGATCCTGAGATCATGACGCGAGCTGAAGGCAGAGGCTTTACCCACTGAGCCACCCAGGCGCCCCAGAAATGCCAACCATTTCTTTACTTTTGGAAGAATCCTGGGGAATTTGGTTAACATAAAACACACTGGTTTTTTAATAGGTTTTTTTTGTTTGTTTGTTTTGTTTTGTTTTACAGTGTATGTTAAACATATAAGATGTTGTTTAATGCTTTCTAATCAGTCAGACCAGTTACATATTATTATCTCTCCCTTCCTAATTTGGGGAAACTGAAACAGAAAAAAAGGATAAAGTGACATCTGCAAGGCCACGCAGTAAGAAGTGTTCGTTTAAAACGTACATCTTCTTACTCAGTTTGCTGATCCTTTTACAACTTTTAACTCATTACATTGTACTTGACTCATTGAGATTGGGCTGGAACATGGTCCTGAAAATTAAGAGTCAGTCTAGTCTTTAAGGTTTTTTGGTTTGGAGAACAGTAGTGAGCATCTGGTAAGACCACCTTAACAACACATCTAAAAACTTAGGGGAAATAGGACTTTGTACTTCCAGAGTTTCCCCAACCCTAAGTAGAAAAGAAGTTACCTTGAGGGGTCTTAAACAAATTAGTTCCCCAGGATGACTCTGTAAAGCACTTTATTCTGTCAGTTTCTGACATTCAGAAATATCTGAATTTAAAGAGGGGCTTTCTTACTGAACTCATTAGCAGTATGCAGTCATTTAGGGAAGGAAGGAGATTGTCAAATATTAATACATGATATTAATGAAGCACTAAGAATTTTCTAAGTGGATCAAAATTTATAGATTCTCTTTCAGCTTTTCTTATCCTTTAGTACCAATTTGAAGATTTTATTATTTGTTTCTTAAGTAGAACAGAGATAGGAATAAGCATTTATTACAATTGAGCAAATGATGAATACTACTATTAGTCAGAATTTATGTACTATAAGCTTATATTATTTTAAAAAAATTGAAGCTTAAGGGATTTGGGTCCTCTTATTTATGTAAAGATCTCAAAAAAACATGAATTCAATCATTGCCTAGAAGAGGTCATTTTTTAAATCAATGGAATAGAATACAACCACTTTGGAAAACAAGCAATTAATTACTCATAAAATTAAACATACGGTTAATATACCACCCTTGGCTAAATCCTCCACTGCTAAGCTTTCACCCAAGAGATGTGAACACATTTATCTACACAAAGACTCAGACACAAATATTTGTAGCCATGTTTTTCGTGAGAACCCAAAACTGGCAACAAGGAAAATGCCCATCACTGGGTGCATGGATAAACAGATTGTGTTACAGTCATAGGATGGAATACAGGTCAACAAAAGAAAGGAATGATGAGCTACATACAAGAAGAGAATTCATACCGTTTGATGGATATGAAGTGATAGGAAATCCTCGAACAAGCAAAGCTAATTTATAGTGACAGAAGGCATCGATTATTGCCTGGGTCCAGGGATGAGGGGTGGGGACTGATTATAAAAGTACAACGGAACTTTTTCAGGTAATGAGGGAACTTGCCAAAGTGATATTCACATTTTATTTTTTCTTAAAATATTTCTGGGATTTGTTTCAGATATGGTAGGGTGAAAGACACAGGGAAAACTACCTTTGAAAAAGGAATTTCTCTCTTAACAGACCCTAAGAGGAGAAGGCACACACGTTGGCAAGTTCCAGGGTTGGTCAGGAGACAGAAGGAGCTATGGGAAAGCATGGCTTAGAGCCTTGTGGCTTTCCTGGGGGTGGCAAGGCAGAGCAAGATAAACAGTTTAGGATTGGCTAGTTTGAATGACTTCAGCAGCTCCGGGCTATAGGGTGGTCCTCGTTGTCCAGTACCTGGCCTTGGTGTGATTTAGGCCAGGGAAAATATTGGCAAGTTGTGTGACAGTAAACAATGGAGGCGGTTGGGGATATGGACTCTGGATTGGTTTGTTTTCATATGAAATGACTGTTCACAGGGGAGTTGATTGCTATCTGCAGGATTAACTAGCCCTGGAGGGGGCACTCTGTCCTGCCAGCTGGGCCCCTAATATGAAAAAAGAATGTGATTACTACACGGGGGTCTATGTTTGTGTATATGTTGTATATAAATTATAGCTCAGTAAAATTGATTTGAAAAGTAAAAAAAAAAAATAGTGATATATAATGGACACATGAAATTACTTAAAATAAGCTAGGAAAATTCATTCTCAAGTGCATTTTCATTTTTTCAAACAAGACATGAGTATATAAAGGACAGGAGCATCATTGAATATTTCACAAGTATGAGTGCATTCCAGCAGTTCCTTTTTTTCCTCCCCTGTGTCATGATCAGTTTCATTTCCTTAATACAAAAGAAGGTGGCATTTTCAGTTATTCATTATCTGGGGTTATACAACCTTTCTCAGTCCTTTCTGCCATGTTCCTGAGTTGTAGTGTATATATTCTTAGGGCAGAAAATCAAAGCTTCAGTCAGTTTCTCCCTCAACTTTTTGGGTGACAGAACTTAATATGTCCCATAGCGTGCTATGGACTAGGTTCCAGAGTTGAGTATCAGGAGTCATGAGGAAGTTCTTCCTTGTATGCAGATGAAATTTTCCCTCTTATCATTTGTCTCCCTCACTGGTCTTAGTGCTGCCTGCTGGAGCTCCAGAGGGTCCCTCCAATCCTTCTTCCAAGTAACAAAAACATTCTGTGTGTATTTCCATTGACTTGGTACACATTGTATGTGTGTTCATGTGTGCAGAGAAAATAAAGGGAGAGTGAGAAAGGGTGGAGGGGGAGGAGAATCTGCATATGGGAGAGCAGGAGCATGTATAAGAATTTAGGAATAAAAAAAAAAAGAATTTAGGAATCAGACGCACACCTGAGGACATTAATCCTGGCTCGCCCCTGTGACCTTGCCCACGTCACTTCATTTCTTTGAGCCTCTGTTTCTTGACTTGAAAGATGACAACTGCTGATCCTCAGGTGAGGCTAAGAGGTATGTGTGAATAACTCGTAGGTCCCATGCATAGTAGGCACTCAGTGCGGGGCGCTTAGTGTCGGTGAAGCGCTCCCCTGTGGATTTACCCACTCCAGTTCTAGCCTCAAACCTAGGACCTGTGTGAGAGTCACTGTACAATACTTTAAAATCCAAAGTCACAGTAGAATCAAAACTAGAGGAAGGCCTGTGGGACGAGCAGCTGCCCAATCACGTTATCTTAACCTAAAAAGAAGAGCTTGTTATAAATTACCAATAGTAAGGCACCAAAAATTTTATTACCTTTTTAAATATTTTCGTATTTCAGGTTCTCTTGGCCACTTTTATTATATTATGGCATTTATCTGAACGACAGTGTATCAGGCAGATGATGTATGACATGTTTCTTTAGGAAATGGTTCCCTAGAAATAATAATCTACATGAACGGCCGCATTGCAGCTCTGGTTGGTGCCTTATGCACACAAAAGAGCACGCGCTTAAACACATACTCACACTGTGGTTAATGTTAATAAGCTCACCGAGCAGGGAACCAGGGATTGTCATGTATTCTGTATGGTTCTTTATCTAAATTTATTTTTAAGGCAAGGTAGCATAACAAAGACAAGGCAACGTCTGCCTTAGCTTTCCTTAATGAGGAATAAATGGGAGATTTCCATTTCTAGAACCATCAAGCTGTCGCTTCTCAAGTAACCAGTTCACCTAAATCCACGTTTTTAATCAACTCTTAAAAAATGACATATTAACAGATTAAAAATACTCAATGAGTGATTTATAAAACGTATTGTATTATATCTTGCTGTAATTGATGGCATTCACTGTTTGCACTGTTTGCATTTGTTAATATTTTTTCCTTTCAGGTAGATTTTTCTACTTACTATATCTTTCGGCATTCAAGTGAGAAAAGCCAGGTTATAATTATCCGAAATTGTACATACTGTGAAGGACCCACTGACTGCTAGTCCTGTCTCATGGTGCCTTAAGTAAAGACGCATATTGACTTTGCTTGTATATTTGAAAAATACTTGGATCTTATGTGACTTTCTGTGCCACTTTTCCTCTAGCACATTTATATAATGCACTTTTATTTCCAGCCCAATCAGAAAATGCAAGGATATGATTATTCATAAGTTTCTTTAATAAGCATTAGGTGCATTTATTACATAATTTATTCATTTTTCATAATTACAGTAGAGTTAAATACAGCAGTGCTTTATGTAGTAGAGGAAGATATTAGACTCCATTTGAGCAAATTTTCTACTTTAAATACCAAAATATTGGAGGTACAGGTGAAATTATTTTAATGGCACTCCTTATCCCATGTAGCATTCCAAAGCAATAATATAAAGACGTGTGTCTTTTTTTTCCAGAGGGCAAAGATAGTATTTGTTCATTAGGGAAACTTAGTCATATATCCATAAGCATAAAAAGGAAGGAAAAAACAGTAATTTAATCCCCCACTCAGAAATACCCCATTTTAGAGATGCTTGGGTGGCTCAGTTGATTGAATAACCAACTCTTTTTTTTTTTTTAAGGCTTAAGGCCCTGAGATTTTTTTTTTAAAGATTTTATCCACCTACTTGATAGAGAGAGAGATGACAAGTAGGCAGAGAGGCAGGCAGAGAGAGAGGGGAAAGCAGGCCCCCTGCTGAGCAGAGAGCCCGATGCGGGGCTCGATCCCAGGACCCTGAGATCATGACCTGAGCCGAAGGCAGAGGCCCAACCCACTGAGCCACCCAGGCGCCCCTAAAATAAACAAATCTTTAAAAAATTGGGGCTCCTGGGTGGCTCAGTGGGTTAAAGCCTCTGCCTTCGGCTCAGGTCATGGTCTCAGGGTCCTGGGATCGAGCCCCGCATCGGGTTTTCTGTTCGGCGGGGACCCTGCTTCCCCCTCTCTCTCTGCCTGCCTCTCTGCCTACTTGTCATCTCTATCAAATAAAAATTAAATATTAAAAAAAAGATAAGAAATATCCCCTTTTAATATTTGTTAGATTTTCTCATATATGTATGGGGGTAAGTATTAAACCATACCTCTCCATAACCCGCCCCTTTCATACAAAAATGTATGATAAGTATTTTTCATATTTTAATATTTTGAGAAACATTGTTTGCAATAGCTTTATTGTAAAAATATATCCTAATTTAGGGATTTTACTTTTTGTGTGTATTTTTTTTTTAAGATTTTATTTATTTATTTGACAGAGAGAGATCACAAGTAGGCAGAGAGGCAGGCAGAGAGAGGGGGAAGCAGGGCCCCCGCCGATCAGGGAGCCCAATGCAGGGCTCAATCCCAGGACCCTGAGATCATGACCTGACCCGAAGGCAGAGGCTTTAACCCACTGAGCCACCCAGGCGCCCCTTTTTTGTGTGTATTTTAAATGGTACCCTGAAGAATTTTGAAAAGGTAATAAAGACGATGATAATGAAGAGGGATAGCAGTATAGATTTGTACTATAATAGCTTTGTATAATGTTAACTTTCCAAAATGAAAGGAAGGTCTGAATCAAAAGGAATGCAGAACTTTAAGGCTCAGGATGCATATTGCACAAATACCCCCCAAAGAGTCTTCATGCAAATATCTCCCATTAAGTAGGTTGCCTTGTTCATTGGTTTCTTTTGCTGTGCAAAAAGCAAAATTTTGGTATAGTCCCAATAGTTTATTTTTGCTTTTGTTTCCCTTGCCTGAGGAAAAAATGTTGCTAAGGCTGATGTCAAAGAAATTACTACCTATGTTTTCTTCTAGGAGTTTTATGGTTTCACATTTAGATCTTTAATCCATTTTGACTTTATTCTTCTGTATGGTATAAGAAAGTGACACAGTTGCATGTAGTGGTCCAGTTTTCCCAACATTATTTATTCCCCATTGTATATTCTTGCCTCCTCTGGCATAGATTAATTGATCCTGTAATCATGGGTTTATTTCTGGCCTCTCTGTTCTTTCTGTTGATTTATGTGTCTCTTTTTGTGTCGCTGCCATACTGTTTTGATTATTGTAGCTTTGTAATATAGTTTGAAATCTGGATTGTGATACCTTCAGCTTTGTGCTTCTTTCTCAAGATTGCTTTCGCTATTTGGGGTCTTTTGTCATTCCATACAAATTTTAGTATTATCTTTTCTAGTTCTCTGAAAAAATGCTGTTGATATTTTCATATGGATCACATTGAATCTTTGAATGCTTTGGGTACTGTGGGCGTTTTAGTAATACTCTTCTAGTTCATGAGTATGAAATACCTTCTCATTTGTCTGTGTTGTCTTTAATACCTTTTATCAATGTTTTATAGTTTTCAGAGTATAGGTCTTTCAACTCCTTGGTTAAATTTATTCCAAGGTATCTTGTTCTTATTGGTGCAATTGTAAATGGATTGTTTTCTTAGTTTATTTTTCTGCTACTTCATTATTAGTGTACAGAAATGTAGATTTCTGTATATTAATTTTGTATCCTTTGACTTTACGAAATCCATTTATAAGTTGTTTTATTTATTTATTTGTTTGTTTATTGGTTTATTTATTTATTATTCCACAATATGTTTATTTTATTTTTTCATTGTTACAAGATTGATTGTTCATGCACCACACCCAGTACTCCATGCAATATGTGCCCCTCTCAATACCCACCACCAGGCTCGCCCAACCCGCCACCCCCGCCCCTCCAAACCCCTCAGTTTGTTGCTCCACAGTCTCTCATAGTTCATCACCCCCTCCGATTTCCCCCCATTCACCCTTCCATTCCTTCTCACAATGCCCTCCATGATTTTCCTTATGCTCCACACATAAGTGAGACCATAAGGTAATTGACTCTCTCTGCTTGACTTATTTCACTCCGCATAATCTCTTCTAGTTCTGTCCATGTTGATACAAAAGTTGATATTCATCCTTTCTGATGGAGGCATAATATTCCATTGTATAGATGTACCACATCTTCCTTATCCATTCATCTGTTGAAGGGCATTTTGGTTCTTTCCACAGTTTGGCGTTGTGGCCATTGCTGCTATGAACATTGGGGTCCGTGTGGACCTTCTTTGTACTGCATCTGCTTCTTTGGGGTAAATACCCAGTAGTGCAATTGCAGGGTCATAGGGTAGCTCTATTTTTAATTTCTTGAGGAATCTCCACACTGTTTTCCAAAGTGGCTGCACCAACTTGCATTCCTACTAATAGTGGAAGAGGGTTCCCCTTTCTCCACATCCTCTCCAGCATTTGTTGTTTACTGTCTTGTTGATTGTGGCCATTCTAACTGGTGTAAGGTGGTATCTTGTGTGGTTTTGATTTGAATCTCCCTGATGGCAAAAGATGATGAACATTTTTTCATGTGTCTGTTAGCCATTTGTATGTCTTCTTTGGAGAAGTATCTGTTCATGTCTTCTGCCCATTTTTTGATGTGATTATCTGTTTTGTGAGTGTTGAGTTTGAGGAGTACTTTATAGATCTTAGATATCAGCCCTTTGTCTGTAGTGTCATTTGTGAATATCTTCTCCCATTCTGTGGGTTGCCTGTTTGTTTTGTTGACTGTTTCCTTCGCTGTGCAGAAGGTTTTTATCTTGATGAAGTCCCAAAAGTTGATTTTCGCTTTTGTTTCCTTTGCCTT
>CM052807.1:22849517-23085439 GCA_028533885.1 Nasua narica | reverse complement strand
CTCCATCCATTTTGAATGTCAGCCTTGCTGGATAAAGTATTCTTGGCTGCATGTTCTTCTCGTTTAGTGCCCTGAATATATCATGCCAGCCCTTTCTGGCTTGCCAGGTTTCTGTGGACAGGTCTGACATTATTCTGATGGGCCTTCCTCCGTATGTAAGGAATCTTTTCCCCCTAGGTACCCTCAGGACCTCTTGTCTAAAAGTATAATTTGCAAATTTGACAATGATGTGTCTCTCTGATTTTCTAGACTCGTTGATCTTGGCTGGTGTTCTTTCTGCCTCTAGTACATGAACACTTGTTCCATTCCCCAGATTGGGGACATTTTCATTCAGAATTTGGTCAGCTATATCTTCTAGTCTTCTGATCACTAATTCTATCCTCTGTCTCCTTAACTCTAGCTGTTAGACTATTTTGATTGGATTGGATCTCATTGATAGTGCTTCTTACATCAGCTATACTGGATCTCATTTCTGCCCTTAGAGATTGTATGTTGTCATTAATGTTTTTCTCCATCCTAGCCATTGCCTGGATAATTGTCACCCTGAATTCCCTTTCTGACATACTGTTTATGTCCATGTCCAATAGTTCTGAGGGAGAGGGTGCAGTCTCTGGGTTTTTCCTCTGTTGGGTGTTCCTCCTCCTAGTCATTTTGATGAGAAGTGGATGAGAGGATGTATAGCTGGATATATCGCCCATGATCCAGGCAGGGTACACCCTCTCCACTGCTGTCTTCTGCTCTTGTAGAGATCCAGAAGTGAGGCATCTTGCTCCTCAGGGTGATTTCATGGGTGTTCAGCGTGTTCTGGTAGATACCCCAGCTCACTTTTGGGGACAGGTTGCAACAGGATCTCCTACTTCTCCGCCATCTTGCCCCCCTCCTCAATTTTTGGCTCAGGGCTCCTGACGCCCACCAAGCTCCTTGAAGCCACCAGCGTGCCTCTCCAGGAGAATTCCCAAAGACTGTCCCTCTCACTCCTCCACCAAAGAAACTACCAAGTCTCCTTGGAATCTGGTGGAAACA
Source organism: Nasua narica (assembly GCA_028533885.1). Lineage (NCBI taxonomy): Eukaryota > Metazoa > Chordata > Mammalia > Carnivora > Procyonidae > Nasua > Nasua narica. The sequence continues at coordinate 23,084,416 of CM052807.1, read as the reverse complement.
GCAGGGCGGGGTCCCCCCCCCCAGGTGAGTGGGCGGAGACTGCCTAAAACTAGGCAGGGTATGCATTCTCCCTTACAATCCCCTCATTCTGTCACCCTTGCGCCATTGTCCCAAACCCGCTGTTGTCCCAAACTGATGGCAGCAATGGGCCAGTCTGGTTGGGTTTCCTGGTCTGAGCCCTAAATCCATTTATAAGTTCTAATAGTGGAGTCTTTTTTTTTTTTTTTTTGGTGGAATCTTTAGAGTTGTCCTTATATGGTATCATGTCATCTGCAAGTAGTGAAATGGTACTTCCTTACCAATTTGGATGTCTGCTATTTCTTTTTCTTACCTAATAGCTACAGCTAGGACTTCCAATACTTTTTTGAATGAAAGTGGTGAGAGTGGACATCCTTGTCCTGCTTCTGATCTTGGGGGAAAAACTCTGTTTTTCCCTTTGAGCATGATGTTGGCTGTAGGTTTTTCAAATATGGCATTTATTATGTTGAGGTATGTTCCCTCTAATCCACTTTGTTGAGGGTTTTTGTCAGGAATGTGTGTGGTATTTGTCAAATGCTTTTTCTACATCTATTGAGATGATGATGTGGGTTTTATCCTTTCTCTTGCTAATGTGATGTATCATATTGATTGATTTGCAAATATTGAGCTCTTGTATCCCTGGAATACATCTTACAGGATCATGATGAATAATTTTTTTAATGTATTGTTGAATTCAATTTGTTGGTATTTTGTTGAGGATTATTGCATCTGTGTTCATCAGGGATAGGGCCTGTAGTTTTCTCTTTTTGTATTGTCTTCGGTCTAAAATTTAGTTTGTAATTTTCGCATTTATGTTATGAGGGAGGTTGATCTGGAAGTTTTTTTCCATCTAGTGACTTTTTATCTGGTTTTAATATTGTATAATATCTGTATAATATTGGCCTCATAGAATTAGACTGTTAGAATTCCCCCTCCTTTTCAATTTTCTAGAAGAATTTGTACATAATTGGTGTTAGGACCTGCTTGGCCTAAGTGTCTCCATGTTGTCCAAGCAGCCATTTTGTTGTTTGTGCGGTGAACGCAGGCTGACCTTGACGTGAAGAAACTGAGTCAGTCTAGAGGAATTTTACTTAGAAAAACAAGTCTAGGAGACCAGTAAAATGTGGTCTGTTAGTTCCTGATAACGGATCCCAGAAAAACAAGAGTGAAGGCCAGAGTCGGGCCAGGTGGAGATGTCCAATCAGTAAAAAGCACATATGTAACTTCCCTTAACCTCACTGTTTCTGACCATTAAAGGTAAAGATTAGCTCCTGGCAGCTACATGCTTACAGTCAGCTTGTGATTTGCGGTTTTGCCCTATAAAAGATAACCTGTAAGACTAGGCGGGGTCGCTCTCTGCATAGAGATGACCCTGACCGGCCAGTATGATTCTCAATGCTTGGCGCGAAATAAAGCTTTACTTGACCTTTGCTTTGTATCAGTCTCCTTCCTTTGATCACGGACCCTAACAATTGGTATTGTTTCTTCTTTAAATATTCAGTAGATTTCAGCACATCAACCACTGCAGACTGGAGTTTTCTTCAAGGGAAGATTTTTAACTGGAAATTCAATTTCTTTGAAAATATAGGGTTGCTTCTTGAGTGAGCTTTGGTAATTTGTGTCTTTTGGGAAAATTGTTCATTTAGTTTAAATTAAGAAGTTTATTGCCAAGATGTTGTTTGTAATGATCCCTATTATCTTTTTAATGGCAGTAGTATCTATAGTGAGGTCACCTCTCTCATTCCTGATACTGGTCATTTGTGTCTGCTTTCTTCTGATTAATTAAGCTAAAGGTTTATCAAATTTATTGATATTCTTGAAGAGTCTGATTTTGATTTAATTTGGTTTTATCTATTTTTCTGTTATTCATTTCACTTATTTAATCTCCAGTCTCTTATTTCTTTTCTTCCACTTACTTTGGGTTAAATTTGCTTTTTCTGGTTTCTAAGGTAGAAACTAAGGTCATTAACTTGAGGCTTACTTCCTTTACTAAAAGAGATGCTTAGTACTCTGAATTTCTCTCTGTGTACTGCTTTTTGATATGTTGTATTTGCATTTCATTCAGTTCAAAAAACTTTATTATTTTCATTTTGATTTCTTCTTTGAATTCATAGGTTATTTATAAGCATGTGATTTTAATTAACAAATATTTGGAGATTTTCCAGGAAATATTTCTGTTTTTTGTTTTCTACTTTAATTCCACTGTGGTCAGAGAACACACATTATATGACTTGAATCCTCTTAAGTATTGAGACTTGTTTTATGGCCCAGAATATGGTCTGTCTTGATAAATATTTCATGTGCACTTGAAAACAATGTATATTCTGTGGTGTTAGGTGGAATGTTTTATAAATGTTAGGTCAAGTTGACCTCTGATTATCTTTAGTGAGTTTCTGTCTCTTATTGAGTATTGATAATGAATTATTGTCTATTTTTCATTATAGTTCTATTAGTTCTTGTTTTATATATTTTGAAGTTCAATTATTTGGAACAAATATTTGGGATTATTATATCTTTTTGATGATTTGACTTTTTATAATTATGAAATGAACTTCTTTATGCCTGGTAATATTCTTTCCTCTACAATCTATTCTTTTCTGATACTAATATAACCACTCTACCTTTCTTTTGTCTAGTGCTAATATGATATATCTTTTTCCATTCTTTTACTTATAACCTATTTGTATCTCCATATTTAAAGTGCCTTCCTTAGAGGCAACATATAGTTGGGTCTTGCATTTTTATCCAAACTTTATCTTTTATTGAGATATTTAGATCACTTATATTTAATATGATTATCGAAATGATTAGGTTTTAATCTATCATCTTGCTATCTTATTTCTATTTGTCTCATCTATTTTATTCTCTTCTTCTGTTTTCCCTTGAAAAACAGTATTTTTGTGATTCCATTTTTTTAATTGTTGGTTTTTAGGTAAAATTCTTTTTTTGTGATTTTAGTTGTTGTTGTGAGATGTATAACATACATGTTAAACTTATCATAATCTAACTTGCAGTCATATTATACCACTTCACTGATAATAAAAGAACTTTACAATTGTATACTTATATTACTCTCCTCAACTTTTGTCCAATTGTTATCATATATCATTTTACATGTTATAAACTCCACTTTGCATTCTTATTTTTATTCGAATAGTTATATTTTAGGAGATTTAAATATTAAGAAAAAAGCCTTTTATGTTTATCATACAGTTCCCCTTTCTACTATTTTTCCTTCCTACGTATAGATCCATATTCTAATTGAACATTCCTTCTGCCTAAAGGACAATGTTCCCATTTTTATAGTGTGAGTGAACTTGTAATATATTTTTTCAGCTTTTGTATTTATAAAATATCTTCATTTCTCCTTTATTTTTTAAAGATCCTATCTGTGAACATAGAATTCTAGATTATAGGTTTTTTCTTTCAGTATTTTAAAGATGCTGCTCCACTGTCTTCTCACTTGCATTGTTTCCAACCAGAAATCCTCTACATGTAATATATCTTTGGAATGCCTTTAAAAAAATTTTTTTCACTAGTTTTGAGCAATTTGGCCATGATATGCTTTGGAGTTTTTTATGTTTTCACTGTTTTTTATGTTTCAGGTAGTTTTGAGCTTTTTGGGTCTGTGTTTATATAGCTTTACTGAAATTTGGAAACATTTCTGCTCATTATTTCTAAAATGATTTTTTTTGTCCTTTCTTTTTTCTTCTCTCCAATTACTGATATATTAGGCTGCTTGCTTGAAATTGTCCTATAGCTCTCACTAATCATTTCTTCTTTCCTTTTTTTTTTTACTCTCTTCTTCCTGAGTTTCATTTTGAAAAATTTCTAATTACAATGTCTTCAAGTTTGCTAACATTTTCTTTTGACATGGGTAATATGCTGTTAATCCTATCCAGTGTATTTTCTTTTTATATGTTATAGTTTTCATCTCTGGAAATTTTATGTGGGCCTTTTTTATATCTTTTCTGTCTGTATTTAACTTTTTGAACATATGAAATACAGTCCTTATTTAATTCCAGTTAGAACTTAATGTTCTTGACTGCTAATTCTAACGTGTGTCAATTCAGGGTTGGTTTTGATTATTTTCTGCATTATGGCTCATGTTTTCCTGCTTCTTTATATGCTTGATAATTTTAATTACATGTCGATATGAATTTTATGTTGTTGGATGATGGATATTTTTTAGGTCTATTCTAAATATATAATTAAGACACTTGGAAATAGTTTGTTCTTTTCAGTGTCACTTTACAATTCATTACATGAAATCAGAGAAACACTTGGTATGGGGCTTGATTATTTCCTCTACTAAGGCAAGACCCTTCTTTATCCTCTGCTTGATGTCCTGTGAATTAGAAGTTTCTTCAATCTGGCTGGTAGGAAGAGGTGATATCCCTGTGTCTCTGTGAGTGTTGAGCAGCTTGGATCTTCCCCTGACCTGAGGTAGTTTCTTTATTTGCATGTGCTGATTAGTTACATATGCAGTACCTGATAGAGACCCTCTTCTTTGCTCTTTCTTTCTCTTTCCACAGCTCTCTTTTCTCCATTACTCTGGGAATTTCCACCAAGTTTCTCTCCAGCATTGTCATATGGCTCTTCTCATTTGTTTCCTGTCTCCCAGGAGAACAGTCTTTTGTGATCTGATGGCCAGTGTTTTGAAATATTGTTTCACATGTTTTGTCTATATTTTGGGTTGTTTCAGACAGGAGGACAAATCTAGCCTCTGTTACTCAGTATTGGCTGGGCAGAAGTCAAGTCTTTTAACTTTGGCTAATTTTCTATTTAAAAACACTTAAAATTTTAAATAGGAAAATTCATCCATCTTTATGTTAACGGCTTCTGTCTTTGGTGTCATGCTTGAAACACTTCTGTGGTTGATGGCTTATAAAATATTTATATTTTTTTCAAGGTCTTTGACTACCTTATTTTTATATTCAAATGTTTTGAATATACATTGTATTGAAGACAATTCGGAAAATAGTTAAACTGGAGGCAGAAAGCCCTGAAATGCCTCAACAGACACATGGCCAGTACCCATCTTAACCTATTTCCTGTCCTGCGTTTTGCTATCCCTCTGTTTTTTATATAGTTGTAACCTAGAGTGTATGTCATTTACCATGTTCATTCAGTGCATTTTCCATCTCGTTACATAATCTTTATCATTGTATCTTAACGACTGAATTATATTTCATCCAATGAGTACACTGCAATTATGCTAGCTTTACTTATATTTCTAAACATTTGAGTTATTTCTTCTTAAATAGAGTATATGAAACATAATTATCTGGCAAGGCATTTTTAGGGAATCTTCATTTTGCCTACTTTTTTTTTTTTTTTTTTTTTTTGCCACTGTGGGCTGAGATGCAGTACAGTTCCTCTCTCTCTGTGTCATTGCTTCCACCTCTAAACCCACACCAGTACCCTCTGTGCAACCCTGTCTGTGTACAAATAAGAAGGAAATAAAAACATTAGTTTCATAGTAGTGCAGCCCATTTCTTATTACTTAGATCATTATAAATAGGAGGAATTTTTAAAGACCTTATAATATACATTGTTCATATATATTAACAAGGCATCTGAATTGTTTTCTAATTATTATTTGTGCTTGGTTCTTTTTAGGGAAGTTGCTGTTCACATGCAATACATCATAATGCAGAATTCTCTCTCAGTACCACCAAAAGATCAAGGTAAGATAAACTGTTGAGGAAAATGGTGATGGCATGTGTTATAAATAGTGGAAATTGACACATTCAGTGCCAATAGCCCCCCCTGACCAGAGATAATTTATTTCTTGAAACTGAGAACAAAATTCTAATTATACCGGAAAGTTGATTTCCTTTGGTAAATTACTGAAGCATATGAAGGACATGTATGTTTGACTGAGAACTCCTCGAGAGCAGGACCATCAAGGCTCACGGAACCCAGGCCATTAGCCGGCTGTTGGTTGGCACGGATAGAAGTCAGTAGCAATTACCACGTATTGGTTTTGGTGAAGCAGAATGACGTGTTTTAATGAGAAGACCATGTGTGTGTGTGTGTGTGTGTGTGTGTGTGTGTGTATTTTCTTACATACATGCACATGTACAACACATGTAGAGAGAAGGATATTCACTAATACATTTCTTTGACTTGTTTCTTCTCATAGTCATTTAAAAAGAAACAGAAAAACCGTTTTCCAGCCCTACGTGATTTATAAAGAAAGTCATGCTTTTTTTAACAGGAACTCTTGGAGGTTTCAGAAAAGCAGTTTATAGGTGGAGATAGAGTTTTTTCTGAATAAAGTGTAATTAAATTTCCATCATTGTCAAGGGCAAACTCGAACCTTTAGGAAGAATTCAAGTCTTTCATCTGCCCCTACGTATTCTCTTCTACACAGAAGAGAAGTTTTGATACGTATGTGAGAAAAATAATACCTTTAATGATGCAAAACTGGGCTTCCTTCATGGATGACATAACTTTTAGTGAGTGGAGGGATTCGCTATGCAGAACCCTTAATCCAAACACTCTTTGATCTCGCTACCAAAATGAGGGGCAGCATGGTAACTCTTAAGGCGTGGAGTCCGGGTCTGACACTCGATTCTACCACTGAATTGCATATCTTAGATACATCACTTGACTCCACTTTCTCATCGATAAATCTATAAAATGAACATAGCAAGTACTACCCTATAGGTCATGTGGAGATGAAAGGAGATACACACGTGAATCACCCAGCATATTCCTACTTGCGTACTAGGCCTATAAGATGATAGTGGCTATCCTCTTAATGGTTGTTAGTCATATCTGGGCTCCCTCCATCTGAGGAGGCTGATGTAATGAGATGAACATGGCTGCCTCCTGCTTCAGGTACCTACTGGCCTTCAAAGGCCAAGCATGATCCATGGGGACCCAAGGGAAGTAAATACAGAGCGGACCTCGGGCTTACTTCTGGTCCAGACAGTTGGCCAAAGGAAGAGTAAGTGTCCTTAAGACTCACACGAGATCCAGCCCTGAGCACAAGGGCAAGAAAGGGCTTGGGATGAGAGAGAGGAGAGAACCCTAACTAGAAATAGAAAGTGTGCATTTCCTGTGAGTGTTTTCTGGTGTATATCCTTTGGAAGTTATTTGCAGTAGTGGGTAGCTGATCAAGGGGTTGGAAACTTAGTATCCTAGCTGGTATCACCTTGTTCATCTGAGCTAGTGGTGTGGCTGCTTAGAAGGAAGAGCATGGGACTGAATGTCAGGAAAATGGGCCTCATGCTGTTGCATGAGCTTAGTTACCTCCATGGGCTTAGCCAGAAAATAAGACACCTTCAAGCCTCGCTAGGAGTTCAGTAGCTCTCGTAAATACTAGTCGGTCTTTTCTGGGACCAGAGATACTTGAGCCCCAAACCCAGAATTTAACAGAGAAAAAGATAAAATAACTGGAAGAGCTCAATTAATCAAGTGCCTCCAGTGTGATAGTCACTCTTTCCACAACTTTACAGTCTTTGTTTTCTTTAATACTCACCATAAACTAGATACAATTTTTATTTGACCAGTTCAGGGAGATTGGTTACTTTTACCAAGATCACCAATCAGGGAAGTGACTGAGTCAAGATTTGAACCCAGAGCTATCAAAATCCAAACTCACTATGTGTCCCCTGTGTCACACTGTAAATCTATAAAGAATATTTCTAGTTCTATTTTTAGATCATTCCTCCTTTTTCTTCTTTGACCAAACATATTAATTTATATTTCTGTCATCAAATATAATCAGTTATGTGACATGAGACATGTGCTGGGCACATGTCATTTGTTAATTAAATGCTGAGTAATTTAACACATCATCGATGGCTATCTATAAATTATGATACTTAAACATTTCAGACTTATAAAACACACATGCATATATATTATACATATTAATATATGAAATTCAGGTAGGATATTACCAGCAGAGTTGTGGAGCTTAAGAAAATCCAGTGTCACATAGCGTCTCCTAACAAAATTTCCATAGTGGAAGCAGATTTAATGATCACCAATAGAACCAGTCAGATCCAAAGATCTGAGGGATCCAGTGATAAATCAGACACAGCTGTACTTTTACAAAACACAAAATCCTATTAGAAGAGCAGACATGTATGTAATTAACTAAAGAATGCATGGCAAATGCTATATTGGAAATATGTCCTTTGTGAACCTGGACGAAGGGATAATTGGTTAGGCCAGAAGTTTCGAGGCTGACGTTTTTGGGGGGAAACACACCAGAAGAGATGACATTTGTTCAGGACATTAACCCGTGTGTAGAAGACAACCAAGTGGACTTTAGGGGTCAAGGGATATGGGTTTAATGCCGGGAAAGAACTGGAGGACACTAATTAGAAATTCTAGTGCCTTCTATGTAAATGTTTTCTAATTTTGGATAAAGGGATTTAATATCATAGTCTCACTGTAATGATAATTCGTAATATAGTAAAAGCTTTCCAGTATAATTTAGTGTCATTATTCCTTTCAGTGTGAAAGTATTACTTATCGAATCTCCAGAAGTTCATTAGACTTACTTCATTACAATTTTCTGTCTTCTCATGCATTCAGAATTTGGAGATAGGATTTATGGTTTTCCCATAACTTTCTGGTTTTTTTGTTTGATATTTTCAAATGATAAGATGATAGAATTATAAGGGCAGGTATTTTGTGTTGGAAAATATCAAACTGTAGCAAGTAATAAACCATGTTTTTGGGGGGAAAAAAAGGCATGAAAACAACAGGATAAGGCCAACTACAGTTGTAACTTCTACTTTAAATTTGTTGAAGGACAAACAAAACCACCACAGTGATTGAAAATGCACATGAATTTACTTGCTGGATAAGGAAACACACAAATGAGCAGCTCTGCCCCATGGTTCTCTGACGGGGACAGTTTATATTTTCCATGACCTAGAAAGTTCACTGTGGTGATGCCAATGAAGGATCGAAGTTTGCGGGATGAATTGTCGGTCGGTCTCCAGGTTGAACCAACTGGTTGAAACAAGTCCCAGTGTTCGCTGGACAGAAAAGAGCCTTCAGTTAAGCCCAGGGAGGGTCTGTTTTACTGGAGTCATTCGAAATTCTTTGTCCTTTGCCAACTTCACAATTCAGTTTTGCCATTGACGGGGCAAGTGTGCCGCAAGTAGAAAGGTCTTGTTACACGGGTCTTCCAACATTCTTCTCAGCTCTGTCATAACATTTGCATTGTTCAAAGATAGTTTTCAAACTGTGAGTGCTATTTTTAGTCAATGAGAGTAGTAATAAATGGGGGTGAGAACACAGCAGATGCTTTGAGGCAAGAGGGTCTTAATGACCCCCTTTGGAACCACTGCAGTTAGCTAAATATGCACTGTCAACCCTGACTCATTTCCAGAACCTCTACAGTGTTTAACTCTGCAATCATGGCCATTACTGTGTATCGTGTGAATTCAGATTTGGATCTGGGGAAAAAAAAAAAAAAAAACCTGGATTTTCTGATTTAATAAAATACTTTTAAAATAATTATAGTATGGCCTAAAAATATAGACTTAAAAATATATGTACTTACATTCAGACATAAACATGTTGGTATTTGTGAGTATAGCATATTAGAACTCAAGGAACACTTGGGGAAAGTAGTGAATACTCTTTTTTTTTTTTTTTTAAATGTAGCAAAATGTTCTTCTAGGCTCCTAGAATCAGGTTCTTTATAAACTTCTTGATGATTTTTTTTGTCTCTGGCAGGCTTTCAAGCACTTTGGCATGTAGTGGCTTCTCATACACACTTTAAATTTTGTTGAAAATGCTTTAAACTCAAACTTCAAGAAAATCCTAAGACTTAGATGCTGTAAAAACATTTTAATCTGTACTTCTTGACAGAACACCAAGGCGGAGTTCCCGAGTCCGCGTGGTCACCTAACAAAGGCTTACTGCCTTTGGAGAGGCTGTGAGCAAGGAACACAGAGGAGAAAAAGAAACCCAAAAGAAGCTTTGCTATTTCAGCTCCGTTTCAGTAAAGCTGTGCTGCCTATCACCACAGTTTACTTTCTATGAGGACTTAACCTAAAAATGGTTTATTGTCTTAGTATCTAACTACAGTTTGACTCTCTCCACCAAAGTATTGAAGCTGTTTCTTAAGTTCCAGTCCTGTCTCCTCTTCTCCTGCTCCCCCTCCTCTCCCCTTCCCCCTCTCTTCCTACCCCCTCAGTCTGGGGAAAGACTACTCAACTAAGAGCTAAGAGTTGAGCTCTCTTGACCCTTCCACCCTTCTTTTTAGGCTCTGTGATCTCGGCCGAATCAGTGAGCCTCAGTCCCTTCATCTCTCAACTGGGGACAGTAATTCTTGCTCTGGAACAGCCAGATGAGATAAGATACAGTCGATACCCCCTCATTCATGAGAGTCACGCACTATAAGGCCGTAGCTAATACTGAAGCATTACTCCACAGCGTTAGGTTCCTGTGAGGCTCCAGTCACAGCACGGTATTTTCATCAACTATCGGTACAGAGCCCTTCACCCTGAGCTCACAGACACAACATGATCACTCATGCCTTAAACAAAGCTTATCTAACACACGTATTTTTTCTACAAAGCACATCAGTGCCGTCTCACACTTAGGAACACTGGACAGCATAGCAGCCCTACGCTTGACAGTGAAGTCACCCACCCAAAAGGAAAAAAATAAGAAAAAGGGGACACTAAATAGAGCACGAAAATGACACTTGTTTGTAATAGAAGAGCTGCAGGAAGGCAGGGCATCGGCCATGGCTGAGAATGCGCGCGTGGCGTGACTCGCGTGTTTGCCTTGTGCGTGTCCACGGATGACCACGCCCATGGCACCAGTATGGATTTGGGGACTGGAAAGAAATTTTAGCAAGCAGACGAATTTGCACCTCTAGAATCTGGAAATAATGAGGATCAAATCAACAATTTATGAGATATTCCATGAATATAAATTCAAACTAAGTAAAATACAAACGTACCTTGTACATTCTTTTAAGGCGCAATGTAAATCTCAGAATAATATGCAGAGTAAGTTACTTTGGGTAACATTTAGCTCAGATATAAGAATTTTGTGCAAAGCTGATTTTTGGTATTTGTGACTATAGCATATTAAAACTCAGGTAACACTTCAAAATTATCAGCACACTGATATTATCAGTGTCAATTTTAATAAAGTAATAAATATAGTGTCAATTTTAATAAAGTAATAAATATAAAGTAATATAAAGTAATAAATATAAAGTGATGAATATTAACAAAGTAATAAATAAATAATAAAGTAATAAAAATAGTAAATATAGTAATAAATAAAGTAATAAAGTAATAAATATAGCCCGGGTGGCTCAGTCAGTTAAGTGTCTGCCTTCAGGTGAGGTCCTGATCTCAGGGTCCTGGGATTGGGCCCCCAGTCTGACTGCCTGCTCCATGGGGTGTCTCTTTCTCCCTTTCCCTCTGTCCCTCCCCACCACTTGTGCTCTCGTGCACTCTCTCAAATAAATAAAATATTTTTAAAAATAAAAATAAAGTGATAAATATATTATTAAAAGAGACCACAGTTTTTAGCTCAGTAAAGCTGTGAATACAACTCTTAATGCAAATTCTTTAGCTCATCAGGCCTCACATTTAATGCACAGTAGCAAGGAGAACCACTATAATCTGATGCTTTGTGTTTAGTGGTTAACATGGCTTTGTGACCTCATTATGGGGAGGAGGGAGAATCATTCCCTATGTTTTACCAAAATATTATGTTTCCAGATATGTGACATTCATATGGAAACATTTTGATCTTAACTAGTGGTGTAAATACTGTTCTTGGACTTTTGGTACCATTTTATGTTGTAGACCAAGTACAAATTGACGTTCTCAAGCTGGTTTTGGTTAACTTACTTCATGTTGGAAATTGGAACTTTCCAGTGTAATAACCTCTGCAAAAAACCACTGTGGATTATTAGTATGTTATGCTGTTGACAGAATTACAAATGGAAAACACACACATCCCTATAGAAATTTCCTTCTAGAACAAAATGGAAATGACCTGGGTGGCCTGAAGCTTATCAGGTAGACCTTATACTGAAAGTTCTTTTCCTATTCAGAGCTCTCATGCTAGGGTTTAGAATATTCTTGTTTGTAAATTCAGATTATGAGTTTATTGTTTGAAATAGCCATATTCCCCTGCTTAAAAAACAGGCTACTAATCAGATAGTCCGCTCGGGCATGTGTCAATGTCAGTGTGGCCATTTGGCAGCAGAGTCTTTCCGAAGCTCCAATTAACCATGCAAATATATTTCATAGCATCACATTCCACTTTGTCAGAACCCCCGCTGCCTTTATATTATTAACATAAATGCAGGTGCAAATAGCATTTATGTTCTGTGATAGAAAGCAGTTGGAGACATTTCACTGAGGGACACAACACTTTCAGATTGTGTACATCTGTTCAAATAATGTATCCAGCCCCAGTGACATGAACACAAGGATGGAAACATCTGCCCCTGAGACCATTTGCCATATAGCAGATGCTTACATCTTTATTTATGCAGATGGTTGGTACGATGAGTTGAGCCAGGATAAAAGCAAAGAAGTTTGACAGCGGTATTTAGGGTGCTTTGCGAGCCAGAACTGTAAGCTAGGCATTTCATGTTTGTAAAAGTCTAATATTAATAAGAACAGAAATACCTAAGTCTTGTAATGCTTTAATGGAATAAACATACTGCCCCATCTGTAAGTTAATTGGCACCAAAATTATAAAGATACTTACAGAAATTCCAACATCCAACTTATACTAGAAACAAAAACGTATTAGTTTTGTTTTGATAAAATAACTTAAACTGATTTTGAATGCATTTTGTTACAAGTTCTTTAAAAACAGTACTCTATGTTTTAAAAGATTTTATACTACCAAGAGAACCTCGTGATGACATTTCTTAAAGTAGGGGGAAATACAAACATCATTAGTTTAAATACAATTTATGAGATATTCCATGAATATAAATTCAAACTAAGTAAAATAAATTTTTGAAGCATTACACCTTTATAAGATTTTTGTCAAGCATTTTATTACTTAATCTTCATTCTAACATTTCCAACTACTGAAGTTTTAATTATAATTGATATTAGGATAAATTGCCTTTAGATGCTTTATTTTCAAAACTCTGTCCTATGGATCTGCCATATTATATTCTCACAGGAAACCACAGTGAAAGGAACAGAAACTTATCAACCAAAAGCAAGACATTTCCAGATTTTATCTTCTGTTCTCATTCACAAACCCAACAAAAAAATCATAGACTCTCAAAAGAGCTGGGACATTAGATTTTATCCAAGTCTGTAGTTCTCAAACTTTTTAGTTTCAGGACCCCTTTATGCTCCTAAAAATTTGAGGACTCTAAAGAACATTTGTGTATGTCCAGGATATCCACTGGTATTTGTCATATTTGAGATTATAAACTGAAAAATATATATATGTATATATTTGTGACTTCATTTTAAAATAACAATAACAAACTCATTACTCATTAATATAAGTAACCTACTTTATGTAATTAGAAACAATGAGAAGACGGGCATTGACTTTTGTTCTTTGCAAATATGTTATAAGTCTGGCTTCATTAAAAATGGCGAAGTTTCATATCTGGTCAAACAGTTGAGGTGTTTGTAGGAAATCCAGCTTTACAGTAGCTGGAAACAGAGGGTGTATTATTAATAGCCTTTTCAGATAATCGTGCCTCTTTCTCTTTGATATAACACCAAAATTTGCCCGATAACTATAACCGACTTCAAATGAGTCAGGTCACTTCTTAAAGTTTAGTTGTGATGAGAAATTTGAAACCACATCAAGGTACTTCTACTTTTTGGTCTTACCCGTGATTGAGTCCTTTAGCCATCCATGTAACATCAGGTATTGGTTATTTGGGGGGCAGGGAAGTTCATTGAGTTTGCAGGTCTTCTACACATCATTTTATTCAGTATTTGAAAGATCCTCTTTGTTAATGTAACCACCAGTCTCATCTCAAAAATCATTGAATATTGGGAAGCTTCAAGCTCCCAGTGATGGAGTCATGTTTTCCAAAATTCTCTGCTTTTAAGAGTGATTTTTATCACTGGCAATGGTTACCATCAGATGTTTCTTCTTGTAGTGACAAGCTCTGTTCATTCGCTTTTGAGAAAATGTCTGCCAAGTACCTAAGTTTGACCGTGCTCTTCCAACATGTGTCTGTCGCCTGTAGTGTCAGGTAGGAGTGGTATTCTGTGACAAAAGCCGCTAGTTCCGCTTCACAACTCAGTGGCACAGGTGCTTTGCTTCAAGTCAGCCTGCAGTATGCAGCGGAAGGTTCTACGAATATGAACCATTTCATCACACAGAGTTTTAAAAAGGCATGTAAGGATCATGGTTTTTATAAAACTCAAATTTTGTGCTGCCTCTGTGTTACTGTACCGAGAGAGTTTTGGTAAAGAACATGGCTGTGTGGACAGTTTGCTGTCACTGCCTGAATTCAGCCTAAGATGCCAGAGCAGTTTTACCCAATTCTCCCTTTTGTCCCATTAGTGTAATAGGTGCAAAGATGAACGCACTGGGAAAAGCAAATGGAATCTTGTTATTAGTATGAGAAGACAGTGATGGGACCCTTCCCAGGGTTGGCAGACCACACTTTGAGACGTGATGATCCATTGTAATCCTTTCTTGTTAAGGAAGCAACTAAAGTCCAATAAGGATTATTATCTTGCTCAGACCCATTCCAGTAGCAAAAGGAAAAACCAAAGCCAGACCTCTGCCCTCCTTCTTATATGTGATGTAATTTGTTTGCTTTTCCCTGAGAAACTCCCTCTCCCCCCCACCAAAAAAGGGAAATCCCCCAAATCCAAACCATAGGCCGCAGCACTGATGTTTGATCAAGTTTTTAAAGGGGCAGGACTTGCCACATGAGTAATCCAGAAGTTCTTTCAGCATTTTTAGACTTTTTTGTTCAGTCCCAATGTTCTTCAATGACTTCCATTTCAAAAGCAGTTGGTATAGGATTAGAAAACCTATATTATCTCTAAAATTATAAAAGACCTTTGTAATGATTTTTTTCTTCATTTTTGCACATCATAAAAAACTACATCAGTACTTGGAAGTGCCATTAAATTTATTGTGTAATTGTTGCTTTAAAAAAAGGACATTTTGTTGTGAACCTGATTTGCTCACCAGAAGCTCTATAAAAGAAGGCCACCCAGGCAAGAGTGGCCCAGGACACTGAAGGGAATCACTCTGTGTATTAACTGTCTCTCCAGCAATGATGCTATGTATTCCTATTATGTGGCACTCCACAGCCACCAGAGGAGACTGACATGTGAGTTTGAATGTAAGGGGGAACAGCTTTAGTGCCAAACAGACCTGGGTTCAAATCTCACTCTCACTTACCAGCCTTGTGCCCTTTCAGAAAATACTCAGTTTCTGTGTCTGTAGACTGGAGATATTAATATTAAGAGTTGGTGGGGGAGTAAATGAGATATAATAAATTAAGCACCAAATCTAATACCTGACAGGACATTTTAGTACTACAGAATGGAATTTAAGGTATAGGGGATTGAGGGATGAATAGAAGTTGATGAGTAGAGACAGTGACCATATACACTAACTACTATTTAATTTTCTCATGAAGAAAAGAAAGAAGATGCCCAGAGGCAGCAAGAGGGGCCTGGAGAGAAGCACGACATGCAGAACAGGGTTGGAAATACTCCCATTTCCTTATTCTAAAATGCACTTTCTTTTACATTTTAGAGTATCAGTACTTGAGGTAGATGAATTGTATATTTAGAGTAACAATGTTTTTCCCTCCTTTCCCCTCACCCCAGAACAAGTAAATTTATTTGTGTTGTCTAATTACATATAAGAATTTAGAAATAGAAATAAGGAAGAGTAAATGATTTTCTACTTGATGACTTCTCTTTTGTCCATGAGGTCTTAGTCACTCCAGGCTGCTATAGCAAAGTACCATAGATTAAGTGGCTATAAACAACAGAAATTTATTTCTCATAATTCTGGAGGCTGAAAGTACAAGATCAGGGTGCCAACATGGTCATATTCTGGTGACAGCTGTTGGGGAGGAAAAATTTCTCCTCCATCATTTTTGGTTCTTTGGCTGACTAATAATAAAATTAACACGGGACAGGAGAAAAACAAATTTAATTATGTCTGAATGGAGGTCCCACAAAGACAATGTGACCCAAAGACAAGTTGGGGAATTGAGGTTTATAGGCCATTCTGAGCTGAGGAATGGGTTAGGGGCCTGGGACTCCAAAGAGGAAGAAGGTAATTCATGAGATGATAAGAAGAGCAGATGTTTGGTAATTAGATGTTTGCCCTGTCATAGAGATGGGGCATTCAGAAAAAAGTTATCTCTGGTAATACCCCTCCCTCTGAGCCAGAACCCCTAGCAAAATTCTTTTAGGTAGTTAGAAAGAAGTAAAAACTTTTCTTGAGTCTTCTGGGTCTGTTTGCCTTCAACCCAAAATAATCCACATGCCAAAGTATCATATTTGGTGTCATGTATTCTGCTCCCCTTCAGAGCCCTCTTCTGGGTTGCAAACTGCTATATTTTCATTGTATTCTCACGTGGCAGAAAGAAGGCAAGAGAGTCCTGTAGGGTCTCTTTTATGAAGACATTAATCCTATTCATTAGGGTTCTACCCTCATGGCCAAATTATCTCCCAGTGGCCCCACCTTTTAATATTGTCACACTAGGGCATTGGAATTTCAATATATGAATTTGGGGGGAACACAAACATTTCATCCATTGCAAAGTCAATGCCAAAAATCATTGGCTAGAGAGAGAGTGAGACAGGGGGATAAGGTGGCAGGGAGAGGGAGAGTGCCTCAGAAAAGCCATGGGAGAAACCTGAGCTAACCCCAGTGAGGAACTGAAGGGAGTCTCCTAGGCATAAAAGACAGATTGTGGAATAGGTCTGCAGTTCGACACTGGGAACTTTAAATTTGTAATGTTGTCCATTGTTCACAGTGGTTGGATTCTTCAGCATGAGGCAGTAGGCGGTGGCAGTGGAGAGCACAGTGTGGAACGAAGTATGGTAGGTGCCATAAGAAGATAGCAGTGGGTTGAACCCAGCATATGCTGGCAGTGTCCACAGATAGTCAGCCAGTAGGCCAGCTCCAGAACCAGGGGTCATCTACCTCAGTACACACACATACCAATGAGTAGAGCCTTGAGCAAAAGGGAACGCAGGTAGACTGCATAATCACTGCATCTCTTCAGGGAAGATGGAGAGTTAACTCTGACGTGTTTCTCACGTGTAGATGAGAGTACATGTTCCTTCAACCAGACTTTATGATTGCCATCCAAATAACAGTAAAGGTGTTGATGGAGGAGAAGCCAGGCAGAATCCACAGGGAAAGGATTCCAAAGTGGTCCCACAATTTCCCGGCTCTGATGATTCCTCTCCCTGTGGTAGCTCAGGTGAACATCCGATTACCTCAGCTGCACCTGAGAGTCGGTATTTGCCGGTTAGCTCCTACACAACCAATCTGGTCTGTTTCACAAAGGTAACCACCGCTCTCGCAGTTACCTCAGGACCGGCAGGCATCCGCTGCTTCATTGTCTTTCTTTATTTTTTTCAGTGTCTAGGTGATCTCTCTGTATTAACCAAGGTGTGTCTTGACTAAGAAATAATTAATAGCCAAGACTTTACCAAGTTTTAAGGGAATAATTATCCCCATGACAGAGGGCTACACAGTCCTTTGCATTTGCACTTACAAATCATGAACTATTTGACATAAAAGCTGAGGTAGAGAAAAACTTGCAGCAAAAAGGGTTGTAAATCACTGTGAGTTGAAAGTAAATCAGAAGTGAAAATAAAACATCTGTAAAACTGTACCATAAAGCAGTGGAACAATTACTTCATTTTTAAAAATGCAGTTTGGATGCTTCTTAAAAATTACCCATTCTAGAAAGTAAATCTACTCTTGAAATCACAGTATAAAACCGTCTTTTGAGTCCAGTCCTTTGCTTTGAACCATACTGTGATCTTTGCTGCTTTGGTTTCATAAAAATGGTATTTTGATAAACAATAAACCGGCATCTGTCCCGGTTTATTGTTCCCGCTGACTGTACATTCTCGTGTTGAAACCTTATCTTTCTGTTTATCCCACTAAGGAAAAAGTTTTCTTCACCAACGGCCATCTTGTTACCCATCCCAGATTCTTAAATGTTCCCAACTGATAATAAAATATACGATTAAAAAGGGGCCCATATTTAATTTGTTGGTGGAAGAATTCTTGCCATGAGACATCCGTGTGGCTTACGAAAGGTCTTCTGCAGGAGATGTTTCCTTGCCCACCCATTGTGTTGGAAAACCACTGACTCAGAAAATGTAGGAATCTCCTGGAAAGACAGTGTGCACAGGAGTTTGCTAGAAGGGGTAGAACATCGAATGAAGTGATGTGCTGTTTTTACGAGGATCAAGTTCAGTTGTCAAGGTGTTCTGAATTTCAGCTGGGTGACCCAACTGAATCTTAATAATTCTAGTTAATATTAATAGTAAGAAGAATGGGATAATGGAATTAATAAAGCATTTCCCAAGTTTCTATGTGTCTTGCTTTGTGTCCCCCGTGGATCATAAGCTGTTATATTTTCATGCTACTCAATCATTCTTAGATTTGGGTAAAGATACAAAATTGACTGTTTTGTAATAATGAGTAAAATCTTGTGCGTGTTATAATTTTTTTGGCCAAAAAGATTATTAACTTTATCTTTTTAAATGTATCAAAAATTAAAAGATTTCATATAGTTCTCAACTGTTTTTCATCAGAAGCGCTTGAAATCAAAAATTCTTCCCAGAAATAAGGACTGATAAAAGGACCGATAATTAAAATGAAGGAGAAATTCATTGAAATGGAAGATTATTTAAAATGTATTTTAAATGATAAAGCTTTTTACATTTTCTTTTCATTTGGAACATGAATTATGTGGTCCAAAAAGAATAGTTACTTGAACTTAACCAATGCTGTCTTACTCGTTTTCCTTTTACTGCCATTAACATTTTAGGTAATGGACTTTCAAATTCTTCCATAAAGAATGCTTGTTTCCTCTTGCTTCCTAATATATTAACATGTCTCATTTATTCCATTTTATGGGCTCCTCTTTCGGTGCCCACCTTTTCTTTATATCTTTTTTTAAGCTATCTTAAACTTTTCTCTTAATGACTTCCTCACCCAAAACACCGAAATCTAAAAGAAGATGCTTTCAGAATTGTGGTTGACCTGTCCCTATCCTCTGCGATATTTTCCCTCCTAAATGGCAAAATCCCATGTCTCCTGCTCTCAGGTCCCGCAGAGCGGTGGCCGGGGACCCTAGTTCTGCTCTAGGCCCCTTCCCTCCCAGGGCCGCTGAGACCTGGGCTCACCCCCACCCCTGAAAGGTCTACTAGGGGAGTGACTTTCTTCTTGGCCAGGGTTGTGAACACCAATTAGCATCTATACTCCATATAAACGAAATCAAGGAAGAGTGTCCCAGTAAACAGCTCTTTAAAATGCACATATGTTAACTCCTCTTCACTACAATGGTTCATCTGATTAGCACTTTGTCAACAAGGATGGAAAGCTGGGGGGCGGGGTGGAGAGGGGGTGATAGGGTAGATGACATGTGGGGACGGTGGAGCTGCTGAAAGAGGTGGCTAGAGAGCCTAGAGAGCCCTATGAAGGAAAAAAATGCTTTACAGTTTTATTGGGACCATTATTCACAAATAATAGCCATTCCTCCCCTCCTTCCTTTATTTACTTCTCAAAAAAGAAACATCAGTTTAAGGATTCAATACTATTTCCATATGATTAGCATTCAAGATTTGTGCATTTTTTTTCTTCCCACCAAAAATAACTGTTGGGAACCTCCTAGACTTCTTGTCAAGAGAAAGCAAAAGGCTAATGCCTGCTGAGCATCTAACTGTTGTAGGCACTACCCTGGTACCTTCGTGGGCACTTTTTTCATTTAATCCTGACCGTGATCTTTGCAGCAAGATATTCTTATGCCCATTTTGTAAATGGGACAGTTAGGCTCAGAGAGTGACTTTCCCAAGCCACGAGACAGAACGAGGAGCTGAAACCACACCTTTCTGAACCCCAAACCCCATGTTTTCACTGGTGACCATGATAGAGGCCATCACCTGGCTCAGTAAGCTCAGTCAGCACGTCCGCTGGGCCAGGGTTTGAGTGCCAGCACCGTGACTGAACCAGCTTCGAGGTCTTGATCTATAAAAAGCACTTAAGCAGTAATCGCTCTTTTTTTTAAAGATTTATTTATCTATGTATTTATTTGAGAGCGATGGGGGGGCACACACACAAGTTGGGGAAAGGGCAGAGGGAGGGAATATCCAAGCAGATTCCTGCTGAGCACAGAGCCCAGTGTGGAGCTCCATCTCCTGACCCATGAGGTCAGGACCTGAGCTGAAATCAAGAGTCGGACGTTTAACGGATGGCACCACCTAGACACCCTTTAATGGAAGTTTCTAACTCAGGTTTTTGTGGCGATTAAATGACATAGTGCCTGTAAAGTATTTGATAAGTGCTAGGAAGTAAAGAAACTCCGGTGCTCAGAAAGCAAGCCTCCCTTTTCTTGCTAAGCGAGGCAATGAATGCACTTCGCGGCAGGACAGCTCTCAACAGGCCCGTACTGCGGGGGGGGGCGGGGGGGGTGTCCCTGGGGGGAGTCCCTGGTCCCTGGCTGTCACTTGGGCGTGTCATTACAGGAGGGAAGGAGGAGGCGTTCGCTGAGAGTGTGGCTCTGCAGAGCAGGGAAGTGTGCAAGCAGAATGGCCAAAACTGGACTCCAGATACAAGATACCCGATTGGGGAAGTGCCTATTTACTTTGTACGATATCAGATTGCCTGAAATCTGGGTCCTAGATGTACTGACTCTAGGAGGTCTTAGTGCTCCCGATAAGTGGACTAGAAATGATATTTGGCATCCTGAGTCCTTAGCCACAAAACAAGACTGTTCCTGTTGCCAGCACATTCTACAGTGTGCTCTGTAGTCAGTGCTAAAGGAATTCCCGGGGAAGCCGTTGCTGCAGAGGCCGGGCGGTGCCTTGGGGAGAGGGTAGGCAGTGGCTCAGTGTGTTTATAGGTTTTTCAGCAAAACGAAGTTGAGCTTCCTTGTATTATGAGCTGTTTCTTTTCTCTCCTACTTCTCTGGGGTTTTACCGTATTTGTTTTAAACAGAGACCATCTTGGGAAACAGTTTGAACCCCAACTGGAATTTATCATTTGAAAGCCAAGTGAGAGGGAGAACAGGGATGCCAGCAAATAAAATTAAAAATAGGGTTTTACAGTTTAAGAAAATTAAAGCCTAAACAACATCTGAAAGTTTTGGCTCTTTTGTGGCTAAGACTTTGGCAGCACTTATGTTCTGAGTCGAGGTCCGGGGAGCCTGTTTCAAGAGCAGGACCCTCCTCTCTCTACCTGCTCACTACTACATGCTCAGCAGAAGGCCAGGGGTGGAGGGGGCTACCCCAAACAGATGGGGTAATCGAACTGTACCCAAACCAACAAAGGGACGAGTGGGACTGACTTCACTCAGAAGTCACAGAGCAGGAGCGCCTGGGTGGCTCAGTTGGTTGGGCGACTGCCTTCGGCTCAGGTCATGATCCCAGACTCCCGGGATCAAGTCCCGCATCGGGCTTCCAGCTCCTCCGCGGGGAGTCTGCTTCTCCCTCTGACATTCTCCCCTCTCATGCTCTCTCTCTTAAATAAATAAATATTTTTTTAAAAAAATTAAAAAAAGAAGTCACAGAGCAGGCGATTGTTCTGCCAGGGGAAATGAAGGAGTGAACTGATGATTGCAGTCATCAACAGAATCACCCGCCCTTGTGCTTCTCTCTTAGTATTGTCGAGGCCTTGTTGTGAGACTGTGATCAAGTTGGCTTCCATGCCGGCACGTCGGACCATCAAGCCCTCATTCTTCCCTCTGCTGTCTCTCCCAGCAGCCGACACCTGTCGGATCAGTCCTTTGGTGGTGGCGGAGGAGGAAGAGGACACACATTGTGCCTTCTCCAAACAAGTAGATCTGGCAACCTTACTGGACTTGTCTGAGTCCTATGGATAGTAAGGGCAAAGTCAACTTTAAAAAATCTGCTGTAGCCTTCAATTGACTATTTTTCATGAATTCTCTCTAATGAGTGGGCTTTCAGAAAGTCTCATTTAATGGTAAACGGAAGCTTTGGAATATGGCAAGCCATTTCTATTTCAAGTTTCCATTTTTTTCCTCTCCTTAGCATTCAGAGAAAACACTATATCTTGTAGTTAATTAGGACAACTTTGTTTATAACATAGCCCCTTTGAGGGGAGAATGAAGGAGTGGAAGTTCATCGCTTCAAATCAAAATAGGACAGATCTGTGTGATGTGGACTTTGGCAATTACTTAACTTCCTCAAATCTCATTTTTCTCAATCTGTGAAAAGGGAACAATAAGTTACTTGCAACATTTGTGTGAGGGCTCAATGAAAAGACCTAGCACAGATCCCAGCCCATAATAAGGACTCCATACCACCGTGTTTTCCTTTAATCCATAGTTCCATCAATTTTTCACCAACTGTAAATGTCACTTTGCAAAATAGTTATTTTTAATACGCTTAACGTAGTAAAAACAGTCCATGTTTAAAATCCTAGTATTGAGTTTCACGTTGTATAATTGCACAAAATTAATTTTACTGAGTGAGCCTTTTATGTTTTCAGTTCATAAAAGTCCATGTTTAGTGCCTGAGAGTCCTGTGAGTCTCTTTAACTGTGTTATGGGAAATTTTGCAGGATTTCCAGAAATTATGAATGTCACTGGAAATTTCTACTTCTCATTATTTAGTGCACAGGTCTTCGAGATCTATAATTCAATAGGTGACAGGGAAGGGTTTTTAGATCACAGCATCTGGGGAGGCCTTGTAAATGCATGTGGCGCAAACCACTATTGCAGCTGCATTGCCAAGAAAGACTTCTACAGTCACGCCGTCCTCGCGTTTTAGAGTTTTAAAAAGTTAACAGCATTTTCAGTTTTTCTAATGACTCCTATTGTTCAAACTACTTAAAACAAAAAACAAACAAACAAAAAACCCAGAAACTTCTAGTTATTCTAGCATAACTGACCTTTATTGCAAATTACCTTGTTTTATCCTAAAGAGAGCCCCATGTTTGCGGGAACAATTCTCAGGACTCCTGTTGTCCTTGGGAAGTAATGAGCTCTGGTACTTCTCAGTAGGTAACTTTGGGGGGTAGTTATGCACGGCCTGTCGGATGATTAGATTACTTCCCTCATCATTAGCAATTCTGGTCCTTAAACAGGCAAGGAAAACAAAAAACAGAAGACACTCCGTGTGTAATCTAGACACACTCATTTATGCGGACACACATCCACCTTGACTTATCCCCAAAGGTACCCCATTTTAAAAACAGATTCAAAAGGAAACTTCATTCTCCTTGAATTCATCCAACAGATATTTGTGAGCACCTCCTGTGAGCCAGGCACAGGGAGTGTTCAGTGGAAGAGAAGTGTGTGTCCCACCGCTTCGTTTCCTGTGGCCCCCCAAACCCAAAGGCCACCCTCAATGCCAGTTTCTTCTGCTTCACTTCAGAGAAATTTTGTGCATAAAAGGAATATATCTGTGTTTGTACCTCACTATTTTTTTTTAATCCAAGTGATAGCACACTCTACATCTCACATCTCGGAGAATATTCTGGATGGATCTCGTTCACCCTTCTTTCTTACTGTTGCATGGCATTACATTGGATGGTTAGAGGCTTATTTTAGGATGTCCCTATTATTTAAGTAATTCCTAGGGGTTACCTTTCTTCTCTTCGGGGGCCTTATCCTCTTTCTCCTGCCTTACATTTCTTCGAATGCATCACTGCATTCCATGTCACTCCATCATTAATGATTCTGAGAAAAGGGACACAGCACCACCTTCATAGACCCTTGTCCATGCTTCCTGATAGATCCAGGCCAGCGTGACGAGGTTACATTTATCCAGTAAGGCCCTATCTTTCACCTGACAGATTTCTTGTGATTACCTTGTAATTGTTGCTCATGAAGACAAGTAATCAACAGTTCTACCCCAGGATCCTCTTCTCTGAATTGCAGCAGAGTTGGCTTGAGAGTTGGCTCCATCTGGCAGGCATCGTACGTGGCACCTCGGACTGTTTTTTTCAGGCTGCCCACCGCTCAGCGTTCCCCCATACTGGGGCAGCCAGGTACCCCAAATGCTTTCCTCTGCTCCCAGATCACAGTCGGCCTCCTTTTCCTTTGAATGGCGGTGTTCTTCCTGTGTGATTTTACTTCTACCACAACGTAGAAACTTTTGAAGATCAATCAAAGCACATTAACTTTAAACGCATCATAATTAGCTTGCTCCCTTTTGGATGGCTCTCCAAAGTATATCTAGTTTCATTTCTGGAAACCTTCACTGTCAGAAGGTTGCTTTCTTGTACTTGGTCAGAAAAAATAGGAAGCCCCTTCCCAACTTAAATCTTTAGAGACTTTGAAGTGACCTTGACCACGGGTTGTTTCTTCAGCTGTACCTTCTGGTCTTTGTTATTTCTGCTCTTCTTCACGTTGACATCACCATTCTCTGCCTCTGAGGTTCAGTTTTTCCATTTCCAGTTGTTTCTTCTCTCTTCAATTCCCGCTTTGCCCCTCTGTGGATGTCTTTTTTTTTTTTTAAACAAAACAGTTTCTTCTTCAAAGCTTGCTTGTTGCTCTGTGTTATCTTGTACCCAAGTAGCATAATTTACAGTTCTCTCTTTCTCCCTCAGAAGGTTAATCAGCGGACCTCACCGATCCCCTTTGTACTAAAGGGTTTGATCATGATGCTAACCCAGTTTCTTATTGTGGCAGTGAAATAAAGTTGAAAAAAAAATTTTTTCTGGACATAGATCCTCTGCTTTTTTAATTTTGAAAATCTAGAAAAGTTAAAGTTTTCTTTCAAACTGTGGCTTCTTTCTTTCTTTCAGACTGTTTTCTAAGCTGAATCCGTAAATTCTTTATTTCAACCATGAATCACTTAATTGCCACTTACCACTTCAACAGGTAATTATAATTATGACATTCCTGCCACACGCCCAACGCTGTTCTAGACCTTGGAGACATAGACAGACTCTGTCCACAAGAAATCCACTTCGCGGGCGCCTGGGTGGCTCAGCGGGTTAGGCCTCTGCTTTCGGCTCAGGTCATGATCTTGGGGTCCTGGGATCGAGCCCCGCAGCGGGCTCTCTGCTCTCCTCCTCTCTCTCTGCCTGTCTCTCTGCCTACTTGTGATCTGCCTCTCTCTCTCTGTCAAATAAATAAATAAAATCTTAGAAAGAAAGAAAGAAAGAAAGAAAGGAAGAAAGGAAGGAAGGAAGGAAGGAAGGAAGGAAGGAAGGAAGGAAGGAAGGAAAGAAAGAAAGAAAGAAAGAAAGAAAGAAAGAAAGAAAGAAAGAAAGAAAGAAAGAAAGAAAGAAAGAAATCCCCTTCCGTGAGGGAACACAGTGGCCCCAGGAGATGGACCCAATGCGCTCGAGAAAATTACAACAGGAAAGGGGGTGGGGAGTTCAGAATGAGGGTAGTTTCAATTAAGGTGGTCAGAGAAGAGCTCCCCGGGTAAAGGCCATTTGATCAGACATGACGGAAACGCTGCAGCAAGTACCAGGGATTTATCTGAAGGGAGGAGGGGCATCCTGGCAGTGAGCACAGCAAGTGCAAAAGCTAAGAAAGCAGGTAGGTGACACCTGGAAGGAACAGCAAAGAGGCCACCACCATGGCTGGGAGAGTAAAAAACAGAGGAAGTCAGTCAGAGAGGTCCCCCGGATCCCATGGCACGAGGCCTTTCACGCTATGGCAAGGACTTTGGCTCCAGCTCTGAGATGAAGAGCCATTGGACAGTTTTGAGCAAATGAGCGAGGTAATGTGTCTTATTCTGTAATGTAGTATTGTCACAGGTTATTCAAAAGGATTTATGACTGATGAAGAAAAGAGCAGCCTTTCTTCCAGTTCTATGCCTAGTCAGTTACAAGTATGAAGCAGATCTAAAGGACCCCATGTTTTCTCTCCTCTGCCTCCCTCTTCGATTTGTTGTGTAGATGCCAGGACCATCATTATCACTAACGTAATTATTTAGTAAGCCTTGTCTTTAAGCAATGAAGAGCTCTCAGTAACGTTAAGCTTTTTGTAAACTCAATCCTGACTTAACATATTTCTTTACAACTTACTTCTGTACTTCTTCCCCAAAGATGAGAAGATAAGGCTTAAAATGAAAGACAGTTAAACTTAAAAGCCATAAATATAGAACCAGAAAAGAAATCAAAGTTCTTCCTTCCACATTGGCAGGAAGAAGAAGCCAATGTGGCAGACCCATTTGGGAGACTTGTGAGGTGATTGGCCTGTTTATTTACCCATGAACTTCATGGAAACAAAGCTAAGAAGGATCCCAACAGGTCACACAATTATCCCAACCTGAGTTTTTCCAGACCATCGTGCTCATCTTTTTGCTTCTTACTCTAATGCAAGCTGCCACGTGAAATGTGTTTTTAACATACCTCTTCGTCACCAGAGAGTGATTACTTTCTAAAACAAGTTGGTCAGTATA
This sequence comes from Nasua narica, assembly GCA_028533885.1. Classification (NCBI taxonomy): domain Eukaryota; kingdom Metazoa; phylum Chordata; class Mammalia; order Carnivora; family Procyonidae; genus Nasua; species Nasua narica. The sequence goes on along the minus strand of CM052807.1, from coordinate 23,057,834 downwards.
CATTTCATCCTTATTCCTACGGTGCTACATATTTATGTGAGAAGTGTCATTTTTGCCAAAAGAAACAGCTTTCTGCTAAAATTTGTTAGTTTTTGGTAACTGTAGACATTGAAGTCCAGGCTGATTTAAAAATGTTTTAATTGTCAGCTTCCGAAGGCAGAAATTGTGTCATTCATTTTTGTACTTGGTATCCTCCAAACTGCCTTTCATTCCTTCACCCACAACTCTGAAATCTCAAAAGTGTGGAAAACAGAAAATCGCATCAAAAGTTGGGTACCAAAACTTGTTCAGAGGCAAAACCTGAACCAAGTGAGACTATATTAAAAATCTTCATTTGTCCCAGAGTTTTGCGAATACTCATCTATTTTACTATGAAAGTGGTAAGAGGTTTAATCTGAGTGCTATGCAGACCCTGCTGGGTGTTTCCATAACATTTGGTTTATGCGTCTTATTACTTCCCTAAAATTTAAAGTGTAAATCGCAAAATACATCTGGCCCCAGAGGTTTCAGGAAGGGGATGTGGGCCCGTCATAGCCAATCCCTAGAGTGGTGTGAGTACCCCATAAGCGCAAGTGGGAGTGAAGTTTGGCTAAAATGAGGCACTTAGAAAAAGAGAGCTTTTCCGCAGCCAGGCCTGATGACCTTGAGGTCTCGGGGGAATAAAAAAAATGATTTTGTTCCTAGAAGCGGTGCATTGAAATGTAGCGTTAATACTCTCTTAGAGTAGTTGTAATTGGTCTTCCGTTAACCTAATAAATCCCAGGAGTAGGAAGTATTATTGTTACCACTTAAAAATATTCCTATTAGTGTCCCAGCAGGTGCTTTTTATTGTGATTCGTGTATTTTTTTATGTTGTCTCCATATCTTATCATTTTGTATCATTTTGTTTTTCTTCAGCATTTTTTAAAGCGTCACCTCAGCCCTTTCTCGTGCTGGTGATTTAATTGCAAAAGCACATGTAAACAGTTTGAAAGGTGTGAGAAGAAATTCACAAGTCACGTGGGGAACAGCAACAAAGCTAGCATTCAGGCTGGAATTCCTCCGCTGTGCAAAACAGCCCACTGCCAGCGGGTCAGATGGTGTGTCCTGAAAGTGAGAGAGAAGTGAGCTTGATACAAGAAACGTTTGTTTCTCACAGAAGATACGGTGGGAAATATGGATATGAATTAAACATAGGCTTTCCTCTCTCAAAGCTTAATGGGGAAAATAAGACGTATCCATAAAATAAATGAAATACACAGCAGAACATACCAGAGGAGAGTCTTTGCAGCTCGGGAGGTCAGGAAGGGAGATCAGGAACCGGAAGTAGGTACATAGAGAAGGTGAACTTGTGGAATACAGTCTGGGAAAGACAGAGGCCAGCCCTTGAGAAGCTGTGTTGAGTAGTGGGGACATACAAAGAGAGAAATCATTATGGAAAGTGGTCAATGATATCCTGGGGGCTTTGGAACCATAGCAAAGACTAATCAGCCCCTGGGAAGGTGGGCAAGAGTTGATTTTAAGTCTGGGTCTTGAGAAACACAGGAGTTGGCCCAGAAGGGCCGGGGTGGGGCTGAGAGCTCACTGCAGGTAAGTAAACTCTCCACAGTAGGACAGGGACTGTAGAGTGACTTTTCATGTTGTACTGTCATTGCAGGCGAATCACACATCTCTTCAGGAACAATTCAGAGTGGGAAAGGTTTGCAGAACAAGAGTCAATTTAGGACCATTGCGCCAAAAATCGTGCCCAAGGTCCTAACGTCCAGAGTGCTATCATGCCATTCCCCATCACTCTCTGATCCGGTGAATCCAGGACCCTCCATCAACGCCAAGCCACTGGGGGTGCCCGCCCCGAATTATGCTCTGATGCAGGTTGCTGGACAGGAGGGGACATTTTCTCTTGTCGCTCTGCCACATGTTGCCTCGGCTCAGCCAATCCAGAAGCCCAGACTACCACTGCCTGAAAACCTTAAACTGCCTATTCCTCGCTACCAACCCCCGAGAAATAACAAAGGCACAAGAAAGAAACCCATTCAGAGCTCCTCTGAGAGTGGTGCTGGCATACCTCCTGCCCAAACCCAAGCGTCCCCCTCCCCACTTGACCATCCTGAACCCCCGCACAAAGCCCGTCTTCTGGAGCAAGCGCCGTCACAAGACCAACCCCCAGCCGGCGTCAGCACAGCGGCACCAGCCAACCAAGGTGGCCCCGGCGACTCCCCACCTCGAGTGACCAGTGACCGTGGAGATCCAAGCCCTCCTGCCGCCCTGCCATCTTCCACACTAGAGGAGCCCTCTGCCAAGCAGGGCCTCGCAAAGACTTCAGGGAAAGCGAACTTGGCAACCAAGAAAACCTGCAGTGAGCCTTCTGCCGTTGCTGGTGAAAAACTTAAAGAACAAGTTGATCTTGCAAAAGCCATGACTGTTTTATCACCCGCTGTTTTTGGCAGCACGGTCCAGCTGATCGCTCCAGACCCCAGAGGTAAACTGCCAATCCTCCCCTACGCCCGGATGAACACAGCGGACGTGTGCAAAGGCCCGTCGGTTGTTGACCCGGCAGCCGGTTCTCTGCCCGGGCCCAGGGCCGTCTGTGATCAGGCAGCCTCCCTCACGGAGGACTTCCACGCAGCCACCAAAACGGTTGGCAAGACACCTGCTCCACAGTCGTCAAAGCAGAGTCCCTGCGAGAGTGCCTTTTGTCCCACCACCAGACTGGATCTCGGCCACAAAGCCAAACTGAACAGCGGGGCAGTGAAGAGAAGAGCACGGAAACGAAAGGTACCAGAGGAAATGTTGGCATTTCAGGGGAAAAGGAGGAAGTGTATCATTAATAAGTGTAAAGATAGTAAAGAAAGAGTGAAAACCGATCCCCAGGAATCCAGAGACCAAAAACCGGGGGCTCCGAAGAAATACCGCAGCATTATGCCGAAGCCCGTGATCGTGGTGCCGGCCCCGGCCCCCCTGGCTTCTCCGGCAGGCGCGCTTCAGCCCCACGCCCCTGGCAGCCTGGGACAGGACGTCTTGTTTAGTAACCCACTCACTCCCAGGTACCTGGGCTGGAAGCAGGACGGCGGTGCCTCCCCGAAGCCCAGCACCGCGCTGCGGAACGGCTTCCCCGGCCTCAAGAAGCCCTGGCACAGGTGTCACGTGTGCGACCACCACTTCCAGTTCAAGCAGCACCTCCGAGAGCACATGAACACACACACGAACAGACGGCCGTACAGCTGTCGCCTGTGCCGCAAGGCATACGTGCGCTCCGGCAGCCTGAGCGCACACATGAGGCTCCAGCACGGCGAGAGCCGCCCGAAGAAACTCGTGTGCTGTGAGTTCTGCGCCAAGGTGTTTGGTCACGTCAGAGTCTACTTGGGCCACCTGAAAGAAGTGCACCGGGTGGTCATCAGCACGGAGCCCTCCCCCGGAGAGAGGCAGCAGCCGGGGGATGTGCCGAGGAACAGAGGCCCGGGCGAGCGAGGCAGCGAGGGGTCCACGGAGAGGTGAGCGCCCCTGGGACGGAGGGCTGGCAAGGGGGGGCGGGGTTGGAGAACAGAGCGAGATCTCATACTCAGAAACGTGACTCGGTAAAAACATCCCCCAGATTAAGATCTGGAAAGAGTGGTTTCATTTCTTTTGGGTTTCCGAACCGTGCGGGTGGCGCATGACGCTCGCCCCTATAGGGTGCAAACGCCAGGTCGGGCTCTGCCTGGGACAGCGGAGGGAGGGAGGATTTGAGCCTCTGAGACACAAAGCAGGGAAGTTCCTGCCTGTGGTTCTTGGTGCTCTCTGCAAAGTAATTTTCCCCAAACCTGCGGCCACGGAATTTACATCTAAACATTGTCCTTTGCCCCAGAACACAGTCTGACCCGTGGTGGGGACTCCACGGTTTCCCCACTGACCAGAGCCTCAGGTGGCCAGACCCAGCCCACAACATTGGTCCGGTTATTCCTGTCAGGCCGGATTAACGTTTCTTGTGTCACTGCTCCCTTGTTCGGGTCCTGGCTCCGGGCCTTAGGAACCAGCAATAAGCCGTGGAGTTCCATAGTCTGGCCGTGGGGCTATGAGCAGGGGGCACACCAGGGGCATCCCCCTCCATTTGCCCACTTCCCACTGGATTACAGTGGGAGTCTCACTGAAATCCGTTCTCATCCGCACCAGGAAAACTAAACATTTTCTAACCTTAGATGTTCTGCCCCTCATCATTCTTAATTGTCCTAATTATTCCAGATACTTTCTATCCAGTTGGGTCTTCCTCCCTTATATTTCTTCAAATCAGGGCCATCTGGCCTATTTCTTCCCGAATTTTCTATAGTTTCTCTGGTTTTCTTCAGGCATTCCTGTCCACTTACGGACATCTGTGCCTTTCATTAACGCATATAGCGGCCTCCCTCAAAGGCCCCCTTCTTCATAGTCTTCTGTGGTACAACTTGATTTTTAGGTAAAATGTCTGAACTGCTTTGCACGCTCAAGGTTAGTGAGGAAGGACAATGTGGCTGGACCAGTGGGGTCCCCACCAGGTTTCACTTGCTGCTTCCTGCCTCTCGAGTCAATGATACCTCGTTGGTCACCAAAGAGTCATTTAGCCCCACTGGGGGAGAGAGGATGGGAAACACCTCCCCCCTCAGGGGATGCTGGGAGCTGGAGAACCGGGTGGCCCCATGCAGGAGTGACAGCTGGTGGTCCCCGTGGCCTCTGCTTCCTGGGTGCTATTTCCCCCCCATTCCCTGAACTTCTCCTCAGCGGGGGTGTTCTGGATCCCTGAAGGCGAGCATCCGAGAGGAGAAGCTCCAGCTGTGGTTTTGGTGAAATCTCCTATTGGCTATTTTCCCCCCTTTTCAGGGAAAACAAGTCAAGCCTGGACGAGGACCTCCTCCTCAACCAGGCAGACGAAGTCAAGTTACAGATCAAATGTGGCCGCTGTCAGATCACTGCCAAGTCTTTCGCCGAAATCAAGTTTCACTTACTTTATGTCCACGGAGAGGAAATTCAGGGCCGGCTGCAAGAGGAGATCCTCCCAGGAGGCAGAGGCGCTCAGGAGGAACTGGCAAAACATGCTGTTCCCTTCTGGAAACAGCATCCTGAGAGAAGAAAGCTGCTTCACAAGCACGGTCCCCCTGAGGAGGAGTTCCCCGCATGTGCCAAACTGAAACGGCAGCTCTGCCTTTATCCCCAGAAGGATGTGGAAATCCTCAGGAAGGCTGAAGGAGCCCAGGCAGGACCCAGCGAGGTGGGGGCGGCCCCCCGGGGCCCTGGGAGTCCCAGCCCCCACACCCCCTTCCTTCGGTCCCATTCGGGCTTTAACTGCGTCCTGTGCGCACAGACGCTGCCAAGGAAGGAAGAAGTCCTCCTACACTGGGAGCAGCAGCACAACTGTGAGGACCCGTCCAAGCTGTGGGCCATCTTACACGCGCTCGCCACCAGGGCGTGATCGGACTTTCTGGCAAACCGGAACAATGAAATACTGGGGTGGGAAAGGGGGTTAAAGAGAGCGTCGCTTGCTGGCTTTCTCTTGCTCTCAAAGCTTTGTGTTCCTAGGGTGGTGCTTAATCATAAAAGTCAAACAAGTTAGGATCAGCATGAATGAGCACGAGTGATTTTGTACATAGTTTTATTTTCTTATGAAATATATATGTATATGTGCCCTCGATGTATATTTTTCTAGCCATATTCAGTTTTATTGCAAACTTCTATGTACTAACTGTTAAATGTCCTAGGCTATATTTGAGAATAAATAAAAAGATGAGAATTTGGAGATTGAAATGTAAAAGACTGAGAGATCGTTCTTCAGACACGGTTTTCGGCATGTCCGAGTGTGCACGTATGTCATTTGGTTCAGCTGGTTTCTGTTTAAATAGACCGACAAACGTGATATGTTTCCAGGTGGCAAAACCAGTTCAGTCTCAAGCATCGTATAGTGTTGATACTTATCAGATTTGCTGGGGTAACAGGAGAGGCTATAGGGCAGTACATTTAATAAGGTTCGCGTCTGGCATAATTGAAAATCCATGTTTCCCGGACTTGGATTTTTTTTTTTTAATTTTGCTATTTTCTTGAACGTACATTGCCTTGAAGATCAGAGGTTGGCCAAGCCTTACAGCTATAGTGTTCCATATCAAAGGAATCAAAACTTTTTTAGTACTTCAGCTAATAAAAAACCACTTTTTTGGTTAAAAGTTCTTTTCAAATAGCCTTTCGGGCCAGGAAATTTACAACCTGGAAAGTGTGCTAGATGGTGCAGTCCAGATGGTGAGGTGCCTGACGCCCCCCCCCCCCCGCCGCCCCCACCAAGGAACTTCACAGGGTTGTGGCTAGCTCTCCATGCCGCTGCGCAGGTAAAGCCCAGGGTTCGCTTTGAAAGTCAAGAGTAAATAGTTGCCTCTTAAATTCCTGGGAAGTGACCTCGCATCACAAAAGTTGCCATTTGGAGGTCTGGGCCATCCTTGGCTGCAGAATTATTTTCTTAGAATGGGGGTATGTGAACGGCTATCCAACTAGAATTTCAGCTTTTGGGCAAAGGTGCTGTGCATGTGGCCCATTTTTCCTCGCTGCAGGAAGTTGCCTAAGCAGGAGGGACTGAATTGGAATTGATAAGCTTGTGGGGTCTTAAGTCATCTGGTTTTAACACCTCGTTTTTAAAGCAAGTGTTCATAAGCAGGATTTGGCTCGAATCGTCCAGAAATGGAAAACTCAATCCTTGCCTTTTTGCGCATCGTTCTATAATTTTGAGACTAGGAGGGCAAAGGTGGAAACCTCTGGAAAGATTTTGCCGAGGTTTACCGATCGATCGCGCTCTACCCGATTTGAAAGGGATCCTCTCAGACCTTCGCCGTTTGATACTTGAAGAACTGGCTTAGTAATGAAGCCACTTTGCCGTTCAGCGCAGCACCCAGTTTGTCTGGGGAAGATGGGTCTGGAGACACTTAAAAAGGAGATCAACCAAGAATCCTACTTGAATTCAAATCATGAAATGTGGATTCCAGCTCTAATTCAGACTCCTCGGTGCTCAGGTCCTAAGCAGCATTGCTCAAATACGGGCTCGTTGGCTAAGGCAGAGGAGTGGGTCTGGAGTGTGAATGAGGCAGAAGGATAGGGACAGGAGACACCCGCTGAGCACGGAAAAGAAAGTCGGAGTCCCCGAGGTTGTGGAGACACCCCCCTGTGGCCAGTGTTTAGCCACAGATTCTTACAGCAAGGGCACAACACTGAGCGTATAGATGGCCTCTAAAAAGGAGAGACTTAGGAATGGGGCACCAGCCCAGGTAGGGAGGTGTGACTGGCTCGTGCCTGACTGGATCCCCATCTCAGCAGGGCCCCGAAACCTAGGTTTGGGGGGGTTGGCACTCATCTTTAAGAAGACTCTTGTTAAGAGAGGAGATGTGCAGTGCAGAGGGACCCCACTGGATGCCTGTGCATGTGGGTTCATTTGGAATAGAATGTTCTAGTTCTCAGCTTCTGGACACACTCCCCTGCATTATAGTGGGAATGATCCCAACGCCACCTAAGATAAGGGGCTTCTGGCCCCTCAGAGTAGCCCTTCTTCAGCCAAAATGGCATGGCGAAGGACTCCTACTGATGACGGGGTGAGGGTGAGGGCCAGGAAGAAAAGGGAGTCCTCCAGCTAAAGTGACTCTGGGAATGGCTTGTTTTGATGAGCCAATGGGTCTTCATTGATAAGCCTTCCTTGGGCACAGACGCATTATTGGCGCAGTCACAGCCTACATCCTCGACTCAAAGGCAAGGAGGGGTAGATATGTGCTCCTCCCTCCATGTGACCGTGAAAGGGTGACCTGGCCAAGGCTCCATTCCCTCACCTGTAGAATGGAAGGGACCATCCTGCCTCAGGCACTGTGGTGAAGGGCCCAGGACACCCGAAGGAAGTGTCCGGCACACTTGGGCCTAGGAACCAGGGGCTGATATTATTGCTTCCGGCCAACCTTGGAGAAGAGAAATGTTGCACCATAGAAAGACCATGTCAAACAGCTCAGGTAGACCTCAGGTCCAGAATTCAGAAATGAACACTCAGAACCATAGAAATGTGCATCTTTGCATAAAATAGGTATTTTAATTTTTCAGTCATCAAACCGGGATCTGGATTGCATGGAAGTTCACCAAGGGCTTACTTAATCAATACAGAAAGCAGAATTCATGGGATTATTTTCGTTCCAGGCTCCACTTTGGGCCTGGTATGTCTCCCGGCGACTCCCCACCCCCACTGCCCCTAGACCTGATCTAGCTGGTACCAGCAGTTCCTTGAACTTGACAATGGTCTTGTCCACTTCCAGTGCCAGACCATAAACCTCTTGAAGGTAGGGATTGTGTCTGTTCGGCACGTAGCCCCAAAGGGTCCAGCACCTGACATTGGAATAATGTACAATCAATATTTGTCAAAAAGAATAGATGTATTAGCTAAATACAAACGGAACTGCCACTTGCCTTTTCATGAATAAAGCCAGCTTTAGGAGCAACCGAACTTACAGCAAGGAGGGCACTAGAGGCAAATCTGGTCTTAAATTCAGCACGCTCATTTTGCTTAATGTCTTTTGCTTCTTGGAAAATTGTCCCAGAGCCAGCAAAACGAGACTTTTTTCTTTTCTTTTGGCCCTAAATTATTTCTGAAAGTTACAGCATTTTAGATTTGTATTGTTTTATTAGCTGTCATTTTTATTCATGTCCTCTTTTGTTTCGCTCTCTCTCTCTGGACCTCTTCCTGCTTTAGCTTTGACGGTTCCCCTGTTAAGCTGTTCCTCATATGGAAAGTTGTCTCTTCATCAGCACGCCATAAATAACCAAACCTGGGTGCGTTCCATTACCTTCTCCGGCTCCACGCTCCCGCCTCCCAGCTGCACGGCTCCAGCTTTCTGTGGCCCCAGTGACAGGATTGTTGGCAATAAATGCTCAACTTCATTTATTTATTAGAATTCTCAGATCTGGACTGGTTTGCCCCATTCAAGCTGCTGACATGCTTTGTTAGGTACATATTTTATGGCGTCTCCTCCTTTCACGGAGCTCCTGAGAAACAGGGCCCCGGTAAAGATGAACTGGGGTTTAACGGAATAGGCTTTCAGCTCCAACTGTATACTAACTTGCCTGACATTAGACAATCAGCAGCTTATCTAGGCTTGTGGTGCAATCCAATAGATATTTTAACTATATCCACCTCTTCAGGAATGTTCCTTTTGAGGTGAAATGTTTATTGTATCTCCTGTTTGGTCATGGGTATGGTTATCCCCATCATAAAACTATAGCCACGGTTTTGCGAGCATGTTTTAAAGTTGGGTTCAGTGTGCAGACGTTAGCTTGGCGGTACATCACGTTTTCCATGCTATGAAATGCGAAACGTTTCAATGTGTTGCCCAAGCCTAGAAAAAAAATCGCTATCTCTAGAAGGAAACCAAATGGGACACCTGAAGAGAAATAAAGATGATCTGTTCTAAATTTGATGTGAAGCTAATCAGGATTTTGTTTGTATGAAACTTGCTCCTTTCTTCAGAACTGCTTCCCAAGAAATGAAACAAGATGGGATGGGGAAGGAGACAAACCATAAGAGACTCCTAAACTCACGAAACAAACTAAGGGTTACTGGGAGGTGGGGGGCGGGTAGGGATATGGACATTGGGGAGGGTATGTGCTATGGCAAATGCTGTGAAATGTGTAAGCCTGATGATTCACAGACATGTACCCTGGGGTAAATAATACATTATATGTTAATAAAAAAATTTAAAAAAAAAAAACTGCTTCCCAGCCCTGGGTTAGCTTAGCAGGAAGGGCTTCACCTATAATAGGATGGCTATAGCATCTCTCTCGGTAGCCTCCAAAATCAAAATCGCAAGAAATGATAGATCATTTCTGATAAGTCAAATAGCCACTAAGCACGACTCCAAAAGGAAGGAAGGAAGGAAGGAAGGAAGGAAGGAAGGAAGGAAGGAAGGAAGGAAGGAAGGAAGGAAGGAAGGAAGGAAAAGAAAGAGAAGTTTTCACCTTCTATCATTAAATGTGAATGTAATCTCCAACTCAGAGTTGTAAGGAGACCACCCTATCTTCTAGAGGCTTTTGCGGAAACAGCAATGAACCTGACCTGACTACTGCCTGAATTGCAATCAGATCTGAGTACAAAAATGTGGCCATGGACGAGATCCAGGTGGCTCAAACATACGAGCACATAACCATCCCAGAGCTCTGGCTATATCTGGAAGCAATATTTAAGAATATGTTCTTAGGACACTAAAACACTGCCTTTTCCTAGTGTAATCTGAATTAAAGCACAGTTCAGTTTTTCATAAGACATTCATGGAGCCAAGCTTTTTGAACTATGGTTACACCCAAGAAAAGTTAAAATATCCAAGACGACAAAGTCTTTTAAATGGTGTTTATTCTGTCTTGAACTAAAGGGTGGGGTGGGGGGAGCAAGAGGGCAGTAATCATATGTCAGGATGTGGTGCGAGGAGCTTTTTGATGATGAAAAGCCCCAACGGGGCACTATTGGGGTAGCGGGGCTCCTGGATCCAGTGTCCACACAGCAAAGTGCCAGTAATATTTAGATACGGTCACAGTGGGGCCAATGAAATCGGACACATAGCAGTATCTAAACTACACCACCATCTTGATCCAGGACCTCCACTCCCGGGGCTGTGTCCTCGAGATCTCAATGCGCATGTGCACAGTTGGATGTGTGAGGATAGTCACAGCAGCACAGTCGATAATCCGTGGAAAACTTATGCAACTTACATGTCCATCCGATGTGTTTAAAAAAACCTTACCGCAGGACGCCTGGGTGGCTCAGTCGGTTAAGCCGCTGCCTTCAGCTCAGGTCATGATCCCAGGGTTCTGGGATCCAGTCCCACATCAGGCTCCTTGCTCAGCAGGGAGCCTGCTTCTCCCTCTCCCTAATCTGCCTGCCACTCCCCCTGCTTATGCTCTCTCTCTCTGACAAATAAATAAAATCTTAAAAAAAATTACCGCATACCATATAATGGAACCGCGTGCTAGAGCGTCGAAGACTGAAGTAGCTCTTTGCGAGCAGGACTATGTCATGTGTGAAGGCAGCAAGGTACAGAACAGTGTATAGTGTGTTCTCATTTGCTTTTTAAACGGAGGAGGAAAGGGAGAAGGAGAAGGGATAGGTGTATTATAGATGCCTGTGAATGCACAGGACATTTCCGGAGGGTCGTTTCAGGAAAGGAGTACTGGGAGATGGGAAGGAGGGACCCACTTTTGCCCTGTTGAAATGTTTTGCTGCATTTTGGGTTTTTTTTCAGTTGAAAAAAATGGCTTTACCAGATTAAGTGGTAGCTCTTTCAGGAAGGCCTCAGCCAAATCATGAAGGAAGGAAAATTCGTGTCACCCCTCAGCTTCAGGGCCCACGCACATTTCCCCAGCTGCCCTCCTGCTGCCTAAGGGTACTGCACCACATAGACAATGCTTCACAGTGACAGAGACATCCTGTCGACCCAGTACGCACACGGATACATACACACAGACACGATCCAAATGGAAGCTTGACTTCGTGAAAATGATAGAGTGTGCGTACTAATGCACATTGCATTTTGATATGTTCTCTTCTCACTTGTGTTTTAAAGGCTGGCTACTTCACACTAAATTGACTTCATGACTCACTAAGAAGAAAAGGCAATCTGAAATACGCCGCTGTAGACTGCAGACTGTGTGACCTGTCTCTATCCCATGAGGGCCTTTCTGGGCTGTTCCCTAGTTTCTCAGGTCCCTGCTGTCAGAGGCTTGATGAGGAACTCTCCTCTCTCTGCACATAGATGCATTTGATAGACCTTTGAAGGGTGGCCTCAGGCCAAATGCATGGCTAAAACTGGGGGTTTCAGACACCCTGTGACCACTAGGGAGGCCTTTGGTGCCTCTCCAGCAACGTCCTAGTGGATTGTGAGTGCCCCTCTGGAAATGGTCAGGGAGAAACATTGCTGCCTCAGTGGGGCTCATCCCAGTAAGCCACTGGGGTTTGAAACTCTTTCGCAAAGTTTCACTTGACTAGAGTGGCTGACTCTTTGGGTTTGGGTTGATTTCGCCATCATCTCTGACTTCTCACCCAAAGTCACGTAAAATAGTAAGGCAGAAATCCCGTGGACTGAACAGGAAGCAAACTCTGATAGCATTTGGACCCACAGCCTTCCTCTACCCTCCACCTGCTCCCCTTCTCCTGTCCTATGTGAAGAAACCAACACCGGCCAGTTTTCTGAAGATAGGGATATGACCACGCCCTCTCCTCCTCCCGGCCTCACTTCCTGGAGAACCTTCTGCCATTTGCCAGGCCTGCAGTGTAACGGGGTCACGAGGGTAGAACATGGTCAAAGAAAGGGCCTCTGGGTCTTCAAAGTGATCTTCATCCTCCCATGGTCTCTTCAAGGAGAGATTCTGAAATTAGGCCAAGTCTCTCTCTCACTGATGCAAACAAAGGCTACCAACCCCCACCCCATGGCAGAGACCCAGCGCTTTTGCTTAGCTGTCCCTTGGTCCAAACCATTCAGAGGTAACACTTATTTAATTCGTTCCCCTGTGTGTATTCCTCAGGGGTCCCTCTTTTTCAGTTTCCATGTGTTGGCCTGGAGAAAACAGGTCCGGTTCCCCTTTTTATAGCAGCTTAAATCTGTCCCCGAGTTGCCAGAAAAGTGTTTATGGAACTACTCACCGGTCCTCCAGGGATATTCCAAATCAACACACAGTTCCTAAGTGCCTGTGCTCAAGGGCGGGGGCACACCCCCAGCATGCCTGCCCCAGGGGTCACCAGCCTGCTTAGCCAGCCTGGCTCGGGGAAGGGCTTCTGGACTTCCAGCCAGATGGGTTTACCTAGGAGGTGCCACTGCTGGGCTGTACTTTTCCACTTGCACCCAGAGAAGATGGGAGAAGAGAATCTGGCCCTCTTACTGATAATAAAAGGCATGAGGAGAGAAGAAGATTGGCAGGGATTAGTCAATGATTGGATGTTTTTGCTTTGCTTTGGTTTTCCTCAGTGCGCTGAAATACTGCTTCAAACATGTCCGCCATCTTACGTGGAAAATAATAATTAAGCAATAATTGGTGTAACTCCAAGGGCCTTTATTGTTGAAGAGGGGAAGCTTACACCAGTTTCACAAAGGACTCCTGCTCTTCTGGGTCCTGTGGGATTAATTGGGGATTTCAGTCCATTTACCATCGGGAAAATTTCCACATCACAAAATCCATTGCTATAATGGACGCTAATTGGCCTCATTGTTGACAGTCCCCGAAAAGAAAGACCTGAGCCCCAATACTGAGCGATGTGCTAAAAAGTTGAGATGGTAGGTAGGAAGGAAATCATGCCGTTTTGACCCAAGGTTTGCTCTCTTCCAGGGATAAGGGAGTGTTTGGGGCTGCAGGGTCGCATCAAGCCATTCAGAAATAGCAAAAGACCCTCTAGTACAGCAAGGAACTTAAAATAGGTTCAGTGAGACTTCCAGCACACTCTGGCATTCAGTCTTTGAACTTGGGGAAGAAGCCACTGAATTTCGGTTGGTGGCGGAGCCCATGGAGGGGGCAGAAGAAAGAGCTAATTCTCCTGAAGGAAGAGCGTTTGACCATATTTCAGGAAAACAGGCTAACTGCTCTCTGTTGACACGGCGTGTCTGGGAGGTGCTATTTGCAGGGACCACAGGAGGCTCGGGGAACGTGAATGGGCTGTGAGGTTCGAATGGAACCTTTCACACTGACCAGAACGGCATCCGATTGTTAGCGGAGACCTGCCAACGTCCCGATGAGTGCCGGACCCGGGTGCCGGGTATTTTCTGCCAGGTTCATCATCAGCATCCTTGAGAAAACATCTTCGGTGGGCAATTCTTTTAGAAGATCGTGAAAGGAAGCCACAGAACAGATCAAGAGCCACTAAGAAGTCTGTTGACTCTGCAGCACGCAGGACCCTTCACCGGTCCCCAGCCTCCATGGACTGCCTTCGTTCTCCCCTTTCAAGCCAAGACTCGTGGTGTCCCCGTGGTTCTGCAGGCCTGGGCATATACCTCCCAGCCAGGGAATATGGACCCAACTCCTCTCGGGCTTGGGCTCTGGCTCGGAGGTCCCCACCTTGGAGCTAACCTCGTTCCCACTCCCAGCCAGCCGGCCCTCCCTGCTCTCTGCTGGGAGGCTCTGGCCTCGCCCTGTGTCTGCCCCCCAGGCTCACTTGACCCTTCGCCTGTGGTCTCGAACCAGGGAGCCCCAGCTGCGCGTCCATGCCACCCATAGGAGGCTATGCCCCCCACCTCAACAGCGACACCGTGTTTTATTGGGCCCCAAGGTGGGAGGGAGCCCTCAAGTTTCTTATGATGCCCTTCAATCCTGTGCTTACCCTCTCTTTCCGCCCCCACTGGAGCAGGCCGGGTGGGAGGTCGGCAGGGAAGGCCCTGGGCCCCTAGGTGCCATACCCAACAGGGCAGAGGCACAGTGCTCGGCGGGTACCCCGGGGCATTGCTCCCCAGGCGGCCCAGCCCCTCGATCTTGGAAATTAGATGCAGGTGTGATGCCACTCCGGTCGCTTGTCCAAATCATCCCGCTCCCAACCTTGAGGAAACCGCCGAGGAGCTTGGTTTCCTAAGTAAGCACTGCTCCGCAATCTCCAGGGCCTTGCACTATTTCTTCCACCGAGCTTGATCCCCAACTAGGTAAAGGAAGGACTGGGCCTGTAGCCTGCGCAGGTGCCCGCCGGCGCTCCCGCTCCCAACCAGTGAAAGCAACGAAATGGGGGCGCCTGGGTGGCGCAGTTGGTTGGGCGACTGCCTTCGGCTCAGGTCATGATCCCGGAGTCCCGGGATCGCAGTCCCACATCGGGCTCCCAGCTCCACGGGGAGTCCGCTTCTCACTCTGACCTTCTCCCTTCTCATGCTCTCTCTCACTCTCTCTCTTTCCTAATAAATAAATAAATAAATAAATAAATAAATAAATAAATAAATAAATAAAATCTTTAAAAAAAAAAGGCAACGAAATGTGTGCCTGTCCGGCGTGAACACTCAGGGCCCTGCCCCACAACTGAAGCTACCTCCCTGGAACACGGAAATCAAGGCGGAGCCTTGCTCTTCCGCAGACCAAAAGGATGTTCCCTTCTCCCGAGCCGAAAACGTCACCAACTCACCAGGTTGGCCCAGGCCGGGTTTCTCCCAGCAACCATCAAGGCTGGAGGTGGGGAGCAGGGCACGGGCCCCCCCAGCAACTGCTGATTGTGATTTATTATTGTAGGGAAACTTGGAATTGAACTTCACCACTGGGACTCACTTGCATTTGAAAGCAATGCAGTTAGTAGTTCATCTTTCAACACTGAATGTATTTTCTCCACTTTTATATCTTTCTGATGAATTAAGGGCTTATGTAAGGTGAGGGCTTGAAAGCATTAACAGCTGAATCTCTTAGTGGATCTGCTTGCCAGATATGGCTGCATGGAAAAACACAGGGACCAATTTTATATTGTTTCTTCACCAATTCATATCAGCCGTGAACTGTGATGCTTTCCCCGTTCCACCACGGATGAATAATTTGCGTTCCCGGCCCTCCGGTTCTCCAGGCCATTTTGAACAGGTTTGCTAATTGAATTCAGTTGTTTGCAGTTTTAAATGCTCTGTGTTTTCCACGGAGCAAGAATATATTAAACTCATTTCATCTGTCATCTAAGAGGAATCGGAGCCTGAATTTTATTACCAGCTGACTCGTGTTCACCTTTATCCTAGATTGTTTTTTTGAAATGTTTACAATGTAATTAAAAACAATCAAGCCAAATTATCTATTTGAATCGGTCCCTTTTGGGAAAGATTAAAGAGGAGAAAAGGTGCCTACAATTACTTCATTTTTGCCGAGCATCTCTGCTTTCTCACACAGAGAGACATCATGCAGCTGGTCACCAAGAGCATTTCGTAATGTCACTGGTCACCCAACAATTACAAAATATTGTAATTAAATGTTCGAACGCTCTCTTTCGTTTTCCCATTACGAATCATCATGCAACTTGATTGACTTCAGCCGTGTAGAAAGAACCTGGCTTTGGTAATACTGTTTCCTGCAATGCACACCTCGAGGGAAAACTGTGATCTGAATTCTGAAGTCAGAACCAATTAAAGTCTTGCATTTTTCCCACTACAGCCGTAAGACGAGCCGCATTTTTCAGGCATGGCTCAAGCAGTCTTGTCAGGTCTCTGGGGCTCGGTGCCTCAGGGCGCCGTGTGCCTACTGCCAGCTGTGAAAAGGCAGTCCCTGGGAACCGTTGCAAAACAGGGAAGAGAAATGATAAATCCACGGAGGCAGGGGCCATGGTGGGCTTTTCCGGAGATGGATCCAGCATCAGGGCCGCCCAGACATGCTAAGGGAGCCCTGGCACAAGAGTTTGGTACTTTGATGTGCTCAAAGGGGTGGACAGTTCAGTTGGGGAGCAGAAAATGAAACCTCCGTATTAAACGTCAGAAGGGGAGAAAGGCTTCCAAAAGAACTGGCCTCGGGGCTGATTGAATGCGGGAGCAAATCCTTGGATAAGCTGTCAAATAAGAAATTAGCAAACAGGGGCCATTGATCAAGTCTCCTTGTTTTCAAAGTTAGTTTTAATGATTCCCCCGGCGATTTATAGAAACTTGAATGTCCTGAGTCTTTCCTCTAGAGAGTCGAACGTTGTGTAATTTTGCTCCATCTGACTTTCCCCCCCCGACTTGGGTATTAAATAAACAACAACAACAACGGAAACCTCTTCTAATTAAGATGGAGCAAATGAGTTGTCATTTTCAGGAGGAAAAGTGCCCCCTCTTCCCCGGAGGATTGTTGCCAGCCTGTTTATTTTGGAGGATTTAAACAGTTCTGCCCTGCTGAGCAAGAAACGCAAACCCCAAATTTGCTACCCAGAATGTTTGTTTTGCAAAAGAGATTGTGTTTTTGTACGTTCCTCCCGGGCCTGAAACAGGGCTTTGACATGTCACATCGAGGCCAACGTCTTTTATCACGATTAATTTATAAAGCGAGCAGACCTCAGGGCTAGGCCTAGAGACACCGCAGAAGGCGCGGTTACTGTAATGAAGCCTGAAGGAGCCTCTCGGCCAGCCCCACCCCAGGTCTCCGACCTCCCAGACTCCGGGCCTGCTCCCGGGCTTCCTTCCCGGTATCGATTCTGCTCAGTCTGCTCCTTCTCTTTCCTCCTTTTGCTCCTCCCGTCAGTATTTCTCCATGTATTAAACAGTCTTTAACACAAACCCAAATTCTTCTAGACAGTTCCCCAGAGTTCAGCAAAAAGTGGCGGTTTTTTAAAAATGTGACGTGAGCAATCATGACCTCATTCTTTCACACGAATGCCGTCGCGTGTGTAGCCACGCAGAACTCAGCCGTGCCTTCTTCGTATTTTTACAAAGAGACGTGACGTGTGATTTTTGTGATTCTTCTCAAGGCAGCCGCCTTCCAGATGTGCCCTAACACCACCCCAGGGGCAGAAGGGAGGTCGTGGCTGGCCTCCTGGGCTAAGTGGAAACAGCCCTCCCTGGCCAGCCCGAGGGGTTGGGCAGGCTGTGCCAGCCTCCCATATCTGAGCTGTGGTGAAGGAACGTTCCAGAAGGCAGCTTCAGCACTGTGGTCTCCTTGTGCCCCTGGAGTCTGAACAAAGCCAGCAGTACCACCTAATAGCGTGGGGCAGGAGGAAGACAGACTGTGACCCATCCACCAGGAGAGCACACACATGTGGAGGATACTGGAAGGGAAGACTGCGGAGGCCCCGAGTACTGGCCAGGCTGCCCCGGGCACGCACAGAGCACTTGGTTTTGCTGGATGTGTCCCCAGGCTGCCACAGCAGCCAACGGAGAGGCACCCCAAGTGTCCCCTAGCCTGGAGAGCCAGACCAACCCGAGACCCAAGGCTCTCCGGAAGTCAGCTCCAACCTGGTCCCCCGCGGGTATCAGCGGGCCAAGGCTGTGGGGCTTGGGAGCCCCGGCAGGAATTACAGCGTGCAGAGCCCTGCGGGGGAGGGTCGGACGGGGCCAGAGAACGTGGAAGAGAAGGAAAAGTAGGTGGACAAGCTGCGGGTCTCTGGAAAGGGTCAGGATGACCTGGCAGAAAAGGCCAGTTCGGAAGGAAGCCAGCCCAAGCAGGGCTCTTCCCAAGCCCTGCAGCCAGGTCAGCCCAGGGGACCAGGCCAGGCAGGGCCCAGCCCCAGAGTGGGGAGCCGCAGGGCCTGGAACGCCGCCTCCCGCCGCCCCTCCGCCCGCTGGAAGCATTTACAAAGGCCAAATCCGCCGGACTCAGCACTGTTTCCTAAAATGAGAGATGCTTACACTAAACCAGATTCTCCATCTTGGTGCTTCGGGGAAAAATCCCATTATAACTTCTGAAGCCCAGTCGGATTTATGACTGGAGAGGGACCGCTAGGTGGGAATTGAGCTGTTTGTTATGCCCGCCCTGCCTCCCTCCCCCTCAAGCCATTACCCAGAGTGGGGGGGGGGGGCAGTTCCTGCTCAAAAACCCTGAGCCCCACTGAAATGCACCTAGCTCCAGACTGGGGAGATAAAACAGGATTTAAAGGCAATGCATTTTCTACCTGGCAACCTTATCTGGATTGACTGCTTTGGGTTTTCAGCTAAGTGTGAATGTGCAGCATAATTACCATCGGGTGTTACCTGAGATTACAGGGTTGTGTTCCAACTAATGACACCACGAGAACCAAGCAGTTGTTAATATTTAATCAGTCTCTTGGCTTAACAATCGGATAAATGAGGTGTGTAATTACACAATTATAAAAGACATTTCAGATAGCAATGGTACTGGTATCGATACTGAAGGCAGGAGCTGCTGGAAAGACACCACCGGGTCACTTTGGAAATACTTACCAAAGAAGACCCTTCGGGGGCGCGGGGGAGGGGGGTGACAGGGGGTTGCGGGTTTCTCCCTTATGAAATTGTAAGCCCAGATCCCACATGCTTTTTCCAATATGGACTTTCGCTCTTCCTTTGGGGCTGTCAATACTGAACATTAGGCCAGATGTTCTGTCGATGTCACGGACGACTATCACCAGAGTATTTAAATGGACCCCAAGAGACACGCTCCAGGGTTTTCTCCACTGAATCTAAAGGTGAGTCGCGTGTAGTGCCCATACTCGCTGAAGTGCTGACGGGGTTTTGCTTGTTTGTTTCCAATTTTTGGTTGACATGTGGGAGAGACTGAGCCCAAACCCAGGACGGTGAACCCTCCTCTTGGGGCTGTTTCTGCAGCCCCCCTTCCCGCTCCCTCACCCCTGGGGAGGACACCTCTCTCCCCAAGGAGCAGCCCCGGTGTGTCAGCTGGAGGGTGCTGCTGACAACCTGTGTGTGGTCTAACGGGGTGTCCCGCCTACTCCCAAGGGCTCACGGCTCCTCGGAGGAAATGAGGGGCCCAGGCAACCACTTATCCGGGCGTTCTTCCACGGCTGACGTCTGAAAAACACAGTCGGGAGCCCATTAAAAGTGCCGGGCACATTTTAGCACCCAAGCTAGAGCTGTTATCGACCAGCATGATGGCAGTTCCAAGGCATGAGTTTGAGTGATGTGTGCGGAATTTATTACGGTGAGATCCTCAACCCTCAAGGCTCATTTGTCAAGGCTGCAAAGAAGCCCTCGCCCCTTTGTGCATCGTTTTAAGAATCACCTGTGCTCCCCTCTGGCCAGTGACCCGTGGCACATTATTAGCCCCGCCTGGCGGCCCAGCCTCCATCCCCTTCCTCTTGGGTGTGGGCCCACAGGGCTCCATGGCCTTCCTTTCTTTCCGGCCCAAAGGGAAGGATTCATTCATAGGTCCCAGCGCTGGCAGGAAGCAGAGCCCTCCCTGCACCCCGGGCTTCTCAGAGGGCCACTGCCATGGCTGTCGGAGATGGGCGATGAAGGGAAAGGGGTCTCAGCTCATTCTGCGGTTCAACCATCACCCTCTCTCTGAGGCCTTCCTCGGCTTCTCTAGATTGAGCCCACCTCCCCTTGCTCCGGAATCCCAGTAGGCTTGGCGAGGCCGAATGGGCCACTGGAAAATTAGGGGCCCTGGAGCGCGGATGGATTTGGGTTTGAACTCTGACTCTACCTCTTACCCTCAGTGGGGATAGGGATCGAGCTGTAGGATGTGGGTGGTCCTGCCTCATCAGAGGGTTGTTATGGGGCCAGAGAAGCCCAGCCCCTTGGCAGGCACTCTGGAGATGTTGGTTTTCATCCCCTCATTCTGGCCAAGGTTATTTACTGGCGCCACAGACTATGAGTTCCTTAAAAGCAAGCATCTGGGGCTAGTTCATCTTGGTTGCTCTTAATACCATTGGAGCCCACAGGTAAGCACTCACCCAGTACTGGTAACAAATCTCAGCTCCTTAGTTTTCTATGGTGGCTCGTATATCGTTCCTAAAAACCAAAGCTTCACATTTTACCCTCTTAAAAGTGGAGAGAAAATACGAAAACACCTGACATGAACTCCTACACCTGACCGTTGGGCGAATAAACTGAACGCAGGATGAGGTTGGGCCCCTCTTGCCGGGGCAACATTACTGGTGTAAATCAACGATCCCTGTGGGCATGCAACACACGCCCGCAGGAGGGGTCCATCCCTGGGAAAGCAGCTCCCACCACAACGCCTCCCCAGCTTGGCTCACCGCAGACAGGCATAGTAAGTAATCCACCCAGAACAGGCAGATCATCAAATGTTTAGTTAGAACCATCCAAGTCCATAGGTTCTGGCTTCACATAAGCAAAGAGGCACATTAAGCAGAAACCCAGGGATGTGGCAAGAGAATATGTCCGTAACACCTTGCACTTCAATTGTCGGGGATGCCAGAGGAGAGGATTTAAATCATAATACGGTGGTGCCCCTTGTCCGCAGTGCCACTTCCAGGGGCTTTGGTGACCCACGGGCAACCGGGCTCTGGGAGCAGGTGATCCTGGTTCTGGCCTATTGTCAGAAGGTCAACGGTAGCCCGATGCCACGTCGAGATGCTTATGTCATTGACGTCCCTTCATCTCGTCACTTAGGCATTCTGTTATCTCACATCAGCACGAGAAGGGTGAGTACCGTACAATCACGTCTTGGGAGAGAGACCACATTCCCGTAACTTTATTACAGTATCTTTTTATAATTGTTCTATTTGGTTATGTTGTTAATCTCACGGTGCTTAATTTATAAATCAAACTCTATCATAGGTGTGTATGGATAAGAGAAAATATCGGATACATAGAGTACCATACTCTCTACGGTTCCAGGCATCCACTGGGGGTCTTGAAACGTATCCCCCCACATACAAAGCAGGGGGGGACCACTGTCATCATGATTAACGACTTGGAAAAAGTAAGCAGGTGAAAAATAGCCCTCCCCAGCCGAGACTTCAGTTGCTGATTATGAGCCTGATTATGCAGTCCTTTCTGAAACACAAAAAGTAAAACCCTCCAGTGTCTCTGCGCCTCAATTAGATGTCTGGCCAAGCAAGAGACCCAGCAGAGAGTGGTGCCAATGTCTTTGTAACGTGCCCGCGTCATCCCCTCTCCGCCCGTCACACCTCCCCCAGGGCTCAGACTTCCTGGTCTTTCTCACCAGGCTGGTGTTGAAAGGCAGTTCTCAGCTAAGTAAATAATGTTGGGATGGAGCCAGGGCACTTGGAAGTGAGTTAATCCTTTCCCCATCAAAATCCCCAGCAACAATCTGGGTTTGTTTAGCCATTCGGTACTGGTATTTCAGGGCTTTCTTATAAACACTGAGGGAATCGCGCACTTTGGCAGTGACCAGCACGGCTGTCACACCCGGGCGCAGAGTCCCTCCTGCTCATGAGGGATGACCGTGTCGTTCCCTTCCGATTAGAAGATGGTCTCAGCTCTGCTCAGCCTGCCGGGGCCTCGGGGGTAAGTATAGCGACGTCTGTAGCAGCTCACTCCTGCCCAGCACTGGGCTAAGCCCTTCACGTACGTTAGCTCCTTTAAACCTCACTATATCCCTCTGAGGTAGGTATTTTTATTATGCCCATCTTACAGATGAGGGGACGGAGTCCCTAAGCGGTTATGTAGGTTGCCGTCGAGTGGCCGTTACCGGATTCCAACCCAAGAGCCTTTTGTACAGACGTGCCCATTATACTCAAGCGTCCTCAAGAACACCCTCTCTCCTGAAGTCATGCACGCCGCCGCTCGGAAGCTGTTCGCAGAGTCTTGGCGTCTGAGCAGATAGAGGCCCGGAAGGGATCAGGGAAGAGCGATGGGCGAGACTTCTGTCACTCTGTGCCCTGGAGCACGGTCATCTGACCTGAAGTAACAGGACATGGCAGACCCGGGGCTCTAGACCGGCCTTCACCTCTGCCCTGGGTAGTTGCACATCTGTGCGCCTGCCTTCTGGAAGACTCCTGCCCGGGGGCCACGCGCCCTGCCAGGAGGGAAAGAGGGAAGAGAAGCGAACAGCCTATAAGCTTTCTCTTCCAATCTTGAGAGGATAGGGATGATAGGAATGGTTTCTCATTTGGATCATGGAGCTGTCATATTCTTTTCCTGCTCATTCTGGAGGATGAACTCCCCGGGCTTTTCTGAGTAATACTCTACATTTGCTTGATGATGGCACTTTGAAGTAAATGTTCTATGGTTTTTGTGTATTTCTTGAAACATGAAACCGTGTTCTTTGGGGTCATTTGTCATGTTTGCTCTTAGGGTTGTTGCTGGTCCTAAGACCGTGAGCCCTTTGAGGAGGCATCTTTTACAACTCTAGAGCCCGGTTTTGAACTTGGCACATGGCAGGTGCCCCAAAAGTGTCCATTGGCCATTTGCTTGGATTCATGGGAGGTCTCAGAATGGGAGAGGGGAGAGTGGGGGTCACTGGCAGGCATTTTTGAAGAGGCACATTCTCCCCTAGAATCTTCCTGGCCCTAAGCCATCAACCCCAGAGCTGCGGGTGATGGACAAATTGAAAAGTCAGGCAGAGCTGGTATCTCTTTACTCCCTCTCTTTTGCCCCCCGTCCTTTTCTTTTCTTTCTTTCTAAAGATTTTATTTATTTATTTATTTATTTATTTATTTATTTATTTAAGAGAAAGAGATCACAAGTAGGCAGAGAGGCAGGCAGAGAGAGGGAGGGAAGCAGGCTCCCTGCCGAGCAGAGAGCCCGACATGGGTCTCGACCTCAAGACCCTGAGATTGTGACCTGAGCCGAAGGCAGAGGCTTTAACCCACTGAGCCACCCAGGCACCCCTCCCCCCGTCCTTTTCCTGCCCACACCTTCATTCCAGCATCAATGCCACACCATTCTTCCCTTCCGGCTTTGGCCTCCTACCCTAGAAGCCTGCACTGGCCAATGTCAGGCTCAGTCATTTATCTCAGCTCTTCCCAGTTGTCCATTTTTGTCTTTGGAGGGTTTGGCATTATTCGCCAACAGCTAGGAATAAGTCTCTGCAGTGAGCTTCCTAATGATCAGCATATGGTAGCCAGTGTCAGGAACTCAGCTCAGACTGCCTTGAACCAAAAATGAGGTGGGGATGGGCCAGGTGCTGAGAAGTTTAGACACTACCTCCAGGTGCCCAGAGGATGTTTTCAAGGCTCCGGGGCTTGGTCTGCTCTCGCTTTTGTCGGGTCTAGTCTCCAAACAGACTCTGTATACGGAGACAACATGGATGCCGGCAGCCCTAACCTACCAAGTCTTATGTCTCCCAACTGCAAGAAGGAGAAACCGCTTTCCCCAGTCTGCCGGCATAAGTCCTGGGGAGCGCTGGTCATGGGTTTGGGTCACATGCCTGTCGCTGCCAAAGCCTCAGTCACATGCCCACTCTGGGCCTGACAGCATTCTGCAGGATGCTGGCAATAAAGAGACCCCCCCACCACCACTCACTCAGTCGGTGGGAGTCCTGCTCTCTGTTTCATCTCAGGGTCGTGAGATCGAGCCCTGCTTCAGGCTCCTCACTCAGCAGGGAGTCTGCTTGAAGTTTCTCTCTGTCCCTCTCCTTCTGCCCTTCTCCCTGCTCATGCCCTAATTTTCTCTAAAGTAGGTATCTAAATCTTCCAAAAAAAAAAAAAAGAAGAAGAAGAAAGAAAGATCCCCCGCCCCAAAGCAAACACGTGCATGCGCCCTGGAGAGAGGCTCTATAAGGAGGGCGCGCTGGATGGACAAAATCAGAAGTCCATTCCAATAACGCCGTCCCCTAAGCTTCTGTCTCGAACAAATGTTCACAGGATTTCATAATGGCCAACCACAGCGAGCCCGGAGACTCCTGTTAGAAGGCTGGGGCAGTCTCTGTCTGCAAAGGGGGCAGCCAGAGGAGGTGCTGAAAACGTGAACCTTCCCTTATGAGGGTCACAGCTTTGGTGTCTCTGCGGCTCCCGGTGACACGTGGCTGGAATGACAGGCTCCACGGAGAGAAAAGGCTGGAGGTGGGGCAATCTGGGAGCCAGGGGTGGGGCTGGGGCCACACTACGTCCAAGGCCCAGCTCCGGCCTGGCCGCGGCGTATCAGCAAGACCCAGTTCCCCTCCGAAGTACTTATTAGGCTTTTTTTTAAAGGCCACTAGGACTTTGGAAATCCTCCTCAGCACCTTTATATGGAGCCGAAATCGCTCCCTCCTGAAGCCCTGCTAGAGGCGGGGCTGATGTGGGGCTTGGGCGCGCCCCCCACCCCCTCGGCCAGAGCTCATGTCCGCCCGCTCGTCTGGCCTGGAGATGCCCCCTCTGCGGAAGCGAAGCCCTGGCAAGCCCAGCGGGGCCGAGTGGACGCGGCGCCCGGCCCTGAACCCGCCCGAGCGCCACCGCGCTCCGCGGTCACCCCGCCCGCACACGAGGGCCTCGCAGACGTGAAGGGCCCGACCTAAGACAGGCAGAGATGTCAGGTGAGGAGGCAGCCCCGGGCTTCCTGCTCGCTTTCTTCTGGCTGCACTTCCGCCACCCATGGCAATCACACCGCTGTCTGAATACGGTCATTAGGTTCACCTGCGAAGTCCGCAGGCCCCGCCTCCCCTCGGAATCCCAGCTTGCTCTTGAGGTCGAACGTCACGGTGGCGTGAGGTCATGACCCGCCCGCCGCAGAGGAAGATGGCGCAGGGTCCCAGGGTCCGTGGGTGAGTCTCTGTTGTCACACTCACCGCCCTGTCCTCTGCCTCTCAGCACGCGTGTACGCACACACTCACACATACACACGTGCATGTGCACTCACATGCACATTCACACTCGCACGTGTACACACACACACGCATATATGCTTGCAAAGTGCATACCCGCAAATGCACACACATACATGTACACGCACACACTCATGTATTTGCATACGCACAGCACACACATTTGCACTCACGTGTACACACATGCGTGTGCATACTCACACAACCACACATGCACTCGCACACAAACCTGTACACACTCCTATGTGTGCGCATTCACACACACGTTCGCATGTGCCTACACATAACATAGTTCACGCAGGCATGCACACACGTGTCATTTCTGTGTCCTACTGGGAGGCACCAGGGTCATCCAGGTCCACGTGGCCCCAGTGCCCATCATGTCCCATCAGCGTCCCCCTCTCTTTAACAATGTCCAGCAGTACAGTGATGCTCCAAACCTTTGCCTCTTTAGAGTGAGAAGGGGGTGTAGAGAGAACCTGCACAACTTGGGGACACGGTCTGTCCTCAGTCATAGGGCCCGGTGTACGATCTCAGGTTCCATTTTGCCGTACTCCCTTCCTCTGTCCCACACTGTGGGACATGCATAAGGACCTACACTCACCGTGCGTATTCCTCATAGATCTCTAGTCACAAGGCAGCCGTGGCACCCCCTGAATTCAGCAGAAAGTCGGCGGGAGTGGAAAGCAAGCAGGCCTTGCTTCCTGCCCAGAGCCAGAGGCTCCCAGCTCTGGTGGTGCCTGAAATCTCAGAGGGAACCTTCAAATCACCCTGGCCTGTCGCACCCAGAGACTCACACTCACCTGACCCACAGGTGACCCGGAAGACCAGCCAGGCTGACGGCCACTGCCTCTGACGCTGCCGATGGGGCTATCAAGGTAAGAGCCCCAGCCAAGGAAGGTGTTTCCCATCCGTCCTTGCTTCCGGTCCCTCCCTTGTGGTCAGCCCTCCACCAACAGCCCCTGAACCCTCCCACGTGCCAGGCAGGGCTCACAGCCAGAAGGGAGGGCAGCCACGAAACATGGCTCCTCCACGTGGGAGAGTGGAGGAAGGACGAGGGACTGCCTGGGAGACCTGCCACCTGGCTAGAGGGTGCGACACTCAGGGGGCCTGGAGGAGTGACCTCGGCGGGCTTAATGCTGCAGGGCTGGTAGGCAGGACGCTCAGAACCCGGAGCTCCCCAGGAAGTGTGTTGTGGGGACACTCGTGCCCGGGAGCACACTAACCCTGGGGTTCAAGTTGAAGTGTCTAGGAGGCTGCAACATTAGTCCCGGCCAGACGGAAGCCTAGGCTGAAGGAGGCCGTCACTTCCTCCAGTAGCAACGCCTGGGTTCAGAGGGAGAGCCATGGACAAGACGGCCAGGCTTTGTGCCCACTGCACTCCCTGGGACGTGCGCGCCCAATAGAACCGACTGCGAGGGCACAGGGCTCTCCGTGCGCACCACCTTGTATGGTAGCCACTGGCCACTTGTGGCTCTCGGGCACTGGAAAGGACGTGAATGTGACCGAGGAACTGAATCTTTTATTTAATTGTGATAATTGAAATAGCCACACGTGACTTGTGGCCACCATATTGGACAGCACAGGTTGGAGGGGTCGAAGGTGGATTGGGTCGGGCTGGATTGGGGGAGCCGGGTGGACGGTGACACCATTAACAGAGCTAAGCTGTCCTAGAGGCTGAGGGGGAGGGGGAGGCTGACAGGATGAGGATGGCGGTGAGGGGGGCTGAGTGTGGGTCATCCATGTGGCAAGGCTATCCCTTTCCTTGGCTTTCTCTTTCCTCCTGACCCCCATCCCTCACACCTCAGTCAATGCCTTCTTGGAGGGATTCAGAAAGTGTGGTGAACGTTTAGAGTACTGAGGACCCTTCTCTCTGGCTTGGCGGCGTCCCAAGACCTTCCCAGTGTGAGCCCGCGTGACTGTCTTCTCCCATGGCCTGTTCGTCTCTGGTCCTAGGAAGTCAAACTGGGCAGCAGCGGTTTAAGTCAGCACCATCAAATATGTGCTCAACTAAAAACGTAAACTGCTCCAAGGATGCAGCTTAATAACTTTCAGGAGGTAAGGCACCGGGGTAACCGGTGTGCTGCCGAGTTTTGCACGGCCTTCGGATTTACTTTAGTATTCCATTGAAACATGCACTATGACAACGCCTGTGTTAATTTTGTTTTGTTTTGTTTTTTACGATTTTTTTATTTATTTGAGAGAGAGGGAGCACATGCAGCGGGCAGGGGCAGAGGGAGAGGGAGAGGCAGATTCCCCACTGAGCGGGGAACCCGATGCGGGACTCGACCCCAGGATCCCCAGAACATGACCTGAGCCAAAGGCAGATGCTTAACCGACTGAGCCACCCTGGTGCCCTGACCCCTGTGTTATTTACACTCCAGACCCGGGACTCTTCCTGCCAAAGCCTGCCCCATAAGAGGGCAGGAACAAAAGGAAGAACTTAGGAAGAGAAAGATCTGAAATAACCTACATCAACCTTCAAACTTGCCACAAAGAAGCCAGGTCTGTCCCACTGATTGCAAAGGGCAGAAGCCAGCTCTGTCGTTTCCAGTTAACGGATAGGATATGGTTCTGTGTTTGAGGTCCCGCTCAAGCTTCTCCCCATCCTTCTCCCCCTCCTGTCCTCCCCTCTGATCCCCATTCTCCCTTTACCATGTCACCGTCCCATCTTCCTTCCTCTGTCTTCTTTAGAGAATGTGAGACAACACAGGTTGGTGGTGGTCCCTCCCATGCACGCCATGACTGCAAGCTTCTCTTTCTTCACAATGAATCCTTGGACTAGATTCTCTCTAGATTGCTCCCCACTGCCACCCAACCCCACTGCTGGGGCCGCCACCCCTTTGCCAGTCCCAATGCTGGCCGTTAGCTGTTGAAATGTGTTTCACAGGCAAATTTTCCCAAGAATTCTAGAAAAATAGCAAATTGCTAGTCCCCGGAGAATCTAGAAATTTTCTTCCACTCTTCGGTAGAAAAACTTCACTGCCGTAGGCAAATCATTTATGGGCTGATCATTTTTCACCCCGTGCTAGAATGTAAGTGCTTTTGTTCTGCTTCACTATTATGTTCCTGGGGGGCCCAGAAACTGCCCAGCATAAAACAGAGCTCGATACACATCTCCTGAGGAATAGAGGAACCTTATCTCGACTTGGGTCAAGTTCATCAGCCTCACGCGTTTGAGACGTGGTTCTCCATACAAAATGCTGTGTTGGGATCCTACTCCTGAACTTACATAAACTTGAGAGAATTAAAGGGAAGCCGTCCCTTAATCTGCTGTAACAAAAAAAAGGGAGTTCGCTTTGTCAACTCTGGCCATCCACCATTGGCATTGCTCTCCCCTTCTCCTGGGCTGGAGCGATAAAGTGCACTTGGCAGAAAAGGATGTGTGTCTGTAGATTATCGGAAGAAGTTCCAGCAGGAGTTAATAAGCCGCACTAACTTCGTTCTGGGACTTTTGCTTTAAAGTTTCATTAAGCTTTCAGTACAGAAGACCCCGGCCAGGAGGCAAATACTCGTACGGGGATTCCTGTTCCTAAAAAAATAGCCCAAAACGTATTATCGGAGGCAAGTCTCTGAATGAAAAGATCACTCCAGATTGCATTTAATCCAATGCAGTCACTTTCTAGGCTGGAGATGGAGGGTACACCCAGAGAGGGGGTAAAAGTGAACTAAGTTGGCAGGAACAAACCATTACTAACCCCAGCTCATTTCAGTAAAAACAGGCATGAGAGTGAGGGCAAGTTTTAAAACTGAATTCTCTCAACATGACTCAGGGGTCGCCTTCCTCATGCCAATTTTCAATTTGTTTTTATAGATGGATGAATGGGGGCTCACAACACAAGTCTCGGACTGAAATGCAGAATGAGCACGTCTGCCCTATCATCTGAGCCCAAACTTGAAAGGGGCTCTTCACCAAAACCTAGACAAATATTTGAATGCCTGTCTTGGAAAGGGAGATGATGTCCAAGCGGTCTCTTTTATAATGCATTTGTGCACAGGCGGGGGTGGGGCAGGGAAAGGGATTTAAAAATAAAAACCGCCTACGTCAGAGGCTTGGATTATAAAAGCATAGGTTTCTCTTTCAGGACTCTCTGAAGTTGGAAAGTATGAATTACATACGCTCATTAAAACTTTTTATGTTAAATTCAAAGGGTAAAATTAGAAGCCATGTTAATGATCCAACCATGGGACAACTGGGGAACAGATGTTGGAACCTTCTGGTTAAGAGATTACATGGTTGGAGCTAACAATTTACTGTATGTGTCCCTGGCACAGAGGAGGGGCAACAAACATATTATCAGACGCAGAAAATATGCAGCCCCAGAAAAGGGGAACATGCAAATCTGACGGCCTGCGACACATTCAAAGCTGCACATTTTTCTACCAAACTGCCATTTCAGAAAGGGGGGGTTTTGGGTTTTGTTTTGTTTTTTCCCTTCTTTCTTTCCTTCAGAACGAAGAGTTAATCTTGTCCAAGTGCAGAGCCAGAAATCTGTCATATTAAATCCCAGCGAAGACCAACATTCTTTCCAACTCCCTTGCTCCCAGTGTCGCTGAGTTTTCCACTAGTCCTCAAGCGAACTAGTTGTCACGCAAAATGGTGCCGTTCATCCCCGCTTTGGGGCTCTCCGGGATTCCCAGCCAGGGACAATCTCTCAGTATGGTGGCGGCCTCCCTTTGGTGGTGAAAGCTGCCCGGAGAAGTCCAGGATAGGAGATCTGAAAGGCTGGGAGGGACTTGGGGGTCATCCTGGTTTATGCAGAACAGGTAGGACACAGTTTAGGTCCCCTGCAAAGACGTCAGCCCACTGGTGGAAAATCTCCCAGGCTTCAGGACTCCCATTTGATTCCTATTCCCTCAAAGCTGCAAACCATCAGGGAGAGGGAAAGCAGCAAGGGAGTTGTGAAGGAGACAGTGTTCCCACGGGAGAGAGAGAAGATGCAACCATTAGGGGATGGGTGTAGGGAAACCGGGTGAATCCAGCCCTTTCCCCCATGTCCTCTTCGATGAGCAGAAGGAGGGAAATGTAGGAGATGATTCTTTGCGGTCTGAGCCTCCAGGCTCCTTTCTCTTGTCAAAACAGCTTGCAGCAATGTCATTGTGTCTCTCGGGGGGCCAGGGAGGGCTCCACTGTTTTTCTGGTTTTCAGGATGTACCCTATGGGTAACCCAGGGTGGGTGGAGAGGGGAGGCCACTCTGAAATTTCCTGGAGCAGACACAGCTGCCTTACCTCAAAGGAAACTGGTCGATCCCAAGAAACCAACCAGGAGGCAAAACTGGGGGGACCCACAGCTTCCACATGTGCACCCCTCCAGGGGTTTTGCCTATCTAGGAATGTGCAAACAAAGGCAATACACTCCGAAGTCATTTGGTGACTGCTTAGCTCACCTCATGAGCATCCAGTGAATACCTACTGCGTACCAAGTTCTGAGGCAGCCACTGGGCAGGGAAGATGGGCTGAGGCCAGCCCTGCCCTCCAGAAGCTTGCAATTTGGTGAAGAGACGCACACAGCACCGGAGGGTCCCGCCTGCTCCGTGTCTGGGTGAGGCCACAGGCTTCTTGTCTGCCTGCCTGAACTTAGTGCGCCAGCCTGTCGCCGGCCAGCCTGGAGGGGTTAGCCAAGCTCTGACCACTCCTGTCACCTGACTGCCTCTCGGGGCAGCTCCTGGTGCCCAGGCTTCCCCAGGGTCCCAGCGAGAAGAGGACAGTCTCTGTCTCGCAGCTCAGATGTCCCCGGGGACCGCCTTCCTCCCACCCTTTATGGCTGAGATCCAGAAAGCCACCTCAGTGAGCTCCCTCGGCATGCGAGCAACACGGGAGGCTGGACAACTGAAGGTCTTTGGTTTAAGGATTATAAAGCCTAACAGTGAATATCTCCTCTGTTTGGAGATCGCTTTCCTTCTTTATGCCATGGAAAGGCAGGGTTTTGGGTAACACACCAGCATCAGCACCTACGGGGTGGGTGGCCTTGGGTGCGCAGATATAGCAACAGCCAACGTGGGTGAAAATCCTGCTTCCGTGGCCCCTGCCTCCCCAGGGAAGGGAGCAGAGAGTGAATGCATAGAAGTAGACTGTGATTTATTAGAAGGGGAAACGGTTAAGGAGGAAAGGAATCAGGAAAGGGAGGGACAAAATGTCACGGGGCTGGGTGGGGGCGGTCTTTATCAGTAGAGTGACCCAAGAAGGCCCCATTGGGAGGGTGACAATTAGAAGAATTTGGAGGTGAGGAAGCAAGCCATTCAGATATCTGGGAAGCACATTCCGGAGGAAGGACAAGGTCCCTCTGGGACGGGCAAGGGCTCGGAGAGGCTGGAGAGGGTGAGGGGAGTGCAGCAGCACAAGAAGACAGAGGAGTACCAGGGCCAGGTCAGAGGCTGCGTGCTCTGGGCAAGGCAGGATCGTGGAGGGCTCCAAGCAGAGGAGGGCCATGGCCCGACTCCCATGGTGAGGGCTCGCTCAGCTGCCAGAGGACACCCTGCCAGCTGGGAAGCCAGGGGCGAGGCCAAGGCATCCTCCCAGGTGGGAAACAGGGTCTTGATCGAGACACAGGCCTGGGAGTGAAGAGTGCATGTTTTGAGCGGACAACCCAATACAGGATGTGCCGGTGTGAGGGATGAAAAACCAAAAGAAATCAAGGATAACTTCAAGAGTGACTGGCCTGAGTACCTGGGAGGTTGGAGTTGGCATTAGCTGAGGGGAAGAGTAGGTCTGATGCAAAGGCGATCAGAGTGAAATCTGGGGTACGCATTAAATACCCAAGTGAGGATGTCAGGTGGACAGTTGTATGTTCCATCAGGAGTTGAGAAGGGAGGTGCCATCTGAAGATGGAAGGCTGGGATCACCAACAGAGAGATGGTAGAGCGCTTCTTGGTAGGGGGGGAGTGGGCGTGGCCAAATGAGCCTTCGGGTGGGTGTGGCTAGAATTATCTTGTGGGTGGGCGTGGCTAGAAGAGGCCTACCAACCAGGTACTGCAGGGGGCCAGGGTGGGCAGGAAACTGCGCCCGGCCCCACAGGGACCCGCGCGCTGCCAACCAGGCAGACACCAGCGTGCTGAGTGTGGCCCCAGGGCCCACCTGCATTCCGGGTCCAAGGCTAGGTGGCTGACAATGCATTGTTTGCCATTCTGTACAAAACTGGTCCCTTTTCCTCCCTGATAAGCTGGGCTGATAAGCAGCAGCTGAGATCAGCTTCCCACCGAACCCCCTGTACCCACTGGTGGGTTTCCCAGGATGCTCCCCATGGAAGAGCAGAACGGGTTCTCTCCCCTGCACCAAACCCTGGGACGGAGGTTCCAGAAGGAGTCATTAACTCCCCGGCTCCCCCTTCCCTCTCTCCTGGCCTCTCCCCACTGGGTAGCTTGGACTGCCGGGCTGGCGCCAGGCTCAGGCTTTTGTCTGGCCTGCAGTCACATTTCAAAGCCCAGTTACCTGGGGATTGTTCGAGATTCTTAGATTCTCGCATTGTTCTAGAGGAAGCTTTCGGTGTCCTCAACCCACAGTGAAAATTACTGACCGGCCATCCACGTATCGGGGGTTTGGTTTTCGTTTCGTTTTGTTGGAGCCTGTGCCTGGAAAGGATGTAGATCTGGAGAATTTTCTCTAGAGAGGCCGTGTTCCCGTTAAGGGTTCGAAAGCCATGCTCTGTGACTTACCGGCCGCGCCACGCTGGGCGCTAGCCTCTCCTTGCTCTACTTGCCTCATCTTTAGCATGGGAACAGTAACTATCCCTGGCTCAAGGAGTTAAGTGAGTTAATAAGTGTCAGGTTCCTAGGATAGTGCCTTACCTGGAAGAGCCCTCACGAAACCCCAGTGGCTATTAATATTCCTGGCAGGAGAGTGATGAATGGGCAGAGCCCTCCTGCCGAAGCCAGGTTGGAACCAGAGTCAGAAAATAGAAAGTTTTACATTATTTAAGCCTGGCCATTTGCTTTGCAGAGGAGCCTGTATCACGTTAAACCACAGCAATAAAGGGTCAGCTGGAGACCTAGTCTGAGTTAACTCAAGGAGCACTCTCTTACATTTTAGTTTAAACACAGCTTCACCAGGTGTACTTGGGAGTGGCGCGAATTAAGATCATCTCCTGCTGCACATGGAGTCCGGGTCTCAGAATCCAAGGATTGGAAGGCAGCTAGGCGGACAGGAAACGGGGCACTTTCCGGCATTTCGTTTTCATCTGCAGACGTCAGACATCCTCGGGCGTCTGTCCCTTCCGGGGACAAACGACATAGCTGGGAGAGAGATGCAGTCCATGACTTGGGATCTGGGTTCCAAAGACCCTGGAGAGCAGACGAGCAAAGGCCTCAGTTAAGGAAACACGGGACAGTTGCTGCTGTTTTGAGAAGCAGCTGAACTTGGGTATTGCCCAGCCTTCCCCTGGCCGCTGGCGGGAGGGGGTGTGGGGGAACAGGGGTGCATGCTGAGCCTGTGACCTCACAGTCACACCTCCCCGGCCCTAGGGACCTGCTCCCTCCCCTAGTCAGGAGACCTTCTTCCCTGGAGGGAATTCTGAATTTTCCTGGGCACCCATAACTACAGTTCTCATTTTCGTCATGTCTGTTCCCTACTCTGTAGAATTCAGGAGCTGAGCAAGGGCTGAAGGCCCTGGGCCTCCCCCGTCAGCCTCCGTTGGTGCAGGAACGCTGGGGAGAGTGTAGGCTGGAGGTTCTAGTTCACATTTTTTCTAATAAACGTTAAAACAAAAACATCACCATTAAAATAAAAAATTGTGTAACCCCTAGGCTTACCCAACTTGCTTCCAATGTACCATCATATTTAGGGATATATTAAGCCAGACTGAGAGGATCTTATTTTTATTATTAATGTAGAATGTATTATTTGTTTGAGGGGTACAGGTCTGTGATTCATCAGTCTTACACAATTCACAGTGCTCACCACAGCACATACCCTCCCCAATGTCCATCCCCAAACCACCCCATTCCTCCCATCCCCCTCCCCTCCAGCAACCCTCAGTTTGTTTCCTGAGATTAAGAGTCTCTTAGGGTTTTTCTCCCTCTCTAGTTTCGTCTTGTTTCATTTTTCACTCCCTTCCCCTATGGTCCTCTGTTTCGTTTCTCAAAGTCCTCATATCAGTGAGATCATATGATAATTGTCTTTCTCCGATTGACTTATTTCACTAGCATAATACTCTCTAGTTTTATCCATGTTGTTGCAAATGACAAGATTTCTTTTTTGATGGCTGCATAATATTCCATTGTGTGTGTGTGTGTGTGTGTGTGTGTGTGTGTGTGTGTATCACATCTTCTTTATCCATTAATCTGTCGATGGACATCTAGGCTCTTTCCATAGTTAAAAATATGGAACACTCATGAATTTGCGTGTCATCCTTGCACAGGGGCCATGCTAACCTTCTCTATATCATTCCAATCTTAGTATAGGTGCTGCTGAAGTGAGCACCGGGAGGGTCTTTAGAACCATCAAACCCCCTGTTTGAGAAATGAGTAAGCCAAGCCCTAGGGCAGCAGAAGGGGACTAGATGCAAAACAGGGCCCTGCCCAATATTGGCCTGAACAAAATCTTAGTGACCTGCTGATTTCCCCCTGCACCAGGCTGAAACTGTCTGTGCGTTCTCCAGGTTCCCAAGTCCCATACCCAGAGGCCTCTGTCCCGCTCTCCCTGGTCTCCTGAGAGCTGAGCATATCTGCTGGCTTGGGTACCTCCTCCTTCATGCCCTCTTTACCATCTTCCTGAGCTCCCCTCCCATCTGGCCTCACCCACATTTACAGATGGCTCTCAGCGGGCCACCCTGGAGACACAAAGGCAGAATGAAAGCCAGCCCTAGCCTTGCGGGAGCAGCCCTCGGCCGCTGGGGTGGCCCTCTGGCCTTAGCCTCTGACGTCACCCTCCCAGGGCTGGCCCAGAGTCTTAGGCAGGAACTCCCCAGAATTGGAATTCCAGATGCAAAAGGTCTTGGTGTCTTCTTAGGTTGAGAACCAGATGGCAAGGGCAAATGTCCTCCAGCTTTAGGGATTTCATTAGAATCTCTGAAGCTGGTCCCAGAAATTGGGATCCATGGAATTCTAAGTGTTCTTTGAGGTGTTCCATGAAAAGCAGGCTCTGTGCTCAAGGAAATTTGAGCAACACTACAGACAACTTTAAATCTATCTATCTATCTATCTATCTATCTATCTATCTATCTATCTATCTTACAGAGTTAGAGAGAGAGCATGCATATGCAAATGGAGAAAGGGGCAGAGGGAGAGGGAGAGAATTTCCAAGCAGACTCCTGCTGAGCGCTGAGCATGAAGTGGGGCTCAATCCCACAACCCATGAGATCATGATCTGAGCCAAAACCAAGAATCAGACACTTAACCAACTGAGCCACCCAGGTGCCCCAGCACTGCAGACTGTTGGTGCCTTTTGGAGCATTACAGCCTTATTAGCTTACATAGACTCTTACATAGCTTACAGTAGACAAATTCATTTAGCCCAGCATTTCCCTGACTTCAAGGAAAGAATTCTTTCCTTGAAGAATGCAGCTGGAGATGATGGGAGACTCTGGATTCTCTTAAGGTCCTTCAGCTCCATAGCCCCCATATCTTTTCTCCTCTGGTCTGGTGGTGAGCTCGCAGTCAACATTTGGGACGGATAGAGTGATTTTTCAGCAAAGGGTAACAATTTCTGATAATTGCATGTTAGAGGCCTTCCTTTCCCCTCTTCCATAAGAAACTTAACCACAGGGGGAAAAAAATAAGTTTCTGGCCTCAAATGGAAGTAAACAGCTGGAGCTGATGAATTCCAGAAGTGAGTATTCTTTTCTCCTACAAGCATCTGTGAAAGAGAGAAAGAGAGGGAAAGAGTGACCACAGAGGCTATGTAAATATAATTATTTCTAAGTAGAGTACCTTCAACATTTTCCATTAGGTAGCAGGGAGGTCACTGTGAGGCCAGCTGTCCAAATATGGCTACTGATTCCCCTGAGTCAGCAAAGTCTATAAAAAAATGATCTTTGGGACAGAAATTTCTTACCACACATTCTAGTAAGTATCCCCAAATGTATGGGATATTAAATTTAGGGCTGTGGTTTTCAACTTTTTTTCAAAGCATGAAAACCCCTTTTTCAAAGGAAATCTTACTTAAAACCCTTCACATAATCCCATGCCAGCCCCTGAGGCATCTTCTGGAAACCCCTGGAATCTAGTCTGGAAAACTGTGGTCTTGAGCCACACTTCTCAAGGCATGGTGTTCAGACTAGAAACTTCTGCGTCACCTGGCCACTTGTGAGGAGTCCAGCATCCAGCCCCCTTCAGACCTGCCACTCCAAATCTGCATTTTCACACCATCTCCAGGGGATCTGTGTGCACATTGTAGTTTTTGGGGGCAGATCTAAAGGGATTTACTCCCAATATTCTTTCTCTCTTGGGTCATCCTAAATACCTGGGCGAAGCTTCTTTTATAAGATTTTTTATTTATTTGACAGAGAGAAAGAGATCACAAGTAGGCAGAGAGGCAGGCAGAGAGGGGGGGGGCAGCAGGCTCCCCGCTGAGCAGACAGCCCAATGTGGGGCTCGATCCCAGGACCCTGAGATCATGACCTGAGCCGAAGGCAGAGGCTTAACCCACTGAGCCACCCAGGCGCCCCTTGGATGAGGCTTCTTGACAAGGAGTCTGCAATGAGCTGAGCCCAGCTACAGCTCCCAGGAGGGCAAGCCAGCATGGTTGAGTCTGCTGCACAATTGAATCTGTGCCCCTCCCCACCATAGAAACATCGAGAGAAGCGAGG
The DNA here is from genome assembly GCA_028533885.1 of Nasua narica. Classification (NCBI taxonomy): domain Eukaryota; kingdom Metazoa; phylum Chordata; class Mammalia; order Carnivora; family Procyonidae; genus Nasua; species Nasua narica. The sequence goes on along the minus strand of CM052807.1, from coordinate 23,021,070 downwards.
GCTGCTTAGAAAGAGACAGGAGAAGAGAGCAAAATGGCGAAATGCAGAGATTGTGGACCAGAGTTCCTGGGTTTGAACCAACACTACCTCGCCTCTCGGGGGGGACTCTGGCTGGTGAATTAAGGTTCAGTGCCTCTTTGTCCCCAGTGTCAGACACTGGGATGATGATGGTGGTGAGGGTGATGAGAGTGTCCATTGACTGAGCTGATGGGCTGGAAGTACCTAGAATCTAGGTGTCTGGTTGGGGCTTTCATTCCTAAGTTCGTAGGGGCTCGCCCCATGCAAGGGGCTTCCCTCTAAGGAATGCGTGAAGGAGCACCTGGGTCGATCAAGCAGATTAAATATGGGTCACACAGGAGTCACCACCAGGTTCTTTCAAATAATCCCACCACTTAAGTGTGATTGAAAGACCAAACACTGCAATCTAAACTTTTTGATATATGGGTAACTTCTTTTTAGACTTAGATTCAGAAAAATTTATGTTTCTTTCGGGGCTTTTCCATTGATTAGCTCAGTGATCTTGGGCAAGCTCCCATAGCAGTTTTCTCATTTTCTGTGCCCTGGGTCGGGGAAGTAATCCCACTGCATCAAGCTCATGGGAATCCCGGAGGCTCGGTGGTGAGAACTGACATGCAGGGCGGTAAGTCTCGGGAGCTCCCAGCAGAAGCAAATGCAAGGGCCATCCACGCCTTATTCTAGTGCCCCTCCCCCCGCCATGATCACTTTCTCTTTCTTCTATACAACACCAGTGTAAGTCATCTGCACCCCGGCCCTTGCCCCTCACCTGAAGATAAAAGCGAGGCCCCCCCACTAGAGCTGAGAGCAGTGTGTTGGGGGAGCCCCAGGTCATCATGCACCTGATCCATGAGCCCTGCTGAGCTGGAGTGCAGGACTGACCCCAGGGGTCCCGTGGAGCTTCGTGCCAGGCCACTGCTCAGTGGGGTGATGCTGGCGCCCGGAGGCCTTTCTGCATCGCCCTTGGAGCCTCGGCAGCCTCTCTGGTTTTCTGGCACCATGAACTGCTTGATCTCAGTCCAGCGATTCGCTCTTATAAACAAGAGAGGGGGGAAAAAATGGAAAAGTCGTGAAAAACAGACACAGGAAATTAGGTCACCCTCCAAATTCTGAGACATCAGCAAAGCTCTTGTTGGGCACGATTTTAATTCAGCCACCTCTGACCACAGCAGGGTGTGGGATGGATAGGGTAGAGAGAAAGTCAAGATGGAATGGGTGGGCGGTAAGGAGGTCAAGGTGATCCCTAGTGCCAAAAGATCTGCCGAGCACTTTTTCTGCTGCATGGGGCATGCCACAGAGACTTCTGGAGCCGTGAGTGCCTTTGACATTCTTTTCAATCTGGGAGTTTGGGATCATGACATAGAAACGGAACCTCTTCATACAGCTCAGCATCAGGCTGCCCGGTACCTCCTTTGTGAACTTCATCCTCACACTCCTGTTTCCTGGATTTTGATGCCGCTATGGTGTGCAGCCGGAGTGGAACTGGCACCCTGTGTCGCCCTGCAGCCCCACCTCTCATGATCAAAGCTGGCCTTGCACTCTGCAGCAAGCCTGGAAGCCACTTAGAAGACGTATTTTCCTCTAAATGCCTCTTTCCATAGACAGTCACCAACCATGGGGACACACGTGCACCTTGGTGCAGCGGAATGCGTTTTAAAAGAGCAGGACAGGAGGGCAGACAAAAGGTCCACTCCTGTGACATGAAAGGTGGCTAGACGAGCTGAGGGCAGCAGACGGCCTGTCTCCCGGGAGCCGGGGACAGCAAGCACCAGGACACTGTGACAGATCCTGAGTGAGAAGGAAGCTGCCTGTCGTCTGACCGCTAGGGCTTTCCAGAGAAGGGGGCTCATCAGGGGCAGTTGGGTTTAACCAAAAAGGGAACCAAAGAAAACAGAGTCTTGCTGCAGTGGAACGAGCCCTGGTCTTGAGACTGGCTTTGAAGCAGGTTCTTTCTTTTTTTTTTTTTAATCTTCAGTGCTTATCAATTTTTAATGTTTTTCTATATACAATTCTGATTGTGGTTAGCACTGACAAAGCACTGTATCACAGGTTTGGTTGAGTAGTGGGACAGGTTCCCCAAAGCTGTCCTTTTCTTTCTTTCTTTTTTAAATTAATTAATTTATTTTTTATTAACCTATAATGTACTATTTGCTTCAGGGATACAGGTCTGTGATTCATCAGTCTTTTTTTGTTTTTTTCAGCATTCACCATAGCACATATCCTCCCCAATGTCCATCACCCAGCCACCCTATCCCTTCCCCCCACCCCCCCCAGGAACCCTCAGTTTGTTTCCTGAGATTAAGAGTCTCTTATGGTTTGTCTGCCTTCCTGATCCCATCTTGTTTCATTTTTTCCCTCCCTACCCCCCATAACCCCCGGCCCTGCCTATCAAATTCTTCATACCAGAGAGATCATATGAGAATTCTCTTTTCTCTGATTGACTTGTTTTGCTTAGCATAATACCCTCTGGTTCCATCCACGTCATTGCAAATGGCAAGATTTTGGGTTTTTGATGACTGCATAGTATTCCATTGTGTATATACACCACATCTTCTTTATCCATTCATCTGTTGATGGACGTCTAGGTTCTTTCCATAGTTTGGCTATTGTGGACATTGCTGCTATAAACATTTGGGTGCATGTGACCCTTCAGATCACTACATTTGTATCTTTAGGGTAAATACCCAGTAGTGGGATTGCTGGGTTGTTGGGTAGCTCTGTTTTCAACTTTTTGAGGAACGTCCATACTGTTTTCCAGAGTGGCTGCACCAGCTTGCGTTCCCACCAACAGTGTAGGAAGGTTCCCCTTTCTCCATGTCCTCGCCAAAATCTGCCATTTCCTGACTTATTAATTTTAGCCATTCTGAGTGGTGTGAGGGGTTATCTTACTGTGATTTTAATTTGTTTTTCTCTGATGCCGAGTGATGTTAAGCACTTTTTCATGTGTCTATTGGCCATTTGGATGTCCTCTTTGCAGAAACGTCTGTTCATATCTTCTGCCCATTTCTTGATTAGATTTTTTGTTCTTTGGGTGTTGAGTTTGATAAGTTCTTTATATATTTTGGATACTAGCCCTTTATCTGATGTGTCATTTGCAAATATCTTCTCCCATTCTGTCAGTTGTCTTTTTGCTTTGTTGACTGTTTCCTTTGCTGTGCAGAAGCTTTTGATCTTGATGAAGTCCCAATAGTTCATTTTTGCCCTTGCTTCCCTTGCCTTTGGTGATATTTCTAGGAAGAAGTTGCTATGGCTGAGGTCAAAGAGGTTGATGCCTGTGTTCTCCTTAAGTATTTGGATGGATTCCAGTCTCACACTGAGGTCTTTCATCCATTTTGAGTCATTTTTGTGTGTGGTGTAAGGAAATAGTCCAATTTCATTCTTCTGCATGTGGCTGTTCAATTTTCCCAACACCATTTGTTGAAGAGACTGTCTTTTTTCCATTGGACAGTCTTTCCTGCTTTATTGAAGATTAGTTGATCATAGAGTTGAGGGTCCATTTCTGGGCTCTCTATTCTGTTCCATTGATCTGTGTGTCTGCTTTTGTGCCAGTACCATACTGTCTTGATGATTACAGCTTTGTAATAGAGCTTGAAGTCTGGAATTGTGATGCCACCAACTTTGGTGTTCTTTTCAACATTCCTCTGGCTATTCTGGGTCTTTTCTGATTCCATATAAATTTTAGGATTATTTTTTCCATTTCTTTGAAAAAAAATCGATGGTATTTTGATAGGAATTGCATAAAATGTGTAGGTCGCTTTAGGTAGCATAGACATTTTCACAATATTTGTTCTTCCAACCCATGAGCATGGACTTTTTTTCCATTTCTTTGTGTCTTCCTCAATTTTTTTCATGAGTACTTTATAGTTTTCTGAGTACAGATTCTTTGCCTCTTTGGTTAGGTTTATTCCTAGGTATCTTATGGTTTTGGGTGCAATTATAAATGGGATTGACTTCTCAATTAATCTTTCTTCTGTCGTGTTGTTGGTATATAGAAACGCAACTGATTTCTGTGCACTGATTTTATATCCTGACACTTTATTAAATTCCTTTATTAATTCTAGCAGTTTTGGAGTGGAGTCCTTTGGGTTTTCCACATAAAGTATTATATCATCTGCAAAGAGTGAGAGTTTGACTCATAATGTGAGTTGCTCATAATGTGTTGTTATAATTGCTTGTATTTCTTTGCTGTTGGTTGTGATCTCTCCTCTTCCATTCATGATTTTATTAATTTGGGTCCTTTCTCTTTTCTTTTTGATAAGTCTGGCCGGGGTGGTGGGTGTTATCAATATTATTAATTCTTTCAAAGAACCAGCTCCTACTTTCATTGACTTGTTCTTGTGGTTTCTATTTCATTGATTTCTGCTCTGATATTTATTATTATTATTATTATTATTATTATTATTATTATTATTATTATTTCTCTTCTCTGGCTGTGTTTAGGCTTTCTTTGCTGTTCTTTCTCCAGCTTCTTTAGGTGTAGGGTTAGGTTGTGAACTTGAGACCTTTCTTGTTTCTTGAGAAAGGCTTGTATTGCTATATACTTTCCTCTCAGGGCCTCCTTTGCTGTGTCCCAAAGATCTTGAACAGTTGTGTTTTCGTTTTCATTTGTTTCCATCAATTTTTAAAATTTTTCTTTAATTTCCTGGTTGACCCATTCATTCTTTAGTAGGATGCTGTTTAGCCTCCTACTCCTACTCAAAATGTATTTGAGTTTTTTCCAACTTTCCTCTTGTGGATGAGTTCTAGTTTTGAAGCATTGTGGTCTGAAAATATGCAGGGAATGATCCCAATCTTTTGGTAACACTTGAGACCTGATTTGTGACCCAGGATGTGATCTATTCTGGAGAATGTTCCATGTACACTAGAGAAGAATGTGTATTCTGTTGCTTTGGGGTGGAATGTTCTGAATATATCTGATGTCCATCTGGTCCAGTGTGTTATTTAAAGCCTTTAATTCCTTGTCGATCTTTTGTTTAGATGATTTGTCCATTTCAGTGTGAGGGATGTTAAAGTCCCCTACTATTATTGTATTATTGTCAATATGTTTCTTTGATTTTGTTGTTAATTGGTGTATATAATTGGCTGCTCCCACATTAGGGGCATAGTTTTTTAAAATTGTTAGATCTTGTTGGACAGACCCTTTAAATATGATATAGTGTCCTTCCTCATCTCTTATCATAGTCTTTGGCATAAAATCTAATTTATCTGATAGAAGGATTGCCACCCCAGCTTTCTTTTTATGTCCATTAGCATGGTAAATAGGTTTCCATCCCCTCACATTAAATCTGGAGGTGTCTTTGGGTCTAAAATGAGTTTCTTGCAGACAGCATATTGCTGGGTCTTGGTTTTTTTTTTTTTTTTTTAATCCATTCTGATACCCTGTGCCTTTTGATTGGGGCATTTAACCCATTTACATTCAGGGTAACTATTGAAAGGTATGAATTTAGTGCCATTCTATTGCCTGTAAGGTGACTGTTGCTGTATATTGTCTCTGCTTCTTTCTGGTCTTTTACTTTTAGGCTCTCTCTTTGCTTAGAGGACCCCTTTCAGTATTTCCTGTAGGGCTGGTTTGGTGTTTGCAAATTCTTTTAGTTTTTGTTTGTCCTGGAAGCTTTTTATCCCTCCATCTATTTTCAATGACAGCCTAGCTGGATATAGTATTCTTGACTGCATATTTTTCTCATTTAGTGCTCTGAATATATCATGCCAGTCCTTTCTGGTCTGCCAGGTCTCTGTGGATAGATCTGATGCCAATCTATTATTTCTACCATTATATGTTACAGACCTCTTGTCCCAAGTTGCTTTCAGGATTTTCTCTTTGTCACTGAGACTTGTAAGTTTTACTATTAGATGATGGGGTATGGACCTATTTTTATTGATTTTGAAGGGGGTTCTCTGTGCCTCCTGGATTTTGATGCTTGTTCCCTTTGCCAAATTAGGGAAATACTCTGCTGTAATTTGCTCCAATATACCTTCTGCCTCTCTCTCTCTTTCTTCTTCTGGGATCTCAATTATTCTAATATTGTTTCATCTTATGATATCACTTATCTCTCACATTCTCCCCTTGTGGTCCAATAGTTGTCTCTCTTTTGCTCAGCTTCTTTATTCTCCTTCATTTGGTCTTCTATATCACTAATTCTCTCTTCTGCCTCATCTATCCTATCTTCATAATCCTATCCATTTTTGATTACACCTCATTAATAGCTTTTTTAATTTCAATTTGGTTAGATTTTTATTCTTTTATTTCTCCAGAAAGGGATTCTATTTTTCCAGAAAGGGATTCTCTAGTATCTTCCATGCTTTTTTCAAGCCCTAGAGCTAGCATCGTGAGAATCATCATTCTGAACTCTGGTTCTGACATCTTACTAATGTCAATATTGATTAGGTCCCTAGGTCCCTAGCCATTGGTACTGCCTCTTGTTCTTTTTTTTTTTTTTTTTTTTTTTTTGAGGTGATTTTTCCTGCCTCATTATTTTATCCAGATAAGAATAGATGAATGAGAGAACAAAATACTAAAAGGGTAGTAATGACCCCAGAAAAATATACTAACCAAATTGGAAGAGATCTGAAACCGGAGGGAGAAGAAAGGAGGAAGAGGAAAAAATATGTAAATATGTGTTTGTGTGTGTGTGTTTGTGTGTGTGTGTGTGTGTAGCTGGTGAATAGAACAGAGCCACACACTTGGTTTTGGGTGTATTTTGGTCTAGTAGGAGAAACTGCCTCCCAAAATTATAAAGAGAGAAAAACGTATTTATATATCTATATATGCAGACACACACACACACACATAAAAATAAGGGTAAACATGATGAAGGGATGAAGTATAACATAAAGATGGAAATTAAAAAAGATTCTGAAGAAGGAATTGATAAGATAAGAAGTTGGTTGAAAAAAGAAAAAAAAAAGAGGAAAGAATGTGATCAGGCTGGAGACTACAATAAAGTCATGCACTAGATTTAGGGTATATTTTGATCTGTTAGAGGAAACTGTATCCCAAAATTTTAAAGTAAGAAAAACCTATATGTATACAAACAGTAAGATTAAATACAATGAAGGGATAGAATATGACTGTAACAATGAAAATTTAAAAAGATTTCAAAATGATATTGATGAGATAAAATAGTTACAAAACATTAAAGTAGGAAAGAGGAAAATTTTTAAAAAATAGAATAAGAAAAAAATAAAATTTAAAAAATTTAACTTTGAAAGACTAAAGAATCCTGGGGGAAAAGCCATGAATTCCATATGCTGTATTCCTATATTTCTGAGGTTTTTGCAGTTCTCATTGATTGGTGAACTTGGTCTTGCCTGGATGTTCTTGCTGATCTTCTAGGGAAGGGACCTGTTTCAGTGATTCTCAAATGTCTTTGCCCAAGGCAGAATTGTACCTCCCTTGCCAGGGGCCGGGCTAAGCGATCTGCTTGGGTTTGCTCTTGGGAGCTTTTGTTCCCTGAACCCTTTCCGTACCGCTTTGGAAGATGGGAATGAAAATGGCGGCCGCCCAGTCTCCAGCGTGTAAGAGCTGAGAGCTCAGCGTGTAAGAGCTGAGAGCTCAGGGCCCCGCTCCTCAGTGTGCCCTCAGAAAAGTGGTCAATCCCTCCCGTCTCCCTGGTCTTCGGCTGTGCTCCAAGCTCACCCGGCCTGTGACCAAGAATTTCTAACTCTGGCACATGGCTTCGTCTGGAGTCTTCAAACCCAGCAGATCCCTGCAGCGCACTCCTGTGCCACTTGCCCCAGAGGAGGAAGGTGAGTCTCCCCAGATTTGCCCCTTGTGGGGTCCCTGCTTGAAGAGCAGTAGCCCAACTGTGCCGTGGATCATGGTCTAAGGTAATCCCAAGCTGAGAGTCCCTCCTCAGATCCATCTCTACCGCTGGCTTCCCCATTCTGATACCTGGGAGCTCTGCCACACTCAGACAGCCCCGTCTTTTTGTATCCCTGCGGGTCCTGAGACCACACTGTCCCCACGAATGCTCTACCCACTGCTTAGCCTCTGGAGCGATGTCTCTCAGTGGAGCAGACTTCTAAAAGTTCCAATTTTGTGCTCTGCTGCTCTGCGGTTGCTGGGAGCCGGCCCCTCCCCCTGCTATCTGTCTTCCTGTGTATCGCCTCGGATTCACTTCTCTGCACACCCTACCTTCCAAATAGTGGTTGCTTTTCTGTTCCTAGAATTGCTGCTCTTCTTCTCCTCTATCTCCTATTGAGTTTGTAGGTGTTCAGAATGGTTTGATAACTATCTAGCTGAACTTCTGGGACCCAATCATATTTAGGTCTCCTACTCCTCTGCCATCTTGCTCCTCCCCCTGAAGCAGGTTCTTGAACCTCTCCATCTGCTCATCTGTAAAATGGGTGTCTTGATTTCTATCTCTGAATATTGTGATGAGACAAAGGGCAAGGAGATTTCAGAATCCATAAAGTATTCTGTGGCATGATCTTGTTCTGCAAAGGCTGCTACTGCTGGTGCCCTGGCTGAGGGCTGGCATGGTGCCAATGCCTGCGGGGCACTGTCTATGTCTGCATTTACAGCAAGCTTGAAAGGTTGTCACCCCCATTCTATAGATGACTAAGGCAGAAGTTAGTGAACTTGTCTGGGGTCCAGGGCTGTGAGATGCTGTTGCTGAGCTCTGAAGGTGGGGCTGCCCAACTGCATTCTTGCTCATACGGAAAGATGTGTGCCTCTGTCCTTTCCCAGTGACCATATAATGGGACACACCCATAGGCCATAGCAACAGTAGCCCACGTCCATGACGCAGCCCCCTCCTCCGTGCAGCTACCTGCCCGCCTCTGCCCTCTCTCCAGTGCCCACCACCTGGCAATGGCACGGGGCCCTGGGCTCACTCCTTGTCCAGCCCTGAGACGTGGTGGCACTGGGCTTGGCTTGAAAAAGTCCTCCCTTCCTGGATCATGCTCCCAGCTTGGTTAGACTTCATGTGGGACCAGAGAGCTCAGAATGACTCTGATAGCCGGCAGGAAGTCTCATCCAGTCCCTGGAACCCAGCTAGCTCCTCTGTGGTCCACACTTCCAAAGACAAGAATGCAACCTCCCTCACATCCATTCCAGGGCTGGGACAACTCTTTGTCCCAGGGACTTCAGTCATTCCTAAAGTACCCATGAAATCTACTTGTTCCAAAGGGACTTTAGTAGGAAGAGACTCTCATCCCCATTTCTGTGCAAGGACATTGGGAAGCCACCTCTGCGCTTTTTACTAAGCAAAACATCCTGTCCCCTTGTCTGCAGGGCTTGTGGGGCCTGATTTTCAAGGATCAGAACTAATGGAGTAACACAAAAGCCACTTGTAGCTTCCTGCACCCAGAGCCCCTCTCCTGCCCTGCCTTCCCCCAGTCTCCTGTCCATCCTTACCACCTGCCTGCCGAGCGACATCACCAACTTCTCTAAGCCTCAACCACCTCTTCTGTAAAATAAGGATATTCACATATGGTGGGAAGGTGGGAGGACTGGGGAGACTGTAGGCAAAGTGCCCGCCATAGTGCCTGGCCCTAGGTGAGCTTATAATTAGGAGATCCTGTCATTGTCAGGTTCATTATTGTATTATTCATTATTATATCACCAGTGATGGAGATGGGTTTTTCTGTAACTATCTACCTTCTTTTTTTTATATAGATTTTATTTATTTATTTGTTAGAGAAAGAGAGAGAGTGAGAGAGAGCATGAGAAGGGAGAAGGTCAGAGTGAGAAGCAGACTCCTTTTGAAGCTGGGAGCCCAATGTGGGACTCGATCTCGGGTCTCTGGGATCATGACCTGAGCCGAAGGCAGTTGCTCAACCAACTGAGCCACCCAGGTGCCCGTAACTATCTACCTTCTATTGATTCTAGATGATTCTTCATCTGCATTTACAGACCCCCAAATTCCTGGAAAGTCTGGACATTCTAAAATCTGAACTGGAAATGGACCAGCCATTCCTTTTCCAGAGCCCATGAGCATGGAAGATCAAAGCGACCAGCTGGTCCCCAAGCTCCACGACTGTGTGGGAGGTGTGATTCTAGATTGATTGAGTGTCTTCTGTGGGAGGGGGAAGATGCTCGGCAGGAGGCAGACAGAGAGATGAGAGACAGGCAGAGAGAGAGAGACACAAAGATTTGCCCACAAACGTGTGAATGAGTTGGACTCAAATCCAGTGGGACTCCAAAGCCCAAGCCATTTGCTCCCCTCCCAGCCCCTCTGGACTGTGCAATCCGCCAGTCTAACCAGTGGTCTCAGGTCCATGTCAGGTCAGAGAGGCGAGGGCTTCTCCCCACCCCCTTTTTCTCCCCCACCTTTTTCTTCACGCTTTGTGAAAGTGCAATTATATAATTAACATACAATAAACTGCACACCTTTAAAGGGTTCAGTTTGGTAAGTCCAGACCTGTGTAGCACCCAAGGGCCTTCTCCTGGCCTGTCCAGGTGGCAGGCTTGGTGCTGGCCTGGCGTCTGCCCTCTCGGAGCCTCAGGTCCTGGAGGGAGCTCATGAAGGGCCAAGGCCTAGCCAGGACTCTTTGGGAACAGACTTGGGAAATGCTCCAGAAGCAACCATATATTTGCCCTATATTCGTTTTTCTAAGGTTTCTGAGAGAAACCACTCTCAAAGTGGAAGACAAAAGTCAGGGGTCAAGAAGAGACAAAAGCAGAAGCCAAGAGAAGGCCAACAAGAAAGCAAGCAAGTGGACATAATATGGATTCAATTAAACTCGAGCTTTAGTTTTGGTCAAATTGTATGTTAATTCCTGCCTCCTAGACTATTTAATTAAAGGCAAGTCCCACAGGCCGCCTGTTGTTTTAACCGTTTTTCTTCTCTGGTGGAGACCCTGGGACTCTGCAGAGGGAGCAGGGGGCAATAAGCAGTGATTGGATTCTTCTGGGGGAAATGAGGGAGAAAATGAATGATAAACATCTTGTCTTCAGAACATCATAAATTTTTCAATACCAGCCCCCCAAAAGCATTAGATTTTCATCCTTAATTTGAATGCAGGCTACTTAGTAATAGCACACGCTAGTTTACATTCCCCACATGTGCGTTTTATTTTCTTTATGGGGTCAAGAAGGAAAAAGGAAGACAGAGCTATCCCTCATTCTGTTTGTGTCTGCACAGTGTTACCGCTGAGCTGACTTCCTTTATTCCATCACAATCTCCCCTCTCTTTGCTCCTCACCAGGGAGGGCTGCAGGTCTTGTGTTTCCTGCTCACCTCCGTGACGTCCCAGGGACTGGTCGCGTATCTCTTCTGTTGTTTGTCTTCCAGCAGCTGGAGGCGTGGAAGGCAGGTCACCAAACCAGGATGTCCAGGAATAGGCTCAGGGGCTGACGCCATTCAATCCGGCCTCCTGGGGACCTGGGACCAGGACAAGTGGCCACAACATTGGTGTTTGCACTCTTCGCTTCAGACTGTTCATATTATCATGTTAGAAATGAGCAACTACTGAAAACCCTAAGGGGTAGAAGTTCCGATCCTAAATGACAGACCTGGTAGTGCGTCCAGGTTGGGCAGCCTGTGGGGTCATTTTGCAAAAGCAGCCCTCCCGGTCAGCTCCCATGGCGATCTGTGAGGCCAGCTAGTCAGGCCGTCTGTCCTGGTGTCTCTGGAAGGAACCAGGCCAGCCCCTCTCGACTTGGACTCTGGGGCTCCCCCTCCACCAGAGCCTTGGCCCGCTTAGCTCCTTCGTGGATGATTCTTTGTGCCATGGCCCCGCCCCACGACGTGCTTTCTTAATTATGGTTGCTGTAACCACATACCTCCCGTAGTCCACTATCTGCTCCCTCTTGTTTCCCTCAGTGGACTCAGGTTTATTTCCATTAATGAGTTTATAAGGAAATTTCTTAGTACGATACTAAATGGGAAAAATAGTATCATTCGCGAGACATAGAAGATAAACCATACTAGGGGAGCCTGGGTGGCTCAGTAGGTTAAGCGTCCGACTCTTGATTTCAGCTCAGGTCATGATCTCAGGGTCATGAGATGGAGCCCCATGTTGGGCTCCGCCCTGGATGTGGCACCTGCTTTAGTATCTCTATCCCTCTTCCCCGCCCTCCTCCCCAGTCACAAGTTCTTTCTCTCTCTAAAAAAAAGAAAAGGAAGAAAAAGAAGAGGAAAAAGAAGAAGAGGAAGAAGAAGGAGGAGAAGACCATATTAATGCAATGAAAACAAAACAGGGTCATCCAAATTTAGCTATTGCCTGTGGACGTCTGTAAGCCTGGGGCCCACTCTCTATTCCAAAGGGAAGATCAGCCAGCTGGGAAGGGGCACTGGGGACCCACGGCTGTGAGACAGGGGTGCTCTCTGACATCACCAAGTGGAATGGAAGGGAGTGGAGAAGGGAACACTTTCTCACCGGGGACTCAAGGTTATTGGTGGGCAGCCAGTCTCTCTGGATGGCTAGTACTGGGACACTGTCCGTGGGTCATCCTCCTGGCCCTTCCCATCCTCCTCAGATCACGGCAGTGCAGCTTCTACCCCTTCCCGCCACCAAGACCTCTGTGTCATCCAGTTCTGTGGCCTCATGATGGTCTTCATCATACCATACCTCCTCACAGCATTCAACTCCTCTGTCCCCTAGAAACCCCTCTCCTTGGTTCTGGCCTTGTTTCCTTGGCTTCCAGATTGTTCCTCCTATTCACATACACTTGGAATTCCTCCTTCTCTCCTTCCTCTGTGTGCTGGTGCAGCAAAGGGTTCAGAGCCAATTAGACACATCAGTCGCAAGGACCAAGAGACTCAGGGAGTCTGACCTCTGTCCTTGGATGTCACCTCTAGGGCTGTGCTCCAGGTGGACTAGTGGGATTAGAAACAGCAGAAGTGGTGTCGCTTTGTTGGGATCAGCTCCCTGGTGTGACTGGGTGGTGTTTCCGCTTAGACAAGCAGGAAAACCCAAACCCACGTCCCGTGCCTTTTAGGGTAGGAGATGCACAGAAGTAAACTCCCCACGGTCCCCTGTGAAGGGACACTGGAGTGGTTGTCAGACCACAGATATCCCATGGTGCTGTGCCCTGACCCCGCCATACATACCCCCTCACAGCTGCCGCATGAGGGAGCCTCATCCCGCCTGGTGTGAGGACAGCAGGCCGAGGTCAGGGCTTAGACCCAGGCCACGTGACTCCGAAGGCCTGGCTCTCACTACAGTGCTCGCTGATGAACTCCACACCGAGGTCCTGTTTTCACACCTACTGAAATGCGAACACTCTGAGATTAGCTTACGATGCTAAGCATTAGCTTAACTCCAGCGTACCATGGCCAACAAGTGCTTTGGTGAGGCTCTCTTGGCCCACGGGGCTCAGGCTTCCCTCAGAAAAGAGAAGAACAAAGGCCAGGCCTGGAGACACAACTCTCCTCTTTGACATCGAGACTTGGAGAAAAGCAAAAACCAAGAAAGCTATGCCTTCTCCCACCGGGCGTGGGTCAACCACAGGCCAAGAGCTGTGGGGCGGGGGGGGTGAGGTCAGGCAGCCCCGGGGAATGCCAGCATCAGGAGATCTACCAGCAAGCTGTAGGGCCCTGTAAAAGGGCCTCCACGGCCACCCCTGCCCTCCGTGCGTTCACCTCCGCCTCAGCAGTGTGGCCTCAGTTTACCCTGGGGAGACTCCGGGGGCACCCAGCGTAGCCTCCGGGACTCTGTGGCTTGACTGTGTCCACCTGGCACACAGACGGGAGGGAAGACATGCCATGGGGCGGCCTGATTTACCCTGGTAAGACTTGAACGAACCAGCCCTTTGACACGAAATACAGTAATAGTTCCTTGGATCAGTTTCAATCTATCATGTCACCCTCTGCTCTTGGAGATGTTACAAAGCTCTTGTGGACCAGGTCCAGAGTCTCGTTTTACTAGTTCGTTGCTTAGAAGTGCAACTGTGTTGGCTCAGCTAATACAAATCTTTGGAGGAGTTTCGGGGAAAAAAAGATTAAAGCGACTATAAAACCACAAACTATGTTCAAAATGTATTATGGACTTTAATTTGTGGGTTGTTCTTTTTTTTTTTTTCCCTTTCCTTTCTTTTCTTTTCTTATTTTGCCTCATACAGCTTGAGGCAGTGGTTTCCAGAAGAGTCTCTTGTTTGTGTTTAAAGCTGCTTTGTAGAAATACTCATTTTTCCAAGGTTCTGTGGGTCATAAAGCAATTAGTGTTCGTCCTGCCTGAGCCCCCGGGGACTGGCTCCCTGGGTGATCCCGGCAGGGCCCGAGGCTGGACAGGGGGCTGCCAGACTCGGCCCGGGTGGGGACAGCGCTGTCAGTGTCAGCCCGGAGGCTGAAAACCTGTAGAGCCCCAGATCCTCACTCATTCCTCACCTGCCTCCCTAGAGAAACTGAGTCCTAAGGGCTTATCAACAGCCTTGTTTCATCCTATAAAGAGTTGGCATTTCAGTGTGACCTTCAGGGACAGACCTCATCAATTACCGCCCCTTCTGAGTCTCCACGTGGTTCTGAGAGTGATCCGGAGTGTCACGAGGGGAGACAGGGCCGGAGGTCTCCGTCGTCTGCTGCTGGTGATAACATCTCATGCTTCTCAACGTCTTGTCCTCTGTTTTTTGTGGGTGGCGAGACCACTGTTGCCCGTCTTCCTGGGAATATGCGTGCTCTATGCACGGAGGGTGACCTCTACCAAACCAGACACCAGCCTGTAGAGCTGGTCTCTTTGCCCTAACGGTAAGCATACTCAGTACATAATCTGGATTGAATTAAAAGTCCCGGACTCCGTGTTCTACCCTCAGACATCTGTGCCTGGAGGAGGAATGTAAGAAGAGTAGCCAAGTGCCTGGGATAAAGGTGCTCATCACAAACTTGCCATTTTAGTCTTAATTAGAAACTCCTATACTCGGGGGCAACACAAAGTCTTTCAAACCTGCATCTCGTGTTCCAGGTTCTGCCATCTGTCAGGCCTCACACTCGGGTAAGGGGGTCTTGAGCACCCACTTCCAACCACATGTGGACCCCAAAGGTATAAAGTCCTCGTGACCCTTCAAGTTCAGCTCAACTTCCAACCTCAACTTGGCTTGGAATTCAAAACAAGTTCCGTCCTGAGCATGAAGATTGGAAAACCCTCCACGCAGAGAGAGTCCAAGACTTCACTGAGTTGGGAAACTTCTGCTAGATACAATGCAATAGGTTTAAAAGCTCAGCACTGGGCTGGGAATCAGCATTCCAGAGTTTTTGGCCTGCCTCCCACCTGTAGTAGTTCACTAAGGATGCCCTAACCAAGTAGCACGAGTCAAGCAACTAACGTAAGAGCAATGGATTGTCTCACAGATCTGGAGGCTACAGTCCAATATGGCGGTGCGGGCAGGATTGGTTCCTTCCATGGGCTGTGAGAGAGAATCTGTCTCAGGCGTCTCCCCCAACTTGGGTGGTCTGATGGCAATCTTTGGCCAATCCTTGGCTAGAATCCTTGGCTTCTGGAAGCATCATCCCAATCTCTTCCTTTCATACTTACCTGGTGTTCTCTCTGTGTGCATGTCTGTGTTCAAGACCCCTTCCCCTTTCTTTTAAGATTTTATTTTTAAGTCATCTTTATACCCTGGGGCTCAAACTCACAACGTGGAAATCAAGAGTCACACGCCCCACTGACTGAGCCAGCCAGGGGGCCCCCAAATTTTCCCATTTAATAAGAACACCAGCCACATTGGATCAGGGCCCAACCGAATAACCTCATCTTCACTTAATCAATTATATCTACAATGACCTTATTTCCAAGTAAGGCCATGTTCTGTGGAACCAGGGCTTAGGAATTCAATATATGAATTTGGGGAGGGGGGCGGTGAGGAGATACAATTCAACCATAACACCACTCTACCTTTCGGACCTTAGGTGAGTGGATGAATACTTCTGAGCTTTATTTTCTCCATCTGTGACATTGCTAATCTTTCAGATTCTTTCCAGATTTAAGCTCAGTGATTCTAAGCATCTATCAAATACAATGGCCTATTTCATTTCCTTTAACAGTTTTCAAGTAATGCTTTTCATTGAATGTCATTTTTAAAGCACTTTATATAGACTTTAAGAAATGTATCACTTTCAAAAAAAAAAAAAAGAAATGTATCACTTTCTGCCTTTGACCATAGTTATTTGCATGATATTAAATATTTTATTTTAAATGATATTAAATATTTTTAATGATCCATATGTCAAGTCCCTAACCTAGCAAATGACCACGAGGCATATAGCTGCACATACTGGTGTGTACTGACTGAATCCTAGCCCTGGGCCTTCCTTGTATGTGCCTTCGCTCTCCTATTAGATTTAATATTCTTCTTCCAATTATTTTTTTTCCTGATTTTTAAAAAGATTTTATTTATTTATTTGACAGAGAGGAGAGAGATCACAAGGAAGCAGAGAGGCAGGCGGGGGGAGGGGGGAAGCAGGCTCCCTGCTGAGCAGAGAGCCCGATGCAGGGCTCAATCCCAGGACCCTGAGATCATGATCTGAGCCGAAGGCAGAGGTTGAGCCACCCAGGCACCCCTTTTTTTTCTGATTTTAAAATAAACTTGTAATCATTATCAAAAATTTTAAGGAATAAAATAAAATTTTTGAAACCTAAAGTAATCCTTCTTAGTAATACTCTCTAGTATTAAAACAGGCTTTTGTGAGTATTCTCCTTTTTTCATATTTTATCCTAGATACTTTTCTGTACATTACTTTTTGAAAACATGATTTTTATTTTTGCAAAATACTCTGTTCTATGGATGTGCTATTTCCTCATAAATCACCCTGTCTTTAACATAATAATGTTAAGTTACAGTGATATGTAATCTTGGTGCATGTCCTAATTGCTTCCTTAGGTGAAACTCCTTAGTGTGGAATTCTTAGTGTGGAATTACTGAACCAAAGCTGATACATATTTTAAATGTGTTTTGTTAAACTGCCCTCTAGAACACTGGTGACTGGATACTCTCAGCAATAGCATCTGAAATTACCTTCGTTTCCTATAAGGATGTTCATTCTTTTTTTATTGATCTGTAAGAGGTCTCATTATACTTAAGATATTAGATCTCTTTCTACCACACATATTGAGAGTATGGGCTTGAAACTTCTTAATGTCAAGTTCTATGTCTTATTAAATGTGAATCTCATAATATTGAGTTCCGTGACTTGTGCACAGTATCACCCAATCAATATCCAAAGGACATAAAGGAATGATATCTGCCATTATGAACCATCTATTATAGGCAGAGGAATATAAACAAATACAAAAGGCAAAATGAAATAAATGCTATAATGGAGGCTCCAGATAACTACTAGGAATCAAAGAAGAACGTGTGATCAATTCCAATCAGGAGGACCAGGAGGCCAAATTTCATTTAGACCTTGAGGATGAGTTCTTAACCAGAGAAGACATCCTAGGCTGAAGGATCAGCGTAAATACAACACATGGCATGAAAATGGGGGGCTGTTTGAGAAAAAGAGGCATTTACTGCCTCCCAATGCTTAGAGGGCCCTGAAGGCTATTGGGCTTTATATGGACAATAGGGCCAAGTGGAAAACTCGTGACTTTGGCTTGTGTTTAGAGAAGGTGGTGCCAGTAGCTGTGTGAGTGAGAGGTGGGAGAAGAGAGAGACTGCTAACTTGCTTTATTTATTTTTAAAGATTTTATTTGTTTAAGAGAGAGACAGGGAGCAAGAGAGAAAGAGCATGAGAGTGGGGAGGGGCAGAGGGAGAGGGAGAAGCAGGCCCCCCACTGAGCAGGGAATCCCATGCAGGGCTCAATCCCAGGACCCTGAGATCATGACCTGAGCTGAAGACAGATGCTTAACCGACTGAGCCACCTGGGTGCCCCTGCAAACTTGCTTTAAAAGAGGGTTTGTGGGACTCTAGCCAAGGTGGTGAAACAGTAAACTCCTATATTCCCCTCCTCCCATGGATGTATCAAATTTATAGCTACACACAGAGCAATTCCTTCTGAGAGAGATCCAGAAACTAGTTGAGTGACTCCTACATATTGAGCAATTGAGAAAGTATCCACATTAAATGAGTAGAAAGTGGGGCTTTCCTTGGACGGGGCTTTTCCTGACTATACTTTATAAGCTGCTGTCTGGGGGTCCTAAGTAGCATGCATCTAGGTGATTACTGTGATCGTCCCTGGAGCCTGATAGACCCAGTAAGCACTTGCCATGCCTTCTTTTTCTGCCTCATTTCAACAATAAAACCAAGTCACCAGTATCTCCCTGGAAAGAGCTTGTCTATATGTATAGCACCCTTAACTTTTATGGCTACTATCCAAAGGATGGGCCTCCAAATCACCTAGTTTGATAGTCAATGAGACTCACATTCATGAGTCCCAGAGGATTATAGAAAACAAAGAAACAGTTGTTGTTCTTGTTTTTGTTTTAAAGATTTTATTTGTTTATTTGTCAGAAAGAACACAAGCAGGGGGAGCAGGCAGAGGGAGAAGCAGGCTCCCTGCTGAGCAGGGAGCCCAATGTGGGACTTCATCCTAGGACCCTGGGATCATGACCTGAGCTGAAGACAGACGCTTAACTGACTGAGCCACCCAGGTGTCCCCAAAGAAGCAGTTTTTAAATGGACACAGGAATACCCCCTCTGGCTATGCACCCAGGCTCAGCACAGAGGGTGCAGGCAAGAAATGTCCATCTTGCAATATCTCCCTGAAATGGGTTTGAGTCATACTTTTTCAGCTGTTACCTGAGAGTCCAGTCTCTAATCATCTTGCCTCTAGATTGGATGACTGTGATCCTCCCCTTTGGGGTCATTGACAAGTCTTGGTACACTCTCAACTACTAGAAGCAACTAAGAGCAAAGTCAATGACTTGAACAATCACAAAGATTTGATAAGCAATCAGGAGCTCAAGCCAAGTGGACTGATGAGATTCTTCTCCTATGTGAGACCAGTCTGTCAAGACTGAGAGAGATGACTGTTTTATCTACTGCACAGAGACAAGTACAGAGAGTCAAGGAAAATGAAGAAATGGGGGAATATGTTTAAAAAAATGACATGATAAATGTCCAGAAACTAATCTTAAAGAAATGAAGATAAGTGATTAACCTCAAAGACAAGGCAGTGGACCTCATCAAATCAGAGGAGCAAAAGAAACAAGAGTGAAAAGAATAAAGATACCGTAAGGACTTATACAGCATTGTGAAACAAACAAATACATGAATCACAGAGGAAGGAAAAGAGAGATAGAAAGGCGCAGACAGCTTATTTAAAGATAATAATGGCTGGGGCTCCTGGGTGCCTCAGTTGTTTAAAGATCTGACTTTTGATTTCAACTCAGGTCATGATCTCATGGTTGTGAGATTGAGCCCTACATTGGGCTCCAAGCCTGCCATAGTGTCTGCTTGAGATTCTTTCTCCCTCTTCCTCTGCTCCTCCCCCTACTCTCTCTCTCTCTTTCTCAAAATGAATAAATAAATCTTAAAAAAAAAAAAAAGAAAGAAAGAAAGAATGGCTGGAATCTTTCCTAGTCTGGGGGAAGAAACAAACATCCAGATCCAGGAAGCCTAGAGAATTGCAAATAAAAGGAATTCAAAGAGAGCCATATCAAGACACATTATAATTAAATTGTCAAAAGTTAAAGACAAAGAATCTTAAAAACAGCAAAAGAAAAGCAACTTGTTACATACGAGGGAAACCCCAGAAAGAATATCAATGGATTTTTTTTTTTTAGCAGAAATCTTCAGGCCAGAGAAAGTGAGATGATACAGTCAAAGTTTTGAAAGGAAAAAACAAAATAAAACAAAAAACCAAAAAAGTGCCACCCAAGAATCCTTTACCTTAAAAAGTTTTTCTTTAGAACTGAAGGAGAGATAAAGAACTTCCCAAACAAAAACTGAAGAAGTTCACCACCACTAGATTGGCCTAATAAGAAATGCTAAAGGGAGTTCTTCAATATGAATTAAAAACACTTATTGGTAACATAAAAATATATGAAAGTACAAAATTGGTAAAGTAAATATATAGTAAAATTCAGAATACTCTAAATGGATAAATCACTTATAACTCTAGTATAAAGTTTAAAAGACAAAATACTTAAAAGTGACTCTAACTACAATAATTTATTAATGGATATACAATATAAAGATGTAAATGTGACACCAAAAACACAAAATGTGGGTGGGGAGTATATAAAAATGTAGAGCTTTATATATATTTGAAGTTAACTTGTTATCAACTTAAAATAGACTGTTATAAATATGTTACATGTAAACCTCATGGTAAGAACAAAGCAAACAATTATAGTAACTATAATAGAAGAGATAGATAAGAATCAAAGCATATACTACAGAAAACCAACAAATTAAAAAGGAAGAGAGAAAGAGAGGAAGAAAGGAACAAGGGAATTACAAAACAGCCAAAAACCAGTAGCAATAACAATTGCTAGCCCATATCTATCAATAATTACTTTAAATGTAAATGAACTAAATTCTCCAAAAAAAAAAAAAAAAAACACAAAACAACTAAACAAAACAAAACATATAGGATCTGAATACATAAAAGAAAAACAAGACCCAATTATATGCTGCCTACAGGAGATTCACTTCAGCTTTATGGACAATATAGGCTCAAAAATAATAGATAGAAAAAAATATCCCATGCAAAAGAAACAAAAGAAAGCAGGGGTAGCTGTATTTATATCTGACAAAATAGACCATAAACTAAAAACTGTAACAAGAGGCAAAGAAGGGGTGCCTGGATGGCTCAGATGGTTGGGTGTCTGCCTTCAGTTTGGGTTATGACCTCCAGGTCCTGGGATCAAGTCCCATGTCAGGCTCCCAACTTGGTGGGGAGTCTGCTTCTCCTTCTCCCTCTGCCTCTCCCATGCTTGAGCTCTCTCTGTCTCTCTGTCTGTCTCTCAAATGAATAAATTAAAAAAAAATTTAAAAAGAAGCAAAGAAAATGATTAAATAACGATAAAGTGGTCAATTCATTTGGTGGATATAGCATTTGTATAATTTATGCACCCAACATCAGAGCACCTACACATAGAAAGCAAATATTAACAGAGCTGAAGGGAGAAATGGACAGCAATACACTAATAGTAGGGGACTTCAATACCCCACTTTCAACAATGGATAGATGATCCAGACAAAAAATCAATAAAGAAACATTGGACTTAAACTACATGTTGGCTAGATATACTTAATAGACCTATCAGACATTCCATCCAATAGCAGCAGAATACACATTCTTTTCAAGTACACATGGGACATTCTCCAAGACAGATCAGATGTTAGGCCACAGAACAAGTCTTAATAAATTTAAGAAGACTGAAATCCTATCAGTATCCTTTCTGAGCACAATGGTATGATACCAGAGATCAATTAAAAGAGAAAACTGGAAAATTCACAAATATGTGGAGATTAAACAACACACTCCTGAATGACCACTATATGAAAGAAGAAATAAAAAATAAAATAAAATAAAATCTTGAGGCAAATGAAAAATGGAAATATGAGATATCAAAACTTACAGTATGCAGCAAAAACAAGTCTAAGAGGGAAGTTTATAATAATAAACACATAAAGAAAAAAGAGAGATTTTAAATAAACAACCTAACTTTACATAGCAAGGGACTAGAAATACAAGAAGATACTAAGCCTAAATTACCAGGAGGAAGGAAATAACAAATACCAGAATAGAGATAAATGAAATAGAGCCTAGAAAGACAACAGAAGAGATCAATGAAACTAAGTTCTGAAAAGATAAACAACATTCACAAGCCTCTAGCTAAAAAAAAGAGAGAAGAAAAAAAGAGAGAAGACTCAAATTAAATCAGAAATGAAAGAGAAAGCATTACAAATGATAACACAGAAATACTAAGTACAAAATAAATTACAATGAACAATCACATGCCAACTAATTAGATAACTTAAAAGAAATGGATAAATTCCTAGAAACAACTTACCAAGACTGAAACACGAAGAGTGAATATCTGAATAGACCAAATTGCTAAAGAGACTGAATCAGTAATCAAAACCCACCAACAACGTCCAGGACCAGATGACTTATTCACTAGTGAATTCTACCAAACTTGTAAAGAAGAATTATTGCCAGTCCTTTTCAAATGCTTCCAAAAAACTGAAGAGGAGGAAACACTTCCAAACTCATTTAACAAGGCTAGCATTACCCTGACATAGAAACCAAACAAGGGCACTACAAGAAAAGAAAATTATAGGCCAATACCCCTGATGAATATAGATGCAAAAATCCTCAACAAAATATTAGCAAAGAAAATTCAATAGTACATTAAAAGGATGAAACACCATGATCAAGTGGGATTTATTCCAGGGATACAAAGATGATACAACATCCACAAATCAATGAATTTGATGTACCACATTAACAAAGAAAAGGATAAAAATCATTATGATCAGCCCAGCAGGTACAGAAAAAGCTTTTGATAGAACTCAATACCCTTTCATAATAAAAGCTCGCAGCAAATTGAGTATAGCAGGAACATACCTTAATGTTACAAGCCCACACTAATGTCATTCTCATGGGTGAAAAACTGAAAGTTTTCCTCTAAGGTCAGGAACAAGACAAGGATGCTGAATTCTTGCCACTTTTATTCAACATAGTATGAAAGTCCTGGCCAGAGCAATTAGGCAAGAAAAAGAAATAAAAGCTGTCCAAATTATAAAGGAATAAATAAAATTGTCTGTTTGCAGAGGACATGATATAACATATAGAAAACCCTAAAGATTCCACCAAAAAAACATGTTAGAACTAATAAACAAATTCAGTAAAGTTACAGTATAAAAAATCAATATAGAAAAATCAGTTACATTTCTATATATTAATAACATATTATCAGATTGAAATTAAGAAAACAATCCCATTTATAATTGCATCAAAAGAATAAAATCCTTAGGAATAAATTTAACCAAAGAGGTGGAAGATCTGTACAATAAAAACCATTGAATGCTGATCAAAGAAATTGAAGAAGACACAAATAAATAGAAAGATAATCTGTGTTCATTGATTGGAAGAATTAATATTGTTAAAATATTTACACTACACAATATGATCTACCATTTCATACTATCCCTATCAAAATTCCAGTGGCATTTTTCACAGAAATATGAGAAATAATCCTAAAATTCCTGTGAAACAACAAAAAAGCTCAATAGCCAAAGAAATCTTGAAAAGAAAGGACAATGTGGGAGGCATCATGCTTCCTGATTTCAAACAATATTACAAATCTACAACGATCAAAACAGTATGGCATCAGCATAAAAATAGACAACAAATCAGCAGAACAGAATAGAAAGCCTGGAAATACATCCAAGTACAATCAATTAATTTTCAACAACAGAGCCAAGAATATACAATGGGGAAAAGACTGCCTCTTCAATAATGGTATTAGGAAAACTGGATATCCATAAGCATAAGAAAGAAACTGGACCTCTATCTTAACCATATACAGAAATCAACTCAAAGTGAATTAATGAGTTGAATCTAAGACTGGAAACTACAAAACTCCCAGAAGAAAACATAGGGTTTAAGTTCATTAACATTGGTCTTGGCAGTGATTTCTTGAATTTGACACCAAAAGCAAAGGTAACAAGAGCATAAATAAACAAGTGTAACTAAACTAAACTAAAATCCTTCTGCATAGCTAAAGAAATCATCAATGATAGGAAAAGGCAACCTACAGAATGGGGAAAGTATTTGCAAGTCATATATTGGATAAAGGTCAAATATCCAAAATACACAATGAACTCATACAACTCAATAGCAAAAAAATCCCCAAAATAGTCCAATGTAAAAATCCCCAAATAATCCAATGTAAAAATGTCTGAATAGACGTTTTTCCAGAGAAGACATACAAATGGCCAACATGTGCATGCAAAGTTGTTCAACATAAAAAAAAAAAAAAAAAGTTGTTCAACATCACTCATCATCAGGAAAATGCAAATTGAAACTACAATGAGATATTACCTCACAGCTGCTAGGATAACTGGTATCAAAAAGACAGGAGATGACAAATGCTGGCAAGGATATGAAAAAAAAGGAACCCGGGTATATTGTTGGTGGAAATGTAAACTGATACAGCCACTATGGAAAACAGTATGGATGTTCCTGAAGAAATTAGAAATAAAACTACCATATGATCCAGCAACCTACACTCTGGGTATATCCATCCAAAGGAATAACATACAGTGTATTATTTGCCCCAGGGTACATGTCTGTGAATCATCAGGCTTACACATTTCACAGCACTTACCATAGCACATACCCTTCCCAATGTCCATAACCCAGCCACCCTATCCCTACCCCCCCCACCTCCCAGCCACCCTTAGTTTGTTTCATGAGTTTAGGAGTCTCTTATGGTTTGTCTCCTTCCCCATCCCATCTTGCTTCATTTCTCTCCCCCACCCCACACAACCCCCTGCCCTGCCTCAAATTCTTCATATCAGAGCGATCATGTGATAATTGTCTTTCTCTGACTGACTTATTTCGCTTAGCATAATACCCTCTAGTCCCATCCACGTCGTTGCAAATGGCAAGATTTCATTTCTCTTGATGGCTGCATAGTATTCCATTGTGTATATATACACCACATCTTCTTTATCCATTCATCTATTGATGGACATCTAGGTTCTTTCCATAGTTCGGCAATAAATCATTATCTTAAAGAGTTATCTTCACTCCCATGTTCATTAAAGTATTATTCACAATAGCCCATGTACGGAAAAGACCCACGTGTTCGTTGGTGGATGCATGGAGAAAGAAAATACTATATATATAATAGAATGTCATTGCCCCTTGAGAAAGAAAGAAATCCTGCCATTTGTGACAACACAGATGAACCTGGAGGGCATTGTGCTAAGTGAAATATGCCAGACAGAAAAAGACAAATACTACGTGGTGTCACCTAGATGTGGAATCTTAAAAAAACCCATTAAACTCATAGAAACAGAGGATATTGTGGTGGGAGCCAGGAAGGGTATGGGGAGAGATGGCTTAAAGGGTATGAATTTTCAGTTACAAGAGCAATACAGTCTGAGGATCTAGTGTATAACATGGTGACTACAGTTGATAATGCAGATGACATAGTTGAAATTTGCTAAGAAAGTAGAACGTAAGTGTCCTCACCAAAACCAAATCATCTGTGAGGCAATGGATATATTAATTAACTGGATGGGGGAGTCCTCTCGTAATGTATTATGTGTGTATATCCAATCACCACGTTGTGCACTTTGGATCAACTACATTTTTTTATCTGTCAAGCTGAAAAAAGGCTAAAGATGCTTAGTACCTCCATACTTACACCCTAGTTATCCATGGGCTCCTTTTCAGCCCCCGCTGGAGGCTCAGTCCCCTGAGAGAGTGCAGTGTGTCTTAATGGCTCTTGTCTCTTAGCTCGTCTTACTCCTTTTGCCCACTTAGCTTGGTGGCTGGGGATTAGCAGAGGATCCTTTCTCCGGGGCTGTAGGAAGGCAGTGTTGTCTCTCTTGCTTTGTCTTTGGGAGAGGCAAGTTGCAATGTCTATATGGGTAAACAAAAGTGAGCTCTGTTGCAAGTTACCCTATTCCTTTTTTCAAGTTCTTTCCACATTCAAGAAAAAGAGAATCATCCACATTAAAATCAATGCCGTCGGATGTAAGAGATCAGCATTCAAAGAATAGGCAAATATGGTTTTCCCTGGCTCCCTGATGAATTGGGTCAAAATAACCACGGAGTTTAAAGTAGTTGTTCTGTATTTAATGACAGTCCATAATGCTCAGGAAAATACTGGTTTTAGGCTTAATCAAAATTTTAATGAAGATTTTCAATGTTTAGGCTCTAAAAAAATCTTTTTTTTTTTTTTTGGATATGATGTAATTGAAATGACTAAGTTGTGAATTATGAATTTTAAACAAGGGCACTTCTGTCCTGGCCTCTGATGAATACTTCAGAATATGCATGGGTCCAGAAAAAATGTGCTTTTACGGACTTCAGATTTCTCCTTAGTTACCCTTACTCCAAACCTCAGTGACCTTTGCCCCAAGGGGCTCCTCATGCCTCTGCCTCCCTCCCCCCTCCCCAAAGGGGCTGAGAAATAAAGTCACAATAAGATGTAACTGACACTCCGGGCCACTGTGTCACCACCCTAGGGAGCTGGCTTCTTTATAGAGTTGGGATCCCGTGTCACTAGGAAGAACCTCCCCAACCCCCCACTTACCCCCACTGCAGTCTCAGCTGTCCTTTCTTTGCCAGGAGCCGTCTTATCCCTCTCCTTCCTTTAGGTTGTGTCTTTATCTTAATCTTCTTCTGCCCCCTCCCCGCCCAAAGCGTAGTGGACAGGGGACCCAGGGGAGTAGATCTGCGGTCAGAGGGCTGAGATTTGGACCTGCCGTTTTCTAGCCCTGTGATCCCGAGCCAATTGAGCGGCTCTGGGCTTTGGCACCTTTAGCTGCAAAGTGGGATAAGTGTGCCTGACTAGGTCGTGTTTACACCTGACAGTGGGGGCGGGGCCAGGCACAAAAGAGGCAGACACGCTGGGTGTCCCCCGTTCCCTGTATTTCCCCGAGATGGGTAATTACCCTGTTGTCAGACCTTCCAGGGGACATTCAGTTTCTACCCTCTTGCGTTATTGACGATTGTCCCTGCGGGCGGAAACCCCTCCCGTGCTGACCACCCATCTTCCCCAGCTCCCGGCACAGGTCTGAGCACCTAGAGCATATACGGGGCCCCTGTGTGGACTGGATGACAGATGACTCTCTTTTCCTCTGTCTCAGGAAGGGGACCACTGCTCAGTGTTACCAAACATGAAGAGTATTGGTGCGTAATGACCAAAGCCACTGCCCGAATCAATGATTTGAACAGGATCTAGTGTCTACGCATTCTTTTCCACCCTCCTGTTATAGCCAGGAGAGGGAAAATTCCCTAATTCATCCGTGTGCTATTTCGTGCTGCTTCGAGGAAAATGAAATTGATAAACGCACTGCGGTTCCTGTGGAATAAATAGTTCTTGTAAAGCGCAACTAAGTAAGGTGATTTGCAATATGGATTTTTCTCTCCGAGTTATTAGAATATGTTCAGTCAGCACATTCGGCCTCTGTCTCCAACGATACATTAAATTAACAGCCCTCGCCTCCACCCCCGTCTCAGGTTGTGGATGGCGCCTTTCGTTTGTCTTGGCAGGTCGGGCTGAGGAAGCAGGGAGGAGGAGAGCAGGTTCTGCATGTGTGTGCTCGCGGAGATGCTCACTGGCTTGCAGCTCCCTCGAGGACATCGCCGCCAGGAGCTCTGGGAGCTGCTGCAAGGTGCTCCCAGAGGCCACTGTGCCTCCCTCCAGCCTTCGTCTCCCATGGGCACTGCTCCCATGGGGCCCTGTGGGGCCCCATATGGTGTCTCGCACACAGTAGGTACAACCGTCCAACTCCTTCTGTCCAGCAGGTCTGCCCGAGAGGGACCAAGTGACAGCAGGAGAACTCTTACAGGACCTGGCCTGGCTGGGAGAGGCACCCACACACTAGAGCCGGGCTGGGCACTAAAGCCCTGGGGGAGGAACGAGATAGGCAAGGGGTCAAGTACGAGGACGGCGACGACATGGGTGGCTCTCTCAGGGTCGATCGCCCACCTAGCTCCGTATCTCCTGCCTCTCTGAGTGGCCCAAGCTTGGGCTCTCATCCCACGGTGTTGATTTCACTTAGCTCTTGCCGCCTTCTAGCATCACTGTGTTCTGTAGTTTCCCTGGCGGGGCAGGTGCCTTCCTTTGACTTCATTGAAATGAGGCAACAGTATACAGACAGCGTGGCGCATCTTGCTAGAAAAACCAGCTCTTACTTGAAGGGTCCAGGTTGGAGGTGTCCCACTTAATAAAGGATTCGGGGTGCTGAGCTCGTACTTCCTGGGCCCGTGTGGGTTTTACTGTGATCCTGGTCTCAGGATCTAAGAACACAAAAGCGCACTATAAGCAAGGATATTTTTAGTGTCTTTGGATGTGGTGCCAGGGGACCTTTATCCCCTTGCACGACGTCCTCCATTATCACAGCTACTGGCTCAACACCCCCCAAGCCTTCCGATCACTTCCTCAACAACACGCAAGGGCACAATCCCGAATCTTCCCCTCATTTACGAAAGTCTACCATTTACGCCCAAACTTCAAGAGGCCTTTTTGGCACCATGTGGACTGGTTCCAAGTGTTCTTGCCAGACACTGAATTCCCAGTTCCGAGTGATAGCCCCACACCATAAATCCTCTCCTTTTCAAGCTTATTCTGCCCACTACAGGTGAGAACCGTTTTCTTCGAGGCCACCATACAGGCCCCTTTGCCCTTCACGTGAGCCTTGAGTTGCTAACTGGCTGTCCCGAGCCTGTCAGCTAACCCCGGGCCAGCTCTGGGGTCCTCACCGTGACTGCTGCCTCTGCACCGATCAGATGCCACAGTATCCTGATACTTCCCTTCCACGCACTTCAGCCAATCACAGGTAATGATCGGAGTAAGTAGGATGCGATCGCTTATCAGATGTTAATCCCACCCGCTTGCCACATGGCCACTACAGGCAACTGGTCCAGGTTCCTGAGAGACCTGTGGCATCTATGAGGGGTATCTCAGGACTCCTTTCTGGGAAGACAAAGGGCAGAAGGCTTTACCCATCAATTTCTGTCCCCCGCTGGGCGAGGACGGACCCATGGGCATTAAGCCCCCACAGTTCCAAGCTGCACAAGTGTAAGAGCCAAGCACTTTCCTGCAGGCAGAGGAGACACCAGAATCAGGAATTGAGAGGTAGACACACTAGAGGACATGAAGTGAGGCTTGAGGGGGTTCCACACAGCTGCCCATGCGAATAGAGACTCACAGACCACACAACGTGTTTGATTTGAGAATATCTCTCTTCTTTCTATAGCATCTACCTTTCAAATTTTGTTTAGCTCAGGTTAATGTTGACATCGCTTTCCCTAAGCACCCCTAGCCAGGGAAGGAAGTGGGGACAGAAACCCAAACTGTTCCTTGAAATACCCTGTGCAGAAAATCCACATTTTTTGAACTCATTCGTTCCAAAAAAAAAAAAAAAAAGGCACTGTTCTAGGCACTAGAATTACCGTAGTGAACACAACAAAGCAAAAATAAAAATCTCTCAGGGAGGTTTGGTATGGGGGAGGGGGTCAATAAATAAGGCAGGAGGTGGGTAGGGCAGGCAGGTGGTGGGGGAGGGTTTACTGTTTTAAACAGGGTGCTCAGAGAGGGCCTCCCGACCAGGCAAAGCGTGAGCAGAGACTCAGAGGAGGGAGGCGTGTGGATTTCCAGGCGCAGCATTCCAGGCAGGGGGAATAGCAAACGCAGAGGCCCAGTGGGAGCGGGTGGCCGGGTGGCCAGTGGGCTGGCATGGAGTGGGGGACTGAGCCGGAGGGCCGACGGGATGCCTCCGGCTTTTACTTGGAGAGAGGAAGGAGGGGAGTCTTCGGAGGGTTTTGAGCAGAGGAAAAGGTGATGCCGATCGTATCTCAATTGTGTACAAAGCCTCACGTTGACGGGAACACACATCCAGGCCTCCCCACAGTTCGGGCTGGTATCCTCAAAGGCAGCCAGCCAGCAGGTGCGGCAGCTAAGCGGAGTTGCGGAGAACGCAGTACTGAGTCACTATGGGGCACGGAGACAATGGCGGGACTTTGGTCACAGATGAGAGAGGGCTGATGGCGGAGATCAACTTCCAAACTGTAGGGATGGTCCAGGCTGGGGGACCCATGCCCCCAGAGGTACATGCCGGGGGAGCCCTCCACATGGGGCTGGTGCAGGGGATGCCTGTCCTCCCGGGCAGAAGGCGCCTCCATCTTCCGCTGTCTTGTAGGGGGAGTCCACTCGTAAACCGCGCCATTGACAAGCAGGGCAAGAAAACTTCATTGTTCCTGATGCCAGTAGTCTATTTTTTTAACCTTTGGCTTCCCTTTTTCCTGGTACTTTTATACATCTGGTTCTGGTAAAATAAGAAGATTCACTCCACTTACAACTGGACTTCCTGTTCAGGCCTGGGCTTCCCTCCCCGGCCCCTCCCCAGCTGAGGTGGAAGTGGGGATGCTCCTCCTGGGGGGAACCTCCTCTGGGCCAGACGGTGGCACCGACGTCCCCACGGCGATCAGAGGCAGCTCCTCCCTGGGCCGGTCAGAGTGCCTTCTGGAAGTCACCATCTGGGAAGGGACTCTCCAGGAGATCACCCCGATGTACTCCCAGCCCCCCAGATGGGACTCAGTACCGGGTGGTGGTCCACAGAACAACGATACCTCCTGAGAACGTGGGTCCTTGGTCCTGGGTGGGTTTTACTTACTACTTTCTAGCCTCAGCTGTGTTTGCTTGCGCTCAAGCAAGACGCAAACTCTTCAGGGTGCGGGCAGCCTCTTACCCACGCATGCGCCACAAAGTCTGTGTGGAGAGAAGGAGGGAGACAGATGACAGAAGAACAGGGGGTCCTATTGAGGCCCCCAGAAAAAGCTCAATGGGGCAAGGGAAGGAAGAGAGAAGTTGAGCACAGGTCCTTGTCACCTAAGGAGGGGCTCAAAATCGGTCCCTCTAACTGCGAGTGAGCACGCCGTCTCCTCTTGACCCTGAGGAAGGCGGGACAAAGCCAAGTCCTCCCCCAGCCAGGCCTCAGGTGTCCCTCAAATCTCAGCGGTGCAACAGGAAATGTCTCAGCCAACGGACACGGACATGTGCCTGAGAAGACTGTTGGGGATGCCACTACGGGGCACAGCCCCGTGACCAAATACTCACCCTGCCCACAGCAAGCCTCACTGTGAACAACGCTCTGGGCACGGGCTTCCTCCTCCGCCCTCGTCCTCTGCCAACACGAAAAAGGGATATTCCATTATCCCCAGTTTATGAGCGAAGAAACCACCTGAGAAACATCATTTGCTCAAGTTCCCAAAGATCCTCACGACTCCAGACCCCTATGACGTCATGGGTGTAAATGGGCAATGGGCACAGACCTCCCCACACGCCCACACTCCACACCCCTGCACACACACATATACTCCCCACGGGCACACACACACACGCGCGCGCGTGCGCGCACACACTATAGCACCCCTAGCCAGGGAAGGAAGTGGGGACACTGCATACCTAAACACACAACCCACGTGACACCGCGCACCGGACACTCCGCCCATGTCACCACACACACGCACGGATACGCACGTCCAAAAATGCAACAGAAAATTAAAAAAAAAAAAAAAAGACTAAAATGTTCAGACTTACCAGTGTTCAAGGAAATATGGATTTTAGAAAAATCCAAACTCGGTCACATGAGACCAAACACTGTTCTGTGTGCTGCGAGCACAGACTTCCTGGGTGGCCGTGTCATCGGAACTGCTTCTGCTCTAGGTGACAGCGGGCGGGTCACCTCACCTCTGTGTCTCCTCCAGCTCTGCCGCACTCTGGGGATGATGACACCTACTTCAGAGTGCTGTTGAGAGAATTTAATAAGTACAAATAGGGGAAGCACTTAGAACAGTGCCCACCATGTCAGGAGAACCGCGAACATTCCGCTGTTACTACTGTTGTCACCGTCACTGCTGCCTTTCTGGTGGGGACGCCTCTCTGGAAGGTGATTTGGTCAAAATCCTTAAAAACTGTCCCAGTAAGTCCTTGACCCTGAGGATGTAAACAGAGAAGCTCGCACAATCTTATGGGGAAGGGTGTTCACTGCAGCATTATTCATAGCCAAAAGGGGAAAAGTGGAGACAATCTGAAGTTCCAACACCAGGAGGTTGGTCATGGGACCATCTGCCTGGCCAAGCAAGAAGCCTTGAAGCCATTCTTTGCTCCTCCTTCCCATCCAGGGTTGTTGCCACCTCCTCGCTCAGGAATCTGATCACTTCCGCAAAGGATGCAGACTTTTGGAATGAACCATTATACACAAGCAGGATCTGAATGGTTGAGGCATCCTGGGAAATACCCACATGTGAACTTGGCCACAACAATTTTCTATTACAGCTGTCATTTCCAGAGCAGCTTTGCCCGGTCACCAGTGACTCCTCTAATAACGGGCTCCTTCCTTTCTCGTGGGGACACATTAGGCCAAGTGGAGCAGAGATGACAGGTAGTAGTTTCAGTAAGATGACATACATCTCTTTCTTCTTCCAAACAGAAAAAGTCAGGAGAAGCGAGTCTTTTTTTCCTGAGTCACCCCACTCACACATTCGCAGTAACGTCATAGAGGCTCTCATAGAGAACTTGTTTCTGCGTCCCCCCGGCTGTGTCTTTTACTGATTGCAGGAACTGTTGAAAGGTACCAACCTGATAGCCACCACCTGGGGACATCAGAGGGCTACTAGGTCAGACCTCCTATGGCCTGGGAATCCAAGCGAGCCCAGGGTCTTAGCACACAGAGAAGGAGCCACATGCTTGAAGGACATATTTGTTCCTTGTGGCTTCCAGCAGCAAAAGTTCTAGAAAGCCAGATTTCTGCTTCGCTTAAAAAAGAACCTTCTAAGAACAAAAGGTGACTCAAAAAACTGCCCTGTAAGTTAGTACTGAGTCATCTATCACTGTGACTATTTCAGTGGGGCTGAGTGATTATGGGGCAGTTTGGGTAGAGGGCATTTCTGAGTGAAGTTGAAGACCAGACAGCTTCGACTTCATCACTCCCAATTCCCAGAAGCTGTGTTTCTATCACTTGGTCTTTTTTGCTTTTGGAGCTATTTGAAAATAATTTACAATTCATCCTCAACACCATTTTATCGAGTTTATCAGCCAGAGCTGCAATCACCAGGAGACCTTCCTCCCTGCGCTCCTCTGATGGTAGAAATTTGCCTCCTTCGCGGCAATCTCCTTGTTACAGGAAGAGGTCACGATATGAGTCCGGCCTTCTGAATGCGAGCCAGAACTCAAATTCCCAGCATCCTTTGAAAGAAGGATGAAGTCTTGGCCCTTCAAATGCTCCCATTCAAGACTTGAATTTGGAAGTCAATAACCTGAAGGGAAAAAACTGGAAGGAGGAAGTTCCACCTACTGGAGTCTGTGACTGGGTCTCAGGAAGCCTCCTGGAAGGTCAGCCACAGCTCTGACTCCCACTGCCCCTGCCTCTCCATGCTTCCTAACATCACTTAAGAGAATGGCTAGAAACCCATTGTTTTCTTTGTCCTTGGGCACACACAGAGCTGGACCCCATTCCCATTCCTCATTGCTCTTGCATGAGGCAACATGGCTGAATCCCGAGTAATGGAAAGTGGGCAGAAGTGATAGACTTCCGTGCCTGGTCTCTAAAACCTATGGCACAATCTTCCATCTCTTACTTTTCCCCAGCGAGGTGCCGAGGATCAAATGGAAGACAAGATCCCTAGAAACACCGTGCAGACACTGGAAGAAAGGAATCTGTGCCCTTGAATTCCCCAAGTAGACTGCAACGTGAATGAAAAATAAGCCTCTTATTGCTTCAGCCACTTTGATTTGGGGGTTAAGGGCTAGCCCTTCCTGACTAATACACTTAATAAATCTTT
This sequence comes from Nasua narica, assembly GCA_028533885.1. Classification (NCBI taxonomy): domain Eukaryota; kingdom Metazoa; phylum Chordata; class Mammalia; order Carnivora; family Procyonidae; genus Nasua; species Nasua narica. The sequence continues at coordinate 22,987,693 of CM052807.1, read as the reverse complement.
TTTTTTTTTTTATGAACTAGCCAAAGTTGATTTGATAGTCATATCTACAGTAGGCTCCAGTTCCCTCAGAGCTGAAGGCATTGTGCTCCACATACACCTCTCCCCCTCAAGTAGGATGGAGGGCATCCGCAAGCGCCCCAGCCCAGAAATCCCACCCACCCTTCCTCAGGCCCAAGCCACAGAAGTTTCTCTAAGGAGACTCGGCTTCTCCTCTTATCTGGTGATGGCAGGGCCGTGTCTTCACTCCTAACACCCTACTAGATGCTGGGAAAAAGCAGGCATGATCTTCCTGGTGCCCCTGAACTCAGTTTATGGAATCCTACCCTTCCTCTTGATTAAAAGGTGAAGCCAGCTTTGGGTCAGGAGCCCAAGAGCTATCGCTAAAGAAATTAACTTATGCCTAGCAGAAATCAGGCTTTGAGTTAGCGCAGTTGTCTTTGGCATATCAGGCCGGCTCACCCCCTAAGCCCTCTCCCCTTGCCGGGTGGAATCCTATGGCAGCCATGTTGTAGCATGTGACTGACTCTCCTCTCACATTTGATTGGACTAAAGCTCAGCACGTGACCCACGCTGGACCAATCGGAGATTGCCTCTGAACTCTGGAAAGGCGCTCTCAGACCAGCTGCCCTGAGCTCATCTCTCAGATGAATGGCGCTCTTGTAAACTGATAAACAGTTTGGTGGGACCTTCTTCTATGCTACATGGGCTGAGAAACAGGCCTAGTGGAAGCCAGTCGACTAACAAAACCAAAACAGCAGAAATAGAGAAGAAAAGGTGAGTAAAGGAGAAAGCAGGAACTTTTTGAAGCTGGCTGCATTCTGTGCTGTGGGTCCATGGGTCTATCCATAAAATAAAATTTCTCAAGTTGCCTTAAGCTAGGTCTAGTTAGTTTGGAAATTCTAGAATCAGGTCTCGGCTGCGACAGGAAGAAGTAGAAAATGTCATCCCGCAGACTGCACCTCGGGGAAACCAAGGCACCTCCTAGCTTGTCATGAGCTGGCAAACCTAAAAATACTCAGAGCTAGGAAAAATGCGGTGGCCGGATAGATCTCTTGGGATTTGCTCGTCCGTGAATAGGATGTGACTATTTCTCCAGTGCAGCGGCCTCACATCAGGGCAGTGCAAACGCAGAGAGCCCAGAGAAGTGGGGTGACTTACCCACGCTCCCACAGGCAGCCGGAGTTGAAACCAGAATCTTGGCTCAGAGCCTCCAAGCTGCAAAGTCAAGTGAAACCCCAAACCTGAAAGCCTCTTTAGAAAGAGCATCCCTGTCCCACAATCGGGCCGGGCAGGAGCTAGCCAGTTAAGCAAGCACGTGTTGCTAGGCTGGCGACAAATGACGCGGCTAATTCCCCTCGCCCCGCTGGTCCCCGCGCCGCGGTGACGCCGTGCTCCCCGCGCACACGTGCGCACTCGGGCGGACGCGGGAGCAGCTGCAGAGGCCGGGCCGCGGGGGAAGGTGGCGGGGCGGGGGGGTGGCGGGGCTCAGGAGGCCCCCTGAGCCTCCGCACCCCCACCCCTCTCACCCCTGCGCTGCGGGGAGGGCCCAGCCAGCCGGGCCTTTCAGAGTTAATTAGCCTTCATGAATATGGATGCCACTGCCGATTGAATACGGTTGAGAGGTCATAACCTGACCCCGGCGAGGCGTGCATAAAGAAAAGACTACTTTTCTCGGCTCGGTCCCTAATTGAAAGCCGAGTTGTCAGGCGCAGCGCCGTGGGTGTGATCGCCGCCGCCCCGCTTCTCCCGCAGAAAAAACACTTCGCGGGGCCGCTCTCCCAGGCGCCGCGGCCCCCATTAGCAGTCCCTCTAATGACCTGCAGGTACGTGCAGGCCGCCCCGCCATCGTCCCCTGCAATGTCGCCCTAATGATATCTGCGCTGGGAATTCATTCCGAAGCGTTCCTTTTCCACGATGGTTTTCATTTCCTGTCATTTAGAGCTGGAAGCATTTATGGAATATCACATGGTTTTCGTTTACACAGGAAATCAGCTGCAGTTGTGAGGAGATACCGACTTACTTTTGGTGTTTGTTTTTTAAATCCACCCCTGAATTGAGAGAGAGAGGAAGAGAGAAAACTAGCTTGTAGCATTTTGTTTGGAAATAGTTTTCCTTTTTGATCCAGGGTCCCTGTTCTCCAGAGTGGTCTATGATTATTCAGAAAGCAGCGGTTTATTTCTGACACGTGGTAATCACTTTATGCGAAGAAAGCCCAGCCAGAGGAAGAGACGCTTTTGCTTTTCGCAGAGCGGAGGCGGGAGCTGCGGGCCAGGCGGGCGCTGGGGCGCGCAGCTGCGCCGAAGCCCCGCCCAAGCCCCGCCTCCCGGCTGCGGCGCGAGACCCGCGCCCGGGGCCGCGGGGGTGGCGGGGGTGGGAGCCTGGGGTCCGCGCGCCGGGCAGTCCTCGCAGCGTCCGCCGCACCTTCCGGGCACCACGGACCTCGTGCCCCAGTCACCCGCTAGCACCGCTCCGCTCAGGGCCGAGAAGAGCGGTGTCCTACGCCCACCCCCAGCATCCCAAGGACCTCGCCGTGTCAGTCCGTTCTTGACCCAGCCGCGCGACCCATCACCCCAGGAACCAGAGAACCGCCTAGGTTGACAACAGAAATGGGGACTAATGTGGGAGAGTTTGCGATTTGTTTTTTAGGCTCCGCCCTCCGGTGACCATTGAGTTACGGACTCCTGACTCGCAGCACCCTACAAAGACGGCACTCTCTAGTGACCCCCCTTCCTTCCCCAGTGTGGCTCCAGCGACTTCTCCCTCCGCCCGGGTTCTGAGGGCAACTAGACGGCCCTGGGCAATAGCGCCACCTCGTGGGCAGCCTCCTGGGCACACGTCTCCTTGGATCCTTGGCCAGGATACTGAACAATCTGAGTCTGATAGAGACTGCCTTAACAAATCCCCGGGGGCCCAAAATGGATCCAGGGCTGCAGAGGAGCCCCCTCCGGGAGATGTAATAGAAATGGTCTTTATCCCTAGAATGAGCTTCAAACAGGACGACAGGTTCTCCTTTCGTGTCATGTAAGACATTTCACAGTAAGAAACCCATTCCTATGATTTAAGGCTGACTCCCCCCAACAAAATGGAAAATGTCCTAGCAGAGATATAATTTAGGCACTTATTTCAGAGTGAACTGGTTTATTACCTTTTCTCAAGGATACGAGGGCTCCTAGAGAAGGAAGAAAGCAAAGAGCAGGACTCCCCTTATCCCCCAGGTCCAGGAGAGGCAGGAGCCAGCCCTGCGGTCACCCTTCGAGCGCAGGGGTTCCCCATATGGTGAGACTAGGGGATGGTGAGGTGGTGCTTGTGGGAGGCAGGGTAGGACAGAGTCCTGTGCACGTTTCAGGGGTGGGCAGGGAGGCTTCAAAGAATAATGAGTCCCCCTTGGGCCCCCAGGACCCAGGTGTCCCTCTATGGTTGCCGGTCATCCCTGGCAGCTGAGTCCCATTTAATGGAGACTCTCAGACAGCCTCACTAGGACCATCGTCTTCCGCTGCTCTCCCCCCGGCCCAGCCCATAAAACCAACAGCCATCTGTGTGAACATGAGCCCCACGTTTTTATGGGCTGTCTACTGGCGGCTGCAGGGCAAGTGGGGGACAAAAGCTTCTTGCTCCGGCCCTTTCCATCTCCATCCATACGCAGTATGCGTAACGTGACCCGTGCTCTGAAACCAGATATTCGCGAGGACACCCAGAAGCCACCTGGCTACCACATCTCTCAATCAGGCGGGTCACTGGTGCTGTGAAAATCCCACCTGGGGACTTTTCTCTGCTTCTGAGAGGTCAGCAGGCAAAGCTCCCTCCCGTGGCGCAGGGGAGCCTGGCCTCCCGGCTGTCGCAGGCAGGCTCCAAATCTCGGGGTGTGCAGACTCCCGTCTCAGTGGGGCCTGGGAGCGGACTGGGGGAGATCCTGCTCCTTTCCACAGCAGGCGGCTCTGGTCTCCATCAGAGGCCCTCCACTGCTTTCCTCCCAGGAACTGCATCCACCTCATGTTGCTCGTTACCTAACTGGTTAGGTATTTGAGCCAGCGCCGTGCTTCTCTGAGGTTCTCCAGCTCTACACTAGCTGTGCCCCGAGGAGCTCGTGAGAGCAGCCCATGGTGGGCCCATCGCACTGATCTGGTACATTCTGAGATGCATCTTCTCGCTCTCTTGCTCTGTCTCTGTCTGTCTTCCACACAGCGCTCCTCTTTTTTCTCTCCTCTCTCTGGAAGTATGGAGTTTATTTGCCTCTGCAGGAAGGAAAAACAATCACAACCTAATTACTGTAAGATCCAAACCCTGCCTGGCTGTTTTTGGTTTCAGGGTGGTTCCCAGTGAATCACTAGGGCACACCCTCTCTCGGCTCTTCCTGGTCCCCTTGGCTCGAGCACCTGGAAAATGGGAGGGTTTTTCTGAAGGAAGGGCACGTTTTGAGAGGAAAAATCAGATGCCTGAGAGCTGCTCTGTCTCCCAGCCCCACAGGGGCCCAAGCCAAGGCCAGCCTCACTGGAGCCCGCAGGCAGGCGGCTGTGGCCTCCCCCAGAGAGAGCCTTGCCCTGAAAGGGTGAGTGGCTCCAACCCCCCACCCCCCTTCCCTCCCCCCCACCCCTAACCCTGAACCTATGGCTTTACCATCCGAATTCAATTTGAAATAGATCGGCATTTCAATATGTATGTATTCCTGCTGCATTTACCTGAACCCAACCTTCTGGTAACATGCCAGAAGAGATATATAATGATGTTGTTTAGCGGCAACTGTGTTATTCGGTGTTGTTGACAGTAAAATAAATTAACATAATAAACATAATTTGCTCAAAAAACGGCTAAGGAAAAGCAGATGGTTAGCACATTTCGCAGGACCTGTTGGTCCAAGTTTGCACGGATGTTTAGATGTTGTGCTGCCTGCAACAGATGCTCGCCTGGGTCCCCACGTGACGGGCACAGGCCTGGGGGAGGGCCCCGGAAAAGGGGGCGCAAGGCAGCTGCAAGGGTCAGAGTCCCAGCCAGGGCCGGTCCAGGGCGGGAGCGTCCCCAGCGGCGCCCAGCAGGGTCTCCTAGCGCCGGCCATTAGCATTCAGGGTCTGTCCCTGCCCAGCGCCCTTCCTTTGTGCGCCTGGAACAAGCTAGCTTTCTTCCAGGGTGGGCTGGTGCTGAAGCCCTCTGGCCGCTGCCTCCCAGGCTCACGGTGGCTTCAGGGGCCGGTGGGCCTTGTCTGAATGCTCAGGGTAGTGCCTAAAAAAGGAAAAAAAGTCATTTTTTTTTAGGAGGAGGCCTGGGAAGCAGAGGGTGGGACGGTTCTCTTCTCTCCCCAAGTTGGAGGGGAGGGGGCCTGCGGGTCACTGCAGTCGAGGTCCTGGTGGCTTAGGGATGCCAGCTTCTCCCCCAGTTCCTTTTTGTGGCTGGGGGTGTCAGGCCTGTGACAGAAAAGGGGACCTGTGGGGCACCTGGAACATTATTGGGCAACATTGTTGCTTGGGGATTATTTTGTGGGCAAACTGAGGAATTCAATTTCTAGCAAGGACTTTGGCAAAGAAGCAAAACTTGAGGTCTTAGGGAAGAAAAAAGACTTTATGCTAAAGAAATAAAAACCCTAGGGGCGCCTGGGTGGCTCAGTGGGTTAAAGCCTCTGTCTTCGGCTCAGGTCATGATCTCAGGGTCCTGGGATCGAGCCCCACATCGGGTTCTCTGCTCAGCAGGGAGTCTGCTACCCCCCTCTCTCTGCCTGCCTCTCTGCTTACTTGTGATCTCTCTCCCTCTCTCTCTCTCTCTCTTTCTCTCAAATAAATAAATAAAATCTTTAAAAAGAAAGAAAAGGGGACCCTTGTCAGCGTTCAGAACAGCCTGAGAAGCTCCTGGAAGTTCCTCTACTGCCTGGACACCTGTAGGCAGAACCCTGGGGTTCATACTGGAGACTCTGACAGGAAAGAGCTCAGAGCAGGAGGCTCAGCCCTACAGGAGATGACCTGAAAGATGGATGCCTGTTGTAGCACAACTTGGGGGCCCGCGGTGCCCTAGCTTGGCTGTGAACAAGTCCAGCTCCTCATTCCCTAAGTGGAATTGTTAGGAAGGCTGGATAGAATGACTTGCGGCGTGCCCAGCACGCTGCCCCCGTGTGCTGCCCCCGCGTGTGCTAAGCCCTCACTAAGCGGCAGCATCTTTAATCCTGATGGCAACATCTAAGATGGCTTCATGGGAAAAGCAGCATTCCTCCTGGGTCCAGAAGATAATGAGGAACCCATGCAGGGGTCTAATGGCCCGCTCAAACAGCGTGACCAAGCCTTAGCTGTCCCCAGCTGCTCCTGACTGATTTCCAGCTCCCTTTGTGCTGCTACATGCCATCTTCCATCCAACAGCCCCCGAAGCAGAACATGCTGTTCCTCTGCTCCAGACCCGCCGTCAGGCCAGGTTTCCTGGGAAGCAATCGCAAGACGGAGCTAGAAGGCTCAAGAGGGGGAACCTGTAAGGGAGAAAGGGGTGAGGCAGCAGTAGGAGTCAGGGATAGTCTTCAGATCAGGGTGCAGGTCTGACACCTGGGAAAGGAGAGACCGAGGAAGAAAGACGGGGTAGCAACAGCCTTAGACCACCATGCTGCTCTAGAAAGCCTTTACCAGCCCAGCAGGGAGCACACGGTTGGGGTCCCAGCTCCACTGCTCCTGTATGGGTCAGTCATGGGGGCAGAGCGTGGCCTCAGCTTGAGTGCTGGGTGGATCTTGATGGCATTGCAGCTAGAAGCTGTCGGCTGACCGCTCTCCTTCTAGAAGGTTCTATACTGAAGGGAAAGTGGAGCAGCACACCGGCAGGCACCACACTGACATGTGGGTTCCCACCGCACTTGGAGCAACATGCCTCGGCTCTCCAAGCTCCTGGCTCGTTGTTACATTCATCTTTCCTGAACCTCGCCCCACCCCCAGCTACTGTGCTCCAAGCCCTGGGTCCTCCGACAAGGCCAGCTTCTCCCAGTGTTGTGGCTTTTAGGACCGCCCAGAACGCTGAGCTCATCGTCTTCCCTGGTGGATTCTTCTTGCAATTCAGATCTTTGTTCAGATGTTGGCAAGGCCTTCTCTGGACCTAGTGCTCTGAAGTCGCCCCCATTCCCACCCCATCCCCTTCTTCCACGGCGTCTTATTGCAGCTGTGCACAGTCCTTATCACTATCTGTATTCTGTGTGTTTCTTGTTGTTGTTGTTTACGTATGTAGGGATTGCGTCACTTGTGGAGCTCAGGGGCCTTCTCTGATTGCTTATCACTGTTTTCTAGAATAGTACTTGACGCACAGTAGCCACACAATCCATACACGATACAGGTATGAATGTGAGACCTGGAAAGGCTGGGAGCACTAGAATCTGGTAGCTGGGTGCTCTGAGCGAGGCTCTGCCCACTTTTCAGAACAAAAAAAGAATTAGATACTGAGTGTTTGTGGGCCTCAGCTCTGCTCCCCTCGGACCTTTAGACAGGTCTAATAGGAAAATCTAACAGGGAAAGTGCTCCAAAAAACCAAGGGCACCAGGCCCACTGAAGGTATATATGCATTATTGAAACCTTTCAGGGCTGTTAGCATAACAACCACTGTGATGTGCTAGCAGGCCAGTGAAGGGTGGATCACAACCTCTTCCCCCAATATCCCTTCTCTCTGAGGAGTTAAAAAAAAAATATCCTTTAACATAAAAGACCTGCTTTTGCCATCTAGTCCAGGAGGCCGGCTCAACAGTTGGCAGTTTAGTTATTACCAGCAGAATGTTCTAGAACATTCCAGTAACTTGCTCTATGACCTTGGGCCCTTTTCAAGCATAATTCTTCGGTTATTTTGCAGGGGCGGTGGGAGGCTGTAGCTATACAAAGTTCTTTTGGCTGACGTTTATAAACAAATGTTTGCAACTGATACTTCTATACCAAAACCAAGCAAAATGTCCCCCTAGAACCACACCCAATAACAACCTTAAAAACCCTGAAATTTCCAATTATCCCAAATCCTCCAGACTCGCAGAACATAGCCCTCTCAGGACTGTATGTACTGTGCTAGCGAATCATCCCCAAACTATTACAAAAATCTCTGCTGGGGCCGTGGCAGCTGCGGCACAGATGTTCGCAGAGCGGCTCGGGCACTGTTTAGTATCAATAAACACTATCTCTAAGGCATAACACGTGAGCTGCGAGCTAGAAATAGTGATAACAAGAGCCCTGCCGACCATTTGCAGGGAAATGGGATCAGACTGGGGCCCGAGGGCAGACCCCTCCCTCCGGCATGGAATGCTGGGTTTCTGAGCACACTGATTTAGGTGTGGAGTGTTGGCAGGCTCCAGGCTAGGATCTCTGTGCCAAATGGCCAGTTTGCTCCTCGAGATGGATGCCTGGAGTTCGTGCTAAACCTGGACACCCCAAATTTGTGGTTCTCAAGCCCTAGGTGCGCGCGTTGGCGTTTGCCTAGCAGATGTCTCAAGAGATTTAACTCTGCGTGTGCTGATTTCTGAAGCCACTCAGGTTGTGGTCTGGCCAGCCAACCCCGGTTTAAAAGAAGCAACTCCCGACTAGATGCCATCCCTCCAGGAGAGCCAGCTACTGTGTCCCCGCTCTCGCTTCTGCCAGAACGGGCCCCCCTTAGGAGATGACGAACCACTACAGCAGACCTCAGAGCTCACCAGAGATCCCTTGAGGTGCGATGCTAAAGCAGTGTGCTTGCCCCCCCCAGCAGGAGGTGACGAGGCCAAGGCCATGTTCAGGGCGCCCCTGGACTGAGCCCGGAGGGGACCTTAGAGATGGGCTAGCCTGACCCTCATTCTGCAGATGTGGACCCATGGGCAAAGCACTGACATGATTGTTCCAGGTCACATGACCAGACAGAAGCAGCTAGAACTGGCCCGAGGGGCAGTTTGATATTCAATGTCAATATCTACTTCCATTTAGTCCTTCCGTGGTTGTGCCGCATCTTTTAAGTGCAAATTGTTGCAGGGTGATTAGTACACCCTCAGCTAAAGAGAAATTCTTCAATAAATGTCTGAGATTTTTTTAAAAAGTCGACCAAAGCAGCATATCAGCCTGAGGATCTGAGTGCAAACGTTCCTGATCCTGTAATATGGGAAGGACATGAGGTTTTAGACTGGCCCAACCCCAAGGACATTTATCCTTAGTAAGTAGGAGGCTGGGGGCTTCTATATGGCTCTAAAAGTGCTAAGAAAGGGCAAAGATTCTAGAAAGTCTTGCTTGGGTCTTTTCCAGGCTACTCCAGGGTAAGTCAGGTCACTGTGTGAGTCACAGTGTCACGTGATGCTCTGAGTGTCGGGGGCAGGTCGAGGGTGGACACCTTCTGAGGACTGCCTGCTCCAGGGGTCATCTGGTCCCTGGGACAGGGACAGCCTTCTCAGGCCGCCTGGGAAAGGCTCCTTTTCACCTCTTCTGGTCTAGACCAGGGTACATGCATGTTCCCTGTTACACTGTGACCTGTCTGACTTGAATCTTTCAGGAAAGGAATGAATTTCAGGACCTTTTCGGTCGTTGATGGGCAGTCTGCCAAGTTCTCCACTAAGTCTCCCTCTCCCTATTTCAGAGAAAGAGTGTTTTCCAACATGGCCTTTAGTGACTGTGGGAATCAGGGCCTGGTCAGGAACCCAGACCTTCAAATCCTGGCCACCGTCCCTCCGCCCTGGTGAGCCAGCATGAACGAGAACACACCCCAGCTCACTGGGGCCTGCAGAGCAGCTGGCGGGGGGTGGGAAGAGTGGACAGCTGCACGCGGGGAGCCTTCCAAGTTCTCCTGGCGGCCCCAGAGTGCTGCGGGCGCGGTCCCCCAACCATGGCGGTGGATGCTAGGCCCCATGGAGGGCGGGTTGGGGAGCATCTGTCGTTAGACTATTCTTTGTTGAGCGGCCAGCACTTGCCGGGCACTGTGCTGGGCATCAGGGCCATGAGGACCAGGAAGTCAGCTGCCACCCCCGCCCTTGGCAGATACAGGAGGGAAGCTATTTCGGGTCCATCAGAAAAATGCCCCAGTACTGGGGAGGTGTGTGTGTGTGTGTTCTTGACAAAGAGCACCTCCGACGAGAGAGCCACTCCCGTCAGCCCTGGCAACAGCGGTAGAGGCTGGTGGATGAGTGTCTCACAATCATTTCCCCGCTGGTGAGTGCGGGCACAGGGGTGCTCCTTGTCACTCCCATGTGTGTTTGGACCTGGCTGTTTTTCTAGCACTGACCTCAGAATCTGCAGGCACCATAGGGTCCCGAGAAGGCAGCAGGAGCAGCCAGAGCCCTGCTCCCTCTCTCCGGCCAGGTGAGCTCAAGCAGGGGGTTGAGTCCCTGCTTCAGTACCTGTCCCACCTTCCTGAGCTTCTCCTGATGGTGGCGCAGAAGGGCACCCCAGGTACGCGTGTGTCGCAGGTCAGGCATGTGCTGGGGGTGCCGGATTTTCAGGCATGTTGGATTAAATGGGGCTGAATTATTATCAAGACCTGTGGCCAGGGGCGGAGCCTGAAGGGAGGTGGGGCCTCGGTGTTGAACAGGGATTGGCTCAGGCCTGAATCTCCCTCCCCCGGCTCCTGCTTCCTGCTCTGGAAGTAACAGTGGGTGCTGGATGGAGCATGGGGGCTGGGCCAGATCTCCGGTGGCCTCTCGGTGGGGATCCTGAGAGCGGCTGAGGGAACACCCCCCCCCCAACACACACATTGCCCCAAGCCTTGTGGATTAATAAATGCCATTTGAAAATAATTACAAGTGATTGACAATTAATTTTGGAAATAGCCTTTGCCAAATAACTCATTAAATGTAATCACCCCGGGTGTCAGTTGTGCTCATCGTCAGGCCTTTGGCGCTCATGGAAAGCAACGCAGAGCTTAGCTAAAGTTTCCCTTCAGAATCGTTGCCATCTTTAGCTGTTTTCCTGAATCGTAGCCGGCTGATGTCCCAGCAGAGTCCATCCTGGTTCTCTGCAGTCCCGGGACTGTGTATGTGTGTTGGGGGGGGCGGGGAGGGGGGCCGGGGTCTGGCAGGGTATTAGGTTGGAGGGCACCTTGGGCCTGTCTCTGAGGCAACCACAGGCAAAGGTGAGACGTTCTCATTTCTGTACTTAGGTCTTCCCTGATCTTTTCTCGGAAGTGGACTTACCCCAACAAGCATCCAGTGAGTGAGGGTAAGAGAAGGTGGAATGGCGGGCTGTGAATGCCAGGGAGCCTGAAGGGGCCAAACGGTGGTAGCTTAGTGAACGGCATTTTCTTCCCTTCTTTCAATTTAGGTCAGCCGTAGACTCCGGTTTCACTGTATGGATGGGCTCCAGGCAACAAAGCGGGCCGTGACTGGCTAGACACAAGAGACCCAAAGAGCTGTGACACAGGCCCTTGCCCTTTGGCGACTCATAGTCTCCTTAGAGAATTGAAATGTGTGTGTATGAAGGATATAAAACCGACCAAACTCTCCATTGATGGTGGAATGCAATGTCGGATGAGGGATTCCGATAGTGATTCCTTTTAGGGATCCTGGAAACGCTTCACAGATGAAGGAGATTTAAATGCTGTCCTAAAAACACGGTAGAATTTGGAAGGCATGGGGGTGGAGGCAAAGGACAGCAGGCATAAATGCTGGACCCCCATGGGGCACTTTGCTCAAGGGTTCACTGGCCGGTGGGCTGGGGAGGAGATGGGGCAAATCAGGCTGGAGAAGTGAGTCAGGACCAAATTGTTCAGGGCCCTGTATGCTAAATTTTTGTCCGACAGAAAATTTGTTTTGAGAGAGGTGATGAGATAAGGGTGGGAGTTAGAGGTTTTACAGTGGAAGATATTGTAGGGGAGATTTTGCTAGCCCCCAAATGTGGTGTCTCAAGAAACTCTAGCTATGGGATACAGGATGAATGGTTGGGGTACAAAATAGTCTCCTCAATCTGCTACTCTAAGAATCGGTCATACCCCAAGTGACAGAAAAGGCCCAAAATAACACTGACTTATGAATGTTTGGTTTCTTCACATTCTAAAAATTCAAGAGTAGGTAGTTCAGGGATTGGATGGTTTTCTATGGTGTTAGGGATCCAAATTGTTTGTTAGCTTACGGATCTGCAGTGCATGACTTTTCTTCCCAATAGCTTCTCATGGGCCAAAATAGCTGCTGCAACTCCAGCCTTCACATGTCATTCCAGGCAATGGGAAGAAGTATGGAAATCTAAACATTGCCATGAATTCCTTGACAGTTCTCCCACTGAGAAGTGGGGATTATGTCCTCGCCCCTTGAGTAGACTACTTTGTGCACCAGAAGATGGCAGAAGTGATGTTACACCAGTTTCCAAGTCCAGGTCTTAATAAATTGGCAGCTTCCCCAGTCTCTAGGAACATTCTGGAAACCTTGAGCTGCCACGTGACATACCTGACTATCCTGATGGCCGTGCTGGAGAGGCCCTGTGGAAGGACTACATTTGACAGTCTCTGTTGAACCCAGCCTTCCAGCCTTTTCCACCAAGAAGCCATTGTGGCCCCCATTGACTAGCCCACCCCCCAGCTGAATATCACCAACTGACTCTGGGGATTGAAAAACATACCACCCAGCGGGCTCTATCCAAGTTTTAAGTTCACAAAATTGGGAAAGACAATAAAAATGATTGTTGCTTTAAGTCACAAAGTTTTGGGACGATTTGTTATGCAGCCATAGATAACTAGAACAAAATTTAGTGCCTGGAATTGGGCTGCTGCCATAACAAAAAGCTACCACATGGCCTTGGCTTTGGGATGAAGCATTGGGCAAAATCTGGGAGGACCTTGCAAGGATTGTTAATAAAAGCTGGAGGGACTTCAGAAAACTATTGTGAGAGCCTGGAGGGCACTGAGGAAAATGTTATTGGAGGCTGCTAGGAAGTTTGGCACATTATCGCCCGTGATCACATGGAAAATGGAAAGGATACCCAATGGACACAAGGGTCTGTCTGAAGAGTAACCAGGAAGAAGATGTGACATACCACTAGCTGCCCCCAGCACCTGGGAGAAACTACGAGAAGAAACAGATGGTCTAGGGAAGGTAGTATTAAGGAACAGAGCAGAGCTCAGAGAAAGGGGCCGGACTTTCTGAGTTTCATTTCTATTTTCTCCCACCAAAAGCATCTCATGGTGACAAATAGTTTCAGGACAAAGATCAGATCCAGGACACTCTCTGTATGGCATGCCCTCAGGGTGATGATCTCAAGGTACCTGGAAAACCTCTTTTAAGACTTTAGAAGGACTTCAGGATATGGCTATCAGGCTTCTAGGAGTCTTAAAGGCAGGCCTTATAGACTTTATCAGTTAGACAAGAAGGATTTTAAGAATGTTGAGGGCACATGGGGTGCCTAGGTGGCTCAGTTGGTTAAGCATCTGCCTTCAGCTCAGGTCATGATCCCAGGGTCCTGGGATCGAGTCCCACGTCAGGCTCCCTGCTCAGTGGGGAGTCTGCTTCTCCCTCCCGCTCTGTCCACACCCCACCACCCCAGCTCACGCTCTCTCTCTGTCTCAAATAAACACATAAATAAAACCTTAAAAAACAAAAACAAAAAACAAGAATGTTAAGGGCATTGTCCACAATAGCTCCTGACTAAGAGCCTCTGGGAGCAGAACATGGCTCTAGCCAGGGAACTGGAGACAGGAGTCTGGCTGGATTTTCAAATTGCTATGGACCAGTTGCCCACACAGGCTTCCCCTCCTCTCTGCTTTCGAAGGGAGGGTGTTAAATGGAACTTTCTTAAAATCCTGATGTCCCCATCATTCGTTGCAGGTGTGGGAGCCATGGAGTTCTTTCTTGAGTTCCGTCTTCAGAACATGGCACTCTAAACTTGAGGAGCTGCTCCTGAAGAAGCTCCTGGACGAACCTGCCTGAGGTAATGTGAGGTAGGACCTCGCGTCAGAGCCTGAAGCCGAGGTGGAAAGAGACCTTTGTTGGGGGGTTCTGGAGTTTTGTGTTTTGGAACAAATGTAAGTAATCCGTGCTGGAGAGTGGCCTTTGGTGGACTAAATATAGCGCACGTTCTTTGAGGCGTGCCCACCACGCTTTGGGTTTGGGTCACAAACCGGCTGGATTCAAGGGCCCGTTCATTTGAGGCAACCTCACAGTCTAGTTTGAATGCAAACGAAAACATTGTAGGTTAATCCTCGGGGTCTATGAATCCTCTGTCAGCACTTTACATCTGGACTCTGAGGGATGGTACACCGACAGCACCGAACGGGGGGCGGCATGGAAGGAAGTGGGTGAGAGAACCACCAAACATGCCACAAGGCTGTGGGGGGCGCCCCTCGTTGGGGGAGGGGGCACAATCTCAGGGGTTCCCTGGGGACCCTCATGGCAGGTCACATGTGGAAGGGCAGAGGCAGCAACTGAAGAACTGCACTTGGGCCGCAGGAGCCGGTGGTGAGAGGCCGCTCCCGAGACAGGCGGCTGGCAAGGCCCAGTGCCTCCTGCGCTCCCTCCCAGAAATCCCCGCCCTCCGCCCTCCCCCTGTCAGAAAACTTAACTGACTGAAGGAAACGGATTCTATTGCACACAATCATAATTGCCTCGAGTGAAACAATAAAAAAAAGTTTTACTGCTCCTCTGCAGTTTAGTTGTTAGAAAGAAAGTAAAGTGGAGTGTGCCAATTTAAGAGGCCGGAACGAAGTTTCCTTTGGGGACAAAAGCCGGAGCTGTCAAATGCCTGGTGGCTGGTGAAAGCGGTGCGGCAGCGGTGGGATGTGACAGCAGGCGCCAAGAGAGGGAGCGGGCTGAGAGCTGCGCCTGGGAGCCTGGTCCTTCTTTCTCTCTTCATAACTTTTTCCTAAATGAGCAAATGCCCTGCTATAGAAATGTCCAGCATTTTCCAAATGACGTTCCAGATAGAGGCAGTCGACTTTCTGAGAAAGCACTTAAAACCAAACTTCGGGAGCAGATTCTGGGCCCTCCTGACGCTAGTAAAGGGGCAGGTGGCGGCGGGCCCTGGGGGGCGGATGGGGTAGGGGCTGGCCTTGGTCAGGAGGCAACGCCGTGGGGAAATGGGACATACACTTGAAAACATACATTTTTATTCCGGATTGGGTGTGTCTTTCCATTATACGAGGGAACAAATGACCCAGGCTGCTGGTCAGGACTCCTGGTGACGGGACCCTGGACCAGGCCAAAGAGCCTGGGCCTACAGCTCACCCTTGCCTTGGCCTCATCAACCTTCCAGATGGCGCCGGGGACCCCGCCCGGACGGCTCTCCGGGACCACTGGGCGGAAGGATCAGAGCGGCATGGGCCACCCTGGATGGGAGCAGAGCCGGTGCCTTGCCCACCGGCATCTCTGCGCACTCGCCCCGCGCTGCCTCAGTGAGCCCACCCGCCCCTCCCACGTCACGGTGGCTACCGTGGCCTGCCCGGAGCGAGGGGCCACGCTGCAGATCTTGTTTCAGGAAGCAGCGTGGCCTCTGGCCTAATTGTAGGGGTGGGAGCACGGAGGCAGCCACAGGCCTTTCCTCTGCCAACAAAAAGGCTGAAGTTCAGTCCTCCTTGGTTTCATTTCAAAGAAAGCTAAAAACCCCCTCATTTCGCCTAAGTGCTGCCTTCACAGAGTGAAAATGGACACTTTTATTTGTCTCTGCCCACTGCTTTCTGCACCCCACCTGCTTCGGAGGTGGTCTAATGGGTAAATTACTCATGTCCTGCTAATCAGTTCCAGGGCCTGCGACAGGAAAGTGAAGGAGGCCAGTTACCACAAGCGTTCCTCCCGCCCGAGCCGTGAACCCAGCGAACTCTCTGCTTCCATCAGGGCCCTGGCTCCCACTGGGCGCCTTCTGGGAGCCCTCATCTGGGTTCAACTGGGGCTCCTTTGGATGAGAACTCCCAGGAGAGCTTCCTACTCAGGCCTCTTGAAGGGGCCGGCGGAGTCTGACCTGGGGTAGGAGGAAGCTGTTCCTGCCACCCCCAGCCCCCATCAGTTCCCAGGGAGCACGGCAGGGCCCCAGGGCCTTCCGAGACTCAGTTGGACAGCATTTTTAAAGACATATTTTATTTATTAAAATTAGAAAAGTTAAAGACCCAGTCTTTCTTAAGCTTGTAAGTTCAGCTTCTAATAAATCTAGCATTCATTTTGAACTTGAAATGTTTGATCCCATTTTTTTTTTTTTTTTGAGAGAGAGAGTGCACAGGCACACAGGATTGAGGGGTGCAGAGGGAGAGGGAGGGAATATTAAGCAGGCTCCATACCCAGCGCAGTGCCTGACCCCGGGCTCGATGTCAAGAGCCTGAGCTCATGACCTGAGCCGAAATCAGGAGTCACATGCTTAACCGATGGAGCCACCCAGGCAGTCCTGGTTGGTCCCATTTTGAGTCCTCATCTTACCTACCTGCTACACTTAAAAGCTTGGAAGACTGTGAAATTTTCCATACTAGTCTTAGATTTCCATGCAGTTCAGTCCAGCCTGAACTGCATGGACCAGGCAACCTCACAGTCTAGTTTGTGAGTTTTCCTCTGTCCCCCTTTCCATCCAAATGCCCCGTTGTCTTAGGGGAAATTATGACCTGAGAAATATGCTAAAATGTGACGTTTCCTCAAATGTAAATATGGAGGCTTTGTTCTCAGCAAACTCCATTTTGTCATACGTGCTTTGACCACGTGGCCAAGGATGTTTTTGAGCCTGGAGCCAGCTGCCTTTTTCCCCATACAGACCAGAACATTTCAGGAAGCGCCCCTCTCTTTGCGTCCCTTCTGCTTCTCTCTGGAAGCCTGGGTTGGAACATGCTTGCCTCTGAGTGGGCTGCTGACAGGGCACACTGTCCCCTCAGCAGGCTGAGGCCCATCTGGGCACCTCTTCCTCGGTCCTGCCCCAGGCCCGCCTCCATACTCCGCTCATCTGTCTCATCCCAGGCCTGGGGGGAAGCGAGGTCCCTCACTCACCTGCGGCCCCGCCACAGCCCACCTGGTGACATACCTCCGGCACCTCATCTCCAGACCCCAACTCACAACCATGATTCAGTCAACGAACATCATTAGTCCGTCGCTGATCTTTCAGGATTTCCCCAGCGGCATATTCTCTATTTTAGAAAACTGGTTTTGTATTAATGGATATTTTCATGAGAAGTGATCTTTCAGGTGTGACTTGGGAGAGAAAGTCATTGCTGGAAAATTAGGGAGATGTCCAATCTTCAACACACACACACACATGCACCCCACAGACAATAGATTTTTAACGAAGGACGTCTTTGGAGAGTTTTAAACGAGTCCCCTCCCTGTGTTGTTCCTGGGCTACGAGCAGGGGTCCTTAACAATGATGGGGGAGGAGGGGACTTGAGTTGCCAGTCCTCCCGGCGGAAGCCCACCGTTGACGGGCCTGAGCCGCTCTAACAGCGCGGGGCTGGCGTGAAGCAGCCTGGGCTTGGCTTGTTGAAAACCAGTAGTTGTGTAACACTTCGACTAGGAAATTAGAAAGTTGCCCTTGGGGATCCATATATTTTAATTTCGGGGCCTTAATTCATGAGCAAGTCTATTCAATGAGGAACAGGCTCGGGGAATTGCGCGGAGGGAAAGAAAATGTCCACCAGGCCAATTACACCAACTCCGGACCTTCCCCAGCGCTGAGGCCCCTACGACCTGCCTGTGAGAAAGTGCGGGCCCTTTCCCTGGTTTGCGTGTGTTTCAGGGAGCAGGGATTTCTGCTTTTACGCAGGTTGATTTATTATTTTTTTTTCTTGGTAATTGTTGAAAAACAAAATAAAACCTCCTGTGAGCCTTTTGGAACTTCTGGAAAAGTCCCTTTGCTGAGGAGAGCTGACTCCGAGAATTGCGGAGAGCAGGGCTGCGAACCACTTCTCTGCAGCCCTTTCTTTCCTGGGTGTGTCCGGTGACATGAGGGCTCCTCGGGATGCCGGGAGGGAGCAGGGCCTGTCCCAGGGCCACCAGCCAAACTGGGTTTATGTTGGCTGGAGGCCCTAGAAAACCTTGCTGATGGTACAAAAGGACGGCTGCTCCGTGAGGGGAATAAAATTCTTCTCCTCACCTCGAATTATAAGAAAGAGAAAAAGGTGGGGCACCTGGGTGACTCAGTGGGTTAAAGCCTCTGCCCTTGGCTCAGGTCATGATCTTAGGGTCCTGGGATCGAGCCCCGCAACGGGCTCTCTGCTCAGCGGGGAGCCTGCTTCCCCCTCTCTCTCTGCCTGCCTCTCTGCCTACTTGTGATCTCTCTGTCAAATAAATAAATAAAATCTTAAAAAAAATGAAAGAAAGAGAAAAAGGTAACTGAAAAAAGGAAAAAAACAGAACGAAGTTTACAATGTCTTCATATAAGAGTCCTTTTAACCCAGAGCTACCGTCTTATGCTTTGAAGGCCACTTCGAGGCAGTTTCCACTTGTAACCCCACCTCAGGGGGTTTAAAGTGGGGGTGGTGGGCATTCTGTGCCAGGGTAAGTGTTTTGCAGGCCTGTGGGACGGTCACACTTCCGTAGGTGGGCGGGTGGCCATTCCTAAAAACGAGGGAGAGAGTCTGTGGGGTTGGTTCAATCAGGGTAGAAACTGCCGTTGGTAGACCTCTCAGGGTCACTGCCAGCATGTCCTTGACACCTGTGCTGTCCCCTTCCTCAGTGGCCACCTCACCTGGATCCTAGTGCCTGCCAGACAGGGAACTGGGGACATGGGGACATGTGGACTTCTTCCCCACAGCTCTCTGGGTCTGCCTGGGCCACGGAGGGGATGAGGGCCCCCTTGTGATGTCGTGCACAGTGAGGACTGCTGTGCCTTCCAAAGCCTGCAGACACGCTGGGATCTGTGTGACCCTCTGGGATTTGAAAAGTTTCCATCTCCGCAGAATCCCATCTCCTGTTTTTCTACGCTGACCCAGTCTCTTGCCCTCAGCCGGACCCTGGGGAGACCGAGGGTGGCAGGAGAAGGGAATCCCATGGAAGCTTCCGGTGCTGGGCAGAAGAGGACTTAGGGTCAGTGAGGGTCATTCGGTATTGGCTGGGCCTCTTAGGCAGGTGGGGGACTTTACAGGGTCTCTCATGCAGCTCATTTGCATATCTGTGACATCATCCTGAGCCCCCCAGCCCTCTTATCTCCTATAGTCCTGCCTTGCCATTGTCATCACTGCCCATGGTGGCTCAGGTTTCCCTGCTCCGTTTGGGGTCCGTGTCACATCTTGCTCTGCGACCGTGTCCCGCCCACCTTTGCCTTCGACTCCAGCCACCCGGAGCTCCGCGACTCTCCCAAAGTGAATAACCTGTGCTGCATTGCTTGCTTTTTTTCCTTTATTGTATTGACAGAGACCCAACTTCTAGAAAGCGCTTAAGGTGATTCAGAAGATATGTAAAAATACAATCAGATAAGACAAATTATTTTCTGACTCAATGAATTTCAGTGCTTTCCAGCCCTAAGAACCTAGAGATTGACACATCTGAGATCTCTTCGACTCAAGGGTTTACCCGGAAACCACCCCGAAGTCGACACATAAGTAAGCAGTCCTGGGTTTGGAAGGAAGGAAGATCCACCACTTGGCGCCTCTCGTTCAGTTATGTGGTGACGGATGGTGATTCCAGTTTCATGCCTGTAAATCTTTTTTACTCGCTGGAGTGTATGGCCCCCGGCGAGAGGCGTGATCAGTCACCTCTGTGGCCAATGCTTGGGCCCGCGGCAGGCGTGTAAGAGAACTTCAGGCCTGATTTGAGCCCAGCCCTGGAGATAGTTGTTCATAAAGTCTATGGCCAATGACAGCACATTTTCCTCACCTGCCCCTATGAAGGAGGCCAGTTGCTGCCTGCCCTCGAATCTTTTTAAATCTCTATAGCTTTTAATAAACTATCCAGTGTCTGTGCTGGATTTTTATTTATAATTTATTTTTTAAAAAAGATTTTATTGACTTATTTGACAGAGAGAGAGAGCACAAGCAGGGGGAGTAGAGAGGGAGAAGCAGGCTCCCCACTGATCAGGGAGCCCAGTGTGGGACTCGATCCCAGGACCCTGGAATCATGACCTCAACCAAAGGCAGATGCTTAACCGACTGAACCCCTGTACTGGGTTTTTAAGCAGAGAAACAGACCCTGGGGAGTTTCCACAGAAAAGGAATTTCGTGGAAAGATGGCCAGTAGCTCATAGAATGTGTAGAAATCCTTGGACTCTGCAAGTGGCAGGAGCAAGGATAAGGGATGGGTAGCAATGGGACCCAAGGTGGTCCCCATTGCTGCTGCTGACTTGCCACCACGCGGGTCCTGGAGTCACAAAACTGTCACTCCCACAGCCGTTCCTCAGTGGCCTCAGCTCTGAGCCTCACTCCCTCAAGAATTAAGCCCGGGGTTGCAGTCCATGCCTTGAGAGGCAAAACTACTGATTTGACTTTGCTTTCCTCTCCAGCTGTCCAGTTCCATTATAGGCAGCCACCAGGCCCCATAATCCTTGCCTCTGTCATGCCCCGAGTGCCATTCTGTCACGGATCCAGCCCCATCCCCCAAGCCCTGCCCTCAGTGGGCATTCATTTCAGGGGACCTCAGGTAATAATTTAGCTAGCTCTTTTCCTGCTTTGGTTCATGATCCCATCTCTGAACAATGGAATTGCTCTGCCCTCGGCCAAGTGACGATCTGGGTGCATCCCCACTTCCCTTGGAGTCGGTTAGCGGCCATCCGCTTATAGTGAGCCGTGCGTCCCCTGCTAGACTGTCAACTCCAGGAGGGCAGGAAATGAAGAAATGATTGCAATGGCCCTCTGCATCACTGGGCTATGCTTAGAAAATTCTTCTCTGGAATTCTAGAACCTTCCCTGCACAGCCAAGATCATCCATCAAAGACTGTGTATGTTTTTTCAGGGAGCAGCAGCATCGTAGGTGGGACCCTTGGTCTTCTCTGAAAGGCCAGAGAGGGAACAACCTGGGGTTGTAATCCTCCAACCCATCATTGTTTCAAGTCAGTGATGGAGCAATGGGTGGGTTAACTTGCTAACTTGGGCTGGGGGATCCATCCGTGCTAACCTGGGGTGGGGGCCCCAGAGCAGGGGCTCGCTTCTTCTTGCTTAACTCCTCAGTGAAGTGGATTCAGGTGGAAACTCTTAGACCTTCCTGTTGAACTATGACCTCTGAGTGACCAGCTGAGACCGAGAGATTCAGGTTTGCGAATATTTGAGATAGCGATCATTTACAGAGCATGGATTAGAAATTTATTTTAAGATTTTATTTTATTTTACTGAGAGAGAGAGAGAAAGAATCTCAAGCAGACTCCCTGCTGAGCAAGGACCTCCTCCCACCCGACTCAGGGCACGATCGTGACCCTAACATCCTGACCCAAGCCAAAATCAAGAGTCAGATGCTTAACTGACTGAGCCACGCAGGTGCCCTGCTTAGAAATTCTTCTAAGTGAACGAGGGACTGAAGTGTTTTGTCGAGTCTTTGCTGAGTGATAACTGGGCACACGCTTGTTAGTCTCTGTACCAACATGACAAATAGAGCTCACTAGATCCGCTGGTGTCCGCCGCCTTCATTTCCGGGGACGCCCGTGGGCGAGAACTACCCAAGGGGAAGCCGTCATGTGCGAGTCCGTCTTGGAGAAAGCTGCCTATTCGTAAAAGGCATGGTTGCCAAATGGAGCCGCTTTTAGCCAGACCCGCCCTGAAGGGGCCCTCAGATCTTCCACTCCAACGTCTGCACCTGAAGGGAAACAGTACTTAAGGCCCACGCTGGCCTGGAACTCTCATTTACCCCTCCTTCTAATTTAAGAATCCTGAGATTCTCGATGCCGATTCTGGCCAAGGAGACGGAGAAGTTAATGACCTGAACCTGAAAGCTGGAGGCTTCTCAGCCCTTTCCGAGGCCTTGTGGCTTCTCTTCTGACTGGACGCTTGCTCTCCCGATGGCTTCCCCCCATCGCGTGCTAACGCTGCCCGGGTCTGAGGACTTGGCTGGGCCCCCTGGTCCTGGTGCGGAGCCTGCGACTGGCCGTGACCCACCCGTCCTCCCGCCAGGTTCCCGGATGTCCCGCCGGGGGGAGGGAGGGGAATCTGTCCCCTGCGTGGGCGGGAGGCAGCGGCCGGCGGCCTGAAGCTGCGCAGCTGGGACTCATTGGGGCCCAGCCCAGCGTGGAACCTCGTTCTCTGTCAAGTGCAGGCCAACTGCATCTGCCCCACACCTTCTTCACGCGAAACGTTCTCCTGGCTTCTTTGGGAAGTAATTTTACCCGAGCCCGTCCAGGCTGAGGCGAGGAGCTGAAATTTTAGCAGAGGCCCCTTGGAAAGCCGGAACACAAATTAAACAGCTCAGGATAGGATCCTTTTTACCCGTTCCAACGCTGATTACACGGCCTCCAGCTGGAATGCGGAGCGTGTACCTCGGAGCACACGCTGACACAGCTGGAGTTTATCAGTGGGCCCACGTTAACCCATTGGTTCTGGGACGTGGGATTTCCTGGACCCGAAGCACGAATTTTTGCACATTTTTGGGGGTCTTTTCTTTCTGACTTTCAGGGAAGCAGGGGGCGTGTGTGGGCAAATAGGCCAACTCGGGAAGCAGCAGCTGGGTGCCCCATTTGCTTCCCATAGCCAACAGAGGAGCCCGGAGAGAAAGGAAAACATGTTCTGGAAGGCCATTTGTTTATTGTTCCTCGCAGGTACACTGAGGTCCCCATGTTCCCGCCCCACGCTATACCTTTAGCCTGTAGCCTTTGGAAGGTAAGACCTGACATAACACTGACCCTCATCACCCCTCCCTGCACCGATTCAAGAGGCGTGGGAATGTCGGAGTGGAGAGGCAAAACTCCCCCTCTCAGGAGGGGTGCTGGCAGTCTCTGAGCCAAGTCCCCCCCCTCCAGTCCTTCATCAGGACCCTCAAGGAAGAGTCACGAGAGGCAGTGGTGCCCGGACTGGTGCTGGGGTGCCAGAAACAACCAGAAAAAACCGTAGACAACTTCTCGCAGGTGCTCACAATTGGCTTGATGCTTCTCCCGCCCCCTCTTTAGAGCAGCTCAGAGCTCACCCAGGAGCCTGCCGGGAGCGAGACCATCATTAAAAGCTAAACTTGAGCGGTGGAAGGCAGTCCCTGCTTGGACCGGCTTTCCCGGGGGCTGAACAGGCGCAGCCCCGGTAGTTCTCATGGCTGCGGGAGCCCCCGAGTAAGGTTGCCTCATCTAGGGCCAGGTACCCCCGCTTCCAGTTCGTGCTAGCTCCTGCTGCCCGCTCGGGCTCTCCTGCATCTCAGCCTTCTGCAGAAACTTCTCTGCAAAGGTCACCACCCGGTACGTATGTGTTCGTCCATGGTCTAGTGGCTGGTGGGTAAATAGCGCTGGTATTTTCCCGTGCGCTGCAAATGTTCAGAACTCAGCGGCTGAGTCTGCATATCGCGGGTACACGTTGGCCCCCCTCGACCACGGCTGCCCCTTTCCCGAACACCCTGACTCTCCCTGCTGGATCCCTGCCTCAGGCCAGTGATCCGAGGCCTCTGTTTTCAGTCAGCACACTGGCGGGGTGGGACTGCCCAGGAGACCCTCCAAACATCCCTCCAAGGCCCAGGGCGATCGGGGAGGGGCCCAGCATTGAGAGAATGCAGAAGCCTGCATAGTTTATCTCCTTTACGATTAGGCCCTGGGCAGCTCAGCACTTGGTAAAGCAGTCTTAAAAAGTAAATAAGGAAAGGACACAAAAAGAGCTAATAGTCTTGCCCTTAGACCTGACTCTTGCTTACTTGCAAACACCCTAGAAGCCAGTGCAGATTTGTTTGAAAGACCTGGGTAGTGGTGAAGCAGGTGGGGGAAGGGGAGCTCAGGCAGGTGTGGAGAGGAGGTGGGAGACACCGGACCGGGCAGCTGGAGGCCCCGGCTTCTGAGCTGCGGGGCTGGAAGTCCCTCCTCCCCCACTGGGAAGGGAGGCCCGGAGGCGGTGGAAGGGGCACCCAGGAAGGCAGAGGGCTGCCAGACTGCACCCCCGCAGTCCCATTCCTCGGCTCAGCACGCTGCAGGGAAAGCGCTTGGATCATTAATAGAAAAGAAAGGTAGAGAATATTGAATTTCTGATTAGGCCTGCTGCCTGCTGCTCATCAGCTCAGCTCTGAGTCCTCATGGGCCATGGATTGTTGTTATGACTGGTGAATAAATGATTATTATCTACATAATATCCCCAGCATAAAGGGCCCAGGCCACCGTGGCTCCAGCGCCATCCCTCAGGGGTGGGGAAGGGCTGAGTCGGGGCAGCCATTCTGCGCTCCATGGTGGCTCTGGGGCCTCCTGGTAAAGCCATACCTGAGAACACCATCAGGGCAGACACCCAGGGCTTGCCGCCTGGCCGGTAGACGGGGCTCAGGAAGGGGCAGGAAGAGAGGTAGGGGAGGCCCACGTGGCCTGTGACTTGCACCAAGCCCGCCCCAAGCCATCCCAGCTCTGCGCATGCCCCCTCTGAGTGGCCTCTCTGCCCAGCAGACCCCAGGCCCTGCTGCGTGCAGGGGTGCCACCTGTAAGGTGCAGAGGCAGGGCCTCGCCTGAGCCGAGCTGGAGTGATGAGGGGCTGCTTTAGTGTTTGGTGAGCACCTTCCTAAATGCGAGCCTGTCACAGCATTTCCTTGTCCTGCTCTCCCTCTGGGCACCGCCCAGAGACCCAAGGGCAGGGGAAGCTGCAGGTCCCCTGCTGGGGTCACGTAATGCAGGCACGGGGCCGAAGTCACATTTAATTTTCCTAAGCTGTTACATCTCAACCTCTGGAAGGCACGGCTCCCTGGAAAAGGGGTCTCAGCCTCGCCTGCACGGTCCCCCCTTCTGTGTGCCAAATGGCTCCAGCTTCTAAGGTCCCCAGGGGGCCATCAGTTAGCCCGGAGAAGTCAGCAGGTGCACTGCCAGCCGCCTGCCCAGCCGCCGCTCCTGGGAGGTTTCACCCTCCCGTCCTCTTGAGACCCTTCCAGCTTCAGGATGATCATTGTCCACCCAGGACGAAGACCAGAGCTGGGTCGAAGCTTCCGAAGGCCAGCTCGAACCCCGTGGGCCTTTGGCACCGGCTCCGATGGCGGCTCTAAGAAAAAGCAGGGCTTCCTGGTCCCCACGGGCCCCTCCCGCCTGCAGTTTCCTTCCTCTGGTTTTGTAATCTCTGTTCATCGCCAGGCACTTTCCATTGTAAGTGACTTCATCGTGGACTCAAGGCTCCGTCAGTCCGGCGAGCGGGGACCGAGCCAAATGGTGTTCCGATCAGCTCATCCTCTAGCGTGTTCTGGGCTAGCTCCCAGCACAAACATGCACCTCTGTGTGCTGCCGGTTCCCCGGACGGGCCTGAGGCCCCCTCTGCCGGCGGCCGGCCTCCATGGCACCCGGCAAGAGGCCCTGCCAGCGGCGGCCAGCCCGGCCATCTGCACCGGAGTAGCAAACTCGGAAAGTCGACAGGCATTTTTCTCAGCACCTTAACATGACTGATAAGAGGAAGGACAGACAGCGTTTGTCCCGCTGCTCATACTTCGGTAGCGCCCACTCCCCTCCGTTGACTTAAGCAAACTTCTGTGCTTGGGGGCCACTTCCAAGTTCAGGGTTTAGACGCGGGGCCCTTCATGGTGTGTGGCACAACCTCCCGCAGGCTCAGGAGAGCTTCGTCGCATTGGGTCCGTGTGCTGTTGGCGTCTTCACTCAGATCTGCCATGTTGAACAGAGATCCCAGCCCGTGGCAACGGCCTGTGTTTCCCGATACATGTGTGAGCCACTCCATGAATGACTCAGTGCATGGCTCTGGGAGAAAGGTCTGGTCACTGAAATAGCAAGAAATGACAAAGGCCTGTTCTCTGAGGCCGGTCACCAGTTGCTCTCCGAAGCTGCCCACCCTGGTACCCCGCCCCCCCACGCCGACGCCCCGTTAGCATCGTCTGGGCTCTGTCGACAGTCCTCCAGAATGCGTAAGCTAGAGGTTCTCGAACGTCTTCCTGAACACCTCATGTTGAAATCCTCACAGGTAGACCAAGGTGCAGGCAGATAAGTATCAAGTCTGGCCACATAGAATAAAAATAGAGCAATGACCCAAAGGGTGCTGCTTTTTTTTTTTTTTTTCATTGCCTCTCGGGGCGGATTTCCTGGGGAGTAGGAGTGTGAAGCATTTGCCCCTTGCCTCAGGAAATCCTGACTCCCCAGATGGCGGTTAGAGCAAACCCCTCTGTCCCCTCCCCCTCAGAACCAGGAAGAGGCCTAAGCAAAGACCTTTCGCTTGGCTTTGGAAGGCCGGGGGGACAAGGACAATGGCTTTTGTGGTAATTGGCCAGTCTTAAGGGAGAAGTCTTCTGTCACAGCTTCTGAGCAAGGGTGAGGCCCAGAGCATGGCCTGGGAAGGGCAGGCAGGTGGCCCACCGCCCACGCCGTCCTCCTGAGGTACACAGCACCTCTCTTTGGCGACGCAGCTTGCTTGTGGTCAGCTCTGACAGGCTGGCCCCTCTTCCGGGTCACGGGGACCCTTCTGTCCCATCCCAGATATCCTCACATGACCCTGTGGGAACACTCCTCTAACCGCCCCCCCCAAAGGGACTGCCCTGCCAAGACCTATTTCCACATTAGGTCCAAGCTCCTTGCTGGCTCCCTGAGGCCTGGCGCCTCTCCCCACCGTGGGCCCCTCTGTCCTCCTGGCGCCGCATGCGTCCCCCCAGCTCTCTAGCCTTTGCCTTTCGTTCTCTCAGCAGCCACACCTCACCTGGTTTTCCCTCCAGCCTGTCGCCCCCAGGCCACATTCCATCTCCTTCCCTTGTCCATCCTCGTCTAATCAGAACTCCATCTTGAATGCCCCCTTTCTCAACTCCCGTGGCCCTAAGGCAGAACTTGCTGGTGTCTTTGTCTCTGTGACTCTGTAATAAATCCCTTGAGAGAGAGACTGTGGTGACAGAGGGCGGGTCCTCTACAGGCTTCGGCTCTTGGGCTCCGGTCCTGGTTCTGGGCTCCCCTTTAGCCCTGACAAATTATCCCACCTCAGTGGCTCCCAACTGTTGGGGGGAGAGTGGAGCACACGATCTTGCTATGTTTGGACACTTTTTGGATTGTCACCAATGGGCTGGCACTCCCGACCTCTGTCACGCCAAGGCCGGGGATGATGCGGAACGTCTTACACTGCACAGGGCTGGCCCTCCAGCAGAAATTATCTGGCCCCAAATGCCTGTAGTACCAAAAAGTGAGGAACACTGCCCGGCCTTTAGTCCCTTCACCTGTAAAGGAGGAAGTTGTGAACAAATTCCCTGAACCAGCATCAAATGAACGCTTCTTAGGGATTATGGCCTTTGATCTTCGTGGAAACCAACTGCATGGCCATGAGGATGGTCCCTGCTTTGTAGACAAGAAAGCGATGTTTGCAGCCCCAAGGAGGCCGCCAAGGGTGTACAGGGGCCCAGCTGGGTCTTTGGAGCTCACCCTCTAACCATTGGTTGTGTCACCTCAAGACAATTTTTGTAAAAGCGCTTGGAAACATAGAAGGACCCTATAAATGGGACTGTGGTTCTCTCTCAGCACGGAGGTGGGCATGCAGCTGGGTTGCAATAAATCCTTGCAGATTAATTCAATATGGCTTCCTCCTGTGAGTCAGGAGAGGCTGAAAAACTGAGGGAGGCTGTGTGGCCCGCAGGTTAGGTTACAGAAACTTGGAAAGTGCTGGAAGCCGGGAAGAGTCTCGGTGGCCCCAGAAGAGCCTCAGACCGCATGAGTAGGACCCACACCCAGCCTGACCACCATTCAGAGGACATGTGGCCCCTGTGCACATTAGCAGGGCACCTGTTCAAACAGCTGGCCAATGGAACCAGCAGCCAGGACCCAGGGCAGTCTGGGGACAACAGTGCTGTCACCCATGGTTGTTGACCAACAGCTTGCAGGACTGGGCAGGACAGGGTGATGTCCACAGCATGACTGTCCCCTGCAGTGATGCCGTGTTCTCTGTTGAGAAGGATTTTAATCTCCAGGGAGAGGTTACCATGTTCCTTGTGGGGAACACACATCCCCGAGGACGGAAGGCCCAGCCTTGGCTGTAAACCCTCTACCAGTTCACGGTTGACCATCTTCTTCCTACATTTCACCGCACGTGAAGTCATCGTGGCTCGCCTATCATGACCTGGCCAGATTTGAAGAGCAAAGGTCCTCATCACCATTCATCGCTTCCTCTTTGTTTTTCCATTTGGGAAGTTCAAGATGAAATTTGTATCTGGAAATCTCTTTCCTAGGTTCTCCTCCAAAAATAAGCCTGAGCTCAGGAGTGGTTCTTCTCAAGCCCTGGGCTTTAGAGCCTATAAGACTAATGACATTAACAAAATTCTCTGAGTAACACACAGGAGGCAACATAGTCCTTCTGGTAGGATGAGCATCAGTCCAATAAGAAAATGACGTATTGCCCATTTCCCTGTAAATAGAAATGGGCCACATCAATTTCTCTTCTGCCTGTGAATGATGACCAGTTTATCAAGTATACACTGAATAATGATTTCTATGGGGACAACAGCTCTTATGATAAAGTGCGACTGCTCTAGCTGCATTATTATAAACAGCACCCAATTTATGGAGTTAGGAAGCAGATACATTTCTCAGAAATGTGTCACCATTATCTAGAACCAGCCATAAAAATCTAGGCTGTCACGTATTTTCTGGCTGCAAACTTGAAGCAATTAATATTCCTATAAAACAGTCTTGATCACAAGTCCAATTTAGAAATGGGTTGTTCAATATGATGATTACATTCCAGAGCTGGAACTTCCTATGGCCGAATGTGAATAGCCAAATGTGACCGATCTTATACAGTCTTTTCAGACGGAAGGAACTGTTTGAGACATTGGGGATTTTTGGTGAATTTCAAATGAGGCACCTTCACCTTAGGAAAAGGCCACAATCTTGCTCGGCCTCCCAGAGGAAGATGAGTCATTGGTATTTTCCTGCATCAAACACCATGGCTGTTCCCTAGGCATGAGTCAGCGTGCACGGAGGGAGTGCATGCACGCCCAGGTGGACACTGCACCAGGATGGATGGTAGAATCTCAACTCCGCTGTCCCAGGAGGGCTTAGATGGCACTTTTGTCGTCTTCCCCAGCTCAGGGAGGCCACACAAAGCACCAAGGACCCCAGATGACAGCTCGGAGACATGAAATGGTGGGAGGATAAAGCTTGGAGTAATATTTGAAAACACAACCCTCTAGAGTATAGAGCCGATGCGTCCAGAACTAAGTGGAAAGAGTGACAAGCCTTTGGGACATTGTCACTGACCAATCAGTCATTTTAACTATATGGGACACAGTCATGCTCAGAATTTTAATCCCTGATGTGTCAGCAAAAGAGTTTTGTTCTATCATTTATTTTGCAAAACTTAATTCAGCATTCGGTTCATGTTGAGATACGTCATTCGTTTCCCTGGTCATTTCAGAAGGCCTGTCTTTTGTGTATCTGTAGGCTACCCGGGATGGCGCTGAATTCCAAAGATGAATTTCACTGTGGTAAACATGGCCTGCTGTGTTCAAAGTGAAAGAGCCAAGAGAAACCACCACAGGCTGATGGTAAGTGTCTGTGGGAAATGAACACTCGCTTACTCTGATGAGGGTGCACACTGCAATGTTATGAAACTTGGGAAGGACAATTTAGCAGCGAGTATCAAAAACTGTATCCTTTGACCCAGCCATTTCACTTTCGGGAATTTCTCCTAAGGGAAAGCGTTAGTGGGGGAGACGCTGAGGTGAGCGTTGCTCGTGCTTACAAATGTCGGGTGTAAAGGGATTGGTTAATGAGGGTTGGGACATCCATGCAGTAGAATGATATATAGCCATAAAAATCATGTTATGGAACATATATTGGAAATATTGTTCAATGCAAAGAGCCACTTAAAAAGTAGACTATATCATAAGATCTCAATTTTATATTAAAAAGAATTTGTTCTAGGGCGCCTGGGTGGCGCAGTTGGTTGAGCGACTGCCTTCGGCTCAGGTCATGGTCCCGGAGTCCCGGGATCGAGTCCCACATCGGGCTCCCATCTCCATGGGGAGTCCACTTCTCACTCTGACCTTCTCCTTTCTCATGCTCTCTCTCACTCTCTCTCTTTCCTAATAAATAAAGAAATAAAATCTTTAAAAAAAAAAAAAGAATTTGTTCTATGTGCTTGAAGAAGAGTCACCAAACATTAATGTTCTCTGTATAGCAAAAAAGTGAGTGATTTTCAATTTTTCTTCTTTGTGCTTTTCTGAACATTATATAATGATCATGCATTGGGTTTGTTAGAGAAAAAGAAATCATGTAATTATTGAATATTAGGCAACAATGATTATTGAAAAACATTACCTATCTTACAAAGACCATAATAATTTATATGGTATATGATACTATATTAGACCATATTATGCTATAAGATTTTATTAGTCATGAGAGCATGCCTTGAGTTGACAATTTTTTAAATTTTATTGAAATATGATTGACGTAAAGCGATATATTCGCTTCGGGGATACAACATGGTGATTCAGGATTTATATAAATTATAATCACCATAGTAAGTCTAGTTCCCACCCATCACCATACAAAATTAATATGATATCTCACCATTTTGCCTACTCCTTTTCAAATCCCTCTTCTCTGGCCACCACGGGTCTGTTCTGTGTATCTCTGGGTCTGGTTTGGTTTTGTTTGTTCAGTTGATTTGTTTTTTAGATTCCACATATAAGTGAAATCACATGGTATTTATCTTTCTCTCTCTGACTTATTTCAGTTAGCATAATACCCTCCAGGCCCACCCATGTTTCACAAATGGCAAAATCTCATTCTTTTTTATGGTTGAGTAATGTTCCCTTGTATCTATACCACATCTTCTTAATCCATTTATCTATTGAGAGTTCTGCTGCTTTTATATTTTGGCTATTGTCGATAATACTGCAATGAACATGGGAGTTTACAGATCTCTTTGAGTTAGCGTTTTTGTTTTCTTTGTATATACCCGGAAGTGGAATTGTAGGATCATCTGGTGGTTCTATTTTTAATTTTTTGAGGAATCTCCATACTATTTTCCATAATGGCTGTACCAATTTATATTCCCACCAAGAGTGCACCAGGATTCCTGACGTTTGTTATTTCTTTTTTTGCTGATAATTATTCTGACAGGTGTGCTGTGACACACCATTATGTTTTTGATTTGCATTTCCCTGATGATTACTGATGTTGCACATCTTTTCATTTTGCCCATCTGTATGTCTTCTTTAGAAAAATGTCACTTCAGATCTTATGCCCATTTTTAATTGGCTATTATGATTATGATTTTGCTATTGAGTTGTATGAGGTCTTTATATGTTTTGGATGGTAGCCCTTTATCAGATATGTGATTGGTAAATATTTTCTCCCATTCTGTGGGGCGCCTTCTTTGGTTGCTAATTCTTTTACTATGCAAAAGGTTTTTAGTTTGATATAGTCCCATTTGTTTATTTTTACTTTTGTTGCCCTTGCTTGTAAAATCTGGTTCAAAAAATAAATCGCTAAGACTGGTATCAAGGAGCTTATGGCCTATGTTTTCTTCTAGGAGTTTTATGGTTTCAAGTCCTACATTCAAGTCGAATCCATTTTGAGTTTGTTTTTATGTATAGTGTAAGAAAGTGGCTCAGTTTCATTCTTTTGCATGTGGCTGTCCAGTTTTCCCAATACCATTTGTTGAAGACACTGTCTCTTTCCCATTGTATAGTATTTCCTCCTTTATTGTAGATTAATTGATTGTCTCTGTGTGGGTTTATTTCTGGGCTCTATTCTGTTCTGTTGATCTATGTGTCTATTTTTGTGCAAGTACCATACTGTTTTGATTGCCACAGCTTTGTAGTATAATTTTAAACCAGAGAGTATGATACCTCGAGCTTTGTTCTTCTTTTTCAAGATTGCTTTGGCTATTCAGGTTTTTTTGGTTTTGTTGTTATTGTTGTTTTGTGGTTCCATCCACATTTTAACAGTATTTGTTGTGGTTGTGTGAAAAATGCCATTGGTATTTTGATAGAGATTACATTGAATCCGTGAATTGTTTTGGGTAGTGTGGGCATTTAGCAATATTAATCCTTCCAATCATAAGCATGGAGTATCTTTTCATTCGTTTGCGGCTTGTTTGATTTCTTTTTTTTTTTTTTTAAGATTATTTATTTATTTATTTATTAGGAAAGAGAGAGAGTGAGAGAGAGCAGGTCGGAGTGAGAAGCGGACTCCCCATGGAGCTGGGAGCCCGATGTGGGACTCGATCCCGGGACTCCGGGACCATGACCTGAGCCGAAGGCAGTCGCTCAACCAACTGCGCCACCTAGGGGCCCGCTTGTTTGATTTCTTTCATCAGTGTCCTACGGTTCTCAGAGTCTAGGTTGTTCACCTTCTTGGTTAAATATATTTCTTGGTTAAATATATTTCTATATTTTCTAAAAAATTATTTTTTATACAATTGTGAATGGCATTATCTTCTTAATTCTTTTTCTGATAGTTCATTATTAGTGGATAAAAACACAGCTGCCGTCTATGTTTTGTATCCTGCAACTCTGCTGAATTAATAGTTCAAATAAGGTTTTCTTTTTGAGTCTTTAGAGTTTTTTAGTATATAATACCATGTCATCTGCAAATAGGAACACTTTTACTTCTTCCTTACCAATTCGGATGCCTTTATTTCTTTTTCGGGCCTAATTGCTATGGCTGAACTTCCAATACTGTGTTGAATAAAAGGGGCAAGAGGGGGGAATCCTTGTCTTATTCCTGATCTTGGGAAAAACTTTTAGTTTTTCACTGTTGAGTATGATAGCTATGGGTTTGTCATAAACAGCCTTTATTGTGTTGAGATATGTTTCCTCTGTACTTTGTTGAGAGTTTTTATCATAAATGGATGTTGAATTTTATCAAATGCTTTTCTGCGTGTATTGCAATGATCATATGATCATCATCATCCTGTATTTTGTTAATGTGGTGTATCACATAGATTGATTTGTAAAAGTTGGACCATCCTTGCATCCCTGGAATAAATCCCACTTGCTCATAGTGTATCATTTTTTCAATATGTTGTTGAATTGATTTGCTAATATCCAATTGATGATTTTTGCATCTATGTTCTTCAAGGATACTGGCCTATAATTTTTTGTGTGTAATGCTGACCTGGTAAAATTAGTTTGGAAATGTTCCCTTCTCTTCAATTACTTTGGAATCATTTGAGAAGGATAGTATTAATTCTGCTTTGAATGTTTGGTAGAATTCACCAGTGAAGCTATCTGGTCCTGGACTTTTGTTTGTTGGAAGTTTTTTGATTACTGACTCGACCTCTTTATTAGTAATTGGCTTATTCAGATTTTCTATTTCTTCATAATTAAGTCTCAGAGAATTGTGTGTTTCTAGGAACGTACCCATTTCTTCTAGGTTGCCCAATTTCTTGGTGTATAATTTGTTCAAAGTAGTATCTTATGGTTTTTTGTATTTCTATAGTATCAGTTGTAAGTTCTCTTTCATTTTTTATTTTATTTGGGCCCTCCTTTTTTTTTTTTTCTTGATGAGTCTGGCTAAACGTGTGTCAACTTTGTTTGTCTTTTCAAAGAACCAGCTCTTAGTTTCATTAATCTTTGTTTGTTTGTCCCTGTTTCATTTATTTCCACTCTTATATTTATTATTTCCTTCCTTCTACTAACTTTGGGCATTTCTTTTTCTAGTTCCTTTAAGTGTAAAGTTAGATTTTTTACTCAAGATTTTTTTGCTTATTCCTTGAGGTAGGCTCATATCACTACGAACTTTCCTCTTAGAACTGTTTTTGCTATATCCCATAAATTTTGGACTGTTGTGTTTCCATTTTTATTTGGCTCAAGATATTTTTTGATTTCACATTTAATTTCTTCATTGACCCATTTGTTATTTAGTCTTCGTGTGCTCATGTTTTCCCCGTTTTTTTCCTTGTAATTGATTTCTAGTTTCCTGCCATTGTGATTAGAAAAGATGCTTGATATGACTTCAGTCTTCTTAAATTTGTTGAGACTTGTTTTGTGGCCTAACATGTGATCTACCCTGATTAAGAATGTCTGTGTGCACTTGGAAAATGTGTATTCTGCTGCTTTTGGATAGAATCTTATCTAAATGTCTATTAAGTCCACCTGGTCTAATATGTCATTTAAGCCTGATATTTTCTTATTAATTTTTTTTGGTCTGGATGAAATATTCATTGATGTAAGTGGGTATTGAGGGGTGGGGGGATGCATAGTGGGGTAATATGCTTGTATTGCTATCAATTTCTCCTTTATCTGTCAATACTGTTTTATATATTTAGCTGCTCCTCTTTGGGGTGCATAAATATTTACAAATGTTATATCCTCCTGTTGGGTATCCTTTATCGTTATGTAATCCTTTCCTTGTCTTTTGTTACAGTCTTTATTTTAAAGTTTATTTTGCTTGATACTAAGTATTGCTATCCCAGCCTTTTCATTTCCATTTGCATGGAATTTCTTTTTCCTTCCCTTCACTTTTAGTCTGTATGTCTTTAGCTCTGAAGTGAGTCTCTGATGGGCAGCGTATGGATGAGTCATAGATATTTTTTTATTCATTCAGCCACACTGTGTCTTTTGATTGGAGACCTTAGTCTATTTACATTTAAATTAATTATTGATAGGCATATATCTATTGCTGTTCTGTTAATTGTTTTCTGGTTTTTTGTAGCTTTTCTCTGTTCCTTTCTTCTTCTCTTGCTCTCTTCCCCTGTGGTTTGATGACGTTTCTCAGTGTTATGTTTAGGTTCCTTTCTAATTATTTTTTGTGTATCTATTATAAGTTTTTGGTTTATGGTTATGAGGTTTGTATTGCAGTCTACTTTAAGTTAATGGTCACTTCAATTTGGCTACATTCTAAAAGCACTACATTTTTACTCTCTCCTCAGTTTTTATGTTTTTGACATTGTTGCCATATTTTTATTTTGTGTCTCCCTTACCTAATCATTGTGTTGTTTTTACTACCTTTTTCTTTTAACTTTTATACTAGCTTTATAAGAGGTTGACCTGCCACCTTTACTATATTTCCTTTACCAGTGAGGTATATTTTATTTCTAGTTACGACCTTTTCTTTTCAGCTCAAAGAGGTCCCTTTAATAATTCTTGTAAGGCCAGGTTAGTGATGATAAACTCCCTTAGCTGTTTCTTGTCTGGGAAACTCTTTATCTCTCCTTTAATTCTGAATGATTACCTTGCCAGAGAGAGTTTTCTTGGTTGGAAGTCTTTTCCACTTAGCATTTTGAATATATCATGTCTCTCTCTTCTAGCCTGCAAAATTTCTGCTGAAAAACCTGATAGTCTTATGGGATTTCCTTGTATGTAACCAGTTGTTTTTCTCTTGCTGCCTCTAAGATTCTCTCTTTATTTTTAACTTTTGACATTTTAAATTATAATGTGTCTTGCTGTGGAACTCCTTGGACTTATCTTGTTTGGAACTCTGTGCTTCCTGGACTTGCTTGTCTGTCTCTCCCCCCCCACCCCGACCCCAGGTTAGAGAAGTTTCCAGACATTATTTCTTCTAGTAAGTATTCTGCCCCTTTCTCTCTTTCTTCTCCTTCAGGAGAATGTTAATATGCTTGTTGTTGTTGTTGTCCCACAGATGCCTTAAGCTATCCTCATTTTTAAAATTCTTTTTTTTTTCTTCTTCTTTTTGTCATTCTGTTTGGGTAATTTCCACTACCTCGTCTTTCAGATCACTGATCTGTTCTGTATCATCTAGTCTGTTGTTCAATGCTTGTAGTGTATTTTTCAGAATAGTTATTGTATTCTTCAACTCTGTGGGTTTCCTGCTTCGTACTTTCTTCTATTTTCTCTCTTTATTGAAGTTCTCACTATGATCCTCTATTCTCTAGAGTTTGGTGAGCAACTTTATGGCCGTTAATTTGAGCTCTTTATCAGGTATATTTACCAGGTAAATTACTTACCTCCATTTTATTAAGTTTTTTTTTTTTTTCCCTGAGATTTTATCTCGTTTCTTCATTTGGAACAATTTCTTTGTGTCCTCATTTGCTTGACTGTGTCTGTGTGTTACGTGAAATAGCTCTCTCTCCCTGTCTTGAAGGGACACCTCTATGTAGGAGATGAACCTTATTCTTTAATCTCGCCTTAGTTCTTGGTTGTCTCTTAAGTTGTCTCTCCAAGTATTTCAGACTCTTGGGTTTCAGAAATGCAAACCACTACCCCCCCCACCCCATGACTTGAGTGTGGTGCTCAGGGGGGCATCCCCTGTGTGGGTTCTGGTGCCGGTTGCCTCTGGGAGGATCATGTGACCAGTGCGGGCAGGGCAGGGCTGCTCAGTGCCGATCTGGTGGTGAGGTGCAGGCAGACAGTATAGAGTGAAGGCGGGCTGTTTGCCCAGGATTATTAGGTGCTTAGAGTGGGGGTATAAAAATGGCATTGCCGGGGCAGCACCAACAAAGTGGAGGTAGAGCCCATAAGAAGGCATCTGCCAAGAATGCAGACTCTCCTAAGAGCGTGCCAATAGACTTTTGCTCAGGGGACTTTCTAGCACTTCTGTTTTTGATCTGCTGATCTTGTGGGGAATCGGTAAGAGAGGCGTGCAGCCTGGGGAGCTGGGGGGATCTGCATCCATCCAGTTGGTGGCTCCATGAAACCTAGTGCTAAGCCTCCCAAGTTTCCCCAGACAGAAGACATGGCAGGGTAAGGATCAACCGTCCTTGTCTACGACCACGCATATCCATCCACATGCGTGTCTGTGCTCGCCAGCCAGAGTCTGTCCGAGGGTGAATGCATCCACAGGCTTGCAAGGATGCATGCCAACCGTAGCCAGGCAGTGAGGGTTCCGCTTTGCTTTGGCACCAGGACTGGTAAAACCAGGAGGAGGCAGCTGTCAGTGCCACAGCTCTGTTCTCTGTATCTTAATAAACAGTGATTTCCTCTTTTCTTGGTATTGAGTGCTCAGTTTCTTAGAATTGTGAGGCTTGTTTAGGGGGATATGTAATTGTATTATGCCTCCTCTACCCAGATTCCCTTCGGTGTTTCTCAACAGAGGTCATGTTGGCATTAGAGCACGAAAAACGTCTGTGGCATGGGCTTGACCCAACACCAAAGCAGTGTTAGTTTCCCTGGCCCTCCAAATGAATACCAGTAGGATGCTTTCCTAGCCCCGTGATAATCAAGACTGCCCCTGGCACTCTTCCAAAGCTGCTGCGACAGACTTTCTGAAATCAGAGGTTTACTCTCCAAATAGAATTGGATTGATTCTCAAAGCCTTTGGACCTGACTTGTCTCTTAGCCTGTAACCTTTTCTCTAGGAGAGTGACTTTGGATAACCACACATTTGCATGATGGCTTTCCTATTTGTTGTTCTCAGCTTTACAATCCCCCCTACCTAGGATAAGAACCTATCCCTGTGACTATGTGGAACTTGGGGCCTTGACCTTTTTTGTAACGTCATAAATCTCGGATTGTTAGAGGATGTGCCATTTAACTCATTCATTCATTCAATCATATTTGTTAAGAACCTACTACTGTGTTAAGCTTCTGGGATGCAGAGAAATCAGTCAAGCGATCCCATTCATAATACGCAATTGCAAATTGAGATTCATGCTCTGAGGAAGGAAAAGAATAAGGCTGAGGGGGAATTTGTTATAAAGGAACCACCTAGACGGAGGAGTCAGAGAAGGTTTTTAGTAAAATGATGCTGGAGCCGAGATCCGAGGGTCATGTAGAGGCTAGCTAGATGAAGGGGTGGTAGAATGCCGTGGCATTCGATCATTCTAGATGGAAGAAGCAGCATGTGTAAAGGTCTTTTTGAGAGGATCACTGGAGCGTGGGAGAAACTAGGCCAGCCAGTGTGGCTGGAGCACAGAGAACAGGAGCATTTGAATAGAGGCCTTGTAGGCTTGTTAGAGAACTGGGTTTTAAGAGCAATGGGAAGTGCTTGGTGGGCTTTAAGTATGGAGTACTGGGATCAGCCACGGTTTTTGGAAAGAGCCTTATAAATGCAGGGTGGGAATAAGGTTGGAAGAGAATCTTACTGGATCCGAAGAGCCAGTGGCTACCACAGTCCTCCAAGCAAGAGCTAAAAACAGTCTGGACTAGGGGGGCGGCAGTGGGAGCACTGAGTGGTACGTGGATTTAGAGACATTCAGGAAACAAAATGGTGGGTCCTCGGTGATGGGTTGGTTTGGGTGGTGAGAATAAAGGAAATAAGGACGACTTCATTTCTTGCTTGTGTCACTTGAAAAATGACTCTTGATGCCATTTACTGTTATGGAACCTCAGGAGGGATCATGTGAGCTGGCAGCCAGGGTTGGGGGCAAAAACCATGAGTTTACTTTTGGATAATTTGGGTTTGAAGTGTCTGAGACAATTTGAGGAGAAGTTAAATAGGAATAATGCCCGGGTGGTGGGAGCAGGGAAGACAGGACAGAGACCAGAGGAGATACGGCAATATTGCGCGTACAGATCTTCGTGAACATTTATTTGTCATATTTTTCTTTTCTTGAGGGTTCTGTCAGATGTGGGAGTGGCTGTCGGTGTGACAATAGTGAGAGGTGCTTGAGAGTCTCTCTGGCATCTCTTAAGAAAACAAAAAAGAACTTGCATTTCTTTTTAAAGATAGTTTTCAAAATAGGATTAAAAGGAATATTTTGTCTTTCGAACTTCGGAGGTACAGCATAACCTACATCATCTAAGATCTTTTAACAAGCTAGCAATA
The DNA here is from genome assembly GCA_028533885.1 of Nasua narica. Lineage (NCBI taxonomy): Eukaryota > Metazoa > Chordata > Mammalia > Carnivora > Procyonidae > Nasua > Nasua narica. The sequence goes on along the minus strand of CM052807.1, from coordinate 22,949,204 downwards.
TTAATTAAAAATGCAAGTTTTAGGTAAAAAAGTGTTTTGAAGCATTCTGACCTGTTGGGATTCCCTAAAGTGCCTAGAGACCTTGGCTTGGAGGGAAAATGGGGGATTCTTGTGATCCAAGATGGAGGCCTATGTGTGTCTTCAGGAAGGTTCTCAGAGGCCCCTGCTGGGGGTCCTTCCTGAATGCAGTGATGTCTCCCTTACTTCTCAGGGGCTCCTGGTCACTGTGAAAGGGGAAACGGTGGTGTTTTTTTCCAGTGCTAACAATCAGTTCTCTGATTCTCCTGACACAAACGGGTGTTCAACAATTCGATTCAATTCTAACACCAATGACCCGGAGTGAGGGCAAATCCTACAGGGTAAGGGCTCATTCCCTCAAGAGCACCCCCATGTTAGACACGAGCCACAAGGCCTAGGCTTTGCCACGCTTCTGACCGACCAGCCCTAAGTTCAGGATTCCAGTGACAATTTGCTACAAAGCCTCACATAACGCAGGAACTTGCTTTATATACATTTTTCACTTTATGTTAAAGGATAATATAAAGGACACAAATGAATAGTCAGATGAATCAATACATAAGGCAAGGTCCAGAAGGGTCCTGAGTACGGCAGCCGCTGTCCCTGTGGAGTTAGCATGTGCCCCCCTCCTGCCTCCCAGACTCGTGCCCCAATCTAGAAGCTCCCTGAACTCCATGCTGCTGGAAATTTTATGGAGGCTTCCTCCCATAGACAGGATTGATTATTACTTCATTCTCCAGTCCTAGCCCCCTCCCCAGAGGTTGAGGAGGGAAGGGCCAAAAGTTCCAGGCTTCTAATCAAGGTCTAACCTGGCAACCTGCCCCATCCTGAAGCTATCTAGGGCAATGTGGAGAGTTGTCTTATTAGAACAAAAGATGCTCCAATCATCCAGGAAATTCCAAGAGATATAGGAGCTCCGTTGTCAGGAACCAGAGACAAATACAAAAGAGCGGAACAAAAGACAATCCTATCACCTCTATCACTCAGGAAATTCCAAGGGTTTGAGGAACTCTGTGTCACGAACCGCATCTCTGTCTAATTACACTACAGGTGGCTAGTGCACCCTGGAGGGGCTCCTTGGGTAGGGCTGCTCCTGTGGGGTTTCTAGAAGCCACCTGCGGCTAGGCCTCAGCAGCGACGGCCTCCTGTCCCCTTTCCCTGCCCTGAGCACCACCCCTGCTGCCTGGCAGGTGGAACTCATTCCCGATGCATGCACCACCACTGACGTTCCCGGGCTGGGGCAGAAAACCCCGAATCCGGGCAGTTAAGGACTTGCCAGCAGGGGAGAGAAAGTGTGGGATGGGGCGGAGGCTGTGTTCGCGCCATAGGTTCGTGTCTCTGGTGTACGGGGTTCCCACAAAAGTAGTCACTCTTCCATCACAGGCGTGCTTTCAGCCAGAAAAAGAAGGTAATGCTCCCCACTCGCGGAGTTTCTGATCTGTGCGAACACTTACATTATTGCTAATTCTCAAATCCTGGAGGGAGACGTCACTATCCTTCATTTTATACACGAGTAACTGGAGGTTTTTAGAGGTTGGAACACTTGCTCCATGATCACAGTTCAGGGGCAGAGGCTGGATTCGAACCCACGTCTGTGAGGTGCACTGTCTGTCCTGTGAGATTTCGTGAATGCTGCCAGGTTCACGTGAGGAAAACAAAAGCCGGACCCGAGAGCCAATCCCTGAGCACTGGCCAGGCCCAAACAACAGCTGGCCACCTACCCCCATAAACTCAGGGAGATGAGAGCCCCCAAGTGCCTGAGAGATCAGATTCAGGGTTAGCGCCATGAGCTGCCCCCAGCAACCTCCGCTCCTCTGGCAAGATGGAGGTGGATTTCCTCAACTCTTCCCTAGCGCTCACTCTGGTGCCTCTGGGACCCTGCTTGGAAGCTGCAGTGTGTCTTCATGAATGCAAACTTTCCAGCCCAGAGAGAGCCCAACACACGGGGAGAACAGCTTCCCCTCCGAGAGAGGACCCGCCCAGTGCTCTCCTGCATCCACTCTCATACTGCCCTTAGGAGCATTTAACTCCCTTTCTTGGGCCAGAGACTGGCGGGGGGAGTGGAGCCCCAGCTGTCCCACTGGGGCAACTCGGCTCCTTTATTCAGATCCACAAACACTTCCACGTTGGCTCAAACCCCATCCTCTCTGCCCTGCACCCCCCTTCTCTGCTCTGAATTCCTCTAACTCTTGCACCATTATTACTACTTTTAAACACTGGGTCGTTAAGCAACTTGGGGGCAGGGAATAAGGGATGCGCATTGCACTTTATTTTATTTTTTTAAAGATTTATTCATTTATTCATTAGAGAGATCACAAGTAGGCAGAGAGAGGGGGGAAAGCAGGCTCCCCCCTGAGCAGAGAGCCCAATGCGGGGCTCGATCCCAGGACCCTGAGATCATGACCTGAGCCGAAGGCAGAGGCTTTAACCCACTGAGCCACCCAGGCGCCCCGCGCACTGCACTTTAAAGTACTTCCTTCCCTCCAGATTCCTTCTTGACCTCTTTTGGGGGGTGGGGTGCTTCCTAGATATTCAACCGTCATGGCCAATGGTGTGCACATGCCATCTCGCGATTTCCTTCCGGAAATGTTGATTTCGGAGGTGCATGTCCATGTATGGACATCGGCGGCACGCCTGCCATTTCCAAGGGCGCTGCAGAGGGCTGGCTGTCCTGTCCCCGAGCTTGGGGGTTTGCTTAGTCATTACAGGCTTGCCGGGCATTTGGGCGGCCTCCAGCCTGCTGCTGGTATAAATAGCATCGTGGCCTCCCCGTCACTTTTGCATTTAATCACCCACCGCTTGGATGTTTAACCGTTTCCTGGGGATGGTCCTGCCTCATCGGAGGTGGGGATGTGGTTTTGCCTTTTGGATCCCCCTCTTTGCCCATGAGGTTTCTGGGCCGGAGCAGAAGCCTCATAACCAAACTAGCTAGCCCTTTCCTGTGCCCTCACCGCCTGCCAGACACCGGGGCAAGCCCTTGCTGTGCACGAGCTTATTCTCGCAGCGACCCTGTGCGGTCAGTGCTGCGGTGCCTCTCGTTTGCTGAATGGGGAAACTAGCACTTAAAGTGACCAGGTCATTTCCCCAGCACGCGGTCAGCCAGTAAGGGGTGGGGCGTGGATCTGACCTTGGCCACCAGACTCCACACGCCTCTGCTAGGCCAATCTCCTTGCATTTATCTGACCCCCCTGCCCTCCTGGCTGGTCCCGGGCGGATGTGCTGCTTGGGAAGTCTTCCTCGAGGTTAGATCCACACAGGAGCCCCTGATTGAAAGTTCTTCAGGTGCCTGGGCTGCTCCTTCTGGCTAGAAGGCCCCCCTGTGGGGGTGTGCCCTGTGACAGCCTGCCTGGTCCCCAGGACCACAGTGGTTGCCTGTTACCATCAAGTTCCTGGGTCCCCAGCCTCGTGTCCAGGGCAGAAGAGTCTTCCTCTGAAGAATCTAGATGAGCAAGAGGAGGGCCTTCCTATGGGCCTCCCCATATGCCCCACAGGCCTCCCCTCCTATGAGCAAGGGGAGAAGGGAGGCAGGAAGGACCTGGAGTTCTGCTCGTGGGGACCTTTGCACCTCAAATATTTTAGGGGAGAACTGAAGACATGCCCTCTGCTTGGGAAGCTAAGGGCCAGTGCCCAGTGCCCTGGTGGTGAAGGGGAGCTGGCGGGAACACAGCCTGAGAAGAAAGGACAGAGCCTGGTCCCTGTTTTTCTGAAACTCCTGCCCAGAGTTGGCTCCAGCAGGCCTGCTTGGCCCATAGCGGCTGCTGCCCTTGACTTCGTCCTCCACAGTCACCTGCTCAGCACCACGACATGGAGAAACACACGGCCTCCGCCACGCTTGTGTCTCTGGTCAGCCAGCCCTAGTCACGTCCGTCTATACTTTGAGAAAAGTGAAGGATCATCAGAGACCCAAAGGCAAGGCTTTCTGACAGCTCCGGATCTGGCCACCTGCCAGGTGGGTGAAGATTAGTTATCCCCATTCTACAGGTGACAGAGAGGGGAACCAACGAGCTCAACGATGGGGTCGAGATCACACATCTCAGAAGCTACTGCTGCGGTGTCGCCGATGTATAACCCTGGATAGACTCTTAATCCACAGTTATCAAACCTGATTATCAAGCATCATTTTTTAAAAAAGATTTTATTCATTCATTCATTCATTCATTCGAGACAGAGCGAGAGAGTACAAGTTGGGGGAGGGGAGAGGGAGAAGGACAAGCAGATTCCCTGCTAAGGGAGTATCCTGACTCGGGGCTCCGTCCCAGGAGCCTGAGATCATGACCAGACATTTCACCGATAGAGCCTCCCAGGTGCCCATCCCAAGCATCCTTTAAAATAGCATGATTATTCTCTCTGATCAGAAAAATGGTATGTTCTCATTCTAGAAACTGTCAAAAAAGGAAAATCAAAACTGTTCATAATCTCATCCCTTGAAGGCAACCCAATACTCATGCTTCCATATATTATATCCTCTTCTTTATGCACATACTTTTTACATGACTGTTCACGTACATAACATTTATTGTAGTCTACTTTCCTCACTTAACATTATAAACATTTCCCTAGTCATCAAAAAATCTTCGGAAGTATGTATGCTTTTCCTAACTGCATACGTTTTGACATCATGAGAAACGTTTCTTAAAAAGTTGCTCAATTCCAATTTTCGGCTACTGCAGATGATTCTGGGATTAATATTTTTGGTATCAGCTTTTTCTGCGTTTTTATGAGTTTTTACGATCTAGATTCCACAGAATCTCTGCCATGGAATTACTGGTCAAATGATGTGAGCACCTTGAAAGTTGTTGGTAAATTGCACTTCAGAGGAGTTGTGTTCTTTTATAAACCTACCAGGTCTGCTCGTTCCATACCTCCCTCTCGGGGTTAAGTGTTATCAATAAAAATGTGAAAGTACTTAGTCGAATGATCAAAGGCCATCAACAGCTTTAGACACGATTTTCTCTATGGCTCCCCCTCCTTTGGTCACTTGAGTGATATTGACTACATTTGGGGGGAGCGCCCTGTAATCAGACTCTCTGCTAAGCACCCTATGTGCTTTGTCTTGTGTGGTCCACTTGTGTGGTGACCTGCTTCCCTGGTCAGGCATTGTTATTACCTTGGCTTTGAAGATAGGAAACCTCAGACACAGCTTAAGTGAGGGGCCCAAAGTCCGCAACGAGTGAGTGGTGTACCTGGCTCCCACCACCAGGCCCGAATGCCAGGGCGAGCCTGGGGCCAAGTCTGGGCTGTCTGCCCCACATGGATCCCATTCCTTGTTCTGAGTGAGGAACCAGTGACTGACTTCCTACTGGGTTGTGTCATGGCAAAGTCAAGGGGTAAACATGACAGGGTCAAACCAATGGGCCCAGTGTATTCAACTCCACAAAGAGTTGAGTTTCATGACGTGCCTACAGGATTTAAGATCAGCAAAACATCGTTTTTGCCCTCAAAAGCTTACAATTTGTTGAGGAGTGAAGGTAAATACACAGATGACAGTTCTAGAAGGTGGAATACATAAGGGCCTAAAAAGAGGTACGATTTGGGGGTCTTAGGCATTGAGAGAAGAGAGTGACGGTTGGCTGAGGGGGCAATGTGGAAGCCCCCTACTGGGCAAGGAGAATTTCCTTTGGGAGAGATGGCACGCGGGGACCTGAGGCAGAGACTCTGAGGGGACCGTAGGATGGAAGGGTGTTGGAGTGGTGGGCGTTTCCATGTGGGAAATGAGGGAAGGGGATTTGAAGGGTTATGGTTGCCAAAGCAGGCATCTGCTCTCGACATGGGCTCTAGGACCGCAGGTTGTGTCCACAGCTGGGGGATGATGCCAAATGTTGTGGGCATGGAGGCGAGATCGGAATTCAGGCGAGAAATGAAGCATTGAATGAGGGCACTGGGTATGGGAATGGAAGCCAAACAACAGTTTTTGAAAGAGTTTATACAACGCAACGCGGTTTGCAAGACTGGGTGATGGGCCGAGAGAGTCATTCATGATGGCCTGAATCCCTGACCTCCTCCTTTCCGGCCCACCTCCCCACTCAGTCTAGTAGCTGTCCCCCCCCCCCCCCCGCCCCGTTTCATCTCTGTAACATCGCACGAGCATCAGTCCCCTCCAGCTGTCCAGGTCCCCACCACAGCCTGTCCACCTCACTGCATTCACTCCCAACCGACTTATCAGCTGCAGCAATGGCTGTCCCCGCACTTTCTCCTTCCTGTGGCCAGAGTTGGGGGGACCTTGTGACTTCTGGTCCGAACCTGGACACTTTCGAAAGTAAGAAGAGACACTATAAATAATTACACCAGGCAAAAGGCATAAAACCAGGAATGTTCTGGGCAAACCCGGACGTATGGACTCTGCAGCCGGAGAGATCATTAGCAAATGTAAGTTGCGCCATAGCTCTCTCCTGTGTAATGGCGGCATCCCAGAGCAATGAGAAGAAAGCCTGAGTGTCTTCCCCTCTGCCGTTGGCCTGATCTCACCCTCCTCTCTCCCTCTGCCTGTGCTCTGGCCACACGAAACTTCTTTCAGTACCAAGACTTAACACCTGCCAGTCCTGGTGGCTGAACACCTTAGATCGTCATGAGGCTGCCCAGTCTCCATTCCCGCCTCTTCACGTGCCCTGCCGGACGCTTCTCATGACCTTCCTCTAACTCTTCTCCATCCCCAGTTGGTTCTCTAGCATTTACTGCTCTCCGAAAGTAAGTTGTTTACAGATTTCCAGTTTTAGCTCCAACTTGTAAAGAGCTTGGAAGTTGTCACTCCCATCCTTACAGTGAGAAAAGCTAGACACTCTGAAAATTAATGACTTTTTTGTATTCATTAGAGAACTGAGTGAGGTTGCTGGGCCAGCCCCACCCTGGAATCTGCAGAATCAAAGCCAAGAGCAGAGCCACCGGCCCCCCGTGAACTGGTAGGAACATTTTGAAGAGCTGCCAGAGGCGGAGTGTAGACTACTGCGAGAGCAACCAATTCCTGGGGATGGCAGTCTTTCAGGAGACCCCACGCTTTCTGGGCTCTAGCTCTGGGAATTCACCGGGTTCTCCTAGGAAGGTCTGGAAAGGTCCCTGGCTCTGGCTGGGGTCATGGAAGAGTCATCTTGGTGAATGTACCAGAGCATTCTCCATAACAAAGGCCTGCCTTCGGGGGAAACGATAGCCCACCCACCCCACCTGCTCTGACCTTCCTGCCTCACCATTCCGGAAAGCCATAGACTGGGAAGCATAGGCCCACTACAGGCCCGAGATTGGATTGGAAGATTAGAGCCCCCTCCCTCTTCTCTACACCAGCAGGACTAACAGGCTCCTTCTAGGAATGGTCATGTAACAACCATACCCTAACCTCCTCCTCTCTGTGGTTGAGTACTTAGGGAAGCCCAAAGTCAAGAGGAAAGACAAAAGGCAAACACAAGGACCCTAGAGTCTCTGGTATCTATAGCCACAGAAAACATTAGCCATATCGGCCGACTCCTAGGCAGAATTATTGCAAATCCATAAGAGGGCAATCAACCTTGGTTCCTATTACCCACTACAGCATCTCCTGCTTTCAGTAACAAAAGAGTCGCCAGCCCCGCCAAAACCCAAGGAAGCACACAGTCTGCAGAGATAAAGCAAGCATCAAAATGAGACTCAGATATAGCGCAGATGTTAAGAATGATCACCACAGGAATTTAAAGTAATGATGATTAATTTGTGAAGGGCTCTGCCGGAAAAAGTCGACCCACGTGCAAGAACAGCTGGGGAATGTAAGCAGAGAGATAAGAAAGCCTCAGAGAAGATGCTGGACATTGGAGAACACCTTTAATGAGTTCATCAGTAGACTCAACATAGCTGAGTGAGGAATCAGTGAGCTTGAAGACCCAGCAATATAACTCCAATGGGGAGAAAAAACCCAGAACTGCCAAAACCGTGGGACAACTACAAAGGATGTAACAGACGCATGATCAGAATACCAGAAGGAGAAAAGAGAGAGCAGGGAGCAGAACAAATATTTGAAGTAATAATGGCAGACAACCTCCCAAGATTAATGATGTGCAGCAAACAGCGGATGCCGGAAGCTCGCTGAAATTACACCAAGTCCCTTTGCGTTTGTGGTTTGTCGTGCGCCTCCCACTGGTGTGCAAGCTCCTTGAGAGCATCGGTTCTCGTTCATCTTTGTATCTCTGGAGTCCAGACAGGGCCGGACATACGGTAGGTGGCCGGTAAATATTTGCTGAATGATGGAGGGAGCCAAACTGGTTTTAATCGCGTGCCCGCGCATGGTTTCCATAGCTGCATGGGAATTTGAGGCGCAGGTGTCTCTTTCTTGGCCCTGGCATCCTTCATTTAGCCGACCAAGAAGCCTTCTGAAGAGTGATGGTAGCCTGCATGGGTGGAGGGCCAGGTCAGCCCAGCTCATCAAGTGTCCCATAGCCTGGGCGTGTGACCCAGGATCTGCTAGGTGCCCCTGGGGTCACCCCAGATTGTCCACTATCACGTTCTACCTAGATCACGATAGCCTCCTGTCCCACCTGCTACTGAAGCTTCAGTGACCTCCAACCCCCAGAGTGGTCTTTATCAGTAAGCTTGACCTTCACATGTTTCAGTGCCTTCCCATCGTGTTCAGGATAAAAATCCCAACTCCTGAGCCTGGCACGCAAGACAGTTCATCGTTGTACCTGTGTCCCGCTAGCCTCGTCACTTGCTCCAGTCCCAGGACCGTCCCCTGCTCACTCTCAGCCTTTGAACAATTTGTGGTTCTCTGAGGTGCCCCCTCAGAGACTTGGGGCTGATTTCTCCTGCTTCCTCCTTCCCATCCCGCCCCCCACACCTGGTTAACTCAATCAGTCTTCCGGCTCCGGTCACACGCCATTTCCTGGGGAAGCCCTGTGTCCCCACAGCCCAGGCTGAGTCCGGTGCCCCTCTTGGGGGCTGGCCCTTGTTGTAGCATTTGTCACATAATGTTTTAGCTGTCTGTTTCCTTACAGCTTCGCCCCACTAGAATGTAAGCTCCCCAAGGAAGTAATGATTATCCAAAACTGCTAAGTGACACATAAAGATGACTTCCTGGCTACCGGCGGCCGCCGGCCAGCACCCAGTAAGGCCGCCTGCCGTGGGGCTGCTTGAGGCAGCGCCGTCCTGTCTGATCATACTTCCTATTGATTAGGGCCCAGACTCTAATGGTACATGTTAACCTGTAGGAAATGGATAAATTGTGAATGATTTTTGTCCACTAGAGGTGCCAATGATTTCTGACTAGTACAAAAGAGGAAATCGCCGATGGTAACAGTTTTATAGCCTGGTGGGACAGGAGCCCATTTTGAAATCTGATTCCCTGCCTCCTTTCCCCACCGTCTTCCCCCTCTGCGTAGACAGGAACAGACATGTGTCTGCGTACACGTATCTGTTTTTTCTCCTAGCTTTTCCTGAACCGATGTTACCATCTTGTCGGGGTGGTTCCATCACTAACCATTTAATGGTTGTAGTTAAGTCTTTGGTTCAGGTCCCCCCATCACCCCCAGCCACCTTCAGAGAGAGGTGCGGTGGGGACTGCGGGCTTCTGGCAGCTTCCAGGCTCTGTGCCCTCTGGGTGCTCCACTGCCTTCGGCCCGTGGGCCATGATCCAGTCTAGCCAGTGACCCAGCCCAGGGGGTCCCGGGGCCTGACCCTTTCTGCCCATGTCCGGAAAGAGCAGCCACAGCTCCAGGGCTGCCCACGGGCTGGCTTCAGGCTGAAGCTGGCTCTCCCACGTCCTCCCTCCCTCCCACCTTCCCAGCTGTCCAACCTCCGTCACCATCAGGAGGCTCCCTCTGCCTCCTCCTGCTCCCTCTCTTTGCATGTTCTCAATAAATGTTCCTCCCAATAAATGTCATGCACATCTCACCCTGCCTTGGTGCCTGCCCCCTGGAGGCCCCCAAATGTCACCTGTGTTCACCACATATCTGGCTTAGGGTTTTGTTTTTAGTTTTCTGGAAATTGCGCTTTGCCATAAGTCCAAGGCCGTGACTGGTACCATTTCAATGTGCTTATCGGGGACAGTGTTTACTCCAGCGGCAAGTGCTCAGCACGGATGTGCAGGACGAATGAATGTGGGGGAGGGGGATTTTGCTTATAGACGCTTGCGTGCCCGAGTAGAACGGCATAGTCTTGGTGGCCTGGGAGCCCCTATCTGAAAGTAACCGCCCCATGTTGCTGCAAAGCAATTGGAAATGCCTCTGAGTCACTTTCACTCTCAGCTGGTTTGGTGTCTTTCCTTTGAATGTGCCCGCATCTCCCACGTGACCTAATTCCTCCTCTCCGAGCCCCTGCCAGGGCAGCAAAGGGGAAGGAGTGTGACAGATGGGATATGAGGGAAGTGCCCTGAGTAGGACAGGGAAGGGGATGTGCCAGGACAGAGAGGAGCTCTGGGCTGGGAAGGGAGGTGGGCCCCGTGCGCGCGCGTGCATGTGTTGGGGGGGCAGTCACAGGCAGCTGACCCAGTGGGAAGGGAGCCTGTCTCCCCAGGGCCCCGAAAGCCAGGACGGAAATGGAGAGCTAATTGGAAAAGTCTCTCTCATCGTCCTGACAGGCACAGAATCTATGAAAACCTGTATTTAAAATCATTTTTCTGATCATGCCATTTTCTCTGGTTATTCAGCACATTGAATAGATGATTACAAATCATCTCCCAACGGTGGCTAATTAAATATTTGATAAATAGAATTTAGCACTTTTCATCAGCAGAGAGCTTTCCTGACATTAACTAATTGAGTCTAAGAAAGGTATCACCTTCATCCTGCAGATGACAGAACCAGCAAAGACATTTAGAGACGTTAAAAAAAAAAAAAAGTGTATACGGGGAGGGGTCCTTAAAGCCAGACTATCCTGGCCCCCAGAAGCCCCTGTCTTTGGGAAGTTTGATTTGTGCGATTTCTCACTCCTTGTACTCCTGCAATGGTGGCCTCCCTGGATTTGCTTCTGGAAACATTGCTGGAGCCCCAGACGGGGACAGAGTGAAAGGAGACAGGATGGAAACTCCTCTCGCCTGGTCACTGGATTCAAGTTCTTTGTGCTGGAAACACGTCCGCGAGGGAAGATGGGGTCCCTCAGGGTCCACTAGGGTCTTGAGGGAAAGGTCTTATCCCATCCCAGTGCCTAATACTGGTGCTAGCTGCCAGAATCAGGACCCAGGGGCGCCCTCGGGCTCCTCCGTGGCTGCTGGGGAGCAACAGCGCCACCTGCTGGCGATACAACTCATCCCTCAGCCCTGCGGCCCCTGGGGCCTGTTGCCAGCTGTTTGCCTCAGTCATTTCCCCATTTCCTTCCCTGGCCAGTCGCAGCTTGGAGTCCGGCTTCCTCAGTGAGAGGAATGCAGCTGACAGGTTATTTCAGAATCAATATAAATCTATGTAAATTTCAGAATCAATATCAATCAAAGGACCATTTGTATATAAACAGCAAACCTCTCACCCTGGATGAAAATCCCTGTTATTGAAGAAACTTCCTGCCTGGCGGGGGGCTGGGGGAAATGCTCCACGGGGGGCGGGGCGGGGGTTGGGGGGACTTATCTAGAAGCTGTGTTTGTGTAGTAAGCACTGTTTTCCCTGAGGCGGTGTGCTTGCTTGGGGGCGGAGAGGGGAGGAGGAGGAGCTGATGGGGGTCCTGGGGTTGGCGCAGCCACGAAGCATGGCTTCAGGAGGACCCCACATGAGGCATCTGGTCACCTGCCGTGGCTCCCACCCGGGTCCCTAAAGCAATGGTGGGGGTTCCATCTGAATATTTTACTCCCTCCAAGTGAACAGAGAAGGAAAAACATCTCCATTTGTTCTCCCGGATAATGGAAACAAGTTCTGAATTACTTTCCGGGCCTACACATCCTTTCTCCTAGAGAGCATGGTGATGCAGCCTCTCCTTTCCCACCTCCTGCCCCCCACAGGAGAGCGAATGAGAATCGCTGAGTGGGATCACGCTCAGGAAGCCTGTCCACACAGGAGCCCAGGCCAGGGGCCGTCAGAACCCCGGAGCGAAGTGAGGCAAAACCCTGCTGCGGTGGGAGTCAGGGCAAAAGGGCCCCAGTCTTTCTCCTGCCTCTCGGGAAGCGGCAGAGTTCAGTTCATAGGGACGAGGAAGTTGGAGCCTCCCTTGCCCCATCCAGCTTCTAGAAGGGAGCCCTGCACAGAGTCCTGCCTGGACCGGAAGGGCCCGCCTGCATGGCCCTTGAGGACAGCTGGCCCATTTCTCTCCCCCTGACCCTGACTGGAGTCCTACCGAAGAGGACATTAAAACTGTCCACGATGCAGCCTTCGGTTTCCAAGATGTGTCTGGAGTCCCACAGGTGAGGGCGGTGTGGGACATGAGCTGAGCAGCATAATGCGTGTCACTGGCGGAGTTCCTGTGCAGGCGATGCTCCCCCAATTCCTGCTGGGGTAGTCCTCGCGCCAGCCCGAGCCCCCGGGAGCCTGAACGTCGAGGTCATGCAAGCATCGTGGGTTCCCCATCTTACTTCTCTAGTGAACCGGTCCCATCAGGTGCTCCAGCTGGCACGGGCGAAGGCTTTTCAACATGGCGACTTTCCCGGGTCGTCGATGTGTCCGGTAGCACTTTGCACACATTCTCTTACTCCGGGCAGTCTCGCGAAGGGCAGGGCCGGGTTCATCAAGGCGCAGGGAGGTTAAGGAACTTGTTCAAGCTCCTGGGCTGGAAGGGGCGGGGCTGGGGTTGCAAGTCTGGGAGGCCCCAGAGCCTGTGCTCCTCTTGCTGTGTGGCTGGTCCTCCCTCCCGGTGTTGTTGCGTTTGTGGCGTCGGCAGCCCCTCCCGTTATCCTCGCTCCCAAAGGACATGGCAATGGGGAGGAGGGAACAGGTGGGCAAACTGAGGCACTTTCTAATATTTGAGTCAAACTCTGGGTCAGAGACTGTGAGAACGGGTAGCTGCCGCCTTCTGGCTGTGCTGAGGCAGGGAGGGTACAGCGGAATCAGAGGCAGAGGCAGAGTCAAATCCAACCTTTACCATTTCCCGGCAACTGGAGGACCCGCCAGAACTTGGCTTCTGAGTTACTCATCTGTACCAGGGGGATAACGAGCACCTCCCAGGGCTGCTTCCCAGGATGGGATACAGGACTCAGCATGTGATTACTTTCCCAAGTGCCTCCTGATGGAGGAGATGATAATGGGCTTTCATTGGTCTTAATTATTTAGCAATAGTTCTCCAATAATTAATGGAGTACAGACAATCTCATGTTGGTCTTGTCTTGCTTTGCCTCTGCCATTGCAAGGTCTTCCATCTCCGCCAGACCCCTGAGGTTTTCCGTGCCCTAGCCTTTTATCTACAATATGCCCAATCAATCTTCCAGGATTTTAATATATGTATATATATACACACACATACACACATATATATATATACAACATCCAATTATATATACATGTATATATAATTTTTTTAAAGGACCAAATGAAGTGTTGCTATATTTTATTGTTGCTCTAAAAATTATATAGTTGTTTTTCTAGTTGCAACTGTTGCAACTATTATGCAATATTAGCAACAATTATGATTGTTGTAAGGTGCCTAGAAGTCATGCATACTTTGATAAAGTGTTTTAATGGAATGAAAGTTGATGGATCTCGAAGCAAAAAAAAAAAAAAAACCTAACATTTAAAAAGCGTTTACATTTAACACTTAAAATAGCAATATAAGTGCAAGATTCAGAAACTGGGGGCGCCTGGGTGGCTCAGTGGGTTAAGCCTCTGCCTTTGGCTTTGGTCATGATCTCAGGGTCCTGGGATCGAGCCCCACATCGGGCTCTCTGCTCAGTGGGGAGCCTGCTTCCCCCTCTCTCTCTGCCTGCCGCTCTGCCTACTTGTGCTCTCTCTGTCAAATAAATATTTTTTTTTAATTCAGAATCTGAAATATTTTCAGTGCAGTAGAATAATTTCTCATCTTCTTGAATAGCTTCTAAGATGAAAGCAACAGCTGGCAGAGCCACTTCATGGTCATAGGACAGCTGTAAAAGATGGCACTATTGTGTAAAAACCCTAGGCCAGCATTTCCCACAGACTGTGTTGTCTGCCCGAGATTTCAGAAATATCTTTATAGAAGACTAGACTGGAAGGGGATTTAACAGAGTGAACATTTTTGATTATGTGAACATGGATAGAAGTGCTAGCACATGGTATAAGACAAGACAGGAGAGACCAACCAGCCCTCGAAACAAACCCACCAGGAGACTGTGAGAAAGGGATGCTGCCCGCTTGGCCTAACACCCCCTGGAGACTGGAGGAGTCAGTGGTGGTGGTGCAGCCAGATCCTCCCTACATCTGAATGTGTCCTTTGTCCTGGGTCAGCCTGTTCCTTTCCAGCTTCGTTCTCCCTTTATTGCCTGTCCCTGCAGCCATGAGGCCATGTTATTCCCCTAGCCTGCCGATGCCATAGCGGGGAGGCTTGTGGGCCCTCCTTCTCTATCTCTCCCTTTCCGAATCTTCCCTTCCGGAGCTGCTGCCTGATGGGTTGATGCCCAGCTGCAGTGAGAAATCCTACCTGTCCTTCCAGGTCTACCCCGTAGGACTTCATCCATGAAGCTATGCTGATTCCTCCCCTCTTGCTTCCCTCTCATGGGAAGATCCAGTGTGCACTCTATCAGTTCCCTAGGGTAGCTATGACAGAGCGCCATATCTGGGTGGCTCAAACAACAGAAACTTAGTGGCTCACGGTTCGGGACACCAGAGTCTGAGATCAAGATGTTCGCACCCTGGTTGTTTTCTTCTGAGGCTGCTCTCCCTGGCTTGTGGATGGCCGTCTTCCCTCTACCTCTCTGTCCAAATTTCCTCTTCATACAAGGACACTGTCATATTGGCGTGGGGCCCACCCTAATGATCTCATTTAACTTGATTACTTATAGACTGTCTCCCAGGAAGTTCACATTTGGAGTACTACCCCACGTAGCTTACTTTTGGGGGGGAAGGGCGCACAGTCCGACTCCTACCAGGCCCCCATTACATCATTATCAATACTTTCTGGTGAGTTATCATCATTCTCCCCTTCTCTGGAAGGGGATCCGAGCCTTGCTCTAGCTCGCATTTATCTTCTCTGTTGAGCCTCATGTGGTGCACACGCTCCATAAATACTTGAGCGAACAAGCAGTAAACATATACACTCCTGAGGGAATAGGGACCACTGCCAATAATGACAGGTCCAGAGTAGCCCATGTGTAATGCTAGAAACGCACCTCGGCAGATGACGTGGCTGCCCCTCAGTCAGCTCCGACCTGTGGGAAGAACCCCACCAACAAGGAGAAACAGTGCTTCCCCCTCTCCCCTGCCCCTGGGGGCCCGAGATGTCATCATTGGCAGGGGGGTACTCCATGCTCACTCTGTGATTCCTGCTTCAAAACCCAGAATGGCCGCCTCCTCCAGGAAGCACAAGCGTCCAGAGGGGAAAGAGCCACAGTGGGTGGCGGTGCAGGAAGCAAGGGAAGGCAGCTGGCCGGATGGGAGGCAGGGTGCCTGTTTTATTATCTTCCCCGTGGATGGGCTCGGACACTAAGCATGTCTAACAGTCCTCAAATGCATTGTTTAGTTGCTTGCTTTTTTTTTTTTTTAATGTGGAGAAACCACTAATCAAAAAGGCCCACTTAGGCTTGCCTGTCATTTCTGCCCCCTTTTCTTTTTCTCTGCTTCCACATACGCGGAAGGCTCCTTGCTCCGTGGCGGTTCCGTATTTCTTTACCTTGACGGAGATAACACAGCCAGTTAGAACCATCTCAGATGGATGCTAAAATGGCATTTGGATGGCAAGGTTGGGCTGTTAACAATTCAGTGAGATTTAATCACAGGCCGTTGATGTCAATTTCCAGATATTACAAGTCAGTTCCAATCTATCCCTTAAGAGACTTGCAGAGCTCCATGGCATTTAGGGGATGGCATTTCCACACAAGCTCCCTACTGGCCAGCACATCCGTGCTGGTGCCTATGGGCACGGAGAGCCTCCCATGTTCTCTCCTTGCAAGTCCATCTTTCTAAGTCTTGGGTTACCTCTATTGCATCGTCTGAAGCAGCCCGACCTTCCTTCTCTAGTGCAGAAAGAGCAAATGTTTGCATCGCATTTATTCTTTAGACGTAAGATAGGGATTTTTCTTTGGGTCAAATACCATACTAATATATTTGATTTGCCATCATTTGCATTTGAATCATTACCTGAATCACTACCATTGCCTGGATCTGTGACTTGCTATTGTCCCCTTGACACTTCTCAGTCACTCACCGGTCATTGCTGTTCCGCAAGGGTCTGTAAAGAGGCCTGTTTGGAAGCTTCTGGCCCCTACTCTGAACTGGGGATCAAGGAAGGCCCATGGAAAAACAAATCCCTAGATCCTTTCTCTGGGCCCTAACTTTATGCTGCCCACTCTTGGTGAGGAATGGGGAATGCTTGTGGGGTGGCTTGAAGGTTTAGTCAGATCCCCTGCCCTCTCATTATCCCATCGCTCTCGGCGTCCAACGTCATTCTCCACCATCGCCTGGTGACGTCTGGTCACCTCAGCCTGGCTTCAGCAAGAACCCCATTAGGTCAGCATAGCCAGAGCTCACCCTTCCCCTCGTGTTTCCTCTTAGTCATTTTCTTTCCACTGACTTGGCCTATAAATTCCCACTCTTCCTTGTGTTTGGAGTTGAGCCCAATCTCTCTCCCTACACCTCATCACCAGGATCCCTATACCTATTGTGACAGTCCCAAGTAATCTGCCTTACTGCCTTAACCAGTGGCATCAGTAATTATTTAGCCGTGAGGACATCTATGACTTTCAATTCCTAAATTATGTATTAGATTTGCATCCTATTATTTGCATCATACTATCATGTTTGCATTTTTCACATCAATCATTAGTATTTTTTAAAACAGTCTTCTCAACCTGTATATGGCAGAAAACCCACCTGCGTAAGGTGTACAATAAGTCCTAGGATTTTATTTATAGAGTTGTGTGACCATCGCCAAAGTCTAGTTCAAGAACAATTTCCATCACCCTCCCCCAAAAGTTCCCTGTCCTCCTTTGTAGGCGACCTTCCCTCCCATCTCCTTCCCCACCCACCATGGCTCTCCTCTCTGAATGGATTTTCTGAAATTTCTGGAATTAAGGTGGCCTTTCATACCGGTTTCTTTGGCTTGATAATGTTGAGGTTTACGCACGTGGTCGTGTGAATCAGCAGTTCGCTCTCTGCGTCCTTGGAGAATATCGTGTTATATGGACACACCACGTTTTGCTTATCCATTCCTAGTCAATGGACTAGGAATTGACTTGCAGGTTTGTGCTATGATGAATAATGCTATGAACGTGCGTGTGTAAGTCTCCGTGTGGATAGAAGTGTTACTTTTATAATCAGAAAAAAACAATGACAAAAGTAAAGGCCAATATGGATATGGATTTTCTAGCTATTTGTGGAATGTATCTTCTTTTAGCAAAATGGGAGCTCTGTAAGTGCGGCCAGGGTTTTAAAATAAGGAGGGAAGGATGTGGGTCTCTGAGCCATATTTCCCTGCCCTGACCTGTGCACGGCCCAAGAGGAACAGGAACGATGGTCTGCCCTCTGGAAACTGACGCTATTCGCAGTTCCTCCATTGCCTCTGAACACACGTGGCATGTCCTGAGTCCCACTGCAGCTCTGATGGCAACCCCAACCCAAACAGCACTCCTCTCTTCCAAAGTCCTTTCATTCAAAAGGCACAAATTAAGGCAGCTATGTGACTCTGCTGTGTTTAATACACGTTCCCCGGGGCAGTTTGCTTTTGGAGTGGCTACAGAGAAAGGCATGGAATGCTGGGGCAACCTCATCGGCTGAGTTGCTCAGATTCAGCAATTCCAGTTTTTAGGCTGGGTCCGCCCCCCCCCCCCACCCGCCATGTGCGAAGTTCAAAAGTTGCAGCTGTGAAGGGAAAAGCAGCAGAAAAATCAAGGAAGAAAGGATCCAGGTCTGTAAGGAGGAAAGAGACGCAGGAAATGACTCAGAGGCAAACAGGAAGTCGGTAGGTATACGAGATGGGCGGCTCCTTTACAGAAGAGAGGCAGGAAGCCGACTGCCCGCACCCTGTCTACACCGCCAATGGCACCGATCTTATCAATTGCCTCAGCAGGCTGTCCACTGAAGCTCTCCCAGCAACCCGAGCTCCGGGCTGTGTACGCAGGGATCTGGGTGATTTTGAACGGTCGCCCTGCCTCCATCCTTTGGAAACTCCCCTGGTTGGCCTACCTGCTCTGAACCCCTGTTCCTCTTTGCATTCTGCCTGCAGGACACTTAATTCTGAATGCCTTGCACCCCCCATCTCCTTTCCCCTCTACACTGATTTCTTTGGAAGGTTCTACTCGTTCTGGTTTAATGTGTAATTCCAAGGTGCGTGACTACACTACTTTACTTCACCACCAATGCTTTCGTATCTCAGCTACCGTAATGGAAACATAGCACTTGAGGTATCCAAAGAGCTTCTGCTTGATCCTCCAAGAGAACCAATCCTCAGATGTGGGCAGGATAGCTAGTATGAACTCCTTTTTTTTTTCAAACTGGGACAATCAAGGTGGGAAAGTTCGCTGACTGCCCAAGATCCCAGAGTCTCAGAGCGGTGGGCCTGGGAGCAGGTGGTAGATGGCTGAACTGGAGTCCCAGGGTCAGGGCACATGAGCGACGGTAAGTGATAATGTGTAAAGCCCATGTGCTGTTATCTGATGTGTTAGACCAAGATCAAAATGCGGGTCGGTGGGAGGGTGAGGGGCGGGACCAACAACTCACAGCATGTCTCTGGGATTCATTCAAAACCCCGGATGTGGGATTTTATGAATATAGGAGCCTGTGAGGAGTTTTCTCATTTTTAGATTTTCTAAATGCTTACGTATTCAATATCCTTAAAAAGAAGACACTGAGATCCTAAATAAGAAATGCAAAAATAGTTTCAGGGTAAAAAGATTCTGTTGAGGGATGACTTGAAAAAACCCGTCTTTCGTCCAGTACCGAGAACTAATGTTATAGATCCAAAGTCTATTCAGTTATATGACCCTATTAAAAAATCTTGCCCTAAATGAAAAGTTAGAGCGGTTAATATTTCATGGCAAAATACTGATACTAGGTTAACATTTACAAAAAACAAAAACAAAAACAAAAAAAACCACACCCCACATTGTTCGGAAAGGACCGTGCTTGGGATCCAATGTGAATCAATTACTGTGTTTATTCTTGAAGCTTTTATTTTGGAGTTCTGTATCGCAAAATGACACGTTTCATGTTTACAACAGGTGTTAGAAATTTGAGATTTTTTTTGTACTTCTATTTTAGAGTAAAATTGGAGATAATTGTTCCAAATCATCATCAAAAAAATGCGGAGCAGACTTTATATAAACTGTACATAAAAACAAGGCACTATACATTTCAGGGAGATATTAAGGTAGAGAGGTGGATTTGCATAGTCTTCGGAGCCCATTCCAGGGAGTACGAATGGATTTGTTCATTTTAGCACCGGAAGCAGCACTCAGAACAAGTCAGACCTAATGCTGAAGGAGACCTTTCTGAACGTGTGGGAAGACACGGAGGGGTGCCTGAGCTAATGTCCCGGAAGCCACTCCATCTACCTTCTAATATTCTTTTGACACCAGAAGAAAAAACAAATTTAAGAGTGAATGAATACATACTGCTTTGTTAAATACGTATTTGCTTTATATGGTGTTTATATAAATATATATATTTGAGAACCCACAAACTATCAAAATAACACTTGAGAAAGAGAATTGCTTCCAAAAAAAGGTAGGCAGCGCAGCGCAGTGCAGCGCCGGGCCCGGCAGGCGCGGGAACCGCCTTTATTAACATCACCTGCTGAATCGTGGAAAGAGAGTTTCCAAAGGGCTCACTTCAACATTTACAAAATGCACAAATCCAGGACAAGCAGTAGAGCTGATCACTTCCGGTTTTGGAAAACTCTGATTAAAAAAATCTTTGTCTTTTTTTTAAAAATACCAGTCCCCCCCAAAAAAAAAATACCCATTTCCCTGGTCCAACAGTACTGAAAGTGACGACAGAGGTTCCTCCAGCATCTTTCCCGCTCAGAACAGACCTTTCGCTTTCTTCAGGTTCACCTGCTTCCAGGCAGGCAGTGCGTTGTACTCGTCTCTCGTCATGTCTAGTGCAAACTGCAAAATGGGGAGAAACGCCCCGCGGGTGAGTGCAAGCACTCCCAGCCGCGCCCGGTGCGTTGCTTAAAGGTCAGCCCACAGGAAGACCACCTTACCTCGAAGTCTTCATCGGTGAGATAAATCTCAAGCTTCAGAGGATCGACTCCCTCAGGCAGTGGCCTGGCCAGCAGATCGGCCAGGGGGTAGATGGTTTTACAGAGCTTGGCTAAGACATCTTCCACAAGGGTGATCTGATTGGAAACTTCCGTATCCTAGAGAAAAGGAGGAGGGAGCAGAGAGAACTTCACACCCTGCACGTGCACAGATGTTTCCAGTGCGCCTGCGCACACATGCCCCTGTTGGCCGCTCTGCGCCCCAGCCCGGGGGGCTCTCGGGGGCGGAAGCAGGCTCTGACATGGGACGGAATCGCCCAAAGCCTCACAGTTCTCCTGACTTTTAGAGGTCTCCCCACCCCCACCAAATCAATCGTGCCTTGGGGCTGCCTTGGAAAAACATTGAGGGACCAATCACATGGGTGAATTATGGCATAAGATTATTAAATTTGAACTCTAAAAACAAGCATTCAAATAATGGGATTTGTTTAGAAGTATTTAGAAATAACCTTAAAAGGAATCACATCCTCTCCTATCAGCCCCATTTCTCCATCTGGAATAGAGAAAGGTAAGAAAATGCATCTAGAGTATGCTGTAGAATCTAGATTAAAAAAACAACCACTCCGTGTCTATAATCTGAACAGGTTATTCCAGGTAGATGATCTTCCGGCATTAAGCCTGGAATCCCAGATTGGTGGGGAATGAATGACTAACGATGCGGCCAAATTTCATCAATAACGGTACAGATACAGACTAGTACCGTCTGTACAGAGGGTACAGACACGGAGTGGGTTTTGGAGCAAGCCTGCACCTGAGACCCGGGATAAGCTTTGGCAGGTTTCTGTGCCTCTGCTCCTTCCCTGGAAGAACGGGGATAACACGAAGATGCATCTTTATAATAGACTACTGTGAAAAGAAAGGGGAAAATACACGTCAAGAGCTTGGAGCCCTGCCTGGCGCAGAGCACGGACCCGGCAATCAGGGTATTACTACAGGTTGGTGTAGGACACCTGAAGTCCCTGGCCGGAAGCCCGCATGCCTACACGCAATGCTCCAAGCCTGCCGCCGCCCCCGGACCTCCAGCGGATTCAGGGAAGCGGGAATCACTGCCTTCAGCTCAGACTGCGGGAGGCGGTGACCGTATGCCTCGTCCCTAGTGTGGACTGCACATTTACGGTAAACGGAGCCCTCTGCCAGGACTGTCGGGCTCCTCCCCGTGCGGAGTGAGTCCACTCGGTTCCAGAGAAGAGGTGAGGCTCAGCGGTGCCGCTTGCACTAAATATCCATTGTTAAGCGGCAGTGAACTCTTCTTTAAACCTGTTCAGACCTCCCATAAAATATGTCCTCTCCCCAGAACAGCTCTCCTACACAGTAAGAAAACTGAAACGGAACAAACCTATTTCCTTACCAAAACAAAAAACAACCCCTTGGAATTGCTACTGCTAGCAATGTTAAAAACTCATAACTTAAGAAATTCAACAAAGCTGTACGAAGCTTTTTTTTTTCCTATCTGGTCGGAAATTACAACGTTCTGGTTAATAATATGTTTTAGTAAATAAAGATTATGACAAATGCTTTGTGTGCTAACACCAGCTGGTCTCATAAAAGACTATTAATGGGCTATTAACACTGCTTATTGGGAGTGACTCACGAGACATTCATTCACTCAATTATTTGAGCAGGTTAATCCATCACCGGTTTGTTTTGTGTCTCTTCTAACACAAGGTTAATGTTTGAAACAAGAGGATTTTGCTTGAAAAGCAATAGATTTTTAGCTAATAGAAGGAAAAGATGGCAGCATTTATTTACGTATATTTTGCAGACTCATTAAGTTCACCTTTGCTTTTAAGTTCTTTTAACTTGAGTACCAACTGTAGAAAATTAACCAAAATAGTTCAAATGATTTCTTCTATTCCTGAGCTAATTCTACGTAGACTTGTTAACGTGTTATAAAAGAAAAAAAAAAGAAAGTTTCCTCACTTTGAAAATGCAACCGGATGCTTCTCCCCAGGGTAAAGTCAACCCCAATCTGAATGGCGGGGAGAGAAAGAACGCTCACCAGTTCTGTGATCTCGGCAATGTCCTCTCTGTGCTCCCAGCTGGGGAACATGTTGGTGAAGGTCAGGGGCTCCAGACCAGCATGGATAAGGTAAGACTTGGGGGGCGGCCTCTTGATATTTTTTCCTGTAGGTACACAGAAGGCAAGGTGAGTACACCCAGGGTTTACTCGGAAGAAATGGGCTTTCTCTCATTGCCTTTGAAATGTTTTCTTCTTTGTTTGGCTCCCTTATGGTTAAAATGCAAGTTATGAGTAGTTCAGAACAACACATGGATGATGTTTATACAAAATGTCAATTCCATGCATATAACGATGCAGAAAACTGCAGGTAATTGACCTGAGTCAGACAAAATGCTTCTAGAACTCTGGATGGGAGAAAGCCTCTCTCCGTGGCTTCTGGGTAAGACATTTTCTTTCTCCTGTGCTCACTTGGAGAGAATGCCTCTGCCCTCCTGATGCAGCCTTGGGTTCAATGACAGTTAAATAGCGAATGACAGCATTTTATAAGCCACTCTAACTTAAACATTTGGTGGAAATGTGTTACTTGTTACTGACAAGCTTTTCAAGAGAGAATTAACTGTATAAACTCAGTGAAACTAATCCATGAAACCTGAAAAATTAAGATAAGACATTAAGGGCATTTTTCCCTTTATAGGAAATGCTATAAATTTTAGGTGGACGGCATAGTAAAAAGCCATGAGTTCACTACAGACTTTTTTTTTTTTTAAAACACTTAAGACTAAAAATAATAGTGAATAATAAAAAGGTTGCCATTGGCTTTCCAGCCCGAGTGGGGGAGCTTTCCACTCTCAGTGTGATGCTCCGTGGGGGTGGAGGCCCGCGTGTCCCCATGGTTCACGCGGTTCATTCCGCGTGCAAAAGGGTTTTAACGAGTGCAGGGTATTCTACAATGTGGTCTTTGACCTTGACGGTAGCGACTTAGATGGCCCAGTTACCTCAGAGAGAAAAATGAATTCTCATTCATGCTGAAAGCCAAGAACACACTAATCTCAACATTAAGAAGCCTTAAAAAATTACTTGGCTTCATCACTGCCTGCCAGGCTTCATCAAGAAGCTCACAGGATGGCTTAAGCTTGTGGCCGTGACCCTCACCTTTGCAGTACCGGAGCACGGTCTCCATGGCACTCTTCCGGTCGGAGGCCCAGCGAATGCGGGCCGAACCAGTGATCTTGTTCTCGATGGGCCACCAGCCTTGCCAGAGGTACACCTCATGGTGATTGTCAACAAGGAAAAGAGCTGCGAGGGCGAGGAAAGAGCAGACAATCAGGGGCTTCTCCATGGATGCTTCCAGCTCACTCTTCCCTAAACCCAATGGAGGCCTTCCCTCTCTGGTGCTTTTCTCAGGGGGGCAGACTCCCCTTGGCGCAGGCCAGGGGAGGGTGTCTGTGACGCCTCAGCCCTTTGAACGTTTAATCAGAAAAAGCCTCTGGCAGAGAGAGGGGGCATCTGTGACGCCGGCCTCGTCACTTCCCTCTCCCCGCATCCTCTCTCCTTCTGTCCCTCCTTGCCACAGGCCTGCCAACGACCCTTCTGGGAATGGGCAGTGACCTGAGTGGAGGGACAGCGCACGTGCCACTCGGGCTTGTGAACGCCATGTATCTCCCAAGATTCTCCATGGTTCTTTGCAAGAAAAGCAGGCTTTAAGAAGTAGATGTGTCCTGCCTCTTCCTCCTTGCTGCTTCTCATCCAGCGGTCACCCTCTTACTCTATGTGGCCAAGGGGCTCTCACACTCGCCAGGTCCGCCTGCCCTGAGTCCTTCCCTAATGTGCATTTCAGGAGGCCGTGCACACCACCCATGGGAAAAGCCCAAAGATTCGACTGCAGGAGGGCTGGAGGGTCCATCCATGTAGCCCAGTCTCTGGTGACTGTGACTGTCCCAAACAGGACAAGAACACAGAGGTTCTGTCTTAAGGTGGAGGTCGAGTGGAAACAGCCCTGACCTTGGGATCAGAAGACATGGGCAGGAGCCTCAGCCCTGCCCTCCGGCCTTTGTTCGGCAGACACAGTTCTTTGGCTGACTCCACCGATGCTCCCACCCCCTTGCTCCCCGGCTGCTCGCTTTCCCAGGCCCCCTTGCAGCAGATGGTGGTCATGTGACAGAGCTCTGGCCAATGGGATGTAAACTGATGACAGCCAGGGCTTCTGGGAAAGCTTTTGTTTCATCTGATAAAAGGGGGAGACATGGCCGTCCCTGCCCTTTTCTCTACCCCTTCTTCCTGTCTTGAACAAAAACAGGACGGCTGCAGCAGGGGCGGTCAACTGTGGACGATGAAGCAACAAGACTGAGGGGAGCCTGGGAGAACAGCAGATTCCCGGCCTCGCAACTTATTCTTAACCGACATATTTGGGTGAGTTAGGTAACTGGGTCTCGGTTTCTTAGATTGTAGCATAGGGTTGATGTGCCCTTCCTTTTGGGGTGGGTGTGCGGATGAAGTTAGGTAACATAAGAAAGCTACTTGCCAGTATACTTGGCGAATAAGAACTGTTTACAAATATGAGCGTCAAATAAAAAGGCTCATTGGAAGGCGCATCTTCTGCAGCTCAGGGCATGATGTCCCCTTCCACGGGCCGTACCTGGCTGCGGGGCACTGTAAAGATCTTCCTGCAGGAAGGGCATAGAATTGACCACGGAGGGGTCTCGGGCGGGATACATGAATTCTGTGGCTGCGAAATCACCAGAGGAACTACTGAGGATGAACAGGCGAGGTGTGAAGTTAAAATTTCCAGGATCTTTGAAAAGAAAGAAAAGAGAACAAAGCTGAAGACAAAATATGTACCGAACTACCTCCTAGATGGACTGGACAATTAACGTAAGACATAAAATAATCCAAAAATTAGTGTGAAGATAGGTAAGATTTATCTGACGTTGGAGGTGGGGAAGGCCTTTTTAATCATAATTCTAAAAGAAATAATGAAAGGAGAAGGAATTTATGTGTTGACAGTATTAAAAAAATGAAAAATATGGAAACTTGTTACTATCTTTAGTATATAAAGAAATATAATAAAGATAATATCTCAGTAAATCGTGCAAAAGGCAAAAAAACTAAAACATTCACCAAAGTAGAAATACAAAAGACTAAAAAAAAAATGAAAGTGTTTAACAGTACTTCCAACTTAAAGCATTAACTTAAAACAGTGCTTAGATACCAGTTTGCCCCAATAATTTTACTGAGTACTGAGTCTCTGTACTGGGAAATGCACAGTCCATGTATATGTATATTGTATGTATATTGCTGGTGAGAAGGGAACTTGGTGCCAATTTCCTGGGGCACCTTTGTTGATATGTACTCTAAATCTTTTTTACCTTTACCATAGCGGTTTTGTATCTAGGAATTTAACTAGAAATAAATATAGATACTTATTTTAAATTTATTCACATTTATTGTATAATGAGGAGTAAGTGGTCACAGCTCTCTAAACTAAAATCAAACTACAAGAGGTTAAATAGAAAATGGCAATATACCATCTTCATGGAATACCCTGGGGCCACAGAAGTCTAAATATGAACACCTTGAGAAATTGTAAATAAAGGGAAAAATCAGGTTACAAAACTATATACTGCTATCCAAGATTTTCTTAAATATAGATATGTATGGATCACACAAAGAAATGTTAATTCTGGTTATCTTTGAGAGAGACGATTTTAAGGGACTTAGTTTCTTTTTCAACTTCTCTCTGCTGAATTCCATTATATCCCTGCACCGAGGATGCTGGCCAGACCGAAAGCATCCGGTTCCATAGGATCACAGTGTGTCACTGCTCATTTGGTTTCCTGGCATTTTCTTCCTCCCTCTCTTCAAGTCACGCTTACCTTCAAGGCTCTGTTTAAATGACATGTCTTTTGGGAGGCCATGCACGACTTTCCTGGGAGAACTCATCTTTTTTCAACTCTCAGCCTCCTCCATTTGTACCTCTTTTATGACACCCCGAAGTTTTATTTGGCACTATATCTGTCTTGCGTATTATTTAGCGTCCTTATTCGGTTGCAGGCCTGTACGGACCTAGCCTAGGTCTGATTCCCGGGGTGCTGTACATAGTAAGGGCTCAATAAATATGTATTGACTAAATTAGTGATGGAAGGCGACGGAATGTTCTATTACCTTGGAGCATGCAGTCGTAGGCTTTCCTGTCTCTCCTTCCTAAAGCGTCCCAGAAGCCCAGGGGCTCGGATCCTTCGTCACACTCGTGTATTGTCACTTTGCTGCTACTATGCAGTCCTGCCTCCAGGGGACATCTGCGTGCAGAAAATCCAGTAGGTTTTTTGTTTGTTTTATGTAAGCCCTGGAAGTGTTGGCAGTGCAAATTTATTCAAGACTAAATCTACAGACCAGTTCACCATCTCTCCTCTACTTTCTAACTAAAACAGTTCTTACTAACGAATGAAAATGTGCTCTGTGGTTCATGAGTGTGTGTGTGGGCGGGGGCAATGAGAGGGACTGGCTTGGCCCTTAGAGAAGAATGTACGATTACGCGTAAGACGTAATGAAAGTGATAGACATTTTGATATATAACACACA
Source organism: Nasua narica (assembly GCA_028533885.1). Lineage (NCBI taxonomy): Eukaryota > Metazoa > Chordata > Mammalia > Carnivora > Procyonidae > Nasua > Nasua narica. The sequence continues at coordinate 22,922,398 of CM052807.1, read as the reverse complement.
TACTTACTATTCCTTGTCCTCTCCTGCTAGAACATAAGCTTCATGGGGACGGAGACTTGGGTTTGTTCACTAGCCAAGTCCCTGGTCCCTAAATCTGGGCTGGGCACCAAGTACGTGCTCAATCATACCTGCTGAGTGAATGAGTGAATGAGTGAATGAGTTCATTGTTTTGTTTTTTCTCAGGGGTCCAAGGGGGAAAAGCCGATGGACCGGGGATGCCTTTGACTACCTCACCGAAGGTCAGTTATCGCCCCTCCCCGCTCCCTAGCACACAGAACAGGGTCTGGAGATGAGACACGTGGCTTCCCAGCGGGCTGTCCGCCCCTTGCAATGGCACTGGCCTGCGTGCTCCTCTCGGCCCCCTCCCCGGGGCGCTGGCTTAGCAAGCGGTCCCAAGGGAAATCTGCCCCTGCCACACTGCCCTGGGGCCCAGAGCACGGATTGGACCCAGTGACACTTGGGTGGCATACTGTGGCCCTGGAAACTTTTCACTTTTACTGTTTAGATGTTACCACTGTCCTCCGGAGCTCAGCCTGAGCAAGCACTAGGCGACCCTCTGAATGTGGGGCAACACTGGGCTCTCTCTGGCTGTCTGTGGAGCCCCTTGGGCACGGGCTGCTTCCCCCCTAGATGGTGACCACACGGTACAACCCGCTCCCTTGCAGGCCTTCTCTTCCTGCTTCGGTCTTCCCTCTTCCCCAGCGGCCAGCGCGTAATGCCCCGGACTGGGTGCTTCCTCGGCTAGCTGCCCGAGTGTGGGTGCCTGCCTGGGATGAACCACCCCCCTGCTGTGCTGCACCCCACAACCGGCCCGGGCAGGCCGACCACTCCCCTGGCAGGCGGCTGCCTTGCAGAAGGCAGAAATACTGCCGTCTCTGAAAAGGGGGCATTTTAGAGTCAGGCACGGTTGTGGTCTCCCGAACTCTTTTTCAGCTGCATGCTTTCTAACTTTCCACAGCTCTGGCAGAACTAAAACCTGGAACCCCTAAAAGGTATTTGAAATTTGCTCTCTTTAAATGACAAAGGACTCCAGGCTTTTCATTCAAAAGCTGAAGCCCTCCTTGGGGTCATTTCCCTCCCTCCTCCCTCTGCCTTTTATGGAGGCCAGGGACGCCTCAGAGGGCAGGAAGCGCTCACGTTGGCAGTATTGGCAGTATTATGGGAGATGTGTGTCCCATCCGCTTGGAACGTCAGAGGCGGCTGATAAGGTTCATAACTACCCCCTTGCTGAAGTCCCTTTAAGTACATGGGGGCTTCTAGAGGCTTCTACCAGGTGGGTTTCCCTCCCGCCTCAGCCTGCGTCCCACAGGGAAACCCCTTCTGGAGAGGCCTTCACGCACAACACTCACTGTTCTTTGATTTTATTTGCTGCAGTCCTTCCAACCTCCTTCGTGTGGGCTTGGGCTTTGCATCCGTGCCACAAGTAAATGAGGGCTTTGTTTACGTTGAGGACAACCATGGAAGTCCTGGACCTCAGGCTACTACAGTGACAGGCCACTTCCAGCAAGTTTCCTTCCATGGGCACTTCTCCTCGCACACAGTACAGCCTCCACTCGCCTGCAGGGGGCACCAGCGGCACAGATTTAGGCCAGCTTCAGCCCGGAGAGCCGCCCTCCTCCCTCTTCCGCAGTCGCCAGCCCACACCACCGCCCCTCACGGCCCAGCCTGCGGGGAGCAGCAGCCAGCTTCCTGGCAGCCCAGAAGGCACATCCTTTGGAGTTGGAAGCAGGTTCATGATGTAGAAAGACCATTTTTACAAAATTTATAAATACCCAGGTAGATCCCATAATAGGCACCGACGCTAAGCCCTGTTTTTTTGGGGGGAGGGATGCAGGCCAACAAAAATCTCCTAACTTATAATGGATGACCCACTGAACTTTTTTTCTTGCTTAAGGAGAAAGAGTCATTGTGAGGATTCAGTTTAAGGGTCATCTTCCAGCCTTCTACATGCCAAGCTGTATCCTGAAGTAAACTCCACAGGATGGCTGGGTGGGGGGGGCGGGGGGGGGCGGGGCGGGGGAGCTCCCTATACAGCTGATTTGTAAGGCAAATGTCAGGAGGCTTTCAGGGGGTAAAGACACACCTATATAAAAGGAAATTTACTCTGACCCCTCTTGTATATAAAAATATCTTTCAGGAGAGGGAGAAAATCTAATTCCAATAGTAAAGTGACTTACTTTGCGCATTTTCTTCCTCCTCTTCCCGTCTCCCGGAGTGCACGACCATCCCGCCCTGGAAACACTGCAGAAAGCAGGGGGGCTCCTTTCCCTGCAGAACCTGGACCTTCCAAGGTAAACACACACTCAAATAAGTAACATGTACTGGGCTTTCAGAGTCTTAAAAATAATACATGCCTCTGGTAGAAAAATCTGGAAAATATCAAGAAGTGTAAACAAAAGCCAGTGATAATGCTATTATCTCAAGATAACCAGCATAAAAATTCTAGGGCCTAGCTTTCCTTTCCAAGTATTTTTCAGGTATATGCTTTTCCCAAGCAAAAATAGGACTGTTGTTTTGTTATTTTACGCTGATTTTCTTCGCTTGATGTTTTTCGGTCACCAGAGGCTCTTGAAACGTGAGTTTTGACATTTTAGTGGTATTCCATGGTAGAGATGTAACATGACTGATTTAAACACATTTTAAACAAAACCCGCCTCTCAGCAAGGAGAATGACTGCTCGCTTAGTAATTCTGGGGGAAGGAACGGTCTCTTTTGCCACCGTGCCAGGAGTCCACTTATGGAGCCGTGTGCCTGCCGACCCCAGACCACAGCCCCCGCCTGGCCTGTGAACCACTGGGTTCCAGCAGGTGGTAGCTGCTCAGAAAACTGTGGGTTGAGCCTGGCAGTTGGGGCACACCCAAAGGTAGGAAGCACTTCCCACCAAGTTACACATCTCAGGGCCTGTTCTGCATAATTAAGTGCCATTTTGTGGCACTGTTTTATAGGTCTGAAGTGTTCTTACATCCACTGGCTTGACCAAAAAAAAAGCTCAAACTCAAGAGGTTAAGACTCAAAATTCTAAAGGAGATTTTAAAGGCATGATTAAAACCCAGCCTTTGCAAAAATTAAAAAGGCAGTTGAAACGACCCACAATTAAGAATAAATTAAAATCCAGTGGTCTCTAACAATTATTTACAATCATTTGGTCTACAGGAGGAAATGTATATCACGTAGGGAAGAGGAGTGGCTCTTAGGAATCTAGAAGGCTGAGAGTTCATCTATTTTGGAGAAAATTGCTCTGTTCTCTTCCCTTGTGCTATTGTTAACTACTCATCCAAGATCGTAAAGATATTTACATATGGTATCATGTTCTCCCAAGACCCCATAGTCAACTCTTAATTCCTAAAGGATGGGACCTGAGGCAAAAATCAAAAAGAACTATTTACAAAGTCTTGCCACTGGCCTTACACAGGCCCTGAGGTTATAATGGAGGGGAAGACTAGCAGGCACAGTCTCTTTCATGCTTGTAGACAGATGATAAAGTAAATACAGTGTATTCAAAATGTAAACAAAATGACAAACTGATGATGTGGTTTTAAGTAGTGGTAATAATATAAGTGCTATAAAACATAGTAATAGGACAGAGAAAAGGAAGGGATTTGGATAAAATAGGTGACATTTGAACAGATATCTGAATCTTCTAAGGTTGAAAGTTACTATGGATACAGAGGAGATTGTGGGATGGGGAAACTGTGCAAAGGCCCTGGGGCGGGGAATGGCAAAAAATGGCTAGAGCAGCCCCAGCCATGGTGCAAGATGGGGTAGGGAGTGGGAGAGATGTGCAGAGCCGGCCACAAAGGTGATGGCAGACCATCAGAAGAATGCTTTAACTGGAGACCATGTGTAATGGAGGGAAAGGGAATGACATGACCTGACATGATCCAGAAAAATCACTCAGGCTGCTGTGAGGAATACAGATGGTGGACTAATTTTCATGTAATTTTCTGATATTTCCTTAGGATAGATCTGTGTAAGTGGAAAAGTGATCAAAGTTTATGGGAATTCTAAGGTTCTTGAGCCAACCTGCTTTTTTGGGATGGCTGTTTCAAGCTCTCCTTCACAATGGAAGCATCCTGCTGAATCCTTACCTGCCCCAGATCCATTCTTTAAAAAAATCTCTACCAGTTTTAGAAGTGGAAAATAGCATCTGTTTTATTTACAATTCCTTGAGTATTAGTTAAGTGGAAACTTAAAAAAAAAAAAAACAAAAAACAAAAACCACCACTCACTGGCCCTCTGTACTTGATTTGTGGATTTACTCTTTGCAGATACAACATCTCATTTAAGAGCACATGACGCCTGGCCAGGCGGTGAGAGCGGAGGCCCAGCCTGGAATCTGGGGGAGCCGGGCAGGACTAAACATCACCTGCGTGATGCTGTCTTTGTTCACTGGGCCAGGCCATGCCCCCTGGGCCTCCCCAGGAAGGCCAAGGCTCTCCTCCCCGGGGGCAGCCACTTTCCAGAACTTACCTGGGCACCCCTCTCCTCATCCAGCTCCACCGTCATCAGAGCCGAGGTGCCCTTCTCACTCACGGTCGACTGCCGGCCTTGCCAGAAGAAGTAGACACACTTCTCCTTGCCAGCCACCCGTACCGAGTGCTCTCCCTTTTGTCGACTTCCCACTGCGAACACACAGAACCCAAGAGGGTGGGGTTAACAGCTGAGAAGCCAAAAGAAGAGCAAATATACGGCTTTCTTCTCTGGGCTCCGTGAGGACAGACAAACAGTGAAGAAATAGCTTTTGGCCACAGAGCTGAGAAAAACCCTCTTTCTTCCAGTTAACTGATCCCAAGCCTCCAAACTGGAGAAAAAAATGATCTTGCCTTCTTGATATGCTGAGAAAAACACCTGTCATCCTACAGGAAGGCGGCAGATCGCTCCAAGTGTGACAGAGAAAAATGGCGGCTGCCAGAGCAGGCCTCCCAAAGACACACATGCGTTTTCCATATCACGCCATTTTTTTGGCACAAGATTAGCCGGTAGAGAAAAGATACCGAAAACAACAGCTGGTCCAGCTTTAAGCACAAAGGGAAAAATTTAGTCTGTGAAAACGATTCTGGTAAAAAAGAAAAAAAAAAGAAAACACTCTGAAGTTTCCAAATTTTGTCAGCAATGGAAGAGATCTATTGCTGACGTATCACTTTCATAAACGAATCTGGGATTTCAATCGTGTCCGTCCCCAGGACGGCAGCCAGGACGGAGTGCCTGCTACCCTTACTGTCCAGCACCTCACGGGCCCTTGATCAACGTTACCAGCACCCAGGACACAGATCTCACGAAAGAGCAGGCGTGGAAAGTTCACCCGTCAAGTGGTTGTTTTAAAAAGGCCGTATTTCAGACCTTGCCTCGCTACTTTGAGGTATATACTGCACTCCAGACTCCTCTCACTCATTCATTCATTCATTCATTCATTCAGCAGATAGTCGCTGAGCACCTACAGTGGGCCTGGGCCTTTTCCAATACCAGGATAAGCAAGACACACCACTCCCTTGCTTTCATTCTGACCAACAGAGGAGCAAGACAGTTTCAGAGAGTCCCAAGTGCTCTGACGCAGACAGACAAGGGGACGTGACCTGGGGCAGGGTGAGTACCGATGGGCTTCCCTGTTGAGGGAAGGACTCTCTGAGAAGGTGACTGAAGACAAGATGACAGGACCTTGAGGCAGAACCTTCTGGAATGACTGAGGTCAGGAGACTAAGCTGTTACCTCAAATGCCTGCCAGGGTGGTCCCTGAAAGTGGTGGTCAACAAGGAGAGAAAACAGTTATAACCCCCACGCTTGTTGAAAATTAAAGATGATAACTGTATTCTCTGTTGTCTGTATGAACTCAATTTTTCTCAGCCCCGATCCCATTTACATCACAGCTGTCTTGGAGTTTGAAGGTAAGAAGAAAGCCCATTTATTTTAAGTTCTTAAGAGGCCAGGGGCATATTTATTTGATTTTTTTTTTGGCCCTTTAGCAAAGCACTCTATAAACAGTTTTCAGACATGATTATAATACTTCTTACAGTACTTTGCCTAAGCATGGCCTTTAGTGCCATCTTTTGTGGGCCTGCACTGGTCAAGTTCATGTATTTTTAAGTGGACAAAATGAAAGAGAAACCATCTGTGAACAGGTCAGGCATATTCACAATTAGTTTGGAAGGCACCTTTGAAATTTCTGCTACTTCAGATAGGAATAAAACTTTGCCTTTGATTAGCAAAAGCCCCCTCTTCAAAGCAGTGAAAATTAGTCCTGTGAGCTGGGGAAAGATATGCTTAAAACAAGTCACAGAAGTTGATACATATCTTGAAATTTGTTAGCACTTAAATACATTGGGTAAACCTATATTCAGGTTTCAGTCATAACCAGTGTTTTAGCACCTACCACCTTAATGTGGACTTCAGTATCCGTATCTACAGTACAAGTATTTTCTTAAAATAGTTCAAATAGTTTTCAGTACTTTCCCTTGGAGTTTTAGTCAATATACCCAAATTTCACCCTACACACAACTTAATTTTTAGTTCATTTTTAATTTCAGCAAAGATTCAGCTTTCAGCAGTAAGACATTGCAGACTCTAACCATTATAGCCTTGATCAGATGGCTGATCTGTGTTACTGCCTCGTGCCTTAAAATACTTTCCAGACTCAGTCTGTGACCAGCACTTGTGTTTAGGAGTAATGGAAGACACGAAGAACATCAAGGATTGCTCTTGCTCAGGTGGTCTTGCAGCAGAAGCCCGTTCACTGCTCACGTACTCACGGTAGCTCGACCTGTATCCCGCTCCCCAGCTGCCTGGCCCGGTCGTGGGGCAGGACCCACCCCGCCAAGGCCTCCGGTCTCCCTTCCCGGGAGCGCACGGTTCACTCCCCAAGGAGTTTCTCTGTGCGCCTGTGCAGGGCGGCTGGCGTCCACCAGGAGGGCACTGTCCGGCCCCTGCAGCCACTGGTTTCTGCTGACCTTGTCCCAGAAGAGCTCCCCGAGCTCCGAGTTCGGTCCTGTTTGCAGGTGCAGCCCCTGTGGGGTGCGAATGCTGAGGGGCTGGACCGCAGTCCCCCAGGGGTTGCTGTTAATGCCACTGGGCTGTGCTTCTCTGCTCCCAGAGGGGCTGTCTGGAAATCTGAATGCTGCCTGCTCTAACTTAATGCTGTGCAGCTGGACTTCTTCAGCGCTGTAACTTAGCTACGGAGATGCTGCTGGCTGTGAGACGCGCACGGAGTTTAACAGGCAGAACTACAGAGAGCATTTGCCTGGGCCAAATCATTATTTCTTAGGGGCCTCTGATCTCTTAGATTCACCTGATTCTCGGTGATTTTGCTTTGGTTGCTCAGGACATCAGTGACAGTTCTCTCTGGGTCGGGCCCATGCCAACCATTATCCATGCCAGGTCCTAATGCTCTGTGAGCTGGGTAGCACGTCTGTTTTCTGGGCGAGAACACTGACGCCCAGACAGGCTAAGTCACTTTACCTGCCTTGCAGAGCTGGCATGTAGGGCCTGAGAGAAAATGCGACCCAGGCTGTATGGCCCCTGGGCCTGTGGCCTTTCCTCCAAGCCCCAGGGCCTCCTTACGAATGGGAAAGGGGCTCTCAGGGTCCTCACCTGCTCTCTACTCACTGTGTGACTTCAGGCAGGTGACTTAATCATGTGTCCTGTTCCTCACTGAGCGATCGCCCTAATGACAGGGCATATCGTGTGGAGCCATGGGGAGGCACTCAGTGAGGTGAGGGTGGGCAGGAAAGCCGCCAGCACTGTGTGGCTCGTGGGCTGGGTGGGCCTCCAGGCCCGGGGCGTACCCGGACAGCTCTGGGCACCTCCTGTCCCACCGGGCGATGCCCAGCCACAGGCCGCCCGCAGAGCCGGCCTCAGGGACCCCGGCTCTCCTCCCACGGCACAACACAGCTGCTTCTCCCCACACTTGGCCTTATCGTCATTTATGCCACATGCTTCTAGAAGGTAGGACCTGACATCTTTACTTCCCCCCCAAAATAATTGTCTTATCCCCAGAAGACAGACCAGGTACTCAGTAAATGCCACGAGCAATTAACAGAATGACTTCTGATCAATTAGGAAAGCAATCAACGGGTTTTGAGTCTGTGGGTGTCTGATCAGCAGACCACGGCCTCCACCCCCCGGGGCCCCGGGGCAGCCATGGCGGGACAGCAAAGAGGCTGTCTGAGAGGTGAATAAATTCTCGGGAGTCGAACCCCAAGATCACAAAGCAGTGACACTCCTAAACGGTGGGGCTGCCGAGAACAGGCTACTTGGCAGGGAGCAGGGATTCTCGCTGGATCTCTGGATTCTCGCTCCAGAGTCCACTCCTCCCTCGCTGCCTCTTGTGCAAAGCATGTGTTTTGCTCGAGTGTGTCACTGACAGGAACCATGAGCGGTTGGATTACATATGTATTCTACCTGATCCCCAGAGCGCGTGAGTGCGCTCAGCCTCAGAGGAAATAGCTTCTTTTATTTTTCATAAATCTTTGGTGCGTTACCACACCATGTGGTTCCAGTTCGAAGTCATCCAGAAATGCTTCACTTAAGACTTTAATTTCGGCAGCAGACAGCCACATGGTAAGTATCATTTGGAGGCAAATCACCACTTTCCCAGAGAACATCTGGGGACGGAGCTCGGGAAGGAGTGAGAGGAGCAGAGAAACCTTAACGTGCACGTTTAACTTCTCGAAGGAACCATGACATTCATTAGCAACACTGGCTCATCGGGACCCATCTTTAAAGTTGACCAAGTGGTCCTCAAGGTGAACCATCAGACTGGCGCTGCGTCCCCGCGGCCGAGGGTAAGGCAGCGCGCCCGGGGACGGGGCTCGAAGACCAGCTCGCTGCCCTCCCCGGGCCCCCCCCCCCCGGCCCCTGTCGGTGCAGAGAAAACGGAAGTGCTCGCTCACCTGCGGTGCTCACCATGTACTTCCACTTGACCACATAGGCGTCTCCCTCGTGGAACTGCCCGATGCTCTGTTTGGGAAGCCTGCTGTAGTCAAATTCGAGGATGTGCCAGACATCCACGGACACGCTGGTGATCTCAAACTGCCTCCTGTCGTCCCCTTCCACCAGGCCGTAGCCGCGACCCACGTTCACCCCGTCCAGCACCGTGCCCGTTGTCGCCTGGGGCACCGGCACCATCAGCGCCACATCGTATGGCTTGGCTTCAGCCCTAGGATCTTCCTACGAGGGAATGTAAGGACGCTGGTTCAGCGGCCTGTTTCTAGAGCCATTTCTTGTGACACTGCTGTTTCCCTTTTAGTGGGACAGCGGAAAAGTAAGGCTTTCCAGCTCTGTCTCAGCATTTCACTGCGTTTTGGGGAAAGAGTCTGGAGGCCTGAATAGCCCCCCACGATACTGAACGGATCGCCCGGAAACCCCGGAGGCACAGGAGGCCTGCTTCACCTTGGGAGGTAGACTATAACTGGAAACACTTTGCTGGTCTCCCATAAACCTTGGGAAGGCTTTTAGTGTCTTCCCCAAAAGAGGAAAGGCCTCTTTTGTTGGGACTTCAACCGAGGCCTGAGGTTTAAGACTGGATTCCCAAAAATACCTTTTGCTGGGCAAGTTCGTTGGCGCTCTTCTCATTAGGTCTCTTCAGTTCGGTCCAATCAAGGAACTTCTCTTTGAACAAAATCGTCTCATTGTGTTCTGTAAGTCTCCCGAATATTGCCCAATCAGGTCGCCCCTGTCCTTTCCTGCAAGGGTGGGTGGATGGGGGAGGAGACAGGAAAAGAACGGAGATTAAGCCACGGGGAAAACAAAGGAAAGGAACCGAAAACAGACACATGTGGCTACTGGGGAACAACTCAAGAGTACATGAGTGGCATGGAGAATGAGTGGTTCGTGTGGCCAGGTAAGTGATATTTTAGTATTTCCGCCTGAAGCCTGGCAAAGCTTTGTGTGCATGGAGTTGATGCGCCTGAGTGGCTGTGAACCCCGGCAGGACGGGGTTTTCCCTTCATTCTAGCCAATTTTTGTATCTGGGATCCGCTGGGGGCGGTGCACTAGCCTGGGAGCTAGGAGAAGGCAGGAGCCACATGTCCCCTGCATGTGCTCACCACACGTCTGTCACTTTAATGGGTAGAGGGGAGGGAGGCCCTGAATTCCCTATTAAGTCTCATTATGACAAAGCTCTCTGGTGTCCAGGAACACATGAAATTCTCCTGTTATTAAAAGGAGCATACTTTCAGAGATCATAAAGAGGATTTCTGCATATTTATTTCTAGGCCACCAGACACGACAGCGGCCCAGGGGAGCACAATTGGCACAGAAAAGGAAGTGGCACAGCCCGACCCGGAGGCCTGGTCTTGCCTCAGGATCTCAGAGCTTAAATTGGCTCGGAATGCTGTAACTCAGAAACAAAGTCGAGGACATGATGGCTGAAGAGGGTTCGTGTGGGTTTTGTTCATCCTTCCAAATCAGTCTTTGGCTGTGAACTGAGACTGGGACGCATATACCCAGTCTGAGACTGCCGAGCAGCGCCCGTGGGGGGGCCTGTGCTCCGTCACTTCCGGTTTCGTCAGAACTCGGGGTCTGACGTCACAGCTGGGGGAGGGGGAAGCTACGAGCAGGAGCGCGCGAACGTCTTCCTCCCTCCCTCCCGTGTTCGGAGTGGGCTAAGTCTGGACACCTCTGTGCTTTGAAGGGCTTGGGGCTCACTCTTGGCTGCCCCTTGGGAGGAGCCCCGAGGAGGCTCCTAAGACACAGTGACACAAAGCCCCACCCCACACGAATTGAGAATCCACCATTGGGGCCGGGGCCAGGGCCGGGCCTCGCATGTGCATTTTTTTAAAGCTTCTCAGCTTTAATTCTGATCTGGGACGTGCCGAGAAACCTATGAACCTATGAACTATGAACCCAGTACCTATGAAAAGGAAACCCTGTGAAGAGTGACAGCAGGTGAGCATGGTGGGGACTTGGACCCTCGAGGGAAGCTGCTTGCTCTTGCACACCATCGGCGGGTGACCGGGATACCTGGGAATAAGCGGGTTGCATTCTCCAGGATCCAGCGGGTTGATGTCACAGTTCTCGTAGTCAAAGGTGCCGTTCCATAAGTGTTTTGCCAGCTGAAAAGCTATTTTCCGTTGTGCTAACGTGACTTCTTTTCCGTGCCACACGTACACTTCACTGCCGAAGTCGAACACCAGTACCTGGGAAGGTGGCGGCAAAGAACAGGTTACTTTGAGAATCCCACCTGCCTTCTTTCCCTTCGATGTCCCCATCCTCTGTTGATGCACTGAGCATACACAGTGGCCACTTAAGCGCTAGGCCCTGAGGACCAGTGCGGTGGTCTCCCATCTGTACGGTCCCAGCACCGTCCAGGGCAGAGGACATACCGTGCTGATGTTTACAGGACCTTAAGATGTGTTTGCTGAGTGAATACGTGAATGTAATGCCATTTCTTATTTCCAAGCCTGTGGTTTATTTGACTCTTTCTTCCGAGAATAACTTCTTCCTTCCTGTCCAGCAATCCAAATCCTATATAACTCCCACTGAGGCTCAACTGCACCTTCTCTTTAAAATTACTCCTATTTCTTTCCTGTGATTTTGTTTTTCCATTTAAATGCCCATGCATGTCATACAGTCCACCTAGCTTTGGAAGACGTTCTTTCTGATACTCCTCTACCCAAGGAAATATAAGGTTCTTTCGTGTCTTCTACGTTTTTCGCAACACAATGGTAATGACAGTGTATGTGTTTAGTAAATACTTACTGGTATGGGAGAAAAAAGCTAGTATATTACTTGGTAAACCCAAATTATATAAACATGCATCTGTTATTTCTGAAACTTAAGGACTGAGCAAATTTTCTTTAATGTTTATAGAAAATCAAATGATAGGGCTAAGGAGTATTTATATCTTATTCCCTGGTTATATTGAGATATACTTGTACATAGCACAACATAAGTGAGAGGTAGAAGGCATAATGGCTTATATGTATTGTGAAATGATTACCACATTTAGTTTCGTTGACATCCATTGCCTCCTACAGATATGAAAAGAAAAAGAATACAACAAAAATACAAAAAAAAAATTTACATTTTGCCTAAAACAGAAAGTCTTCGACTACCGTGTCTCCTCTGAATAATATTCTGAATTCTATCCTCATATTTTAAGATGGAGTGATGGTTTGAATTTACAAGGAAATATCCTGTAAAACTACGTCACTGTTCCACACCAGGTATGACCGCCGGCCAGTGTTTCTCGGGCAGCCCCGTGCCAAGTGCTCTCTAGGCAAGGATGGCGCCCACGCACTGTACCTCTTTCGACTGCAGAAGGGAGCACTTGGGAATCTTCCCCCAGTAGTCGTCATCAGGGACAAGTTTGTCATCCATCAGACGGTAAATGCAGTTTGTTTCAATAATGGCTGTTTCATAAAGTTCGTCTTCTTTGGGGTCTCCAGCAGCTTTGGGATGAGAACAAGAAGACAGAATAACATTTTATGCTAAAAAGTGGCCGGTTTATAAGAAGAAAGTAGGAGATCAGAAAAGCCTCACGATGCTCTGAAAATACAGTAAACTCTTACACTGGTAACTGGTTTGGCCTCCCAGAAGCTTCCAGAAGTCTTTGGCCGCATGAGTGTGTGTATTAATTCCTTCTTCGATAGTCTGGACATAAGTAGCTCTACAACCAAGTTCCCTCTTTGTCTGAATTAAACTTGCCAGTTCTGAGGCCTGGAAAAAGGGAGGAGCACAATTACCTAGGTAGACAAGCCTGTCATGAGGCAGAGTGGCACAAATTGAGGTTAGAGGCGAAAAATGGCGGGTCTGCAAGGGAGACCACATGACCACTGGGGCTGCTGGCACCAGGTCTTGGGTATTTTCAGCAAGGTCAGGAGAATGGAACTCAAGGATTCTCCAGAGGGGATACAATTCTTCAGAGCAACAGTTCTTTCTTTTCAAATTTAGTAGGTCACTCGTGAAGTTCTGGAAAAATACCCATTCTCTGGGCTTTTGCCCTTGAGATTCTCATCTAAGCCTGTAGCAGCATTCCACAGGTACCTGGGATAAACGGCTTTGAAGGGATGTGCCAGTTCCTTTTTCAGACAGGAGTGAGAATAGGACTTAAAAACTGGCAGAATAGGTCATAATCCTTCTAAAACATCCCACTCAAGAACCTAACGAATGCTTGTTTGAGAGCCATTCAGCAAAAGAAATACTGCCTCTCCCTTCTCACATGAATGAAACATTTGGCATCTGAGAAGCCTTGTAAAACCCTAGCAACTGGTAGAACATTCTATCAGTGTGTAAAGGAGGTACTTAACCAAACATTTTGTATCATTCAGATACCAACCTTTGCCTTTTCTATGACATTTGCAAACTCTCCTACCCAGACGAAGCAGTAATGGGGCGAGAGCAGGAGGAAGCAGTCCCCACTGTTGAGGGACGAAGCTCGAGGTTCAACCAGTCTGGTCTGCACGTGTCTTCTTCCTGTAAGGCAGGAGGCAGAGAGTCGCCATCTTGCCAGAGAGAAGAACTTCTCCAAGGCACGGGAAGGGCCAGGAAGCGCCCCTGCTACAGGCTCTTGTAGTTCTAAAGATTCTCATCTACCAATACCAGCTCCATGACACAGAGTGGTAGAGGGGGTTTCTAGCGACAGCTTTCTAGAATACTGTCCCGTGTTAGTGCTTTCCTAAATGTCATCACGTGTCTTAGGACCCCCACTGGGGTCCTTTTACAGCATGTGTGTGGATTAATTAAGTTCCCTCCTCCAGGAAAGTTCGTAAACATGCTCCTTTCTCCCTTTCAACTCCTCTCCCAGCCCCTTTCTCTGCGCTCAGCCCTCCTGCTTTTCAGAGCCCCTGCGAGCCATGCTGCAGGCGAGGGCACGCCTTCCCACAGCGTCGCCTTCCGGGGTTTGCACGCTAAACCCAGGGCAGTCTTAGAGGGAATCAGCTTGGAGGGAAGCACTGCTTTGTGCCGTTTTCCACACCTTCTCCTAAATGATCGTTGATTTTGGGCCTTTCCACGGTCACAGTGATACTGTCATCTCTGGGTCAGAACTTGGGAACAGACGCTGGTTCTTTGCGCTCATCACTAGTCCTCCGAATGCACTAAAAAGGCCAGGGGTCATGCAGAAACCCACGGGCCGCTCTCCGTGAAGGATATTCCACCAGCCTCCTTTACATGATTACTCTAGGATTGCCGCTCGGAGGCAGCCGAGGCTCTCCTCGTAGCCCCGTCTCTCTGGTCGTCTCCCCTGCCACTGACAGAGGGGGTGCTGGAGTGGAAATCTAGGTTGGCTTCAGTTGCCTCTGCTTCTCCCAGATTCCCTCTCTGAGAACTTGTATCTCGGCCCCCACTGGCCTGGCTCACCTCAGTGAGGAGAACTGAGTGGAGCGAGCCCCCGTGAAGACTTCGGGGACCTGTGGAACCGCAGGACAGCGTGGTGGCGGGGCTCGGGGAGGCGGCAGCAGAAGCCGAGCTTCCGGAAGGGGCGAGACCTGGGTGCAAATCCAGCCCTGCCACTCAAACAGCCGCTGTGACCTCAGGCGCGTCACTAACCACACCCGAGCCTTGGTGGCCGTCACATCTGCCACCTCACGGGACTTGCGGACAGGAGGCAGCACGGCGCCCAGCCCACAGTAGGTTCTCAAAGAGCATGTGTTCCCTCCCCCTGACGGTCAGGGCTCCCCGCGTTACCAGCCTCCGACCCCTGCTCCACACGTGCTTCCTCCCCACGGCTCCTAAGTACCTTTGATCTGCAAGAGCATCAGCTTCTTGTAGGGCACCGCGCTGTTGTTGGAATTCTGTTCGGTCAGGTTGACGCTCCGCAGGCTGATGTTGCTGAAGTTTTCTTTACTGGCTAAGCCTGCCAGAGTGACTTCGGAGAAGTTGGAGTTGGCGGACACTGGGAGGGTTGAAAAAGGAAACAACGGGGGAGGGGGAGCAAGACGGGCAGTGAAATGACAATGTCTGCCATCAGAGACTCATCATCCGCTAGCTTTTTCTCCGAGAGTTAATCCCGAGGGAGAGACTATCCTCAGGTTTGGGGGACGAGGCGGTTCAGTGCTGAGGCCCCGTACTCAGGATTTAACTCTGTCCTCAAAGTATCGGCGGCTTGCTGACACACGTCACACCTCACCTTGCAGGGAGACGAGAATCAAGGGACAATGTGGACCGGCTCTTTTGGTATAAAATCAGGAGCTGGACACACATGTCGCAATTCCACTGAAAACCGACATAATTCCTAACACTGTTTAGAGGTTAATGCAAACACACGCACAAGGAAGGCTAGGAGGTATCTTTCAAGATAAGTATTCGTAGGAAAGCAGGCACTCTTGTAGGGACGAGTTAGTCCAATCTTTTTCCTGGGGGAAAAGTGATCAACTAGATAATCCCTTCAGGTCTTCGCCCTCAGAATTAAGACCACTGTAACAAGATACCGGGTTTTCCGTGTACGTGCAAATGTGTACATGCCGATCATCACAAAGCCATCCCCAAGCCCCCAGAAGTGGAGGTAGAGGAAAAATACCCCAAATCAGTACCAATAAGCCTTTATTTCTTCCAACTGATCATTTTTAAAAAATGTCTAGGCTAGAGAGAAATTCAGAAAATTATTTTGCTAGGATTGTTAAGTGGGATCTTACCCTACTTGACAATTCATATGGCACAGAAGTTTTGAAATATTATTTTCTGAGATGCCTGGATGGCTCAGTGAGCTAAAGCCTCTGCCTTCAGCTCAGATCATGATCTCAGGGTCCTGAGATCGAGCCCCGCATCAGGCTCTCTGCTCAGCAGGGAGCCTGCTTCTCTTCTTGGGATCTCCCCGCCTGCCTCTCTACTTGTGATCTCTCTCTCTCTGTCAAATAAATAACTCTTTTTAAAAAAAAAATATTATTTTCTTAGTCAATCGGTTATAATGAAAAGACTCAACCGCTTCAATGTAAATACTCTATTTCTAAGAAGAACTTTCAGAAGTAGGTTTACAAGTGCTAAAAAAAAAGCTACAAATTATAGCGAGACTATTCGATCTACAAATGGTGTATGCCCAAATTACGTCCACCAAGAAAACCACTGCTTCAGAACAAGGGATCCCCACCTTATCAGGTTGAGGAGAGCAGAGCAGCTTAGCCTGAAGTGGGACACGGGCCACAGAGCCACCTCCTCACTCCTATTCACCGCCTCTACCCCAAGGCCCCGACGCTACCCAATCCACACCCCCAATTTCCGAGGCTCCGGTTAAATGCAATTTGGAAAGCACTGGTTGATGCATTAATTAATAACACGAAAATCTAGGATTAGGAAAAGCAGTAATTTGGGATATTTTCTCATGAGAGATCAAATGATTGGCTCTCCAACAAGAGTAAGTGGGGAATTACTGTGTTTGGAGCTGAAAATGGGTTGAACACCAAAGCCCAGAAGCATCCTTCTCATCCAATCTGTTGAAAGAAAACTCAGTAAAACAGGATAATTTAAATTAACAAAGTACGGGGCACGTGGGTGGCTCATTTGGTTGAGCGGCTGCCTGCGGCTCAGGTCATGATCTCAGGGTCCTGGGATCGAGCCCCACGTCGGGCTCTCTGCTCAGCGGGGAGCCTGCTTCCCCCCCTCTCTCTGCCTGCCTCTCTGCGTACTTGTGATCTCTCTGTCAAATAAATAAATAAAATCTTTTAAAAAAATAAGTAAATAAGTTAACATTAAGTGAACAGACGCTCAATGCTCTAAGAAGTTCGGCGAAAAGCCTGTCCATTCCAGGCAGGTGTGCGCGTACGTGTGTATGCAGACTTACTCATTTTCATTTGATGAGTGTCTTTCGAGCACACGATTGGCCTTGGCGAGGCAGAAAGGGAGGATTAAAATCACCTCATCACCAGACCCCAGCACAGAGGCGGAGCGGTGCTTCCACACACTCACTCTTTTCGACTTTCATCCGCTTCGACTCCATGAAGGCGACGTTTAATCTCTGCTCCGTGTATTCCTGAAGGAGATCTTCTCTGGCTGCCAGCATTTTCAAGGGGTTTTTGGAAGCCTGAACCCGCCGCTTGGGCCTCACTGCGCGCTTGTGCTCGGCCACAGAGGAGGTCAGCCTGGGGGAGAGCAGAGTGGAATTGTAGCCTTGGTCGGCCTACCATCCACGCCTGGTTCGTTTGGGGGTCTCCCACCTAAAATAACAGTCTCTACAATTTTTCCTCCTGATTTCGTTGTAAGTCTTACAAGTCCCCCTCCTGCCCACCACTCCCCGACATGGAGACGTAGAATCTTGGAGATGGGGGATTCAGGCCCATTTAGCCTAAGACCCCAGAGGCTCCCGGCCCCACACGCTACACCACACCCTGTGGTCTCTGCCTGGACGTGCATCTGACGCCTCGTGGGGCAGCTCATTCCACTACTAGAATGCTCTGAAGGGTAGGAAGTTCTTTCCTACCCTTAGCACACCCACGGACTCTTCCTCCTTCTCCCGCTGGAATATTACACACATCTGCTGCTTCTGTCCCTGGTGAGCCCTTCAAGAATTTACAGCCAGTCATTGCTTCTCGATTCCTCTTTCCTCCAGACTAAAACTTTGTTTTCACACAACTGGTTTTCAGTTGCCTTCGGAACTCCGCCACAACTAGCCTCCTCTCAGCCCTTTGCGCCTTCCTGAAAAGTAAGCACTGCTTGGAAGACTAGATTGAAATAAAACAGGCCCAAGAAGCCAACAACTGCCACACAGCTCTCTGGGGGCAGACCAGACACGGGGAGGTGGGCGATCCGGTCACGCGGTTTCCTGACAGATTCTACTCCTACTCTCAGTTTCCAACCGCGCGACGTCTGTGCTATGAGAGGTAATTCTGTCCTCTGTGTGATGGTGTGTGTATAAACATAGCTATGGCTTTAGAGATACGACGACTTAAGCAATGACATTTGGGTTGGGAGAAGAGGAGAAATGGTTAAAGAACTGTGTATGCGAATATACAAAATTTCATTTAAAAAGGTGGGAAACAGCAAACTTCAGTTTTTTAAGATAGAAAATGGAGAAAAACTGAGAAAAAAAAAGCCTCCAGAAATATGCAAAAAATGTATTTGGAGCAGCTTACAGGAAAATGCATGATGACCCCATAGTCCTCTGGAAGAGACGGTCACTCGGATAAATTTGTGAGGAGGAGATGAATATGGTTTGTGGCTGCGGGCGCAGCCTGCCCCGCGTATATTCTCCCTGGCTTCTGGTAAGAAAACTTTGACACTGGCTCTGGCTCTGAAGGGCATCCAGAGACCAGCTCCGGCCAATCCGCACCTTCTAAACCCTCGGCTACAATGATTGCTTTAGGGCTGGGCTCAGACTCTAGAAAATCCAGCCCGAAACTTGTGCCGGAAGGAACTGCTGAGAAGAGAAGCTGCTTGCGCTTCAGGGGCCAAGTCGGTGGCCGAAACAGCCACAGCGGGGGGTGGCCATCGTCCACCACGTGGTTACAGCTTGGCAGCGGCAAAGCCGCCCTAAGGAAAACCGGCAAGAGAGAGACCTCGTTCTGAGGAGCCTCTGGAACCTACTTCACATTCACACTTTTCAGTGAGTGAACCTATAAATCCCTCCACACCTTTCTTTTGCCAAAGTCCATTTGACTTGGATTTCTTTCTGGCACCTGCAACTGAAGGAATCCTAAAACCAAAATGGCTTTTCTGAGATGGTTGAGGCATGATCCGGTGTGCAGAGCGACCCTTGGTCATCCCCGGGGAGGCCTTCAGATTATTCCTTTCATCAATTCTTGGAGGTTAAGTAACCTGCTTTATTGACTTTCTAGGCCATTGTGTAAATCTGAGCCCGTGTGATCCAAATATTTTTCGAGGTTACGAGGACGAGTTCAATATGTCAAATGAAAGACCGTATAGAGATCTCTGGCCAAATTTATGTTCGTCTAAAAAACCGCAAAACCATAGTTATGTGACAAATCCAGTGACATTACTCTTATGGGCCGGGCAAACACCCGCGGCCCACGCGGTCTACGCCGACCTCCTGCCCAAGCGCACGTCTGTTCGGAAGCGCGCGTGTCATCTACCCCGAGGGTCTGGCCCTAGAGGATAATCCTGGGTCTGTGAGGAAGGTCTGCGGCCGAAGGTGGTGGCAGGGAGAGAAGATCTGTGGAAGGCTGACGATGGCATCAGCCACTCTCAGTGGGTGAGAGATGGAAACCGAAATAACTCACTTAGGGGCATAAGGATCGAAAATGACATCGAAATCCTCGTCCAGCTCCACGGGGCCTCGAGGGACAGTGTCGTCCATGCTGCGGTAAAATCTGGCAAAGGTCTCGTCATCGTCCAGCTTCATCACCTCCTTCACAGACTTCCCAGTGACCGTGAGTACGGTCTCCTGCATCCCGCCAACTACGAACAAAGAGAATACACGACCTCGGATTTGTGTCAAAACAGTACCTGACTACGCCTCACAACGCCTTCAAAATCATTTCCCCCGATGGTGATGCCCGGGGCCCCGTGGAGGCTTCCTGGGCCTTCCTGACGTCTCACGGAAGGACTGTCCATCTGCACCACGCAGGTGGTAAGAGAGGAAGAGCCGATGAAAGCCCACCGAGCATTTCTGAACTGCAGGAGGCACAGGGGGCCTCGGCCTCATCCTAGATCAGAAATCCGTAAACACTTTTTCCAGAAAGGGTCGCACAGCAAACACTGTAGGCTGTGTGTGGGAGGCTCCAGGGCCCGTGTGGCAAGTGCTCAGCTCTGCCACCAGGCAAAAGGGACTCTTCCCAATACGGTAAAAAGGGCACATGACTTTGTTCCAAATGAACATCATTAACGAAAACAGGCAGAGAACTGGATTCATTTCCCGACAGGCTGAGCTAGAGCGCCGTTACATACATGTAATAGGCTTCAAGTTGTTTTGAATTCCTTGCCTTGCCAATTTCATTACTACATTACACGCTTATGTCGCTGGTATAAAGCAGTTGTCTGCGTTATCCCCGACCTGTTAGGAGGTCACTGTCAACAGTAGTGACTCCTAGTGCTTAGTATGTGATCAGGTTCAAGTACTGGACATTTTTTAAAAAGATTTATTTGAGAGAACGCACGCGCACGTGCATGCACATGGGGGAGGGGCAGCGGGAGGGGGAGAGAATCCTCAAGCCGACTCTGCACAGAGCATGAGGCCTGATGTCAGGGCTCGATCTCACAACCGCAAGATCATGACCTGAGCCCCAACTGAGAGTTTGAGCCACCCAGGCACCCTTCAAGTACTGGACATTTTTATGAAGAGATGACGCTATTTTTGCATGTTATTCCTTTATTTTGTATACTTTGTGTACTTTTGTACTGACATATTTATTTCAACATCTATTCAGAAATCACTTGCAATATGTCATCTGCTACATTGTTAGAAACTGATTGATGGGGTGCCTTTGTGGCTCAGGTCATGATCCCAGGGTCCTGGGACTGAACCTCGCATTGGGCTCCCTGCTCCTCCCTTTACCTCTGCCCCCCTGGCTCATGCTCTCTCTCATTCTCTATCTCAAATAAATCAATAAAATCTTAAAAAAAAAAAAAAAAAGAAACTGACATATACAATTTAAATTTCATTGAGTGCGAGATCATGTCGATTTTGTGTAATATCTGCTTTCAAGTATAAAAGCAAAATTACTGTGTTCCCAGTCCTGATTGGGTGGCATCCCAAGGACTGTGTGGGACTCAGGAACCAATCTTATTGGAGGCCCCCCGACGTAGTACAGTATGAAGTGAATCGGACCTGGGTAATCCAATCATTCCTGACTTCCTGTTTTAAAACGATAACAAAGACAGTGCTTTCACTATGACCCGGTGAAGTCAAACAGAAAGAAGACAATTTAGCTAAGGAGAAAAAGCCATCAGAATTGTGATTTAGAGATTTCGAGAGAGAAGCGGCGTTTTCCTTTTAGGTTTTCCTTAGCTACTCGTTGAAATATGAATCACAGCGAGCTACAAGCACGAAACCCAAAGCTTTGCTCCAGCTTCCGGTACGTACCTTTGTTGTTCAGCCTCCTCAGAAAGGTTTCCAGCCTGTCCAGCTTTAGGTCTGATTCCAACGGCATGTCTGGTCTGGCTTCGATATCTAGGTAAGCGGAAACCGTCCATGAGACAGTGCCACGCGGACTCTTCTGGTCTTAGACCCATGGGCGTACGGGGTGCCTCGGTGACCTACCTTCCAAGGGCTTAGAAACTGGTGTGGTGGCCCTCGTTTTACTGCAGATAGGAGATGCTACCGGAGTTATGGCCGTGGGTGACGCCAAACCTGCGGACCATCAAAGGAGCCAGTCAGTATCTCAGGATCGTTTCTAGAAATTCCCAGGACCCTGCCGGATCTCCATGAGTCCCAGTGTAGGCTTTACAACTTACAGACCTTGCACACGGGCATGTTATGTGCACACGTATGCACATGCAGCCGGTGTCCCTGCTACGTACGACAATTGCAGAGGTAGACAGAGTTTTATAGTTTCTAAGGTCCGCAGCAGCCGAGAAGCCGCTGCTCCAAAAGGAACAATGAAGACTGGTGAGAAAACGTGCCTATAACACGTAAGTGGAATAGAAGAGTACGTAAGGCATCAGAATATGCTAGAACACAGGGAGCTGTGAGTCCTGAAGGCCCTTTAGGTGGTGGAGGTAGTTCAAGAGAAAGTATATTTGCACCATGCCACACAGAGGCAGTCGAGAATGACTGTGTCATACCAGCTGCTGAGTGGCCCTTGGCACTGGGATCCTCCTACAGGCTGAGATGAGGTAGGGGCAGTTTGCCTTTGGGGGCATCAATCAGAGCCTGATTTTATTGAGCAATAACCTAAGGAGTACTAACCTTTTAGAAGAAAGACACAGAAGAGGATACATTTAAATTGACTTATGATTGCTGAAGGGTCATACCCATCTCAGGTGTGGCTGGGAACTGGCTAAATGCTTTCGCATACATTTAGGAGGAGCAGAGTTGGGGGGATGCCTGGGCTGTGCAGTCAGTTAAGCGTCTGCCTTTCAGCTCAGGTCATGATCTCAGGGTCCTGTCTTCCTCTGCTTGCGCTTTCTCTGCCTCTCTCTGACAAATAAAATATTTTTTTAAAAAAAGCAGAGGGGAATTTTTTTAAAAGTGTAAAGGCTAGGGATGTATAAAAGAAAGGCATTCCAGCATAGAGAGGGCATCTGGTTGGAACAAGAAACCTTAATAAGGACAAAGATGAGTACCTTTTTCCTCACCTAAAGTAGAAGGGATTGCAAAGTAATTAGTGCATTTATAAGGAACAAAATGAGATGTTAATGTTCTTTGTATTCACTTGTAATGAATGTGAAATCATTAGATAACACTGCCCCTTTAAGCATCCTTCAAAGAACAGCATTTGCAGAATATGTAACTCACTGTCACTGACTAGGAAAAATAAATGAATGAATTGCTCTCCTCCTGTTCGCTGGAGAGGGATATATAATAGCATAAAACTTTTTTTTTTTAGATTTCTTTTTTAATAGCATAAAACTTTTTTTTTTTAAGATTTTATTTATTTATTTATTAGGAAAGAGAGAGAGTGAGAGAGAGCATGAGAAGGGAGAAGGTCAGAGTGAGAAGCGGACTCCCCCATGGAGCTGGGAGCCCGATGTGGGACTCGATCCCGGGGCTCTGGGATCATGACCTGAGCCGAAGGGAGTTGCTTAACCAACTGCGCCACCCAGGCGCCCAATAGCATAAAACTTTTAAAGAAAAATATTGGAATGTGGTTTAAAACTTCAGTGTTAGGTGATATTCTAGAAGTATCTCTTAACAGGCACATACATTTGCTTGATGATGTCTATAAAAATCCAAACTTTTATTTCAATGACCAAACCTGCAAAAGGTTTATGTCAGTGAGAAAGCAAACTTTCTTGAAAGATAATAAAGTAAAATTTGGTATCACAGGCAGTACAGGTGCCGTAAACCATCACCTACTAAAAGGATGCACTGGAGACATCAGAAGAGTTCCTAAGCACGGAGGTCATAAACTCTGAAGTGCGGGGAACTCTGGCCCTCCGGACCATCAGGGTGCGCCCCTGCTGTCCATTCACGAGCAAGAGCTCCCGGAGGTGGGACATCTCTTTCCCATCTACAGGCAAGGGTTTCTCCCTAACACAACACTGTTAAACAAAGCACTCCCCGTAGCCCTTCTCAGTGAATTCTACCTGCAATAACCAACCAGTCACCTACTCTCTTCAGAGACATTTTCACCCCGCTCTTATTCAAAGGCATATTTTGAGAACTTTCCTTTTAGAAGAATCATAGAATGCCACAGGAACTAGAGCACTAATCATTAGGTATAGTCTTGGAACATCAAAATGTCTTAACGAAGTGAGGGGACAGTCTTCTGGAGTGAGGGAAGGAAAATCAGGGTTGATATGTAGCAACCCACTGAGCTGAGAAGTCTCTGTGGCTGTGGCATAGGGGCTATGTTATTCTGCACGGTGTGAATGTAGCACACTAGATGCCCTATTACTGCAAATCAGAAAGAGCTCATGATTCCAGTGAAACATATAATAGCAGGTGGTAAAAAATATTAGAAAAATAGGATACAGATATTTCCTTAGATGAAAAGTACAAGACAATTATTTCCTGAGCCAGCTATATAGCACCTGTTAAATAAAGATCCTAGATTTGTTCAAGAAACGTGAAAGCAAACTCCTGCACAAGGGATAAGAACTTCTCTGACCTTGTTCTCCAAATCCACTTCCTCTGACATCCCTGTGGACAAGGGCAGTATATTTGGTAATAAGGACCTGCTTACATATAAATGGTAATTTTTAAGATGGAAGAGGAAGAAAGAAACCAAAGTTCAAAATTATTGGGATAAAAGTCCAGGGTAAAAGTTGGAAGATGGGAACTCTGGTTCAAGTTCCCAGCCTGAGCTCTTAACCAGCATGGGCCTCAGGGTCCACTTTTGTTAACACGGGGATGGGGCTCCGGCCAAAGTCGTTTAACATGAGTATACAGGTCTGTGATCTGATGAAGAAAAAAATGCAGCTACCACCTCAGACGGTCGGAGCAAATTACCTTCTATTTTCTTCCACCAAGATTTGAGTTAATCACAATTCAGGGTTTCCCCACCCTTCCTCCTGCAAATATTTATTATGTACCTACAATGAGTTAGGCACTATTTATAAGAGAAGATCCTGGAAGGTTTCCAGGGAAGAGAAGCATGAACTGAGAAAGCTGATGGCAACATACGCTAGCTCTAAGTGTGTGCGAGCACTTAGATGACTAAGTCAGGAAATTTGTTTTTAAACAATACCTTAGGAAATGAAGGTATATGCATAGTGATGAAGGGACCCCAGATTTTAACCATTTCCCACCGGATATGGAGCCTCACAGCTTTACTGGTCACGTGAACCAAAAAGTGACTTCTCTGACCAGGTGAGGCATCAGTTAATTTCATAAATCTTTCAATATCAGCTTCAAATCAGTTCTCAGAGCTCAGCGGCAAAGAAGTGACTATCTGCAAGGAATCCCACTTCCTCAGAATGGCATACATCTTTTAAAAATCTATTAAAATCTTTCTGGAATTAGGGCTTTGTAAGCCAGCAAACTCTGGTTTGATGGAAAGGACCTAGAATTACTCTAAAAAAAAAAAAAGATGTAAACGTGTTCTTCGTTGACAAAGGCTTATTTGGGCTGACTGCCAGGTGGCAAGAAAATGAAAATAATTTAAAAGCAATCATGGGAAAGGACTAAGATTTGTGAGAAGATATGGAATTGCTTTTGAAACCTGTGTTCAACTTCCAAATGGCTAAATTCTGAAATGCGACTAACTGAATTATACTTCTCATGTGAAGATGATGCTATTTAGGAAGAAAAGGTTTTCAGTAGGAAGAGCTCCCCAAATCTACCCAAAAAACGTTTGTACAACTTCAATAAGAGTAAAAACTAAAAAAGACCAGGGCTCGATTTTTTAAATTGGGTTATCACAGGTCACCCTCCCTTCCAAGGGCAACGGAGTATATGTGTCTCCCCCTCCCCCCACCCCGCATGCACACCTGCACACACGTGCTTGTGCACACACACACACACACACACACACACACACACAGACTCTGACCTTTCTTCACCATTCTGCCAGCCACTGTAAACTGGGAGGAGTCGTTGGCCGCCCCTTTGCCTTTTGTCTTCCACGCTTCTTCTCTCACAGTGATGAGATGCTTCCTCTCTTCGATAGTCATCTGGCTCTCGCGACTTTCTGTGACCCGCTGTTTACAAAGCGTGCCAGGGAGAAGGCGGGACAGGGAAATGACAGAACCGTCAATTTCAGCATGTAGCATTTCGTGAGCCAAAGAGCAGGCAATTGAACAGGAGGCTACATTGATCAAGAATGTCAGTAACTGTTCTAGCGGAAATGGTGGGGCGTCCTCACGCCCAGCTTGGTGAGAGATCACCACCAACAACGCTGAAGCTTTAGGTTAAAACTTTTTTTTTCCCCCACTCATTCGTTTGGACTACTGGACCACCAAAATGATACCTTGTAAACACAAACAAAAATGGAGACTGTCTTCCATGCCATCACTTTAAAAGTCGCTCAGTTGTACTGAGGTAGCTAGACTCAGTTGGATTAGGAAATTTCATCCATCTGTTCTCACAAAAGACATGGTCAATCCAGAAAAATCTTACTCACTTCAGTCCACAAGGACCATGGTCAGGTATGAAAGAGAGAAAGCTGAGTAGGTAACAGCTGTGCTCCAGAAAGTTCTCTGGAACTCAGCATGTTTCTCCTAGACGACTCTGATACGTGCGCAGTCAGGGAAGCGGGTCAGCCCCCGAAAGGGACCTCTGGGTCCCAGTGTGTCTGACAGAGGATGAATCGTGCTACAGGCATAACCTGCATACAGACTAACATTTCTACCTAAAAACTGCTTTGAAAAGCTTCTAATTGGGGTTCGGAGATACCTGCTTCTGCTGTTTCTAAGGCCTCGGTGAACTCATTTGGCCTGAGAGAAAAAAGGCAGAGGGGACTGAAGGGGCCAGGAGAGGGGAAGGAGCATGTCAGGGACGGGGTGTGGATGACGGTGGCGGGTGACACCAGGGCGGGCGGTCCTCAACAGCTGGTAGGACAGTTTGCTTTCCCTCCTTCTCCACGTGGTCTCTCCTCTCACTACCGACCCCTCTTAGAGTTACTTGGAATGAGGGTCAAATTAGGCACAGATCATGAGGGGGAAATGAAAGAAAAGGGTTTTTTAAATTTCTTGGCCATTTTTTGTTTTGGCAAAATTTAAAATTTACCAAGTGGCAGGGAGCACAGGACAGGGAGAGAGGCAGGGGCTGTGGGGGCAAATGCTGAGGAAGGAAGAGAGGAAAAGCCCCCCTCCTCCCCCAGAGCACGAGCTTCCCTTGCTCGCTCCACTGTCTCCCGCCAAGGTTGCTCCTGTGACGGGGGCTCTAAAGCCACAGGTGTGGCCTCTTGGCTTTGTGCTTCGCCTTGAACCTCAGCCCCTTCTCGGACCTGAAGTGCTCTGTTCCTGCTGGGGCTTTGCCTTCAAACTACAGATGAGCTCGCCTTAACCTCTTCTGGCCGGTTCCCCAGCTCTTCTTCTCGTTAGGAGTTTTTCCGTGGATGAGAAACAACAAAGGTCAAGGCGATCGCAGACCTTCCACTGACCCAAGTCAGAAAACCAGGGGAACCCTGAGGGGGACACTTCCCTTAATGGACCAACAGAAAAAAAACTTCTGGACTCATTCAGCAAGAAAGTAGAGATCAACAAAGTTCATCCACGATGGAGTGTAATACAGGAGAGGGTTCTTTCCAGGAGAGATGTGCGTAAAACCGTATCGGCACCGGCCACATTCGGGTTAAGCCTTGAACGTGGACTTCTCCCTCATCTAGTTCATGAATCCTTTACGGAATTCTTCTACAGAGCAATCACAGCCAGAATGGACTTTGAGATCTTTGGTGATTAAATTAAGTAAAAACCTTTTTCCTAAAGAGACAGCGGGGGCTAAAAGGGACATGGCGGGAGGGGAACAGACAGAACTGGAAACGGGCTGTGGATCGAACACTGCGCCAAGCTTCCATTTCCTCGTCTTCATCACTGTACTGGGAGCTAGACCGAACGTTTGCGTGCCCCAAGTTTCCTGTGTTGAAACTTCATCCCCAGTGTGATGTCTCAGGAGGGAGCCTTTGGGAGACGGAGCCCCCCTGAAGAGGGATAACACCCTTATAAAGGACACCCAGAGAGCTCCTGTGCCCATCCTGCCATGAGAGGACAGACACCAGGTGAGGCTACAGCGAGGAGATGGTCCTCTACAAATAGCCAGTGGGCTCTCGCCAGACATGGAACCTACTGGAACCCTGATCTTGAACTTTCAGCCCCCAGAATGGTGAGAAATCAATTTCTACGGTTTATAAACCACTCAGTCTATGGTGTTCTATTAGGGCAGCCTCGACTACGTCTATCATGTATGTGTATACGAGACAGAAGGGGCAGGGAGAAGTCACCAGTGGTGGGACGGGACGGGGTGGAGGGAAGAGAGGAGACGGGGCAGGGGCGCTGAGCGAGTGCCAACAGTTGGTGGCTCTGGTAAAGGGGATATGAGAGAGCCCTATCACGGCGCCTTTTTTCAAATTTTTAAATTTTATCAAAATATAGTATCATCCCAAGGTTAAAAACCCTTTTCCCTCACTTTTCCACTGGTGAGATGACCCTCATTCCACGTAACTCTCTGAATCCAATACTCTTATTAAATAAACTCTGCAGCTGACTTGCCAGGAAGACCTCTTCAAAATTCAAAAAAGGATAATACGTGTTCTTTGAAAATGAAGTTTCAGGAGCGCATGTTAATCAAATCAATGTAGCACTTGGCTTAAACTACTCCGAAAAAACATAGGAAGTGCCAAGAAAGTTTGCTCCTCCAAAGAGCCAGACATTACTAGTTCTGCTGAACTTGGTAACCCATCTCCGAAGTCCCGGGTGTGGTGGCGGGGTGCGGTTCATGACTCAAATCCGAATCCACAACTCCATGTCCCAAAGCAGTCGGATTCCCCTGGAGCTCCCGCAAGAATGTGTGAACTACGAGCCCAGGAATGATACAGCTGCTAAAGCTTCCAGTAGTTTGCCAGACCTTTGTCAAGGAGCATTTTTTTCTTAATCCCCTCTCAATGATAATATTAAACATAAAAGTTTTTGCCTTTCTTTCTTAACATGGCCACTTAGCGAAGTTGGTTTAGGGCCCCTAATTCCTCTGACTTCAGATGGCTCTCCCATGAGGGTAAGAAATATACAGCTTATTTATCCACTGAGAAGATTAATACAATTTCTCACAAGCTGCCATTAAAGTTTTGAACTCAAAATGTGACAACAAGATACACATCTTTGTCTATGGACTTTTTTTTTTTTTTTTTAGCTTTAAATTTCATTATTGTCTTGTCTTGTTTTTCCCTTCTAAGTTTTTCTTCCCTTGTTTAGAGAAGGACATGGAATATATTATAGTAAGTATTGTGCCATTTTCCAGGCTTGTCTAGGTTTAGCTGGTGATGTGGAGGATTGACTGGAATAGTAAGACAGTTGGGGCAGAATATGAATAGAAGCCCAACCCCATCTGTCCTCCATTCCTTCAGAGGTGGATTCCATGAATGTGGCAGAGAGATGGAAACAGGGAGAGGTGGGAATAACCATATGTGTGTGTGTGTGCATGTACGCATGTGTGTGTGTGTGTGTGTGTGTGTGTGTGTGTAAAATGCAGTGAAACAAGTGAAATAGCGGGGAAGGGAAGCAGGTCTTAGGGATGGACAGAGTCTTGGGGCACCATTGGCAGATAGGCAAAGCATCAATCTGCAAGAACGTTTTCAGCTTACTGCATTCTTACTGATGAGTTTGCGTCTGTATACCTACTGGGAACACACACTGCAAATCTTCCCACATGATCCTGACAGAGAGAGGTGATACAAGAAGAGATAGCAAGTCTAACATGCTCTACTAAGATAGTACGTCTTTAAGGGTAAAATTCTTCCACAACTGGAGAGCTTCATGAATAGAAAACACTGTGACCCAGCTTTAAAATTTTTATCTTATTCACATCTAGTTAAACTAAAGGAATTATAAAAGCCCAGATTAAGTAGTAGAAATGAAGTGACAAACCAGTACTATTTGCTTTTTGTTTTTTTAGAATTCTGTGTACTGTTAAAAGAATTGCGTCTTTGTCCCTCCCCCCTTCAGTGACTTCAGTCTCTCTTCAATAAACACAGCCTCCGATGGCCTGAACAAAACAAGAAGGAAGATCTCAACTAAGCTTAAACTTCAAACTACCCATGGTCTTGCCCCCATCTACCAGCAACTAAGATGAAGAGAGGGGGAATACAGGGACATCTTCTTCTGGTGCAGTTGTGAGGCATGGGAGGAAGAAGAAAATGCATGTTAAAGCCCAACAAAGAGACAAATGGTCCATTTAGACAGAACATGTGTGCTGTTGTAATGCTCTGGTTTCTTTTCTGAGCCTCTGCATTAGTGAACACAGATACCGGGACTGCGGGAGGTAAGGAGTCTCTGAGAACACTGATGAACTCCAACTACAAAGGCTGGTATAGAAAATGTTTATCTGGGAAAGTTGTCAAGATATAAAAATGCAGAACTTTATAAGGCTATTTTAATTTTGAAGCGATTAGACATAAACCACTTCTGGTAAGTGGTATTTTTCTCTAAACTTAACAATGTATGGAGAGATAGTCCATGTTCATGGATTGGAAGCTGCTATACTGCAATACTGTCAAGATGCCAGTTCTTTCCAACTTGATCTTCAGATCTAGTGCAATTTCAGTCCAAATCTCAGCAAGTTACTTTGTGGATATTGATGAACTAATTCTAAAGTTTATATGGAGGGAGAAAGACCCAAAACAGCCAACACAATATTGAAGGAGAAGAACGAAATCAGAAGACTGACACTACTAAGACTTACTACAAAACTATAATGATCATGACAGTGTATTACTGACAGTATTACTGAGAAAAAAAGAGCAATAGATCAATAGAACAGAATAAAAAGCCCAGAAATACACCCATACAAACACACTCAACTAACTAACCCTGAAAGGTCCCAGGCAATACAGTGAATATCAGACAGTCTTTTCAACAAATGGTACTAGAACAACTAGCTATCCACTTGCCAAGAAAAAAAAAATCTAGACACAGAAATTACATCCTTAACTAACTCTAGAGATCATAAGTCTAAATGTAAAATGCCAAACTATAAAATTTATAGAAGATAGCATGGAAGAAAAATCTAGATTACCTTGAATTCAGTAACTTTTTAGATACAACACTAATGACAGAAAGAACAAATAAACTAAAATTCAATGAAATAAAAAAGCCTTTACTCTATGAAAGCACTGTCAAGACAAGAAGACAAGCCCCAAACGGAGAGAACATATTTGCCAAAGACACATTTGAGAGAGAAATGTTATCCAAAATATACAAAGCACTCTTAAAACTCAACAATAAGAAAACAGCCAACAAATTGAAACATGGGCAAAGATCTGAACAGACATCTTACCAAAGAAGACATATGTGTGGCCAATAAGCACATGGACAGGTGGTCCACATCGTGTGTCATTAGACAACTGCAAATTCCGACAACAAGATACCACTATACACCCATTAGAACATTCAAAATCCAGAAAACTGACAATACCAAATGCTGGTGAGGATGTTCAACAATGGGCACTCTTATTTTTTGCTGGTGGGAATGCAAACTTTGGTGCAGCCACTTTGCAAGACAGTTTGGCAGTTTCTTACAAAACTAAACATGCTCTCACCATACGATCCAGCAACTGTGCTGCTTGATACCCAAATGAGTTGAAAATGTCTACGCAAAAACCTGCATATGGATATTTATAGGAACGTTATGTACAATTGCCAAAACTTGGAAGCAACCAAGATGCCTTTCAGCAAGCAAATAGATAAATCAACTAATTGGAATGACATGGAGAAGATCAGCATGGCCCCTTGCATAAGAATGACACGCATATTCATGAAGTGGTCCATATTTTTAAAACAACCAAACAAACTGTAGTATAACCAGAGAGAGATTATTCAGCACTAAAAAAAGAAGCTATCGAACCATGAAAAGACATGGAGGAACCTTAAAGGCATAGGACACAGTGAAAGAAGCTGATCTGAAAAGGCTACATGCTGTGTCATCCCAACTCTACAACCTTCTGGAAAAGACAAAACCATGAAGACAGTAAAGAAATTGCCAAGGATTCGAGGGAGGGAGATATAAATAGATGGAGTGCAGGGGGTTTTAGGGCAGTGAAACTAATCTATGAATACATGATACTATAATGATGGATACATGTCATTATATGTTTTCCAAAATCCAGAGAACGTGAACCAGGAGGGAACCTAAGTGTAAACTATGGACATTGGGCACTAATAATGTGTCAATGCAGGTTCAACACGTTTAACAAATGCACCACTCTGGTGCATTTGTGGGGAAAGCTGTGTGTGTGTGTGTGTGTGTGCGTGTGTGTGTGTGTGTGTGTTGGGGGGAGGGTGAAGGTATATGGAAAATCTCTATACTTTTGGCTCAGTTCTGCTGTGAACCTAAAATTCCTTAATTTTTTATTTTTTTAAAGATTTTATTTATTTATGTGAGAGAGAATTCGAAAGAGAGCATGAGAAGGGAGAAGGTCAGAGGGAGAAGCAGACTCCCGGCTGAGCAGGGAGCCGGATGTGGGACTTGATCCTGGGACTCCAGGATCATGACCTGAGCTGAAGGCAGTGGCTTAACCAAATGAGCCACCCAGGCACCCCTAAAATTCCTTTAAAAAATAAAGTTGATTTTAAAAAGTATGTGTATATATATAATAAATATAATTTATATTTAAAAAGTTCAATAATATATCTTTTCTTTTTGAGCTTAATATGACTTATTTAGAAGAAACACCCCCCTCCCCCCAGCGTCACAGAATAGCAGGTTTGCTCCAGATTTCATCCTCATCCTCTTTTTTGGACACTGTTGTCTGTGTGGGGCTGGGCTCTCACAGACCAGCATTCCTAACCTCAGAGGAATGCAGAAGAGTGAGGAAGAGGCTGCCTTAGGGGGTTTCCACCGTGAAGATAAAAGATGAAGCAGGAGGGCCCAGCAGATGCCTCGCTCGACGGCCACACTCTGTCAATTTCATATTTGATATAAAGTCTCAATGCCTCTTCATCAAAGACCTGTTTTGTCACCACTCATCCTAAAGAAGCAGTATAGTCATGAAATTTTTAGTTAGAGGATACCTTAGAGGTAAGAAAGCCCCCGTTCTGGGGCGCCTGGGTGGCTCAGTCAGTTAAGCATCTACCTTTGGCTCAGGTCATGATCTTGGGGTCCTGAGATCGAGCCCCACATCCGGCTCTCTGCTCAGCGGGGAGTCTGCTTCCCCCACCGCCCCCCCCCCCGCCTGCCTCTCTGCCTACTTGTGATCTCTTTCTCTAATAAATAAAATGAAAGAAAGAAAGAAAGAAAGAAAGAAAGAAAGAAAGAAAGAAAGAAAGAAAGAAAAGTCCCAGTTCTGATGAGGAGACAGAGGCCCTCAGAGGGAAAGGACTAGGTTAAGGTCCCTCAGACGGAGGGAGGCTAGAATCTGGGATTCATGACAATGTGGATGCAGGGACTGGTACTCTGAGCTTTAACAATGATTGTGTGTTTTGCACCAACAGAATGATTCCGCCCAAGCCAGGTCTCCTTTCTGGGGTGGGGTTCAGGTGAGGTACAGCGGAGATGGAGTGTTAGGGGCAAGAGGGCTGTGGTTTCTCTTCTCAGTAAATCACTGCAAGACGCTCCTGTCAGACTAGCCTCTTCCCTGCACTGTCTTCCTCTCTGGCCCGTCCACACCCACCTGCCTCCGCCACACTCCACATTTTCCTTCATCAAGCCTAGCAAGACAGCAGTGTATCCGAGCGGGAGCAGGAACACCCCGGCATAGTCCTTGGGCTTCTGACTTACCCTACGATATAAAGCTTGGACCTTCAATGGGGAAATTTTCCTCTTAAAGCGGTTTCACGATTACAAGGTGAATGAATGCCATCAAGTCTACCTAAAAGCCTGACCCCTGGATGTGATGTGTGTGACTAACTCTATAGGAGAACTGATCTCTTTCTCTCTCTCTCTCTCTCTCTCTCTCTCTCTCTCTCTCTCACACACACACACACACACACACACGCACTGAAATGCAGCAAAGGAGTTACTTCCCCAAATGAAACAAGTTCTTCCCTACTGCTCAGAAATTGCAATGAGGCTTAAAATGCGTAGGCTTTTCCTCACCTGATTAATAGATACAAAAGACAGGTGTTTATGGGCGGCAGGTATAGCAGGAGAATAAGTAGAAGCATATACAGGTTCCTATAGAGCAAAGCAAGAGGATTAGAGGTGAAAAGAGAAGGTTTATCAGAGCCGGGAGGGGAGGAGTAGAGACAAAAACGAGATTTCTCGACGAGGATGTTAAATTACTCATTGCAATTTCAGTTCTCTTTTCAAGAGAGTCCTTCCTATTTGTTTGTTTTCTTAGAGTTCTAACCGAAATCCACATCAGCACAGGAAATATACCCCAGTCAGTTCTGTGCAGTAATTACATGAGTTAATGACAAGATTACTGCAATCTCTATGATACTCAGTTACAGAGAGGGGAACCCAGACGTTCATCGACAGTTTCAGCATTTACCATAAAATCTCTTACTTAAAGAGTCTTTAAAGTTTGTTACTATATGATTGAAAAAAAATTAAAGAAACACAGTAGCTCTCTTCTCTGGATAGAGGTGGCGTCTCGTCTGGGGGTAAGAAACCGAACGGCGAGGGCTTAAAGGGGAAACACCAGTGGTGAAAATTACACATGGCGAGGTCGAATTGTGGCTAGAATCTAAGAGGACACCTACGTTAGAGTCAGGCTTACCCAAAGCAGATTAGAAATGGCACTATCATCTGCAAATCCTCCTTCTTCCTACAGGTTAAAACAAATAGGAAACATTGCAGAGTGCTGGAAGAGTAGGGTAGGGTTAGGGTGTCACAAGCATTTTCACGGATCTGTGCCTGGGTTCACTTAGATGCATGCACATGCTCACACCATCGGGTGACACAAACACCAGAGAAACTCCTATCCCATCAGTGGGAGATAATCTTTCATTTGGAGGTCAAACGCTCACCCTTACTCTCCCCCCTCCCTTAGCTCTTTGAGGGGACTTCTTTCTCCTGAACTGTGATTTGGAATTTCAATGTCGGCAGACAATTAGAACGTGAATGTGACAGATTTGCCTCGGCTGAATTTTCAAGAACACGCTCCAGGGACATCATAGATCTTAGCTTGATTCACTGACCTGATACTACCGAGCACAGCTGGATATCAAGTCCACATCTGTGGCTTAGACACAGAGCTGGGTTGGAAAGGCACGTTCTAGAAGGGATTTTATTTCCTGGAAAAAGTCTGATATACTGGATGATCATCTTAAACCACAGGAGAGTCACGACATGCCTCGATGTCAAACATGCCAAAATGAGGTGGAAATTTAAGATAATTACTTGGTAAAAAAAATAAAATAAATGCAATTGAGTGGTAAAGGAGAGACTCCCGCTTTGAAAACTTTGCTTCATTTTTCTCGTTCTTCGGACGGAATGAGTTAGCCTGGAGGGAACGGTCTACGGATCGCGCTCAAGCACACGCATTCCAGACAGTGTGGACCCGGCCAAATCTACAAACCACATGGCTTTCCCATCTTCAGGACTAATTATATATGCTATAAAAGCAAAAGTGCTGAAGTCAGGTTAGCCCTGCCCTGGACTAAACCAAGAACAGGAGAAAGGAGAGAAGAGAAAAGAAGAGCGGCAAGGGGAGAGGAAGGGAGAGAAAGAGGAGAGAGGAAGAACCCAGACTGGCTGTTACGGGAAAGGAGAGAGGCTGCTACGGAAATGATTTTTGCTCTGAAGCTCCAAATCATCCATCCAGATTCGGGGGGCAGGAAGTATTTGGAAAGCACGGAACTGCTGTTAAGTGAGGTGTTCTCTGAGACACAACTAGTCTTTCTGTAGGGAATGGGAGGCTCTAACTTAGTTCCCCAAATCTATTCAGATTTCTCAAGGCATCATTTACATTTCTTTTTAATGTGGCTAATAGACAATCTAAAGTTACTTATGCCGTCACATTCTATTTTTACTGGACAGCGAAGATTTTCATAGGGGCCATGGGCGTGATTTACAGAGTCCCGTCTCTATTTCCCGCCTCCTCTGCGTTTCCCCAGGCTGCAACTCCTGGGGCTGTGCTTACAACACACGAAAGCTGGAGGAGGGCAAACTGGAAAATGTCTGGCCACCCCAGTTCTGTGCCTTTGATGAATTCACAAACTGTGCCAGAAGTGGAGCCCTGACTGCATAACCAGTTTTCTTCTTCTCTTGCTGGAAAAGATGGAAGGTTCTAGAACTTGCTCCCCTTAGCAGAGCTCTCCATCAGCAAGTCTAGATCCGGCCCATGCAGCCAGATCCCATCTGCATGCAATGTCTTTCTTTCTCTAGCCAGCAATCAGACACTCAGCAAGCTGTGGCGTCTCTCGAGCACCCCTCGGCTGTCGGGGGACCGTCTGAAGACAGATCAAGTTTAAGCCTCCTCACATCTGAGCCCAGCGAAGGTGTGACTGAAATATACTGCCAACCCTTGGGAAGAAAAGAAGCCGAGGGCTTATCAGGGGCCATGTAAAAACCCCTTGACCTCAAGAGAACCTGAGATTTCCCAATGTCTGTTACAAAAGCCCAGAATAGATCGGCTTATTTTAACTTCAAAGAGCTTACTGCCTCAGTCCAGGGCGAACTAGGTCACTGAGGAGGAAGAAGAGAAGGAGGAGAAGAAGGAGGAGGAAGAGGAGAAGGAGGAGAAGGAGGAGGAGGAAGAGGAGGAGGAGGAGGACGAGGACGAGGAGTGTGTTCACGATGGCTGCGGCATCGGCAGCGTCCAGGAGCCCAGAGACAGGTCTGCACACTCGGGCCCCAAGCACACTTAGAGCCCCGGTGCTCCTGTGGGCTGCGCTCCCCACCACCAGCAACGACAGTCACCACCTCTGCCCTCCTGTCTTCCAAAAACCTAAGTCAAGTGGGAGGCAGTTCAGATCTCATCCTCTACTTACAGCTCAAATGATCCCCCCCCCCCATCTTCTAAGGGGTAGGGTCCCTCTCCCATTCACTGTTCCTGAGGAGCCTCACTGGCTTTCTGCATGGAGCCGTATCTGAATTTTCGCCAGTCCCATATGGGACTGTCACAGCTCCTACAGCTTTTTTGCATCTTCCAAAATGACCAACAAGAAGTGAGTGTTGGAGTTATTGCCGAACTGATGATTTCAAGACCCTTTTAAATGAAGTGTGTGGGCAACAGGGATACATCAAGGGACCCAGGTTTTTGTGTTTTTGTTTTTTTTTTCACTTCAAGATCTCGTTCTTGAAATCCAGATTTCACCCACATGCTTTTAAATCTCTAGCTGTATCAGAGAACTTTACAAATGGCTGAAATAAAATGTTTTCAGTCATTATTATCTTTAATATCCTATATGTCTCAAAAAAGAAAATTCAGATTGTTTCAATTCCACCTAAGAGGACACACAAGGACCATATCAAATAGCTTCAGAATTCCCACCTTATGGGGCGCCTGGGTGGCTCAGTGGGTTAAAGCCTCTGCCTTTGGCTCGGGTCATGATCTCAGGATCTTGGGATCGAGCCCTGCATCGGGCGCTCTGCTTAGCAGGGAGCCTGCTTCCCACCCCCTTCTCTGCCTACTTGTGATCTCTCTCTCTGTCAAATAAATAAATATAATCTTAAAAACAAAAAAAAAAAAGAATTCCCACTTTAGTATCCTACACGGGCACCTCCCTCCCGTGGAAGTTTCTGAATGCACAAAGGCCACATTCACAGACGCTAAGTTGTTTTAGAACTAAAAGGGGTGCAGGTGATCATCCTGGTGGAATTGTTGGGGTTTTTTATTTGTTTGTTTCTGTTTGAAGACTTTTGATCCTAGAAGTTGGCCAGTGGCCGTGTGACAGGTGGCTGCCTGGTCCCCAGCCAGGACATGCATTTGCAAGCGTAGTAGGGCCAAGCGATGGGAAACGCAACATCACCTCTGAGAGTGTGCACTGACCGGTCCAAAGCCGGTCATCATCACATTAGTAATTTAACAACTCGTCAGTATCAAAACACTTGCCAGTATCGATCACAATGTATTACTTGGTCTTATTTCAACTTGTAACATATTTTACTATACATTCTCAACAAAAGGCACACCTGCTCATTGTAAAACACACTCACGATCACGAAAATCAGGACTCACTGACCACAAGTACATCCTTGTTTTGTATGTTTCGGTTTTTAAATCTCAGCATAGGACATTAAGCCCACATTGTATATGCATCTTACAACCGGCTCGTGGTCAATTAATGATCGTCACTCTAAAGCTTTTAATAACACTCTAATGCCAAAATGACTTCGCTTTGGAAGGTTTTAAACCGACGTGAAAGCACACACTTCAAAATGTAGGAACTTGCTTGCTTCCCGTGTTACGTACTCAGTACTCTTCACACTTGGAGAGCATCTCAAGACTTGACCTTTTGATCAGTTTCGGCGGCTGTGAGATGGATGTGCAGTGTGTACACAAGGCAAGACAGCGCTTCACAGAGTGGGCATTAGTTAGGGCATGCTCGCCTAGCTGATACACTTCCAAGCGTGAGGTTAGTTGAATGCTTTTTCCGAACACGGAGAACATTACCTTCTTCTTGAGGGACTGTTCCGCTTCCTGTATGTGCAGACTGCCAGTGCCAGATGACTTGCCATACTCCTGCTTTCTGATGAGTCTGTTTTTCCAATCTTCTTCCCCACTCTTCTTCAACAGTGCTAATCTGGGGGGGGGAAACGGGCCAACCAAAAGGGGTTCAGCACCCAACTCTTCCTTGTAACAGAAGTACAGTTTGAGTAAGTTAGTCTTTGGCCAAAGCATGACCATAGCAACCTACCTTTAATCTTTTTGAGTTTCGTTTAATTCTGGAAAATTAATATAAGCATCCCTTTTTCTAAGATACCCCTCCCCCAAACCTTAAAGTTGATTGCAATGCAAAGCTGGAATCTGACTTGCCAGGTAAAGATGCATTATCATTCCACCAGAGGAATAGCTCTGTTTTTTTCTTGCCCTTGAGCTGAGAACAAGGAGATGAAGGGAAACCATCCCCAGAGAAAAATGTCTTCTAGTGACCCCTACCGGTCACTTTGTGAAATAACATTTAATGACTACAGCTGGATGGACAGAACTCCTGTGCAGAAAATTTAGCAAAAATGGGTTTAAAAATGTAAAGCTATAAAAAACTGACAACCGCTTAGTATCACACCTTTCAAGAAAAGGCCAAAGAAGATGTTTAAGATTTTCATCTCTCTGTACCCTAAGCCTTGTTCTTTTCCTCCAAAGGCATTTGGTTTCTCCAATCTAGCTTAATACAGAAACTATTCTCTACAAACCCGTTTTTAAAATGATCACTCCAGCTTTGCTCCTGGGGGAAGCCACATACAAAAAAAGAACCTAATTAATTGGAATTTTTGCCTAACCTACTTTAGCTGAACTCTGGCGTGACTTGAGATACCAAGCTGCCTGGACGCTACAGCCTGGGAAAAGTCTGTTTTCGTGAGCATGAGGTTTCTCCGCTCGCTCTCCTATGATGAATGAAGCCGTCCCAAGCACTGAAGTTGGCCAAACGTAGGAAAGATGAAAGGAAAAAAAGTGATCAGTAAACTCACTTCAGCTTCTGTTCAAACAATGTAAAGATTGGGGGGAAAAAGGCATTAGACTCCCCTCCATCCTCTCTCCTGAGCCTGCTGGGCGGGGTCTTTTGAACATCCTAGTGTATGTCCATAAATGGCATACTTGAAAGCAGCACATCAGTTCTAGTTTGGCCGTGAACTCTGGTCCAGTAGCCTGGCATCCTTTCTTTGTTGATCATACTGGGAACTGGACTTGGTGGTCTCTTAGGTCCCTTCTACTCAATTTCCTGACTCCACTAATAAAAGTTTTTTTGGGGCGCCTGGATGGCTCAGTGGGTTAAAGCCTCTGCCTTCGGCTCAGGTCATGATCTCAGGATCCTGGGATCGAGCCCTGCATCGGGCTCTCTGCTCAGCGGGGAGCCTGCCTCCCCTCCAACCCCGCCTGCTTCTCTGCCTACTTGTGATCTCTCTCCTCTCTGAAAAATAAATAAATAAATAAATAAAATTAAAAACTTAAAAAAAAAGTTTTTTAAGCAAATAAAAAAACCAAACTTTGCAGTATTTAAATAAAAATCTACTTCCATCTATAAAGTTATGCATAATCATACCTTGTCTATTCATTCAGTCAAAGAATGGAAAGTAAGCACGAAGAAAAGAAATCCTCTAAAGGGGCAGGAGCTTCAAGCTCTGGGCCTATCCCCCTCTCTTCCTTTTCCTTTCCTTCCTTTCTGCTATGTGACAGCATATGAGACCTCTCATGACCATTCCATAAAACTGACACAATGCCACCTTATTGTGATATTGTGATTTACAGTAAGAAATTTATTCTTGGATTTCATCACCTTTCCTGGCCTAGAGCTGCTAAGCCCTTTGAAATTTCCTAAGTGATGAGAAGGACAAAGATGTCTTTATTTCAATCAGGTGACCTTACGGAAGCCCTTAAGGATGGGGACTGGTTGCCAAGAGAACCAATCATGTGGTATGTGATTAGAGGGGCGGGACTTATAGGCCCATTCCCTGACTTCTGCAGAGGGCAGAGTGGCTGGCGGTTGAATCAATCACCGATGGCCAATGATCCAATCAACCATGCCTATGGAATGAGGTCTCCATAAATACCCAAAAGGATGGGGCTCGGAGAGCAGGGAAGCTCCATACCTTTCTCTAGACCTTACCCTGTGCATCTCTTCCATCTAGCTCTTCCTGTGTTATATCCTTCTTTGATAAGCTTGAGATCTAGTAAGCAAAACATCTGAGTTCTGGGGGATGTTCTAGTCAATCAAACCCAAAGAGGGGGTCATTGGAATCTCCAGTCTGTAATCTGTAGGGTCAAAAGTCCAGGAGACAACCTGAACCTGCCTCTAGCATCTGATGTGTCTGTGTTTGTTAGGGGGCATTCTTATGGGAGTAAGAATGTGGATTCTTCTAAAGTGGGATTAAGAATCCCACATTAACCTGTGGGATCTGATGCCATCTCCACATTGACAGTGACAGAATGGAGTTGAATTGCGGGACTCCCCACTGGTGTCAGAGACACGCCTGGTGGTGGAGGAAAATAACCCACGTTGGCAATGAGAGTCAGAATCCTAAGCCAGGCCCCGTTTGGCTAACGGTTCCATTTAGCCCTAGATTCTATAGTCGTGATGCTTGACAGCACTCTGCATGCTAGCAGGGCCAGCTCATGTACTTGAAAACAAACGCTCAGGGCCTTCAGGTGTTCTCACCAGACTACATAATGATTTCTCTTTTCTCTAATTATTCTGAGTCAGTTTTATTCTAAGAAATAACCAAATAAAATCAAATCATGAAAAAATAACTAGTGTTTGCATAGAGCTTTCAAAGTTTTCGAAGTATCTGTGAGATTTTTAAGAAAGTGAGCATGCTGGTATTTTTGAACGCAAATGAAGAAGTACTTCCAATGTGCCACCTCGTGAGGAGAGACATTCATCTCCCTGATATTCTCCTTGCAAACTGGTCTCAGGGCCGGCTTCTATCTCTCACTTCCCCTTTGACACAAACCAGTAGTTGTTCCTCTTGGCCATCTACCTTTTTAATCAGATTTGATCCCAAGTGAGCTGAGAGAATCTAAAAAGTCAAATTCATCCCCATGAGCTGGGCTTATGGGAAATCCTGTGCTACAGTCTTCAAGGATGTTCTTGAAACAAAGCTCCTGGGGCAATGAAAATAGAACCCAAATAGCCACACGGTTTCCTTGGTGGCTGCTCCAAGGGCACGGACTTAGAAGAAAACAAATTGTGGAGTCTACAATCACTTTATGGTCCACCTCATGCTCTACTGATTCTGAAGAAACTGTAGATTATTCCCGGTGTGACAGACGAGGCACGAGTGCGCACACAGGCCAAGGATTTCACTGACCGAGGTCACACTGCGTGTTGGGGGGTGGGGGACAGGGTGATGCGGTCCCCGGGCAGGGGTGCCCTGCCTCCCAGAGCATGGCTTGTCTCTCTCCATTAGTGTGTTAGCTGACCAGACCCATTTGTGTCCGAATGTTTGAGAGACTGCGTAGCATTCTGGCTTTCTTATAATGTTTTTTCCCCACTGGGATGGCCTTCAAAGAATTCCTCCATTCCAAAAACCTGAAATCTTGCTTCTGGATGTGTTGGCAGGGTCGTCATCAGGCACTTCCAAAGACTACAGGGTAAGCAGAATAACATGGAACCACCAGTATTTCAACTTAGCTCACACGGTACTTGGACCCCGTCCTGGGTTACGGAGTGCAAAGGACGGCTAACTTACAAATAACACACGCTGAAACCTACATGCATTATTCCTGTCCCTGCAGATTTCCTACTTGGTAATCAAAAAGCCGGGAAGGGCGGGAGAACTTTCCAAACACGTTCCCTCCTCCTGCGATCCCACGACCCTCCCGAGTCAAGGAGACCGCTGTGCGCAGGTGGGGGCCAAGGAGCAAAACGTCTGCTCCCACACACGACATAAATTACTGCCCATGCAATTCAAACAACTGTGAGCGCTTTTAACATCCGCCAAGTCTGAGCGCTATTTGCAGGGCTGCGATGCTGAGAGCCTGGGCATCTGCTTAGTCTGAGGTGGGGAACCCTGTGAGTGGCACTGGGTTAGCCTATTAACCCCAAGGCCTGGCCCAGGGCCAGGGGCGCTGTGCGCTTCCAAGGCTGCCCGGGGAAATGCCTGCCTCTCTCGCCCCGGCCCACACTTTCTCGGCAGGGAACGCTGGCCTGACACGGCTGTGTTCAGCCCCGTCTAAGAGGCCGGCCTGATTAGAACAGGTTCTGCAAGCTCCCTGCAGTCGGGGCTGGGTCAAGTGTGGGACAGGCAAACCACATGTCCCTAATCTTAAGTATGGCCTTGGGTTGGTTGGTTGGTTTTTTCCTTCCCCCTTCAAAAAAATGCTACTGTGTTTCAGAGATTCACCAGCACCCCACAGATTTCAGATCGGATGGGCCAGCACCCATCAGTACTCCTATCAGATCTTGGTCTTGGCCAGTTTGCAGGCCACAAGAGTGAGCTCGTGTGTCTTTTCAGTGAGAACACATCAAAGATCAGAAGAGGCGCAAAGAGGAAAGACTCCGCGGGCCCTAATTCTTACATAAATCTGGGGGCCCTCTGGTGGCTGCAATCTTGAGCTAGAGCCTCCAGCCCCTGTGTGGGGAGCATGGACACAGCCTCCGGCAGGTGGGGAGCAGGGGGAGGGCGGGTGGGGGCACGCAGGGGCCAGAGCGGGTCTCTGTAGGGCAGACAGCTACAGGCTGGCGGGGGCCAAGGGGCACATTCTTTGCCATTCTGGGAGTTCACCTAAGCCCTCACATTCCACCAGTTTCCCAGTGAGAGGATGGCTTTGTTGCCTGGTTTAGGACTCTTCTCCTGAATCCGAAAGCACAGACACAGTTGCTTTGGTAACTGTGGATAAGGTTTCTAATAGCCTAGAAGACTTCCAAAGAGGTCTCAAGGGTCTGACCCCTAAAGAACACACAATTTATTTGACTTAGAGTATCTTTCAAAGGAGTACCCGAACAGGGGCAATTTAAACCCAGGTCATTTAGGCAGTTACGAAACAGCTGATTTTGCTAATCTAGTGGAAAAACCCGATGGGGAGCCTGAGTGCCGCTAGTTATGGTTTAGACTTGACATTGAGGACGTCAGAAAAGAGGAAGAAAGAAAAGGAGCCCTTAGGGACATCTCCTTG
Organism: Nasua narica; assembly: GCA_028533885.1. Classification (NCBI taxonomy): domain Eukaryota; kingdom Metazoa; phylum Chordata; class Mammalia; order Carnivora; family Procyonidae; genus Nasua; species Nasua narica. The sequence goes on along the minus strand of CM052807.1, from coordinate 22,879,607 downwards.
AACGGCCAGCTTCCACTAAAAGAGGAGCATACAGAGGATTTCCTGGGATTTCTTAGTTGTTACACTCTTCCATGTCCCAGTTATCCAGTACAAAACGGGGACAGCATTGCCTCCCTGTAAGGGCCGCCTTCAGCACTAAGTGAGGTGGTCCGTGAGAAATTGCAAGGGTGGGAGATGACCCCCGGCGCCCCTCCAGATGGAGGACTCAACACGCCCGCCTCCAGAGCAGAAAAGAAATGGATGCATGAGGCTAAGGAAGCCAGAGGGGCAGCTTTCTAGAAACGATGAAGGAAATCTGCAAAGTCCACTCCACCTCTTACTAAGAGTCAGATGTGAACGTGGAATTGGAAATAAGCCACGCAAAGAACACATGAGTTGAGAAAATCCATTCAGGAGGAAGGTGAATCTTTTTACCACCGCCATCTCACTGACATTTCGGTCCTCTGCTCGGTTTCCTAGTTGGAACACGCGTGAGCGTGCGGCAATCTCACCCCAGCCACCCAGGGGAGGTCGGAGGCCAGCACCTGGGGTCGGCCCCCATCGCCCCCTCTGGACCTTAGCGGCCCCTGGAATCAAAGCCCTCCCTTGGTAAAACAGGGCAGCCAGAAGTTAAAATAAGGTTTGAAAGTTCTATGTGATAGATCACCTCACAAAGGAAAAAGGAAAGGCCAAATAATATATGAAGAGCATTTTTATTTTAAATAGGTCAAGCAGAAGGGAGGGATCAGAGCCCTGCTTCAGGAAAAACCATCACAGATGAACTGTAAAGATAACACAGTTTTGTTTTCTCAGCAAAGTACAAATAAAAATACTATCGCGATAAGGGGGGAAAGATCACTGGCGATGTATTTTCTAAGAGAAGTGTCTTTCGTCCTTTATTAGCAGCTAAGCTTGTCATAAATTATGCTAATAGAAAATATACCAAATTTACCAAAAACAGGCAGGTAAACCAAGAATCACTGCATAGTGGATGGACAAAAAACTTCTTCCTCGAAAGTCCTAAGTCCCAACAGATTATTCCCAAAGATGGGGAATCGCCTTTAAGAGCCCGTGAGAGAAGGGGGCATATTGGTATCTTTCACTAGAATTTTACCCCAGGAATATTTTCTGATGTATGAAACACCCGAACCTGTGTGTAAGTGGTATTCGTCATGAATTCCCTTAAATGATGTCTCTTCCTTCTCGTCCAACCGATTACCAGGAGTAGGATTTCTGGGATCAAAGTCTCTGGGCCAGACGGCCTCTCTGATTCAAGACCTCACTCCCGTTTAGCCGATGGGGTAATAGCTGCCCCTTCACCTCAGCCCTGGGCCAGCAGCCTCATCTACTGTGAATTTGAAACAAGTGAAGGCAAAAGTAAGTAAGATTTAACAGCCTTACTAATTTGTTGGTCAAGAAAGTCTCCATCTATCTAACCTTTTTATGCATCATGCTCAAAAAACTTGGATTGAAAAGCAGAATGAAGAATTCCGATCGTGGTTTGAAATACAGTCTTAGGGAGTGCAAAACGTATCCAGAAAAATCAGAGTGGCCGCTGTCTGGCCGAGCCGGAAGGCTTCCGAATGGTGGGAGGTGGGAAGGAAGGGTGTAGTCGGGCACAGATGCGCTGGTCACATTGGAAAAGTATAGAGACTTTCCTTCATCTCGTCTTTTTATCGCTAGGACATCTCTGGCTGCTTAATCCCACCGTGGCTAACGGTTAACAAGGAAAATACAGCCTGAAATATTTAGCTCCGGTTCCTTGTATCTGTCCCATTTAAATAGACCCTTTCAATCCTCCATTCGTTTTTTGAATGAAACGAGGTTACAGTGTTACTGGATGCTCCAATGTAACCTTTCATAGCTATTACCTGATAAAAAATTTCTAAACCCAGTTCAGAAGAGTCCTCCGTTTCACATTCTGTAGGATAAATAAAACCTGGATTCTAATCCCAAAGACATCTGTCCCAAATATGGATTTATCTTCATTCTGTCTACATACACTTTACATAGACAGTCACGAAACCCTGCGTGCATGATTTGAAGCCACATGTCTGATGGGGAAAGAGCCAAGATCTTTGCTCTCGTCACAGGACAGTGCAAGAATTTCATAGGAAAAAAAGAAAACAGAGCCCCAAACAAACAAAGCGAGCTCAAGGCAGCTTCTGCTCGCGTCTGCACCCAAGTCTGAAACTGGCATTCTCCCAGTGTCCCCGCCCCCTGTGTGCTCACGACGTCATCTCTGCCCATCACTTCGAGCTTCTCCTACGAGCAACTCGTAAGCTCCATCCCCAACAGAATTACTTCGCATTCGTTCAATCACGTTACCTTTCTTTAATGGACATGGTTTTGCCGGCTGAATCGAGGATGCCCTCCACTGCAGGAACTTTGATTTCTCCAGCAGTAAACATCGTGCATGGATTCCTGGAGTATTTCTCCTGCCCTGGTTCTGCAGGATCCTGCTGCCTCCAGGACACGGGAGCTGCAGTGGGGGCCACAGTCTTACCGGCAGCTGGACCCGTCTGCTCAGAAGCGGGTTCCCCGAACTCTGCTGCTGGGAATGAGAGGAGCCACGTCAGCATTCCCTCCTCCAGGCCAACATTCCTCCTGCTATTCACCCCCAGCGGCCCCGCACACGGAGTGCAATCTGGGGGTGCGGGGGGGGGTCACCCAATCCACATGGATTCACGCCATTCTGTAGCACGCCGTCCTCTGCGAGGAAACCAATCTGCCCAGGAGCTTACTGCAAACAGCAGATGGTTTTGTGACAACTGGTCTTTTCCTGTGTGCAAGACACAGGAAGAGAGCTTTCACTACACACTACGGAATGTTTCTCCTCCTCCAAAACAATCTATTTTACATTTCCAGCGGCTGGAATCACACGCTAAAACTGCCACTGTAACTTACACGCGATCATGTTCTGTAAATGCAGAAAGGGAATGAAAGCCCCAAGCAGTACAGCTGACTAGTCTGCGTACCAGGACTGTGGAAGGAGTCTGGACATTCACAGTCCTGGATTTGAGTCCTCATTCCCTGTGCTTACCCTGCCCTTTGGGGTCACCAACTCACAGAAGGGGCCAACAGGGCTAGCATTTCTCAAGACTTGTGTGAGTTACTGTGCCCAAAGCCATCAGGAATCCTCGCCAGGAGGTGTCAGAGAGCTCCAGGTATTTTTACTGTTGGAAAACCGATCAATCCACTGAACAGGTCAGATACAAGGGGAAGGGAAATCTGGCGAAGAGTAGGATTCACTCATGATTTGTAATTGATACGAGTTCTAAAGTGTCCTCCTACTTTAATTAAAAATAATCACAGACACATACAACCAATCAAGCCGACGCCAAAACCCCAGGTAGTTTCTAAAACTTTTGGAGCAGTAACCTACCTCTTAGTGAAAACTTCCTTCTTGGGACATTCTCTATGTCGACCTTGTCTTCAAAGGGCTGCCTGTCCTTCAAGTCTGGGCTCCCCTGTGCGAGGCTTTTACCCACGGAGAATTCCTTCAGTTCATCGCCAAGGTGGGTGAAGGGAGGATGGGCTACTTCCAGGCTGCCCTTTCTTGGAACGGCGTATTTGGGTTCCTTATGGCTGTCTCCTTCCCGGACTCGGTTAAAGGTAGGGCAAGATGGCTCTGCTTCCTCAAAGGACCGGTAGTTTTTACCACCGTCTCCACCTGTCAAGACTCTCTTGCTTTCTGCCTCTCCAAACTCTCTCAACATTCCTCTGCTCCCGCCACTCTCTGCTGAAGGCTGCCAGGCTTGGGACTTCAGGATGCTTCTCACCGAAGAATCTGAATTTTCCATCGAAGAAGGAAACTTATAGTCAGTGGCACTCATGTTGTCGTCCACAGACAGCTTTGTCCGAAGGTCCCCCGCGTACATCGGCGTGACCGTAGATGCCACGGTGGACACAGAGGTGTTAACCGTCGGTGAGAAAGGAATGAGCTTTCCACTTTGCACCTGGGAGGACACAGGACACAGTGCAAAAAAGCAGATTCAAAAATACTATCTATACAAATCTCAGTTTAGGGACTGACATAAAATAAACGACTACTTTGGGAGCAGCTTCACTGCTTATCTTAGCAGGAAGACTTTTTTTTATATAATGCATCTCATTCATCAAAATCATCAGGGTGAAAAAGCAGATTGCGCATCCTATTCTTTTCTCCATAAAGGACCCATTCCAGATGATTTCAGCAAGCAAATTATGAAAAGAAAAAAGGTACTCGGCGTGGCTACCTTTCTCAGGGAAGAAGTTATTACCAAATTCCCGACAGGTAACACAGCGTATCAACTTCATTCTGTCTAGGAGCCAATACCGCGATCCTTTGTTTTCAGAACATACCCGTAAACTGCATTAGATCACAGCGTACGCACCTGTTCGACCTCCCCAAGTGTGACCGGCTGAGTCTGATAGCGAGCATTCATTCTCCTCTGTCTCATGTCTATTCTGTTTCGGGTAGAAATAGCTTTTGAGACTGGCTGGGACAATTTGTTAAACAAGGCCAACTTCTCTGCTAAGCTTAGAGTGGAGGAGTCAGGTTCACCTTGTTCTGCAGAATCTTTGCCCTCATTTGCCTGGTCTCTGGCTAAAGCTTTGTGGTGAGCAGATGCCTGCAATCTGAAAGGGATTTAAAAAACATCAGTGACACAGATAAACACAAACAAAAGCCCACTGCTAAATTTCGAATATTAACTCTCTTGCGAGCGTCACTTAATTTTGAAAAGGACTGATTTCTCCCTACAGAAATTTAAGACAGGGGTAGGCACTGGTTAGCTATTAACAAGCCCGTGAATAGCAGAGGCTATTACCAATGTCACAAAGACCAGAACTTTATCTCTAAATTATTTCTAAAAAGTGAATTTCTCTCTTTCAGAAACTGAAGTCAGCTTGGATATACCTTATCTTAGAGAGAGGATGGATCAGTGATATCGACAACAAGTAAGGCGAAAAGGGAATCCCAAAGCATTATCTATGGCATGTCTAGACATTAACTAAATATGTGGTTCAGAGACACCTGGGTGGCTCAGTCAGTTGAGCGTCCGACTCTTGGTTTTGGCTCAGGTCATGATCTCAGGATGGTGAGATCGAGCCCTGTGTCAGGATCTTCCCAGAGTCTGCTTGAGATTCTCTTTCTCTGTCTCCCTCTGCCTCCTCCCCTCCATCCCCGTTCTCTCTCTTCCTCTCAAATAATTAAATAAATCTTGAAAAAAAATGTAGTTCAGATGTATTCTTTTCATTTTATAGAACTAGGAAATAATCTAGTCATTCTGTCAATAACATATCTGGAACAAGGATTTTGATTTTCATTTGCTAAACACAAATGGACCGATTTTAAAGATTTCCTTCCCGGGGCGCTTGGGTGGCTCAGTGGGTTAAAGCCTCTGCCTTCAGCTCAGGTCGTGATCTCAGGGTCCTGGGATTGAGCCCCACATCGGGCTCTCTGCTCAGCGGGGAGCCTGCTTCCCCCTCTCTCTGCCTGCCTCTCTGCCTACTTGTGATCTGTCTCTCTGTCAAATAAATAAATAAAATCTTTAAAAAAAAAAAAGATTTCCTTCCCTCCTTCAGCGCAGCATTTTCTCTCATAGCTTCCTACCAGTTTTCTAAAATGTACTTAGATCTGTAACTCCCAGAAACTTGAAAAGTGAAGGACATTTCAGATGGTACTGAATGCCTCCAGCTTCTGGGTAGAGGAGAAGGCCTCCGGTTACCTGGTCGAGGTCGATCTGGAAAGTTTATGACAACATAGGTCGTCGAGGCCACTGGCAAATCCAGTTCTCAAACTCAGTGGATAGTACTTTCTGTCTTAACTCCAGTCAATCACCAATTCACAAGTTGTCCCAGACTAAAGAGCAGTGTCAGCGTTCAGGGCATCACGAGGATGGTAACAAAGGCAACCTGAGGTGCGGCCCGGAGTGAGGAAAGCCTCGACCACCTACTTCCCTGGACAGACCCCTGCCTCTGGGTGGGGCCAGACCTATTTCAGCATTGCCGTCTGACTTCTTTTAATCTTATTTTTGGCCCTTGTGTTTTGGCCCCTCACAGCAAAACAGGGGACACCTACGTGCCATAAGGACATACTTTCAAAACACAATTCAGAGCTTCGTAGTAAAACATCTAAGTTCAGACTCCATAAATGATTGTTGTCTCAATCCCAAAAAGTCATGGCCTTGTCTCTCTATATGTTAGAAACAGATAGGGTTGTTTCTAGCATGTATTCATGACAAAAGTGCTTACAAAAACCAAGGTATTACTGGAATTTCAACATTCATGTAGACTCCTCATTTTCCTATCAATCTTTATTAGATGCTAGTAATTTAGATGGAGGATGAAATTTCTTAGCGAAGACTGGGATTATGAAAAACAGAAACAAAACAAATGGATGAGTGAGTTAGTGTGATCCTAGTTCCAACACACGACATAAGCAGGGAGATGAAAGTTTTCCTCATGCAGGCCTACAGGAAGTTAGCATCTGGTACTGCGACAAAACAAAATGGCGCCCGTCCCCATGGCAACTCGTTGCACTGACTCATTTCCCAAACACATGAAAGGCATTCAGGATAATGAGATGCATCTGCTGTCTAGGACCTTTGCCCTGAGGGCCGCATGCACCTACTTCCGTCCAGTACCTGGCAGGCTGCACAGTGCTCTTAGCTACACTGGGACTAGGAAGTCTCGCCATTACAGGCTGGGTGGCCCCAGAGCACGAAGCAGGGATAGGTTCACTTTAAAGGCAATTGCCAAAGAAGGAACATTCATGAGGAGAGAGAAGAAAAGAAGCATTAAAGGAAAACATAGTTTTTAATTTCAGAAACAGTAAATAAATATTTTAACAAAATTATTTACTAAGTATTCTGGGGGCAGTTACTAAAGAATTTGAAAAGCAATTACAAACTGAGGAACTAAGAGAGGCGATGCAAAGTAAATGGGATAAGATTAGGTTTTTAAAGCTTGGAAAGCATTTACCCTGACTTCAGAATAAATGTCCAGATTGTTAAAAATAACTTAAGAAAAAGCTAATATCGGCCACCAGCAAATCAATAGATTACGCTCATGTTTTAGAATATTGTACTCAACCTATTTTGTAAAAAATCAGTATCCTCCTCTATAACCTACACGCACATCAAAGTAGCTTCAGGGAGCCTTACGAGGTGATAATTTTTTTTATATTTACTGTTTTGCTCCCATGAGTAGTTGCTTCTTGGTAAACAACAGCCCCTCAAACATTAAAAAACCAAAGGAGCTGGGGCGCCTGGGTGGCTCAGTCGTTAAGCGTCTGCCTTCGGCTCAGGTCATGATCCCAGGGTTCTGGGATCAAGCCCCGCATCAGGCTCCCTGCTGCTCCCCCTGCTTGTGTTCCCTCTCTTGTTGTGTCTCTGTCAAATAAATAAATTCTTTAAAACAACAACAACAAAAAACCCAAAGAGCGGATCTGCTCAGAGTTCCTAATAAACACAAGGAGCACTCCTCCACAAATACACCAGGAAACTGAGGAACAGCTGGGTAAGGACGTGAGCTAGCTGCTCTAACACAGCCCTACAGCTGTGGGCTGCGACACAGACGCCCCTTGGGGTGTCCACGCCCTGAATGAGATCAATGCGCTTTCTTTGAGAAGTCTGCGTGAGGGTCCGGGGGAAGCACGAAAACCATTTCTAAAAACCCAACAAAAGTTTTCACTTGATTGAAGCAATTATCTCTGAATGAATTACTTTGGGAAATTCATTCCGAACATATTGGAACGGATCGCTCAAGTACTGGAAAGTCATCAAACTTGCAAGGAATCGTTTAAGTTTCTTGGTCAATATTTAAAAACAAAAAAAAGAAACCCTCAAACCCCTTATCTTCTTGAGACAGCTGCTGAAATGAGAGCTGGGGTTTGCCAGAAAACGATGCCGAAGGACAGGCAAAGTGGATGGGGCGTCGGAAGGGCGGGACTGGCCGGGCTGCTGACCATTGAAACTCCGTAGTCAGTACACGGGGGGCTCATTCTGTTAATCTCATGGTTTAAAGTTTCCATTGTGAAAAAGATTAAGAAAGGCACAGACCAAAGAAATTAAAATGCCTCTTGAGGTTTTTCTAGGAGATCCAGGAGGCCACACACCCAGTTACAAAGCTCAGAGGGACCGTAGGAAGGAAAATCCCCAAGTATCAACATCTCTGGGGCGTCCAACCAAACCATCTCTCGACCGATTCTCTTCTACTTAAAAGTCTTTACATCTTTTTCTTTTCTTTTTTTTTTTCTTCAAGAAAACATTTCAGCCAAGGCCAAGAGGTCAGGAGGGGGGACTTACGTGGCTGCGATGGCCACCTCCTCGGTGGTAACGGGCTGGGTGTGGGATCTATCCTGGAGCCGCCGCAGCCTTTGCTCCACGGCCGCATTTCTGGAGCGTCGCTTTGGAACGTTTTTCTCATCAAATGATTTTTCCATTTCCTAAGATCAGAAATGATGTGGAATCCTTATTCGTTTGAGGAAAGGGCACTGGGCCCGCAGTGTCTCTGCTCTGTTCCCCTGGCAGCCCCTTCCCCCCCACCCCCTGCGAGGCATGCTTCATTCTCAGAAGCATGCACCTGTGCGGAGTGGGCGGGGCTGGGGGAGGGGGGCGGTCTCACCAGCCAGAGGCACGTGGGCCAGGTCGGCCGGCAGGAGGGCCCTGTGCAAGGGAGCAGGGGTACGGTTTCGCTTCACACCCCTCGGCACACCTTACCCTGAAAAGCAGCCTCTTGGCAGCGACACTCAGCTTGGCTCGTTCGTCTACCTTTTCTTCATCTGTAAGAGGCCACAAAATAAAAACTGACCATTATTAGCAAAATGTAGGCAAAGTCTCTGAAAAGTTTCCCAAGACTGACCCGGAAATCATTTGGATATAAGAATGGATGTACCAAAAATTGTAATTGGCAATATTTTCCCCCTGGAGGGTTCCCATTCTTCTGCTTAGTGAAAAGGTGCTAATTTCCATTGCAATTAACCAGACAAAAACGGTCTGGACAGGAATTCTCCAGGCCAGTATTTGAACTGAGGTTTAAGAATAGATTTTAGGAAAGGAATTCTTTATTGTTACAGAGTAACAAGAGATTAACAACAAAAAACTGCTGCTTTAGCAAATCAGTTGTTTTAATATTATTCATTCCACAGTTCTAACTCTTTTAAAAATAAGGAAGAGCTCGCCTGAGAATCTCAACTGGGTTTTATTAGCATCACAGAAAGAAAACCTGCAGCAAAGAAGTCGGTAGGCTCCAAAACCTCATCGTCTCAAAAAGCAAAATCTTACGGAAACTTAATGTGAGATGATAGAGAATCGGCAAAAGGAAAACAGATACTTGCCCTCAGCGGTTGGCATTTCTGAATGCGAAGCAGACCTAGGAAAGACATTAGACAAATAATAATAACAAAAAATTAGCCGGTGGGAATAGAAGGTCCAAATAAAACATCAGATTAAACGTTAAAGTAAAAACAAGAGTAAAAATTCAATCAAACTCTCCTAAAGAATATCATCCTGCGAGCAATTCTCATTGTGAATACACGGGTACAGGTGTTAATGGACACAGTGGAGTGTGTGTGCACACAACCCGGCCAGGTGCACACCTCGTGGAGACAAACCAGAACCGAGCGTGACTTATTAAACACGACTGGTCACCCTGTAGGCAAACCTTATCATCTCCGCGCAAAAGCAGAGGATCATGTAAAACTCAGATATGAGACGCACACAGACATTTAGAAAGTTAATATAAAATCCCTAGTTCTTTGCACTGGAAAAATCTGGTGATTACTCACTGTGGATTCTAATTTAACGAGGGCACAAGAAATGAAAAACAGTGAACGAAGAAAAAGAAAGTGTCTCACTTCTTCCCACCGGAACGCAACGTAAAGCTGTATTGCGATACTATTGTCATGGGCAGCATTCTTTAAAAATACACGTACATGAGCCACATAAATCTCTTATAGATTCGATGGAGGATGATGGAATCACCACATCCTATTTAAACAGCATCAGGACCAACCCTGTGGGCAAATCCCGCACGATGGCTCCTACGTTCTGAGACTACGGAACTACAGAGAACACGTGCCTACCTATCTGATTCCTTTCGTTCAGCTGAGGTTATAGGTTGAGTTCTAAATCTCTCGGAAGTTTTTCTACTTTCACCAGGAGAAAAATAGCGTCTTGGTTTCCGGGACCCTCTCGCCCGTTCCACACCGGTAGGCAAGCCAACGCCTTCGGTTGACCTCTCCACCCGGGGTTGGCTTTTAGAGTCATTGGGAGGGAGTGTACAGAAGGGAGACGAGAGACAGAGAGAGAGAATAAAGCAAAGGTTTATGCATCTCAGTGAGGCAAGGCCCAGACACCGCCAAGTCCCGCCGCATGCCCCGACCATGCACTTGAAGGAAGGGGAGCATTCCAGCGACCCAGTACTGTAGCTCCCCGTTAGTAGGCGGAAGCAGAATGGTAGTTTTCGAGCCATCTCCTGTACGGTCTGCCCTGCACCCTGGTGAGCTAAGCTAACATGACTGAACGCGGGACACACCGCAAGTGGCGAAGTGAATAATTCTGCCAAGGACGTGCAAGTGACACATCGGGAGGACGTGTGAAACATCACCTACAGTTCGGGTTTCTTGCTGGCATGGACAGACTCCAGAAACGCATTTCGGAGCTGGGCGACAGAGACCTTCGTGTCCAGCATGCCGACTTCTGGGGGGAGCCCCTCAGCTTTGGAACTCTGCGGCTCCGGGTCTTGCCTGGACGCGGGGTCCTTACACGTCAGCGCCTGCAGCTGGGGGGGGCCCGTGTAGTCAGACAGGGAGCGGGTGAGGACCTTGCGTTTCTTCGCCGAGGCCTCCTGTCTGTGGCCGGCCGCCCTGGCGTCTTGGGACACGAGCGGGCTCTGAACATACAAGACCATCTCGTGTCTGCTTATCCTCTCCGGGGGGTGGTGCTGAGCGGGAGGCGGGTGTGACAGACTCTCTGGTTCCTTCTGACGTTCCGAGGGGACTGGGCTCTCAGCACGCTTGCCGAAGTCTTCGTTTCCAGAGGGTTCTTCGTGGCTCCTCGTAAGCCCGTGGTCCTCCAATGCCAAAAGCGATTTCCTGCTTTTCTCGAGAGCTTCGGTGAAGAGTGTATCTTCCTCTGCTTTCGATTCACAAATATGGAGAACTGGGGTATCCCTTCTCTCACTTTCTAGAACCTTCGAGGTGGGAGGCCTTCTGCCACTCTGGGTGGCGGACCCCCCCCAGCTGCACTCAGACACGTTCTCTGGGATCTCGGAGGTGACCAGCGTGGCCGTGTGAATGGGGTCCGCCGGCTGCACATAGCCTCGGATGGGCTGTCGCGCGGAGCTGGCTGCCTTGCTCGAGACCCTATCAAAGGCCGAGTTTTCTGACTGAAAGGACGAGCAATGGACGGGCACCGGCTGATGTCTCCTCTGAGCGAAGGGCTCGGAGGCCACCTCAGGGCTGCTGCGAGCACTCTCCTCTTTCACCATTTTTTCTCTAACCTTAACTCTTTAAGAAAGAAAAAGGATTTAAGTTGCAAAGTGCAGTAACCGCTTCACGGGGAGGGAGCATGCGTGGATCCCCGATTACCCGTGAGTGGAAATCCACCCAAAAGCAGAACCCCCGGTGACACTGCATTTCTGCCGGTTCGTGTCAGAAACCCACTGTCGGCCGGGTGAAGGATTTTGAGGTTCCAAATGTGGCTACAGACGCCACTGTGGCACCAAACTCACTCCGCCCTCCATAAAGCTGAGACGGCTCACTCAGATGCCGTCCTGGGGGAGAACGGATGCCTTCTGATTAAATGAACGACCAGAAGCCACAGAAAAATCCATTAATATACACCACCAGCATGCATGAGGGCACATCGAAGCTGATGGTGGGAATCCGTGAATGCTCTACACGTACAGGCCTGGTGTGTGGACTCTGCGGGGGAGGGGGGAGAGTTTCCAAGTATACACACACCTACTGACCAAATGTAATTTCACTGTCTCCTGGAAACGTAAGAACATTTGTGATTTTTTAAAATTTTTTAAATGGAGTTCAAGACACAACACACAATCACCCCTTTGAAGCACTCAACTAAACATTCCCAAGCTTTTTCATGCAATGCAGACTGTATTCATTCATTCCTAAGACATGGGACCCGTTTGGACATCATTACAAGTATCCATTGTATCACCAAGAATACTGTTAGAGAAAAGATATTTGTTGAAAGAACTAACAGACTCAACGTTTTCTACCCCTTCGGAATTGCTATTAGGCCCTTAGTTAAAAACTAGTGTGAAAAGAGATTGCTCTCATTTCTGGAGCTATTTAAATATCTGAGGGCAAACTGAAATCCAGCTGAAAAGCTACAAACCTTATTCTATGGCTGCAGAAGCAAAGTAGCCAAGAGCTCTGGCTGGGGGCACGGAGGAGACCTCGGTTCAAAACTCGCTCAGCTGGTTCTAGCTGTGTGGTCTGGGGCAACTTACCTGGCTCAGTTGCTTTGCTTTTAAATGAAAATCCTAGTGACAAAATGTAATGTGATGTTGGCAAAGCACTTGGATGGCTTAGTACTAAGTACTCTTAGTGAAAGTTAACCATTTAATAGTGTTAGCTAGTACTTATCTCTGCTTTCTGAAATGCCACACAGTGAGAAAGGAGAAACCATTGAAGCTGTTCAAGAATGAATTACTAATTGGCAATAATCCTTAAAAAATAAAACACATTTTTGGATTCTTGATTTTGATTTCTTGGGGGGCGGCTATAAACCTTCCCGTACTGAAGATTAGTCAGCAAAAATGCTTATTTATGATAGTTTTGCAAGAGAATATTTCCTTAAATGGCAAATGCGCCCTGCTAAATTTGATATAAATTCCTACATGTTTTTCAACATCAGATGCAGGATATTTATTTACATCTATTTCATTAACAAAAAAAAATCTAACACACACAAAAGGCAGTTATTGTGAACAATTCAGGAGGGAAAAAAAAAAAAGCTTTCCGAGTTGTTATTTTTCCCAGAGAGTAGCCAGTGTTGGAGGTTTTCACATTTATAAGCTTTGTTAATCAAAAGAAGACTGAAATGTGGTTCAAGTTCTCCTGTGGAATGTGTCCTTCTAATCGGAGACAATCTGAATGTTGTCCTCAGCGGAGAACAAAGTGACTGTTAGAAACTCAGTATATGGGTGCTTTGTCCTGCCAGAGACTTATTCATTCTCACTCCTTCCGCCTCTCCCTGCCCCCAACCTTAAAAATGAAACGATAGGGGTTTTTTTGTCTGCCTTTAAAACCACATGCCCTAAGGGCAGCTGGTAAAAATTAACTATTGGTTTAGAGACAAGGAGACATGAAGAGAGGAGGCTGGAAGGGCTTGCCCAGATGGGACACTCACTGGTTAGTTAGTGACTTAAGAGGAGAGCAACCACGAGGCGCCTCACTACTGCCCCCACTTGGCGGTATGCAGGTTGGTGAGAAAGGAGAGAAGCAAAAAGTGCCATCCAAAAGATTTTCAAAAAGAGGAAAAACGAGGAGGGGGAAATAGGATTAGCAGGGATTAGGGCGATCGGAGGGGAAAAGCAAACGTTCAGAAAGAAACTTCCAGCAGCCCCTTGTGAACACATCATTGTCAAACGCACTGCCATTCACGGAGGGCAAGAAGAGAGTTAGCGCTGGGTCGTGTGTGGAACAGCAAGGCAAGTCAGCAGGGAAGAAGCACTCACTACTCAGAAGCCAAGAGGTTCAGCTCGGGATGTACCTGGAAGGCCAGTTGATAAGAGAAGGTGTGTCCCCTTCGGAATCTCTCTGGAGAAACCACTCATGTTTGGGTTTCCCGGTACTATCGTGTACAAAAGACAAAACCAGATAATTTCTATTCGAACGTCGACCCAGGTACAATCAACTATAATCTCAAACCTGAAGGCTGATTTCTGTGAAGTCAGGACTGATTCTGGCTTTTGAAAATGTACAAGCACATTTTGTCACAAGCACATTACATTCACGTCACCCAACTCCCAAGGACATGTGGCCTGTTCCTAAACTCAAGAGATAGAAATGAATCTATCCAAAGCCCCCACATAAAGTGTTTTCCAAGTAATCTGAAAGTATGAGGAGTCTGTTATAGTCACACTCTTCCCACAAACACCAATTTTCTTGTAAGAAGTTGGATTAAGGGACGCCTGGGTGGCTCAGTTGGTTGGGCAGCTGCCTTCAGCTCAGGCCATGATCCCGGAGTCCTGGGATCAAGTCCCGCATCGGGCTCCTTGGTTGGCAGGGAGCCTGCTTCTCTCTCTGCCTCTGCCTGCCTCTCTGCCTGCTTGTGTTCTCTCTCTCTCTCTCTTTGACAAATAAATAAATCAAATCTTTAAAAAAAAAAAAAAGAAGTTGGATTAAATGTCAACTCATCCTCTATTAAGCTTTGTCAAGGGACATTGGTAAATTGCCAAAGACAAAGATAGTGTCCATGCCAAACAACACATATCGAATAAAGGAAATCAATACAAAGATCATATCTTTAATTGCTCTCATACATTTTCCTTTTCCGTTTGTCACTGAATAACGCAACCAATGTGACAAGGACATAACCAATACTGACTCAGGGCAATTCGATAAATGTTGAGTTCCTACTGCGTAGGAAGCCCCGAACTAGGCTCTGAGGAGTAACAAAGGGGACTCAGGCATCACCCCAGCCATGAAAAAACTTACACTATGGCAGGCAAGATAACACAGGATTTCTACATTCATCCCGCAACACACGATCGGATGTTACGCAAAGCTGAACGTGATGAAGTAGGCTGAAGATATTTTAGAACAGGCCAGAAAAACCCTGTGGCAACCACAGAAGGAACAAACCACTGACGTGCATCATCTTACAATGTAGAAGGAGAATGTTTACCAGTTCGGAACCGTACCAACTTATCTATAAGAGTTTTTCACTATCAGGCTAGAAACACATTTTAGCTCAAAGCAGTAGCCAAAAAAAATAGAACGATCATTACGATAAAATAACCTTAATTTTCTAAAAATCATTTTCATTCAAGTTTTAGTTTCAGCTGACAGGCAAGACCCAGTCTGTAATCACTGCCCTACCTTTTGCCGCGACCACTGAAATCTGTCACATTCTAGTCTTTCTACACGGGAACCTGTCCGCCCACCTCCCTATCCCCAGCATTACAGCAAGTCAGTCTGTAGGGAACAAAAAATTCAGATGTATGGAAAGCCATTTTATTTCCAACTATAAAAGGTCTAATTTCTCAACGCTCATTTCAACATAGGAACAGTTAGCCTACCATTTGCAGCTAAGAAAGGAAGCGATGACTCTAGCCCGGGATACCATCCGTGGGAGAACGGCGAGCAGCAGATATCTGCTACTGGACACCACCCAGTTAACAGAACTAACAGGCCCCCCTCACAAAATTATTTGCAGACTCAAATGTGTCGTGTGTGACGGAATTCTTTGTAAATTGTGACGTGCGACACAACTTTCCGGACAGGGCTTTCATTGGTAAGACTAGAACTTGGTCTGCACCACAAAATAAATAAATTGATAAATAACAGATAAATAAAATAAATAGAAAATAAAAATAAAAAATTATCAGGGGCTTGTTTAAGAATATGGTGGGTCAGGGGCACCTGGGTGGCTCAATTGTTGGGCATCTGCCTTTGGTCCTGGAATCGAGCCCTGCATTGGGCTCCCTGCTCAGCTGGAAGCCTGCTTCTCCCTCTCTCTCCCAATCCCCCTGCTTGTGTTCCCTCTCTCGCTATGTCTCTCCCTGTCAAGTAAATAAATAAAATCTTAAAAAAAAAAAGAATATGGTGGGTCAGCTTCTGAAAAGTGACAATCACACAGATACGGGAGGCAGGCTGGGTTCCATTTAGTCATTACACCCCAGGCATGGAACTAGCCAAGAAACTGAGTAACTACGCGCATGGTGGCAAATGCTGAATTTTTGACATTTCCTGTATAGTACATATGAATGTAATGAAAAGGAACCAAGAGTAGGGAAGGCATCATGCCAAGAATGTGGCAAGCCCTTTCCAACGCTCCTCCTCTCCTTCATTTCTCACGGACATCCTACTGTACGTCTCTGAGTTACCGCTTTATATTGTAAAGAGATGAGACATACGAGTCTGAACTGAGAAGTCGTGTGATTTTTAAAGAATGTGGGTCCAGCCTCAACCAGGAGGACGAGTCTGTCTCGAGTAAATTTGCATCAGGAGTGATACAGAATAGTATCTCACAAAGTAAGGCGCTAGGGTCCTTGAGGTTGGTTGAGGCACTTACTTGGGTGATATTTTCAGCCATTAGAACCAGAAAAGGAGGAGAGATGGGCTGGGGAGACACCTAATCTGGACACTTTCTGCCCGAGGGTCGTTCCGGGCATGCCCACCCACTGACTCTCGGCATGTGCTCACTCCTCGGTCCTTCTCTTGATCTCCTACAAGCGGTATCTACTACAGGCGATTCCTCCCTTCATCAGGCTCAGTACCCTTCCTGGTCTTTTCCTCCCCCAACCATCTGTGTCTCTAGAGCTCGGGATGCCCAAGATGGGCTCCTCTCCTCCTCCATTGACATTCAGTGCCTTGATGTTCCCATCTGGCTTTCACTTCCATGCTGACCTTGGACTCCATTGGCCACTGGAAGCTTCCATTTGGATATCCTGCTTCTACCTCTCCCAGTCCCCTTGCTTGTGTTCCCTCTCTTGCTGTCTCTCTCTGTCAAATAAATAAATAAAACCTTTTAAAAAAAAATGTATATTAACTGGCCCAGATCGCAAGCTGGTAAAGAAAGGCTGGGGCTTGAACCCAAGTATTGTGAGACACCTCCCCCACCCCAAGTCTACACCTTCTCCTCCAGCAAGTGCTACAGGCTTCCAATTCTGGAAAATGGATAATGAATGAATAATGATAATGAATAGATAATGAATGAGCAGCCCCTCCCCGGCTTGAGTGAGAAATGATGTAGTTGGGGCACCAATAGTCACATGCTCTAGGGTTAAGCAAGGAAGGCACCAAGGGCGTCCTGGCCACACCCACACCCCTGACTGGATGGACCCCCGACTCAGTCTCTCGGCTGTGCCTGTTCCACCTTCAGCAGAGACCCTGGAAATTTCCCGTAAATCCTACAAAGCCCAACGATCCTCTTCTCCCTGTTTTTTTCTCCAAATGCACAACGTGAAATCAAAGGAGTCTGGCAGCGAAGAGCAATTTAGCTCGGAGGGTACTCACTGCTGAGGAGGGAGTGAGGGGGGGAACAGGCGCCCAGATCTGGCAAAGCACATGAGACCTTTTCCACTTCCGCTACTAAAGCGATCTATAGCAAGAGACAAGTGTAAGAATCACCCATCTGGAAACAAGAAACTTCCTGGAAGGGAGACACTGGGAGCAGGTGATCCTGGGTATTAAGGGGGAGGAATCAGAAATACTCTGAGGCCCAAGGGGATATTCTAGCTTGACTTGGGTCTCTCGGCTGCTCCTGCTTCTCTGGCAGACATAGAAGATGAGAATGTGACATGACACCTGATTCACCAAACCTAATTCCCACTTTCCCGGGCCCTTTTCAGGCTCAACATCACAATAGCTAAATACCAACTGAACATTCGCCGATAAATATCCGTGGGTCCGCTCTGTCACAGGTGCAATGCCCGTATCAGGGAAAATAATCTCAGCATGCACCCCTGACTTCCTTGCGCGCTGAGTATCCACTAGGAAATCTGAGATTTAAAATCAGCTCTGTGGGAAGGAACCATCTTGTACGTTTAAATCTCAACCATTATAAGAGGGATTTCTAAGACGATGTTATCGACGGTTGACATTATGAACATTTCTCCTGTAATTTAAAAAGATCATTTTCATCAAATTCTTACGGGACTTCTTTGAAACTGACAAGAACAAAATACTCAAAGAATTCGATTTTATCTATTCAAAAATCTAAACCTGTAGTGCAGAAGACAGATGACTGGTTGGCAAGACCTAGTGGCGGGGGCGAGGCCTGACCTCCAAGGCGCACGAAGGAATCTTTGCGCTGATGGAACAGATCTGTATTTTGACCGTAGGGATAGTTACACAACTTTATGTATTTGCCAAAATTCACAGAATTTCACTAGCAAGGGTGAATTGTACTATGTATAAATTATACTTCAATATAAATATCTTAAAAACTTAAGATTTCTAAAAATAGTAATTCAGTGGACCTTCATAACCAATCTAGACAACAGTCATACTTAAGGGATTTAGTTTGACATAGACGTTTAGTGCAGTTGGTGGAATTGTTAAATTCAAATATCTCTTTTCATCCTTCAAAAGGAAAAAAAAAATCGTATAAATAAATAACAAATGAAAATGTGGGCCAAACACCGTCAATTCCACAAAAACTATTTTGGATCTTTTTCTTTCTCTCCTTCAAATTTCCCCCTCCCCTCCCCAAAGCCCAAAGAGACTGAAAAACCTGAGCAGAGAGCAGAAAACAGGCCAGAGTGGTCACTCTCAAGTATTAACATTGGTGGCGAAGCCAAATTCTTCCTTTTGCATTAAATGCATGGCTCCCCAAATGGTGGGTCAAGGTCTAAAACCGATCTGACCAATTCACAGGCACTCTAAAACAATGGGATATAATGGAACTTTGTGGACCGAGTTTTCCATACACTCTGACTCCGAGACTGACAGGTGGCTTAGGGATGTCCAAACTCAGATTAAAACACTATTATTTCGTAAGAGTACAAAAGTTATTTCTGGGGCCGAGGAGCCATTGTTTTTTGGAGAAACAGTATAATAGCAGGTGAGTTTTTAAAAATAGTAACAAAAAAGAGATCACATCTGAATAGTGGCAAATAATGCCTTGGATTCATTTTCTTTCCTTAAATATTAAATTGATGCCGTTATTTAATGCAGTGTGCCTTAACGTTATGCTTAACTATTAATAATTAAAACTTAGTTGAGTAATTGTTACACGTTTCCCAAAACTCCCCAACCTGCATCCTTAAAATATGTGCATTTCGATGTGAATTATGCCTTAATTAACGAATATACCGCTGCTGGATTATAAAGTGAGGATTTCTTGGGGCGCGTAGGTGGCTCAGTCGGTTAAGTGTCTGACTTTTGATTTCAGCTCAGGTCATGATCTCAGGGTCATGAGATCGAGCCCCGCACGGGGCTCACACGCTGGGCGTGGAGCCTGCTTGAGGTTCTCTCTCCTTCTCCCTCTCCCCACCCAAGGAAGGAAGGAAGAAAAGAAAGGAAAGAAAAGAAAAGAAAAGAAACACATAAATATTGAGGACTTCTTGAGTAATGAAAATCTAGAAATACAGAGTCTTCTTGGAGCAGAAGCAGGATATGTGAAATGATCAATTTCTTCCAGGTTCCCCTTGAACTCATCTCAGTACTGAACGGCTAAATGCTAAAGCCTCAGAAGAGAAAGCACAATGACAGAAGGTATGTGTACACAGATAGAACTGTCTAGAAAAGCACTGGAGTCTCAGGAAGGTGCCTAGGGGGCCTTCCAAAGTGGCTCCAGCTTCTAGCTCCCAGCTGGATTTGGATTTCCCCATCTCCCGCTCGGATTCTAACCACTCCTGCTTAGAACAAAGTGACCCAGGAACTTGGTGCCTTAGTCGTGAGACTAACCTAGACTCCGCCATTCAGGGCTGGAGACTGAGTTCACACGGCCCCCAAAGCAGCCTTTTTTCTTCCCCCAATATCAGGATGCCCGTTCATGGTTTCATAATATTTATGAGCGCACGGACTCGGGATCACATCCAAGCCCTCTAACTTCAGACAAAGCGGCAAGAGCCCTGTCACACACAAGGGCTACTCGGGGCGCGTTCTGCTGACTGGTGTCCCTGGCCCATGAGGACATCAAAGACCCGCACCGGAGTGGAGAGGAACAGCGTCCCTAAGCCCGCTGCTGAGCTCAGCTGGCATTCTGCTCATAGCACGGTGGACTTGAGGAAGGAAAGGCCCCATGATTCACATTCGGCTGCATCCCTCAGGGACAGAGGGCTGATAAGCCGTTTGCAGATTGGCTCTTTCAAGTAGCATTGCTACAGTCTGGGGACGCTTCTAAGAAAATCCAGAAAACGACAGAACATTCATTCAAAACTGACTGAGCCACTTGGTATGTGCCAGGTGCTAGCAGGAGCAGGGAAGGAAACACGAGAAAAGACTCGGCGCAAGCACCCTTCGCGGAAGGTCCGTGCGGAAGTAACGCTATCATTGGGATCATCCTTCCTAATCCCACGAGTTGGCATAACACCAAATCCGTGTGGCCATGTTCAAGTCATCCTGACCCGCATCACGACATCCGGGCAGGTCAGCCCTGTGTGCAGGCAGGAAGGCATTTGAATGTCCCTCTTCCCAAGACATGAGGTACAGGTGAAGGTGCACTTGTGGGACGCCTCACAGACTCACGAGCTCTTTCTCCTCTTCCCTTTAAACAGATCCTCAGCAATGAGAAGCCAGATTGGTAACCTTAGGGCTCCTTATGCCAAGCCAAACTTTAGCCTCAGAACTGCGCTGGGGAAATGACCATCTGATAATGAGAACGGACTGGTTTGAGAGGCTAAGCACCAGAGAATGTGTAAGAGACTCCAAAAAGATTCTAGTTTCTCCTAAGACAGGGGGAAGTTTAATAAAAACTTGGAGAGGCCAAGAAAGCAGGGCGGACAGGAAAGCAGACTCTCTGGATAGGTTCTCATTTATCAATAGCTCAAGTGGAAGGAGATACCCAGAGGTCATCTGAACGTCGCGGAACACGGGTGGGACTGGGACTATTTGTGTTATTAGCAGTTAGCTTTCAGTCCTGTACCCCAAGATTGGACCAGCCATTTTGGCAGCCACATAAAGAATTTGCTATCAACTAAAGCTCCTAGGTCTGTTTCCCATGAACTGCTGTTAAATCAGCTTTCCCCAATCCTGAAATTGGACACTGATTTTCTCCCCCCTCTAGGTAGAAAACCTTATTAAATTTCACCTTGTTAGTTTCCAACCCTAGCGCAGGTACATGTGCTCTCATCTCCCTTCCTGCTCCATCCCTCCTTCCACTCTCCTCCTCACCATCCCCAGACCTGTTTACAATCCCCCCTCCTCCTGAAATCTGATCAGCCTATCGCTGATATCTTCCAGATTATCTAATAAAATGCCAAACAGGACCAAGTTAATGATGAAGGCCAACTTGGAAGCACAGACTTCATTATCTCATGCCTGGGTAACAGCAACCAACACGTCAGCGACTTTCCTGATTGGAATCAACTCTCCTTCAGAGCAATCATCCATACTCCTCCAGAGCAATCTTTCTAAAACACAGAATCAATCATCCTTGCTTTAAAGTGCTTTGGAAACTTCCCATTGTCCACAAGGCAAAGACTAAATGCCTTGATATGTCATCTAAGGTGCTCTAGGACCGCTTCCCCCCCCCCCCGGCACTTGACCTCATCCCTCCCGCTCCTCCTCGGTCTTCACTGGGCATGGGGGCCTTCATGCTGGGAGTAGCCTCCCTTCCACGGCTAGCAAACTCACCAACCCCATCCTTAAGGACTTGGTTCAAATGTGACCATTTCTCCATGGACGAAAAGTTAATACTCCATCTTGGTATTCCCCTGGCACCCAACCTTGATCTCTAGAAACTTATATACCCTGTCATGTTATAGAAACTTATCTCTAGAAACTTATTTACCCTATCATGTTATAGTTATTTCCTACACTTTTTTTTTATACCCAGCTATGAGCACAGTGCCTCGCACATTGGAGACCCAATATAATTTTCTTCAATGATTAGCTAAACTATCTCAGAGCTGAAATTAATCCATAAATCAATACCTGAGAGGTATGCATAAATACATGGATGCCTACTGTGTTTGAACTCTCCTAAACTACAAGTTTCCATTTTGCTTATAAGGGCCAAGTTTTTAAGGATCTTATGTAAATCCACGTAAATTGCTTCTCTAGTACCTCTGGTCTTCTTTCCTAAAAATCTCTCATCTTCAAAGGGCAAAACCAGCAAACCCTCTTTTCTAGTGTGTTGGATAATCGAACTGACATAAGAGGAGCAGAGCATGATGGGAAGAACAGGCAGATGCAGGGAACTTGACTGAATGAATGAATGAATGAATGGGTGATAGATGATGGCCTCAATGTTATCAAAGCAGCCATAGGGTCTTAATTCTTTAATCTTTAGGTTTTTTACATGTAAAATCGATTTTTAAATAATCCTCAGGATTACTTCTGTTTCTAAGAATTTAAGATTCCTTAACATTGAGTATCTATTCTTGTGAGGGTTTGGGGGAGCCAGCTCCCCATAGAACTGAGATCACTCCCCTGGGAGAGGACCACAGGGTCACTGGGGACAAGGGAACAGTGAGAGGCTGACCTTGGGTCTAGCAGAACTTTATGATGTGGCAATTGGCTAGCAGAGAATTAGATTACCAGGAAACAAAAACTCAACCCTAAGTCATCATAGAGATTGGGAGTTGCTCTTGGTCTCTATCCCTAAGTCTGTAATGAGAGGCTTTAATTCCCTGTAACTCCTAAGAGTCAACAAACTAAAAAGTGCTTCCTGCTGTCACAGTGAAGTCAAATCCAGCCCAGGAGAATCAGTTTCACCCTGTGGGTGTCCAGCTCTAACCATGTAACAGTTTCTGATTATAAAACAGTATTCAGCCGAAGAAGAATGCTTATTAACTTAGGCATCTTATTAAAATGAACAGCTTATATGCTTCAAGTTGCTTGTTTGGAAAAAGTGCTAAGGACCGCCTTGTGGGTCCATGCAGGCATGCGAGGGCACACGCCCGTGCCCACGCCCAGCTCTGCACTTAAAATCTGGCAGGTGTCTAAATTTTTGGACTTACTAGGTAGGGTTCTGGGTGATCTATTCATATTTAATTCAATGAACAGAAATTAACAACTTGCCAGTGAGACGAGAAGAAAAAGAAAAAAAATCATGGGAACAAGCTAACCATATTTTAACGGTCAAAAGCTAGTAGAACGGGATGAAAAGATGTTTGGGGGTACAGGGGCTAAAAGGGGAAAAGAGTTCCCTCCCATTACAAAATCTGCCAGCATACCCGGAGGTCTCTTCTTGAGAGACTGAGGTCTTAGAGATCTAGGTTTTCCAGGACACCTGCCCTGACCTGGAGCCTGTGTTAGGAACACCCTGCCCTGGGGGGACAGGGGCTGAGACAGGAATGCCTCTGACCGGAGGCAGCTTTCTCCCTCCCTATCACTCCCGTGGGGACATTTCTATGGGGCAGGTTAACAGATGTTTAATAAGGAAAGCAATGAGCTTGAGGCTCTGAAGACAGTTTCTAGACTGAACCTCTCCACTGGAAGCTGAGCAAGTACAACCAGAGAAAAACTACAAGAGCAGAGACTGAGCCCCTTTCCTTCTCAGTTGGCTGAGTCGCTTGTCACCATGTCTCGGGAAAGGCCCACTGCGGAGGGTGCCCCAGGAAATCTTCCATCTTCCCAAGCCAGTCCCCAGGTCTGATGCCACCAGAGCCCCGTCCAAAGCACCAGTGACCAATGGCAGCTCTCTCCCCAGGTCAAATTCCAGGGAGGGCCCTACATACCATATTCATTTTCTAATGATACAATTTGCTAAGTGGGAGATGGAGGGGTGGGCACAGAAGCGGAGAGAGGAAAGGAAGGGGGGGTTTCCTAGAGCGGCTCACCACTGGGAAATTAGGTCTAATTTTCCTCTTTGCCCAATACACAGGCCACTGAGAACAGGGACTCCTGGTGGATGTTCGGGAGGACAGCAGGGGTGGAACTCAGGTAGCGAGTTTCTCCTCTCACAGAAGTAACAAATATGGTGAGTTTTCTTTCCTTTCTTCTTCTATTAACTAAGAAATACAAATTCTGCATTCGAGATTTCCATTAGGAACAGGAGCTCAAATTTTTAAAAATTTGAATAATCCACAGGCCCCGGATCCCTTTGAATTTTATTCTAAAATTCACAATGGTAGCATTAACAAAGAATGGTTCCTATCAGCAAAACTCCCTCTCTAGAAAACACAATTCTGAAATTCTAAACTGAAGGGGCTTAGCAGGATTGGGGGGTGGGGGTTAAGAGGTGTCTTAGGCTCTCTTCTGTGAATATATGTATTTTCCATTTGTTTCAGAAGGACATGTTTGCCCGAACTCCCACTCAGCTACAGGAGCTCTGAGCTAAAGACCTGGCGACACATGTATTTTCTTAACCATAAAAATGTTCAAATAAACATTAAATAATTCTCATCAACTTAAATGTACTGCTTAGCCCTGAAGACTGTTAGGAGCGGGGCGCCTGGGTGGCTCAGTGGGTTAAGCCTCTGCCTTCGGCTCAGGTCATGATCTCAGGGTCCTGAGATCGAGCCCCGCATCGTGCTTTCCTGCGCAGCAGGGAGCCTGCTTCCCCCTCTCTCTCTCTGCCTGCCCCTCTGCCTCCTTGTGATCTCTCTGTCAAATAAATAAATAAATCCTTAAAAAAAAAAGACTGTTAGGAGCTTAGAATGCTCTTAACTATACATGACTGTCCCATCTGTACATGTGTTAGTGTATATGAATACCCACAAAAACCGTGCATTTAATGTCGGGCTCGTAGTTGAATTTTTAGGGTACCATAGGAAGTCTTCGATGGTATATTCGTGAGTGACACATTCATATTTAATTAATGGAAAAATAAAAACCAGCCTCTTGCCAGTGAGCACAAAATAAAATGGCGATATGGGAATGAGTTAATTCAGACATTAATAGCCCAAATACTGGGCAGAGCTAGGTGATGCAAGAGTATAGTACAGCAGTGAGAAAAATATTCCATCTCAATGCTAGGATAAAGCCACAAAAACATGTGGAATAAAATACTTTCATTATCTGTAGACAGTTTTCTTGGTTACTCCTTAATCTCCCTAAACGTTCCTGTTATTTATCTCCATCTTGGATGACACTGCATTTTCATTTATGGTTATTAAGACATTGAGATTTCTTTGATTATTGTTATAATTCACAAAGTACTTTTTGTCTTTCTTCCCCCCAACTGGAAATCAGACAACAATGGCTGACACCCTAATTTCCTGGTGCTAGAGAAAGGATATCGAAGCAGAATATTAATTCATTTAAATCCATCTTCACAAGATGAATTACTGTGGTCATTACAAAATAAATTCTTTTTTTTTAAACATACAGTGCTCTATTAGTTTCAGGTATACAATGTAGTGATTCAACAGTTCCATACATTACTCAGGGCTCATCGTGGTTAAGTGTACTCTTTAATCCCCATCACCTGTTTCACCAATTCCCCGCCCCGCCCCTCCCCCCCCCTCCGGGGGTAAACATCAGTTTGTTCCCTATAGTTTCTATAGTTAAAGAATCTGTTTCGTGGTTTGCCCATCCCCTCTCTACTTTTCTTTGCCCTTTTAAGTTCCACATATGAGTGAGATCATATGGTATTTTGTCTTTCTCGGACTTATTTCACTTAGCATTATACTCTAGCTGCACCCATGGTGTTGCAAATGGTAAGATTTCATTCCTTTCTTATGGCTGAATAGCTCACATTTTCTTTATCCATTCTTCTATCAATGGACACTTGGGCTGCTTCCATAATCTGGCTATTGTAAATAATGCTGCTAAAAATGTAGGGGTGTATGCATCCCTGAGTTAGGGTTTTGCATTTTGGGGGTCAATATCCAGTAGTGCAATTATTAGACTGTAGGGCATTTTTAACTTTCTGAAGAACCTCCATGCTGTTTCTTATATCTTTATCTTTTAATATCATACTTTTCACACATTATGTTCCATTCTTTTTATGTAAATATATCTCAGTATTTTCCCAATATATATATGAAATGATTTGTGTTTCTCTGCCTCTAAATCATAGAATTGTAGGTCTTGAATGGCTTTTAAAAAAGCATGTGCCTTTTTTAAGTTAAAAAAATACGTAACTAAAGCATGTGCCTTTTTTTAAGTTGAAAAATACATAAATAAAGCATGTGCCTCCTCAAGAATTCCTTTATAATTTCTTAATCCTTTTAATCCTCTCTTTGTGAAAGTCCAGCCCTAAGAGGCTGAGGTTAGGGTTATGGAAACTTCCAAGTAATATATTTCTTCAAATAATTGAGAAAGCAATACCTCTTAAGATTTTACGTTATAGATGTTTTTTAATATTAAGATTTTAACTCACACAAAACAACTAAAAGATAGGATACCTATCTTTTGACCTGCAGCACTCAACCAGGTTTTAGTTATTATTACAATTGATTCAGGATCTCGCTGAGGATCTATCATCGCGATCTAGACGGCTATCCTGGATGCCGTGTTAATAACCCAAGTTTTCATAATATGGCAATCAGAAATTAGGCTCTGAATTTTCTCCAAACCCACATAAGTATAAATCTCTAATTTCCTTTCTAAATGGGACTGTTAGGCTTCTTTGCCCTGTTTACAAAGCACGTGAAGAGTTCGCTCTGATAGAGACTAAGGCAAGAACACTTTCTCTACTATGAAATGCATACTTCCCAAACAACAGACTTGCATTTCAAGATAAGAGACCACAGGTCACCATCCCAGAATTTCAAAAAGCCCAAAGGCTAAAACAAAGGCCCTCAGAACCCCATATCAGTTTTTACAGTATTGAATTCTCTAAGAAGTTAAAATCTCTAAATATTTTAGTGTGAATGATCAACTAAGTCGGGGCAGGGCTTTAACTCCATAAATGTCAGTGAGTAAAATGATGTGTTTTAGCTGTATTATTGCCACTTAAAGAGGACGGCACTTACTGCTTTGTCCTAGTGTGAAATAAATAGGAGTATTTCCCAATACTTTTTCCTTCCCTTTTTTCATCCCCCTCAAAATAAATTTGCTTGATCCTCACATCTCCTCAATTCACCTGGGAAGCTAATGCCTATTTGGACTGAAAAACACACTTAGGAGTCTACCTAGACAATTGTCCCAAACTGTAAAGTAGGATGTTTAAGTAAAGTGCCTTTTGAATATGGTCATCACAGGTACTGCATTTAAATATTTAAATTTTGCTTTGACTTAAATATTTAAATTTTGCTTAGATTCAAATACTTAAATTTTACTTAGATTTAAGTATTTGAATTTTACTTAAATTTAGAAATTTAAACTTAATTTAAATTTAGAAATTTAAGTTTAGGAACACATATTCTCTTCTGGCATGTAAGTTTCTGATTTCATACCTTTTCTGATTTTCCCAAATGGGAGCTGTTGTCCTTGTGCATAACAATTACTTTTAATGACTGACCTTTTTAACGAGGTGCTCTCCTACACAGCTGTTTCCTCAGCATGCTGATATACTTGCATAGCTACAGGAGATGGTATTATTCAGGGTATACTGTGGTCATACGTCATACCCTAAACCAAGACCCTTCTGCTTTGTGGTTTTACATGACAGCAACAAAAACAATCACTAAGCAGTTTTGAGTATAATGGGGCATCTGGGTGGCTCAGTTGTTAAGCGTCTGCCTTTGGCTCAGGTCATGATCCCAGGATCCTGGGATCGAGCCCTGCATCAGGCTCCCTGCTCAGCAGGGACCCGGCTTCTCCCTTTCCCACTCCCCCTGCTTATGTTCTCTTTCTTGCTGTGTCTCCGTCAAATAAATAAATAAAATCTTCAAAAAAAAAAAAAAAAGACTTAGGTATAATTATAGAGAAACACATAAAGACAATTATTAAAGGCATATAAAAAAAACCATAAAAAGAAGGATCCTGAAGTGAGACTCCCATGAAAGTGTCCCCATGACATTTGTTCAGCTTATCGTTTTGTTGTTGTTGTTTTGTTTTTCGGGTTTTTTTGTTTTGTTTTTTTTTGTTTGTTTTTAAAGAAGCAGATGAAGCTTCCTGCTTGGGCAGAACCTGTTTTGAAATTGCAGAAATTTACAAAATCCTGTCTCACCTATTTCAGCCACCAGTGGAACCCTCCACAGAAGGCCAAGAACACCCAGACCCTGATGCAGGGGAGGCAAAGATGATAACACGGCCCAGAGAGGGCTGAGTGCTTACCTGGCTCGGGCCTCAGAAGGGAGCGGCGGGTCACCAGCCGAGTGGCTCGGGGAGGCGGGTGGCCGAGGCGAGGAGAGGGACACGCTGTGCATTTGCTTTGGGGACCTTGGCACTTCACTGAAGGCGCAGTCCCGCCCGGGGAACGGGAAGGATGAGGCACTCTCAACCGTGGGGGCCGCGTCACGAGCCTGCCCGGTGGCGCTGGGCTCCTGACCGCGTCTTTGGTTTTCCACGTTGAGCAGCACCTCGGTGTTGGACAGCCCATCGCCCCCGGGGAGGGCATAGTCCTTGCAGTACAGAGAGCTCGAGTCTCTGCCTGGCTCGGCCTGTCTGTCACCTTTCCCTCCCCTCTTGTCAGCAGCATCAGCGTCCTTCCTGGACTTGGCGTATCGGGACGGCGATTCCGAGTCCGCTTCGGAATCCAGCGCGATCCCGTATTTCTCGGCCAGCTGCCGCCTCCTTTCCGCTTTGTACCGCGCGATTCTCTCCGCTTTGGACTCCAGAGCCTGGGTGTCCACGAGACCTGAACCACAGGAGGGGTCAGCATGGACGCCTGAGGTTTCGGTGCAGAGTTTGGAGCGGGTCTGCTTTTCCACCGAGGAATCCGAAGTGTCCTCCTCTTCATTGGACCGGCCTACAAGGGGACCACACAGGGAACACGGACAGAGTTCAAGGACAGACGCACATTGACCGCGCTGTTCTGTGCACAGAAGTGAATTTTTCCAATTGCAACCACAAGCTTGGTACAGAAAATGGCTAACATAAAAACATAGGAAGGTAAAACTCCAAATCACCAATAATCACTCATATATAATAATAAATTGATAATTTGCCAAACATTTCTATATATTCCTTCTAGTCTTTTATAAAATTGATTTCTTCTTTTCTTCCATATAAAATAATTTATGCTTTATATACCACTGATGTTCCGTATAAAACATTTTCCTATATTTGGAAGTCTTTTTTTGAAGACATTCTTTAAAGCTTCATGATCTATCCAATAGACATTCCATAACTAATTTAACCCTTCCCATATTCCTGGGCATTTGCATTGTTTCTAACATTTTTTTTTCATTGTTTCTAACTTTTAATCAGTCTGATTTTCTGACTACTATCACAATGGATAAAGGTATAATTGCTTTATCAACAAGTATATCATTTTAAGAGACTTGCTAGACTGTCAAGTTGAATTCAATAGTTTGCATCAATTTACACTTGAACTTGCAATATATATTCGGTTGCAAACATTAAGTGTTCATTTTAAAAAATTCCTTTGATTAATAGAAAAAGAGAATTTGTGCATTTTTCAATTATTAGCATTTGTATTACTTTTTCTTTGCTGGAATATCTGATCAAGCTTATTTAAGCTCTATATACTACCGATTGATAGTGTCATTTTTATTGGTTTGCATGCATTTTTTTGAGACTATGAACCTTAATCTTATTCATGAGTATTTCAAACTTGTTTAATATTCTGTGACGTCTACGTGTAAGATTTTCTTTGGAGAACAGATGTGAATTGTTATGTAGTCAAGTCAATTGACCTGATCACTTGTGATTTCTCCAGTCCTTTCTGTGTCCTTTTCCATTCAATCTGAATGAAACAGTCAACTATGTTTTCATGTTTTTAATTATTTTCTTAAAATTAATCATGTGATTAATTGGGACTTACTTTTGTGTTTCGTGTAAGAGAGAAGAGGGTGATAACCCCTCTCTCACTGCACAATAACCTATTTTCCCAGTACCATTTTATTAACCAAGTCTTTCCTTTCTTACGAATATGTGATGCTTAAATTATATAGATTTACATTTTACATACATGAGGGTTTATCTCTGGCTACAAATTTTGCCACTCTATTCTTGATTCTCACATAATTAAAAAAAAAAATCTTAATCCTCTAGTTTTCTGGCAGTAGAAGATCAGGAACTCTAGGTAAGTGACATGATCACATCCCAAAGTGAGATCGACAGCCATCTCTAAGGAAGAGACTAGAAAACACTGGCCATAAAAAGCAGCAGCCTGGAGCTGCAGAGCCAGGGATGGGGTGGGAAGAACAACCCCATATGGGTCATCCTCTTCCAAGGCCAAGTTGAGTCTTTCATATTCCTAACGTTGACAGTTATCAAAAAAAGTTAAGTCATGTTTGAAATAC